>OX459202.1:11480275-12726846 GCA_949775195.1 Diarsia dahlii
TACCCTGTACTTTTATTGCATCGATCGTGAGGGTCAATTATAAGAATGAAATCTCTCTAACAAACATGATAAATTAAATGAAAGGAAAACCTGCCTGCGAGATCGCCAGATCTCACCCCATTAGATTTTTTTTTGTGGGGATATGTAAAAAATCAACGACGAGTTGGAGTTGAAGTTCAGAATACGATTTATAATATTCACCACAACACTTTATTAAAGGTTACTCTTCGATCTTGATCGAAGAGGTTACTAGAAAAATTTGTGTATCCAAGAGAATGGAGCTCATATCGAGCAACTAATTAGTTAGTTTACCATTTTTTGTAAATAATTAAATTAATTTAAGATTTCCTGGTTTTCTTTTCATTTAATTTATCATGTTTGTTAGAGAGATTTCATCCTTATAATTGACCCTAACGATCGATGCAATAAAAGTACAGGGTATATTTTTTCCAGATTTTAGCCGGTTCGATTTCCGGGTGTGGGAGAAGAGAATTTTCGAAATTTTTTGAATGCAGTTTGCTTTCTATTCAAAAATAAAGGAATGTTTCCTTTGAGTAAAATTTACGTACTCAAGATGCTTTTTGTTACGTAAGAAAATATGGACGTCCCGACTTATTTATTACTGTAAAGTAACTACCAAGCCCAAGTGGGATGAAATCACTCGGGAGCTTCTTGAGGGTCAAGCACCGCATGACCGCCATGATATTATCGCAAGAGTTTTTCTTTTAAAATTAAATTCAATGATAGATCTACTTACCAAAGATAACATTTTTAGTATAACGCGGACGAAGTCGCGGGCAAAAGCAATAAATGTACCAAACAAAAATGTAACTCTCTCTATCAATATTGGACCAATGTTTCGAATGTTAACTTTTACTTTTAATTGTCATTATTTTTAATAAATGCTTATCTCATATTATTATATTAATTTTTTCGCAAATGGTACGAAAAGTAGAGTATTTTCCTCGGTGATAAAGCTGTCTTAGTCTTGGGTGAACTTAAATCCCTCGCTACACTCAGGACTCGTCTTAAATCCCTCGCTTCGCTCGTGATTTAAGTTTTTAACACCCTCGCTGCGCTCAGGAGTAAACCTCGAGTCCTTCGTTACGCTCGCGATTTAAATCGTCACCCGCGACAGAAGACAATGCTTTATCCCCTTGGTTAATAATCTACTATTTTATAATCATGGATACAAGTAAAGATAGATGTTTTATTAATTTATGTACTTAAAAATACCTATATTTGAATGTCATATGTCTAGGAGTATAAATGTAAAACGTCTTCTCCCGAAACGCGTTATATACCACTTCGTCTACCTACTTCAATTACGGGCACGTTTTTGGCAGGAGGTGGGCGCGAGCGAAGCGAGCGCGAAATTTTTTAAAATTTTGGGGGGTGGCAAAGATGTTGTCGTTGGGAGGAAAGAGTATAAAATACTGTTTTACTTGATTCGAGAAGAGATCCGCTTACTCTTATCTTGGTAGACATCAATCCTCCACTTCCTTAACCAAGCGCCTAAGACAGAAGTTCGGAAGATGTGACTGACTCGACAATGATAAACGATTATTCTTACGAAAAAATGTATTGGTGTGTACTTTGTTAAATATTGGCTACTGAGTTTTTGTGGTCTATTAAAAGTGTACCATTGTGACCCAACCTTGTAAGGGATAAATCGATTAACACTACGATACGTAAAGATTTACTTAACTTTAAAACGTAAAATATGTTAGTATGTACTCAGTTTTTTCATTGCCTCGGAACAACCAGTCATACTAAGGGATATCTCGTTGTACCCAGTACTAACTGGGTTGTGCAGTGTGCACTGTGTGTGCAGGCCAAGAAAGCAGTCGTTCCATGTAAAATTCCGGTTTTTACCTGCATCCAGTTAGACTGGAAGCCGACTACAACATACTCGTAGTTGGGATAACGTATTGTGGATCTTTTAACGTGGATTTTTCACCAGCCTATAACATTAGGGATAATGCAAACAATCTAAGGACCTACCTATCAAAATCGGTTCAGGCGTTTAGAAGTTATGGTGTATTATAGAAACTCACAAATAAACATACATGAACCCTAAAAACACTCTATTTTTTGGGCTGTTGTGTAAAATATATAATAAAAACAATACGTTTAAAATTTTTAATTAGTGGTCCACCTAGGTCCAGCAGGGCTATTGTGTATCTTTTAATGACAGTGGATAACTTCTAATGTCTATCAAATAACTGTCAAATGGTGAGTTTTTAAGAAAAAAATGTACCAAACCATAACCAATTTACAGTTAATCTATTGACATTTCTGATAGCCACTGACGTTAAAAAGATACGCAATAGGGGGGCTGGGCCCAGCCCAGGGGGGGGTCATGACCCCCCTGACCCCCCCCCTGGATCCGCGCTTGGATTTTACTCAGCCTCCGGCCTCATTTTACTTTAAATATTTTTTTTAGTATTATGATTTAGGAATTAAAAATATTCGTTTACTTAATATCTTTACATAATAAAAAAAATAGACAAGTGGCTATGGCTTCCAAAGCCCTGTAATTTACTGTTTCACAACTACTTGCTGTAGATCAGCTTATACGATTTTTGATAGCATAAGTTATATCAACTTCAATTTGCCATTGGGGATTATTTTTGTAAGAAAATAATGTCAGATATTTGAGAGCGGAATAAAGCGACAATCTCCAGAAAGTGAAGTTTCTAGATTTTATTTCGAAAGGTCCGGTTGTTTGTCGGGGATCTTCATTCTTTCCCGCCAGCCTTGTCCCAGATAATTAAAGTTACTTTTGTTTTGATTTTATGGAACCAGCTTTGCTCCTTCACGCTAAGTATGGTACAGAACCGTATTCCGATGACGGTCATCGACGGAATGTGGGTGAACGGTACTTATTATGCATCTGCCTATGCGTGACGGTTTAGCTATGTAAGTGCTCATAAATATAATGAACTACTTTCAATGAAACTGATCCTGTAATTTACTTCAATCATCCATGTAGATTTTCCTTTACATCATTTTGAAGCAAATTAAAACTTAATTTTGCTGAGACTGACATAAGTTTAGTAGTTTTCAAATGGATTTAAATATTGATTGCTTATATAGGTAGATCAATGCATAATACATCAGACGATTGGCTATATCCTACCTTTTCACCTTAATATTGTCCTGAGTATAAATATTATTAAAGATGAAGTAATAAAAAAACACAGTGTGTCACAAACCCATCAGAATCATCGTATGAAGGGGGGTCCACATCACCTACGCGAAATGGAAACTTACATAGAGGCCAGTTTTCACTAGGAACCTTACTCTTAGTAAACTATGTATTAATTTATTTCATTAAGGCTCATGACTCATTTGCAAATCACAGAAGCTGATGAAAATTTGGGCCGATGCAATTTCAATTGTCATCGACACGCTAAGGAGACTAAGGCTCTAGAAAAATCATATTATTTTGTGTTGATTCGTAAAAACACAGTGTGACGCAGACATTTTTTTAAGTCAATTTCAATATTAATCATCATGAATATGATACAGCATCTTTGCAACCAGTTTGCGTCGGCTAAAGTTCATAGTACGTTTGGATCGTGTGAATAAACTTACCTATATATAAAATACCTACTTAATCATAAGAAAACGGTGTTATAGATCCAGTTGAGCTTGAGATACTATGAACGAAACTCGTGTGTTATCAATTAAAAACGTGATTAAGATTGCCGTTGCCATAACAGTGTTTACGCAAAGATAAATTAATATTAATTTTGTATTACGAACAGAATTATCTATTCGTAGAGTGACTTGGACATTGATTTTGTGAGTCTTATCGGTCTGTACAGCTAAGGTATGTTGTTATTAATTAATAAACGTTTTGTATTAATAATTAAGCATGTTATTAAGCACCTTCAACTTGCCGGGCCAGCTGTCGACTCTTGAATGTCAGCTTAATAAAACGATGTTGATAATTACATAATGATACCTATCGTAGTTATAAAACAATATTGTGTTATTAAAAACGGGTTTTTAGTTACCTTCAGTGCTAAATTTGTACGTTAATGTTTCATTATTATTTTAAAACCATTTTGTTGCCAGCTTTTCGAGTGCTAACACGATTAGTGTTTAATGCTTTAGTGGTTTTATGCTAATAAAACGTTAGACCGCCGCGCGCCGACGACGGGCCTGCATTGTTTATTTTCTTTTTAATTTCTGTACCGTACGGCTATAATGCCGTGTGTACATGAAGGGGTGGCGAAACGGACCTAGGACTAAACGGCGGAGCTTTTTTTTTTTAAACCGTTGTTGCTGTGTAGAGCTTGCGGCCTCCCCTCGAAAAATAAAATTGATTTACATCGCTCTCAACGTGTGAATGGATTTCGGTAAAACTTGAATCGTTCTTATTATTTTATTAACTTTCATGATTTATTTTACAAAATTGGGCTTTTATAAATTTTGGAACACATTAAATAAATGGATAGGTGTTCCTTTGGCGTCATCCTAATATTAATTTAATTATTAGGATGACGCATGCAAACGATTAATTTAATAATACCTACCTCCTAAAACACATAGCTACGTGTAAAATTTGAAATTCAGTTATCATGAATCTGAATGAAGTTAAAATAAAATTTAACTTTTATCGATAACGAATAAATTACTCTCACAGTGTGTATTGGTAGTTAAAAACACAATACATGAATGATTCAAATGTATTCAAATAAGTTAGGACTTGATTTCGTATTATTTTATAACTGAATTTATTTATCGAATACCTACATATTATTATGTTTGTTGAGATTTTGCAATTTGAGCTTTTATTAATGTGAGCTTAGTATGTACGTAATATTTATTTATCATATTTAAATACTAGCTTTTGCCCGCGACTTCGTCCGCGTTTCCGTCGTTTTTCGTAAAAAAAGTACCATAATGTGAGTCAACCATAAAAGATAGACATATGCTGTTGTGGGATATTTTTTAGATAATTTTATGTAGAACATTTCCGTCATAAATGATTTCTATGTAGCTTTGACCATTAAGGCTGCACACGCGACGGAAGCTTAAAAAATGGAGCAACTTCTCCCGTTTTCCCAATATTTCCCTTCACTGCTCTGCTCCTATTGATTGTAGCGTGATGAAAAGTATACTATAATCTCCCCAGGAGTATGAAGAATAATTGTACCAAGTTTCGTTAAAATCCGTCAAGTAGTTTTTGTTTCTATAAGGAACATACAGACAGACAGACAGACAGACAGACAGACAGACAGACAGACAAAAAATTTACTGATTGCATTTTTGGCATCAGTATCGATCACTAATTACCCCCTGATAGTTATTTTGAAAATATATATCATGTACCTACAGAATTGACCTCTCTACAGATTTATTATAAGTATAGAAGATATAGATATAGATAGAAGATAGAAGAAGAAGATTACATTGAACTAAGGTTCTCGTATTGCACGACCACACGGACAGCCTTCTCTACTGACCTTTATAAATGAGCTTTGTCTCGAAGGAAATAATCACAAACAAAAGCTTCATGGACAGCTGTTATTTTGTGTACGTTCGTAGCTATTTGGAATTTAATTCTATAAGAGTTTCAGTACATATTATCGCTCTTTTCAGTTTCCACTGACTTTTCAAAATTGCACTATCACAACACAACAACAACGCAGCAGTAGTACCTAGTTGCGTAAAAAGTCACAGACCCTTAAATATTAGCTCGTCGGGGTTATATTAAGCAGCTGACAACCAGAGAGGCCAGACAGAAAGGTCTTGCCGATTGAATACGGTGCTAGGTACCTTACCTTGGAAAAACGTTTAGCGTAAGTTGTTTCGTGGAAATAAATTAATATGGCACCATATTGCAAACTTACACAGGTCTTCAATTCGTGTTATGGATATTTAAAATACCAATTTTATTTGCAGTCCTATTTGTGCTCTATCATAATAATCGTCTAGTCTGACTTGCTAGTTGCTTGTTTTGGTTCACTAGACTCTAGAACCAGAACAAGGTTGAACTTTTATGCGAAACGTTTAGCTTCTATTATTAGAGCTCTAAAACAAAAAACAAACTAAAGTAGGTAGGTACACACGGCTACACATCAAGCTATACAAAACCAGTATAATCTGATCGTTCATTGTGCGAAAAGATCTAGTAAAGTGAGGCCAAGATTAACTGGTTTTGTATAGCCTGATGTGTAGCCGTGTGTACCTACGTTTTTTTTTCTAAATCGAACAATTGATTCCATTTACCACTTTGAATCTGCTCTAGTCTCTTTCAAAGCTCACCAAGTATTCATATTAGTCTCTTCCATAAAGTGTAAAGATTTTACTTACAAATGGGCTTAAATCTTAGGTAGAATTACAGACCGTATGGGCATAGCAAAGAGTACAAATTAATGTTTGAAATCAAATTATTTTACTTGTCTTTTTTATGTTTCTAGGTAATCATGAAGCCAAAACTCCTGGATCGTGCTATAGTGCTGGTCAGTATTCTGGGGATCCTACTATCCACGTACGCGTTGTACGTGGAGATGGCGGTGGAGGCACGTCCGGGGTATAAGGCACTCTGTGATATCTCGGAGTACGCGAGCTGCTCAAGGGTTCTTACTTCGGAGTAAGTTGAAATAAATTCCTTAATAGGTAAATCACTAGACCAACGAGGACTGTCTAATGGTTGCAAGGCTGAGCATGAGGTACTTGGTTCGATTCCCGGACCGGGCAAAGGGTTTTCCATCAGGAATTTCTCGTGCCTGCGCACGGAGTCACGGAGGAGAATTTTGTTGTGGTCGGTTGATGGCAATAGGCTCGCCCCGTGTTACAATAACAGGTGAGATTTATGTGGCTGTACTTTCAGATACGTTTCTGCCTAACCCTTCGTGGTTTACAGGCGTGATGTTATGTTGTGTAATAGGTGGGTATCTATTGGTCGTTGGTTTACTCCACCTGTAAGCGCTGATGACAGCCGCTCGGGGGCTGCCATTTGCATTGCCGACCCTGACAAGACTGTGGGTGGAGTCTTTAGTCAAGTGGACCCGCTTGCAACTGGACCCAAAAAAAAAATATATAAAAAAAAAAAAAAAAATGTGATTTGTTCGACTTAACTCGTGGGTCCAGTTCGCGTGGGTCCAGTTGACCAAAGACTCGTGTTACTATGCCGTGCAAGGTTCGACGACTGTATATGTATAGGTTAGTCGACACATTTGGAACAAGGAAAAATTTTGTAAAGTTTCCAAGGTTACATAGTTATTTTTTACCCGACTGTTTTAAATTAAATAACAATATTATTAATAAAGATTGGAGTTTGACAAACTGTGCTATACATAAAACTTTTTTTTCCAGGTACGGAAAAGGTTTTGGAGTTATACCGAAAGACTCAGCCTTCAGGATACCGAATCCCGTCTACGGAATAATTTTCTACTGCCTCTTGATATTTTTAAGTACGTATAAAAACTTAATAATTACGTTTAAAGAGCTATTCGACCCGATTTTTGTTTCGCAGAATTTCCCAATAAAACTGTAGTAAAGTTAACGACGTTAACCCAGTCTTTTAAACATCTGCGTGTGATATCTTTTTCTTCAGATCTAACCGAAACCAATAAAAATTAAACGCTATCAACTTTGCGATGTTCAGATGGAATTGCCAGTAAAATGTCATTTAACGAAGAAATCAATCAATTAATTAAATATAGACGTCTTAATAAACAGTTGAATCGGTTGTTACTCGTAAAAATTGCATAAAAAGTGCTTCCACAGTTGAAGTTATTGAATTAACGAGTAGTTCAGCTAGTGGTGATTAGAATCACGATGCCAATAATCGACGTAACATTACGATTTACGATGCACCGTCGCGCGTCGGCGTCAGTCGGTCGGCGTGCATTTCGCACATCATCGCGGTTCGTGGTTGCCTTGCCGACTTCGTGACTTTACCACGAGAGAAATATTGCGAAACCCCGCGCTTGTGCTCACTCTAAGCTTATTTGGTAGCTCACGAGCTGTGAATAACTGTTATCGTAATAGGCTAACATTGGTACACACTCCTGGGAAGTGCGAAATGTTACGTGTTACGTGCCAATATGATTTACACGTTTAGGGAAAATATACTCGCGCCAATTTGAGCTGGTTAGTTCCATTTTATCATAGTTATTAACGGTGCGATAACCGAAAGTTATACGCAACTTAATTAACGTTTGTGTTTAATCAGTGTCCATGTGAATTTGTAAAATATGCTCAATGAAGTGAATAAGAAAGTCGAATTTGAATTATTTAATATTCCCAATAGCATTACAGTCTATAACAATAAAATGTTTCTCTATTTGAATATTTAGAGGGTTTGCGTGAGCTTTTATTGCTTCGCTAAAATGTTAATTCCGTGAAACACGCTCGTAAATGCTCGGGATTGTAGTGGGCATTGTGTTATTTCAGTCTGATATTGAAATAAGCCACAGCCGCTTTGTTTGATCTCTTTTGTTGTGTTGAGTGCTCATAATCTGTCATTGTAATTGCTTGATTTGATTTTATGACCCATTAAATTTTGACTTTAGAGCTATGGAACTAGTCTCTAGAATTGTTTACCTTAGGAACTGTGTTTAGTGCTATGTTGATAAATATTTAAATTGCATATAAAGTATTTATCTTTTTTTACTTGCAAAGGGTCTCAAGATCTCAATAGTTTACCCTTTTATAATCGCCCTTTCATTTATCAAAGAAAGGATTCGAATTCGGGTCAAGCAAGAACAATAGATTATCAATTGGTTCATGAGGATCATGACATGACTCTGGATTTACCACAAATTAATTTATAAAATGGTAAATTAAAATTCCCAACATGATGCTGGATGCAGGATGCTTTTGAATACAACAATTTATCCAAGCAATTATTTTCAATTTTCAATTCAAACATTTCGATTTCTGTATTTGTACACCACGACCAAGCGACTCCCAACAAGCTATTACGTTGATGTATTTCTCACGACTTTCATCATCGAGCCCAGATAACGGTACACTAATAGTCTAACAACCAATCCTTGTTTATTTCAGCTACATTCGACCAAGTGCTGGTGGGACGAATGCTATTTCTGATTTCTGCTTCTTCGATACCGATGTGTTTCTACCTGGCATACCTCTTGGTCTTTGTTCTACACGACGTGTGCGTTGTCTGTATTTCAACCTACATCGTTAACGCCGCCCTCACATTCCTGACTTACAAGAAAATGAATGCTTTGGCTGCCAAAAGAAAGTAAATGGGAAAAGATTTGATGTTTAATTGCTAGTACAAGTTACTGTTGTTTTAATTTACGAAATACCTCATAATATGTAATACTTATTCAAGTATTGCCATTCCTGCAAAATGCATTTGTTATTTTTTTGTTAATAAATACTGAACTGTTAAATAAGTATTTCAATGTTTATCTACAGCTGATTCAAGCAACTTTCTACATTCAAAAACTCGTACGTCAGCGGGAAAAGTAAAATACAACTTAGGTAACAAAATGCACTCAACCGCGCGTTGAATATCCGATGTACGGAAAAGTGTTTATTTTACAAGTTTAGTTTGTGATTTTACTCAACTACCGCTGAGAGGAAGATAATATTGAGTTTTGATCATGTAAAGTGAGTGTGTGTTCAATTTATCGATAGGTTGAAAAATAAAACACTGTAGCTGATTATATGTTCTACGGTATTATTTTTTAGAAAAATATTATGAAATCAACACGACGACACTATAAGCACGAACCGTAAACACCTAGAGCTGAAAATGAAAAACTCTATTTAAATAATCAAGCAACCCAAAACCCATGCCTACATTTTTCTAAACATGATGCTTATACAGTGTGTTTGTGCACCTAAAAATAAAAACTAAACCTTCGGTCGCTTCTCTTGTAGAGCTTGCATTTATTTCTACGGCATTTCGCACTCGTTCGTGGTCTGCATAACTTTAAGCCCGACCAAATCTGCGGTCGCATTTACCGAGACCCGTGCTCGGTTGGAGGTGTCACTGCCGCCGGATAAAGTGGCCCAAATAGAAACCTAATTTTCGAATTCAGTTGGCAAATAATAAACTGTTTCAACTTTTCATTTTGTTTTTAATTTTATTTTAGAGATGGCGTTTTGACGGCACGGTTGGTGCAGTGGCTGAGCGATTGGACTGCTGCGCTGCGTGTCGCGGGTTCGATCCCCGCACGGTTCAAATATCTGTATGGCCTACAAATAGTTGTTTCGGGTCTGGGTGTTTGTGTATGTGAGTTTAAATGTTTGTAAACGCACCCACGATACAGGAGAAATTCCTAGTGTGGGTTTTCACGTTGCAGAATCACCGTGATTGTTTTGGTATTATTGTGGCAAAAAGGACTGAAAAAAGGTAACATCCTACAAAAAAAGGAATAAAAATGCTTAGAATATAGTTATTTGTGGTAGGCTGTCTTAGTTGGTTTCTTCACTGCTCTTGTCAGCAGAAAGAAGAGAAGAAAGTGGCCCTGCAGTCCTTTTTTGTGGTGAAATCTTCAAAAGGTTATCGGTTTTTGGAGAGAAGAGCCCTGTGGTCACAATCCGCAAAAGAGAGGAGGCACCGTTTCCTCTTATAACACCTATCCATAGGGGCGACAATATATAGAGGTCTTCCCAGATACTAAACCTATTTACGCTATTCATTTGATTTATAACCTCTATCAAATCCAAACTCTACTACCAGTAATCTAATCTGCATCGTCACTATAGTAGCTTAACCCTCTATCTATGCTATATGTACGCCTATATCTTATATCTAGTTGCTAGCGCTAGGTCACTAGGTACTATACATAGGTTGAGTGGTTTCTCCTACCATTTACTAAGCTCCACTGCTTCAGACATGTGAATGTTGGTGTTACTTTCACTATTATTTGGCACAACATGCGTTGATAATAAATTACGATGTTACAGGTCTAGTTCCGGGTCATAATTATTATTATAAGTGGCTGATAAGTGATGAGTCAAGGATTATGGGTTATTTCATAATACTATGTTACGTTTACTCAACCTGGTTTCTCGAAGTTTAAAACATCTCTCAAAGTTAATAAAGGCAATAGGTACCCTAAATTATGAACTCTGGAACGATCCTTTTATAACATTTTGTTCATTATTTAAAACTTAGTCATAGCATTTGCTAAGTTATCATATTGTTTTCTTCTACCTGACTGCATCGCTGATTCGTTTCTCTTAATTTTTCACCAATATGCAGCCTGACTGCCTTAACATTCTAAACACCTTCACATACACAATCCGACCTTCTTTTATTTGAGGCCTCCTCTTCCTTATCACAAACGCGCCATTTTTTTTCCCCATACTACTGTCACTGTTGCCACTTCCTCTATCCAAGTAATTCCTTACCTTATCCATTACATTTCGACATTCTCATCGTAGCTACACGCAATCTTCTTTCATTCCAAGTGATCATTAGTTGTTTGTAGGTAATTGATTACAAGTGTGAAGATTTATGAGACCTTTGTAAACGGCTAATTGCGGTAATTAAATATCGTAGTAGATAATATTATTCTAGCGCTCATAATGAAGATGAACACCGATCTCTGTTCTTGATAGGGACCTAATACTTATCCAGTTGACAACTAAGAAATATAGAGATTTTAAGTACTTACATATTTATAGCTGACATAAATATTTAAATTTTTTGGCCGTCATATTTATAATGTTAAAAATTACAGCTTGTTTTTACAATGGCCCTTTCATTTGGACTGTCTTCAAACCAGAATCCCAAACCGTGAGGTTTATTAGGAACTTCCAACATGCCAATGACAAATGGGTTCATGATCAAACAGCGTAAATAATTGATGAAAGGGGGATCCTACAAACAGCTTTCTCGAGAAACAAGTTATAGAACGAACCGTACAAAATAAGGCTACTAGTGCCACCTCTTGACGGATAGCTAAATTACTTTAACTTACAACAGCACCATCTATGGCCGAGGAGTTAAAACTATATTTTACGACAGATGGCGCTTTCTTAAACTTTGTTACTTTATAAATATTTTGTTGTAAAATCTGCTAATTTTAAATTCAATTTTAACTACAACGTCAGCCCCTAATCACCTTCGGTAATCATCCCATATTCAGCCCGTGATAATAAAACTACGCTTTTTGCTTTTCTTTGTTATCTTTTCGTGCCAACTTCTTTTTAAAATCAATCTTATAGTACATTACTGCAGCGGCCAGCAACAGAGGCATTGATGGACGAACGTGTAAATGTGGGCCGAGGCGAAGCCGAGGCACACATACGTAAGTCCATCAATGCCTAGTTGTGGCCAAGGCTTGTATAGTACTTTTCTCAAATAATGCGAGGAAATTAAATACAATTTACTTTTCAAAATCACATACAACAATAATTTTTCACGCGTTGAAGAGTTCAGCCAATTCGAAATTTAAATAAAACCTTTAATAAGTCACCTCCTTGGTTGCTATGGTTCAGAGTAAAAGATCGTTCCATTTTTAAATAACACGACAGATATGAGTTTAGTATGTAATTTATTTGGCCGCTAAACACGACAGATATGGATTTTCATACAACTTTTGCCGGCCGCTGGTCGCATGTATCTGGCCAGTACAGCAATTTCGATTTATCTCGAAGAAGGTTGTCAAAATAATGCTCAAATTTCCAAGCATGTTTGAGAATAGTATATTTCATTATAAGTGCGGAAAGCCTGTCATTGCAAAGAGTTCCGACAAATGTCTACCCGAGCCTAGGCACTGCCGACGGCGAGGGTTGACAGTCGGAACAAGTTGCAATGACGGTTCCGCACGTGTACTGAACAACTATTTTTAATACAGTTGCGAAAAAATGAAGAAATTTAATAAATTAATAAAACCGTAATTAAACTCGCAAAGAACATTTTTGAAAATGGCGCCAACCGTAAAAGAATATAAGCAGAGTTTTTTTTGTTTTCTTCACCCATTCTGGGTAGGCAAAGTGAACTATGCCATACAGCCAAGTCTTCAAGAGATTTTTTTTATTGATATGAAATGAAAATGAAATTTAATGAGATGAAATGGAATGAAACCTTTAACTCATTGAATCAAATAATTAAATCTGATATTGAAACAAATTAGTAGCTTCTTTAAAAATATTTGCATGAATCACAAAAACTTCTATGATTTTTTTTTAGTAAAAACTTCGTGGTTGGTTTTTTTTAATGGACATTATTTTGACAGTTAGGAAAGAGAACGCACGTGTTCGGGAATGGTAAAGAAAAAGCACGAGTACGTAATAGCCCACATCCCGAACGCTATACGTCCCTGCAATACGCCACTTTTTGAGCAACTGTATTAAAAAATAAATTTAGGTGTGACTTACTACTTCTTAAAACGAGATCCTGAGAAAAAAAGAGTTAAATTAATGATCTTCCAAATATTCAACGACCCGTGAAGAAGGTACCTACTTACTAAGTTAGTACCTATAGGTATATCTACTTGCCTACTTGCCTGCCTAAATAAATTTAGGTAACACTACACCAACGACGTGATTAATGATTCTAAAAAATAAACACAATAATAGCAAAAAAAACAAGTGATTTATTAAGATTGAGTGGGTACGTTTTATACTGCCGTGGTCAACCATAACGTCCGGTTAACGCAAGTGATTAAACGTCGGCAGTCTTAAAAGGAAGGACTATTATCCCTTTAGTGTCTGTGCAGACATTTCCTTGTCGAGCTTTAGTGCATACCTAAGTAGTACCTACTTACATGCCTTGGTGACGTAATGACCGTAACGATCACAGTAAAGTCCTTTTAGTGTCCTGCCAACTTTACTTCTATAGCTGGCGTGATCGCGGAGTTGTACGCCTAAAGAGACAACTTCCATAAAATCAGGGTGCTAGGTAGTAACTTTCTCTGCCAACAAATTTAGGAGTGCATAAAGGTAGATTTTGAGAGCTCTTTGCTTACGAAGAAGGTGCATAAACTACCATTTTATGAAGTTCGTAATACTTATAAGAGATACGAGATGCCACGGGAATCCTAAACTACATAAAAAGGTGTCACGAAAATTTCCATTCTCCGCGGTTTTGTTGTACGTACAAGTAGTGTGTGATACAGACAGAACCCATTTGGTGCAGATTTCCTCGTAGTGGGTAAACTGTTTAAGAATCAGACCACCACTAGAACAAAATTAGGTAATCAAGATTTTTTCCAACTGCTACAAAAACATTCGTTTCACAGCTCATCATTTGTTAAAAAAGCAAATTGATTACGAGTATTTTCTGCCATTTGCAAAAACGACACTACAGTGACAAGACGTATGATCTGTCCGTGGTAACGACCTTACACGAGGACGTACGCTTTGTTTGCAGACGATCTGATACAGCTGTCGCTTGCATGATGGCCATGATGGGCCACACGCTCCGATTAAAAGCCACTGATTACGTGCAAGTAGCGAACATGAGGTATTTGACATTGTTCAAGTATGGCCGCGTCAAGAGGCTGCGAGCTTTTGAACATTTCCCGACGAGATTATTTACTATGTTTTTGCGGATACACGTTTTGGCTTCGTGCGTGATATTTCTTATTTAGCTTTTAATGAAGTGGAAGAAGCTTCTAAGTCTAAGTTTAGGAGACACGTAGGAGTAATAAGGAGCTTTGAAGTTTAATGTACCTTTTGTAAACAGATATACATCTGTAGAAGAACAATGGTTGTAAAGCAACCGAGTACCTAGTTGAGTATCACTGGTTCATTAATTTATACATATAACAGTTTCACGAAATCTGTAATAATTAGCTAGTTAATGTTTTTCAGCGTAAACGCAATATAAGAAGGTCTACTTATCGCAACATGCGATGAGGGTATTTAAACACAAGTAGAACGGAAGCACATGCTTGCACGCGGCGGTGTTAGTCCATCGACCGTCGACCAATGCCCAAATAAAAACATGGCCGTGAAAAGATTCATAATCTTGCAGCAGCAGCTTTTTCTTTGTGTGGATGGTACTTACTATTTAATTCTATTAGCCCAATACTTTGCCACTATCACAATGGTAAGAGCCAGTCTCCGGAAATATCTCGACGCTTCCCGAAACATCGCTTAACTTGATTTCTCAGCAAGGTATACAAAAAATCTTTCCTGTTCCAGCGCCCCACGGCGCCATATAATAGGGGGCGTTTGATTTCTATAGGTATAATATTGCCATCGACCGGACACGAAAACCATGCTCCGTGGCTTCTACTGCGAAAACACTTTGCAATCAAACCCGAACCAAGCAACAAGCTCACTGTTTGCCACGGGATGAGATTCCTGCTAGGGCCTTGCTGAGATTGCTGACACTAGATAAAGAAGATCTGCCTTAACCTTCTGCATAAAATTTGCAGTACCACGTCATAAACTTTCGGCCATAAACTTGGCAATGTGGGAGTGCCGAAGAGAACAATAATACGCACATAATTGAGAAGATAGCACCCGTCGTGTCCCACGCTGTTTATGTAATTATGTTATGTTGCCAGTGTTGCCACTTCACGCGGTCGTAAGCGCGCGGATAAACAGGCTCATTTGTGAACAGGGGAGAATTTGTAGACGTGTCGGGGGAGGATGTGACTTTATTACCAGGTTGTAATTAGAATTATGAGTGCAATGATATGGTTAGAAAGGGACTGAGTACTGAGATTGCGACTAATAGAGTTGGAGAGGAGGGAAGATGATGCGACGACCTCATAAACATTGGGATAATGGCAAGGGAATGACGATGACAGACAGATGGTTATGATGATATGCAATATGCGTAAACGCTTGATGAAAACTGTGGATTCAAGTTAAAGAGCTAGCTCTACACTTAGGTTTGGTAAAATTAGCTTTCATATCACTAGAGCGGTCTCTAATTTCCACGTTTAGAATCGGAGCTTGAGTGTGCTTATAAAGTATTTGCATTAGAATTAGACTGGTTTGTAGAATATGCGCCTAAGTCCAAATATTTATTTTGGTTTAATAGATCTGCATCCAGCCTAAATATCCTTATAAAAATTGGTGCCGGTGATTGAAAAGTTGTGTGGTTTATAGCTCCCGCAACGTAACTTGGCAAGAGTCGTTAGATGCGCAGAAGTCATTTTTAGGTCTCTTTTGCGGTCAAGCGGGGCGCGGGGGTGCATTCAAATGCATACGTTCCATTCGCTTCCGATTACACTTGCGGTGCACGAAAGTTGTAGGTATTGTTTTTGTTATTTCTTTTTGTTACGAATTTGAGTTGTCGTTGTTTTAAATTTAGTTTTTGTTCTTTTTGTTATTGTTTTAAATTTAGTTTTTGTTATTGCTTAAAATTTAGTTTTTGTTGTTTTAAATTTTGTTTTACTTTTATATGCATATTTGTATTTATTATAACACCTATAAAGGTCACAAAGTCTTCTCCTTTCTTTAACTTCATTATTAAAAATAAATTATGTCAATAACCATAGAATAATGACAAGCAATAAAAGTGACCACTTTTTGTGACACAAAGTGTACGATGCGCGAACTTTGAATTCGAATTTCGAAACCTTGCCAAGTTACGTTGCGGGAGCTATACGAGGTATGTGGAAGAAGAAGACATGCTGCATCGACCACAAATAAATTGCGATAAGGGCAAGAGAATGATGATGATTAACACCCAGCTAAAATCAGTACAATCACAGCATTGTTTTTCAAAATAATATCACAAATGAAGTATGATAATTGAGTAGAACTGCCGGTTGGAGTGACTAACGTCTATAATATTTTTCTGCCACAAGTTGTTCCGAATTTGCACACAAAGACTGCCCACTCGCATCGGACTACGTTTTATCTTGTGCGCGCTTTGTTTACGTTGTGACATTGAACAGCTATCGAACAGAATTTTAGGTGTTAAGTAATACGTCAACAGAAGGTTCCTAGAGTATTTGAAATATCTTAGAGCGTTGATGCCCAGTTATAGCAGTTGTAGTTTTTTAGCTTAGCCAAACGTACTGCAAGCATTGTAGCTTGTAGCAACATGTAGCAGAACGGGTATTACTAGGTGTTGTGATATGGTCGTACCTCATTTTAAGGTCGAAGAGCAGTTTGTCAAAAGATAAAACCCCTAATGGTTCCGTTTACCCCACCTGGCGATTATTGTGCTATATTAATCTGTACCACCTATATGACCTTGAAGCTTATTTCCATACTTCCGGATTGTCACATCTCAAAAACTTACCGCAGCAGCGTTTCTGTCAAATGTCACTCATTTAAATGGCCCTCACCATTTTTGGTGCGCGGTATTGACCTTACTCTGTGTTGGACTGTTGGCCTAGTGCAGATTGTACCTTTTAAGGAGTACTTGAAGTACGACGTGTTTTCGACATGACTACATAATCACAGCTTAGTTAAGGAGTAAGGACTCCTGTTGTAGGCCATTGCAATCTTTTACAATAACTTGTTTATGCGTGTGGGAGTAATGAGATCATTGTCATACATTTATGAGGTGTTCTGGTTTGTATTTAGGTGCCTGTCAATTGTTTGAGGCGGTGTTATAATTTGTTGCATTTGTTTTGAGTTTTTGCTTTGTCACGTACTCATTGTGAACAAGCATGATATTTCTTGTGTTTCTTTCGAAAGCTAAGGCTTTAGACATGTTTTCTATAAAAAAAGGGAAAGCTCATATTTGGGAAGACAAATTAACGTTACCAAAACTTAAAATAAATAAAAACAAATCTTGCTGGCAATATACATTTTAGATCTTATTTTGTCATCGATTGGAGATCGATGGGCGGGCAAAAGTAATTTCACTTTCATGTATGTGTTTACCCACGGTGACTAGTCGTAAAATATATAATACAGTGTACAACTCGTTAAATTAATTTTATTAAATAATTTATTACCAATAATTATAACCTAACATGAGCACCGTAAGAAATAGATACCCAACGGCCGTTTATTGCCCCCAAACGGATATTAGCAAACAGTTTAAATATTGCAAATACTGCAATATTTTGTACCAACCTCATTAATATTCACGTCCTACGTAACTAAGGCCCAGATTCACAGACCACACTTTGACTTTACTAAGTAAAGTATGATTTTTGGAAAGTAAATAACAGCTTGACAGGACTAAGAAATATATTTTTGCGTGAAAGTAGATCTTTCTATCAAAGTAAAGTCAAAGTGTGGTCTGTGAATCTGGGCCTAAGAAATATATTTTTGCGTGAAAGTAGATCTTTCCATCAAAGTAAAGTCAAAGTGTGGTCTTTGAATCTGGGCCTTAGTACCAGGTTAACGATGTTTATTATAATACGAAACTCGATCAACGATAAGAGTTTATAGGAATTTGTCTGAATGCCCAGAGTGCCCTGAATTTTGCCCGTCTATAAAGCAGCCTGAGCGACGGCGACGACCCACGCAACTTCGGGACGTGGTGTAATGTTACTCCAAGTACTGAAATGCGTCTAAAACTAAGTTATTGTCCATTTAATCAGACGTTTGATTTGGTAATTGAGTAATTAATGGCCAGGTAGAATGTTGGTAACGTCGGTTCCACTCCGCTTCAAAATTAATATTCGAAGCTATAGTTGTTTCAGTGAATTTAAATGCTTTGGGTGTCGACTGTCGAGACAGGTTCGGTTCTTGCACTTCACAAATTTAAGTGTTTCGTTTGATAATAATTTCGTTAGTTTCTTGGAATTCTCCTATTGAATTCCAAAGTTAGTTGTGGAATATAACCAGTTTAAAAACCAACGTGAAGCGTTAGATCAACTTTAAATACGCGACGATTTACCTACTATCTTGGACAAAATTCCCTTTCGACAAAATTCTGTTTATGGATTAAATCTAAATTAAATCTGTTTACATTTAAAACTACAGGAGATCCTTCAGTATCCTTTGCTTTCAGCAGGAGTCGCGACGAGTCATCAGATTCACATTGATCCCTCATCATCATTTTCCCGCCCTTACCCATGTTACTTGGGGTCAGGGTAACACGTTTATTCTTCCCTTCTCCTTTGTCAGCCGTCACGCTATCATTCCCTCTCCTTTTCCTTCATTTCATCCGTCTCTTCTTACAATACATTTATTGTTGTTCTTGGTCTTCTTCTCCCTCCATCCTTACCGTACTCGCTCCATACTTACCTAAAAAACATTTTACCGATCGCAAAGCGAGAATTCCGTGAGATATTTCAGTAACCCAGTTTCTTCACAAAGGTACATGGTGGCCAAATGGACGGTTATGAAGGAATACAAGGCAGCAATTAGGCCTTAACAGGTTGCAACGGCCCTAAGGTTGGGAACCAATCAAGCGATTATAAATTATGTATGCATATCGAGGTGCCATTAGTTAAAATTGACGATACAAGTAGGGCAATGAATTTCGTCATTTTAATAGCTGGGCTGTAAATTATTTGTACAGCAGTTGTAGATATGTAACTTTAAAATATATTTGTGGTTTTATCGGTTTTGAAAGTGTTGATTGACAATTCGATACATTTTTTTTCCGAAACGGAGCCACTGAAAAAATAAAATAACACTAAAATCACTAAAAGAATCGGTAAACGGCCTACTTGACACAAATTCAGGACTGACGTAACGTCTTCAATATCTCGGACCACCTCGATTTTAGGACCCGAATAACAATAAGGGACGATTTCACGAGGTCTAAATAGCCATTACTTACCGAATAAGTTCAAAACTGGCCATGTACAAATGTCGAACCACGCACAATGTGAAATTATAAGGGTTCCTTGTTGACTACGGAACCCAAAAACTGGAACAGATTTTTTATGAAATTACCAGCCAGTGCCTGTCAGTAATGTATGTGAAAGTCTCCTTGGCTCATACTTTGTGGAAATAGTTGTCAATCTTTATTAAAGTGATAAGTGTGATAACCCTATCAATATATCGTGGGTGTACCGCAAGGTTTTGCCAAATGAAGTAGGTCGATTGGCATTTTCGATGGCACTTCTTATACAGGCATACGTATCTCCAAAAATAGACCTATGCGCTTTCAATTTTATGCTAAAATTCATATTTAGTTTCAAATTCTAATAAATATTATGGGAAATGAAACCTCGATTATAATTTACCCTGAGTCATAAAGTGGCCTTCTATTAAAATATAATTATTTACTAGCGTATAGCGACCTATATTTGGTCATTGCGCAATTAGGATTTTGGCAATTTATTTTCAAGGAAACTAAATTAAAAAATAGCTTAATAGGAAAATACAACTATGCCTAGCATGTATAATATATAAATTACATTTTATGTGATATTGTATGGATTTCATAGAGTACTTAAATGTTATAATTTCGAGCTGTTTGTCCCAGCAACCCTAATATAGATCTTTAGCAGTCGTTACAGTGGCCATAAAGTCTGAAAATCAATCTTACCAATTGGTATCATATTACCCTGTACTAACTCGGTTGTGGAGGTCAGATAGGCAGTCACTCCATATACAATTCTGATATTCAGCAGTCTGGAAGTCAACCCCAACATAGTTTTGAAAAGACTAGGCAGGTGATTCCTTAGTATAATATGCACGTGAAGTCTATTATAATTTTCCTTGAAGCAACGCAATAAATCACTAGATTTCACCAATATCCGTAGGTTCTCATAGCTGTGCACGTTTTTTAGCAACAGGTCTGATTGATAGCTCAATTACGTGTTAAGCTTATGTTAATCGGTATCAATTTCCTTTAACAAGTTTTTATACGTCAGCTCAAGTGATATTAATTCGGGATATGATTGAAGTCTCACGATAAGGCTACTCATTCTATTAATAACAATTTTAATGAACTTCTAGTTACCTACGTCAAAATTGTATGTGGTTATGCTGCCTCGCAATAGGAGTCAATGAAAAACATAATGGAGCAAGGTTCTTATAAGCTTTTTTTTTCATTTGCCTTGTTAGCTAGTTAGTTAGTATGAGGTTTTAGTCAAATCTTGCAACTGAGTTCTTAATCAGTTTTCCCCAACCGGTTGAGCTAAAATTTGACACACCTTTTGTTCTAGTGACAATACATTTTTATGTTAGACATTTGATTCTGCAGCTAGGATCGCATTCACGAGATAACTCCTCAGCGGTTTATAGCACGGTCACTAAACTTTGTATAGGCGCTCAATTTTAATAGAAAAACCTTTCACAAAGCTCTCTACTTTTTTTTTAAACTTTGCCCCAAACTTGGAATTTCTCCTGTATCGTGGGTTCCGTGTGGTGTCGGACGTAAAGAATAGCACCATCCCATATCTTCCCGTGGGTGTCGTAAGAGGCGACTAAGGGACTTACCAGAGAATGGGCAGCAGCGTTCTCTGTGTCTTTGTAACAACCATACTGCGATCGCCAGCCCGCCTGCCAAGCGTGGCGATTATGGCAAACCCCCCCAAAAATGCCTGGGGGAGGCCTATGTCCAGCAGTGGACGTCTTTTGGCTGAAATGATGTGGGTGATGCGTTCACAAACATTTAAACTCACATACACAAATACCCAGACCCGGAACAAGTATCTGTAGGTCTTACAAATGTTTCTTCCCGCAATCTTTTTCACGCAGTGCGGCAGTCCATTGCTTGAGCCACTGCGCCAACCGTGCCGTCTTTCATAAAAGCTTATTTTTTTACTCAAATGGGGTTGCGCAGGACACCTGGCAAGGCGTACAGATGGCAGGTGGAGTAAGGCTGCCACCAAATGGCGTCCAAGAACGGGGCAAAGAAATGTAGGTCGCCCGGCGGCAAGATGATGACGTAATGAATGGCAATGGTGTAAACATTCCCTAGTTTCCATTTTCTTCTTGAAATGATAGTGAATTTTATTTCTCTTTTTCTTTCTGTTGAAATTAAACAACTCCTGCTGAAATTCAACAATACACCGTGAAATAAAAGACATTTTTATAATAAATTCAATCAAATGCTAAGTACGTACTCAAATTTTTAACAAGCAAACCATTCTGAATTTAAGTATTACATTAACAAACAGGAAAAGTCTAATAACAGTCATTGTGGCAAAGCGTAGACTTAACGATAACGTCTACCGTTATTAGAATATATTACCAGCTCAATATAATAGATGGTTTGCTCTAATCATTATGTCAAAGTAGCACAGAGTATTTGCTCAACGGATTCGATGAAAGGTGCCTGTTAGAGATATTGCTAGGCTGTAATTTGGACTGTGTTGTTGTCATTGGCGTATTCTTTGCTATCAAGCTGCTAAGTGGACTGCTAGTGAAGGGTGATTTTGGGGTGTTGCAGCTTTCTTTAACATTCGGTAATTAGTACACCCGACAACCAGTCTTATCTTAAAGTACCTACTAACGAGGTTATGGATGTCAGATAGGCAGCCGCCCCATGTAAAATACTGGTTTTCAGCTGTTAGTTTTTTACCATTTCAGATTTACTGATTAATTCTGTCCGTCGTGGCCAAGGATCAACCTACCTCTGCCACCCTCAAAGGATTGCTTTCTTCAGTTATTTTTAAGTGTGTCTCTATTCTTGGGTTTAGTGAAGCCCTTAAAGGTTTCACTAAAATCCTTACTCATACACGTAAACCCCATATTATGTCTAAACCCATTAGATACCATATGAAGCTTAACGACTCCGGTAAGCCGTGGTTTGACGACCCTCTTTTCCCCCTACCACACAGGGTTTACATCCCCGGTGTGACGCTTTACACACCGAATAATTGAACCAAATAGTTGCAAAATATTTACTCAGTGGCTTCGAAAGGTATTATTATAGATTTGGTTAAGGTATAATTATGAGCTTTGAAACCTGTTAATTCACGAGGTAGCTTAGTTACGTATTCCGAATAATGTTTGTCTGGTCTTACAACACTGGTTTTGGCGAATTACTTTGAATATATAATCTGTCAACGTTTTATGAGCTGCCTATATAGGCTATTGGAATTTCATGCCCAATTAATTTGTAAATTAATAGCGTCGGGGTTTTTGGACAGAATTGGTTTATATACAGTTCTAGGGGGTATGAAAGAAAACAGATTATATCATAGCGTGATGGCTGACATTGGAATAAAATAACCGACCGCAAGTAACATGGTGGTAGGCAGAAGAATGATGATGATTTGGCCTAGGGATATCACGAAAACCTTGGCATTTTATTTCCTTTCGAAATTTTAAGATAATTAAAGAAGATTGCCTAATGTAAATAAAACCAAAAATTCACCATTAATATCCTTAGATTTGGGAAAACCTACTAATAAGCATACAAATTAATATAAATTAATGGATTGTGTAAGCCAGCAGCTTTGTCAATTATTTTTAACTACTTCGATTTCCTTTGGCGGCAACATTTTGTCTGTCTATCCAATTTAAACACCTCTTCTCTCTATATGGAGTCGCAAGGACATGAGCAAATATAAAATGATCACATGGTCATTATAGTTGATTCAGTGATATCTATTTTATCAGTACAATAATTATAGAGACATGAAAAGATGTCTTGTGGCTGTTTAATGAGTACACAGAGGTTATGTTGTACCTACTTTACTGTATGATAAAAAAAAACTAGCTGTGTAGTCTGACTGTCTGATACGGAACTACTGAGTCAAGGCCTCTTCCTGTGACTTCCCGTTCTTCAAATCCGGGGTCAATGTACACCACTAGTCGTTGGTTTAGTTCAGTTCTTCCCATCAGCTTCTAGGAGGTCTTCAGCGACGACTTCTGGCTTAACCGTGGGTCCATATAGGGGCTATTTTGGCCCGCAGATTATTGGTCATATGGCAGACCAACACCGCCCAGTCTTACTTCTGCTTAGAGGAGCGGGCGGTGCCTGTCGACTGCTGTGCCCGATAGGGTCCATAATTGAGACTGATGTAACTGTTTCCCTATAACTAACTGTATACATTATAATACGCAATAAAGAATTGAGAATTATTATACTTTATATGTGAAGATAGGAGGAAAATATTGAGTGTGAATGTAGAAGGCTTTAAGAGCAGAGGAAGGGCAAAGAAACGATGGATGGACCTTGTGATGGATGATATAGCTAGAAACGCGGTGACTGCTGAGATGACGAGGAATAGAAATGAAGTATGGGAGAGGAAGAGATACTTCGCCGACCCCAAATAAATAATTAGAAGGGCCGGAAAATTATAATGAGGTGTTAGGTGGCACATCATCAACATGTCTAGTTGCTTCTTCTTTATTTGAATAATATTGCGTACTGTTTTCCAAACACTATCAACAAGAATTATTTTCATATAAAATAAATATTTAACCAACAATTACAAAAGACCACAAAATCACGGGTATACATTCGCAAGTTTACCGATACAAGTGTATATCAAACATCAAAATTATGACACGTTACTAAAACAATACGAAATACCAACATACAAGTGGCTCTGACCTTTAGTCTGTCGCCACCCAGTTGTCACACTCGTGCGCATCTCACTTTCGACAGCTGATCAAACACTTGTACAATGAGCAATAAACTATCGTAACTTACACTTGTGAAGGCCGTGGAGTAAGAGGGTTAAGATGTAAGGAGGTTTGCACACTGTTATCCAATTAGCATATCTGCTTTTAATACCCACTGTATTACCTTTGTATGTACCTTTTTTATAAACGGTTAAACCACGGTTGAACCAGTGGTGTCGATACTGTTGTACTGCAAGTGTCGTAACAAAAGATTTTATTTTGAAATTAATTTGATAATATTAATTGATGGGTTTGATCCCCAGGAACACCCTGTTTCAAACTTCTGCTTATAATGTTTAATAAGCATAATGCAATATTATGTGCTAGCTTCTAACTGGATCTTTCAGTGTGGGCCCATTTTTGGCAGTGATAAGAATAATAATTGATTTAAAAAAAAGTATGTACTGAACTGTCCTCGTAACAGTAAATGCAGTTTTTGCAAAATCGTTTTCGAGAAAAACGCTGCTAAGTAATAATTTCACACGAAATGCTGCATTTTTTTTACTATTTCACTATGTACCAGTTTTCCAAAAACAATAAAAATAGTTCTACGTATAGCTTCAAGTCTCCAGATATAATTTTTGACAAAAACGCAAAATCGTAGAAATATCGATTACTGCATTTGGTGTTACGAGGGCAGTGTATTAATGGCACCACGTTCTTGAATTAATAGAAACAGAACGACCCTTCTAAAAATGTTAGATTGTCTTTATTTGGATTACAAAAGTGTGCCAGAGGCTTGCGGTATCTGACCACTTGTTACTAACAGTAGCTGTTGCAAGAGTGAAGTGATAATTTTTGAGTTAAACCACGAGAAAAAATTATAGATGAAATGGGATACCTAAGTGTGTTTAACTAGGTAGGTATTATTAAATAGCGTATACCGTGTGAATTTTTGTAACCCATTAAAAGCTAGTACGCAATGAATTAACTAGAATCATTTTAATCTGAAAAGTTATATAAAAAAGTTACATAAGTTTGATCAGCGATAAAGCATTATCGCTGATCAAACTTGAATGACTGTTTTAACTTTGGCTTTGATTAATAGAAAAGTTTAATAAAGCGAGAAATTATAAGTTATTCCTTTTAATTGACTAAACTGGGGCCTCGGGCAACCAGTGGGCGTTTTAGATGAAGTTAACACAAAGATAATGGAATGTAACACCTGGGTTGATAAAAAATTGCAAAAACTATTAGAAACTAAAGACGCATTGTTCCGAAAATGGAAAGCAAATCCTAAAAATATGACACTACGATTAGAGTACACAAAATATCGAAATAAAGTAAACAAAGCTGTAAATGTTGCTAAAAATGCATACAGGCGCCAACAGTTGAAAAATTGTAACGGGGATATGAGAAAAGTGTGGGAGTGTGCTAACAAATGGTTGGGTAGAAGTAAGTTAAATGTCGATGACGTGATCCAAAGGTATCTTATAAGCAGTAACGAGAATCTGGAAAGCGTATTTAGTAATTTCTGTCATACATTTACTAACGAAATTAGTTTATTAAAACAGAATCATTTGTGTAACCGTTTGTTTTATGACAGGAGTGAATATGTAAAAGAAAGTATTGTAAGTTTTAGATTTAAAAAGGCCTGCCCTAGAGATATATGTTTAATAATAGATAAGATGAGCTGCAACAAGTCCCCAGGCTCCGACGGCATTCGAATACAGGATTTAAAAACTATTAAATATCCGATCAGCCAAATTCTTGCACATTTAATTAATCAATGTATAGATCGACAGGTATACCCTAATGAGTTAAAGACCTCAATTATTAGGCCAATTTTCAAGGGGGGGAACCATAAAGACTACACAAATTATAGGCCCATCGCGATATTAAGTGTGATTAATAAAATCTTTGAAAAATTAATTGTGGGACAAATTACAAAATTTTTAGAACATAATAATATATTAACAGAAATTCAGCACGGGTTCAGGCCAAATAGAAGCACAGCAACGGCATTAAGTAAGTTTACAGATGATATAAACCACTCATTGAATTCAAAGGAGGTGGTTTTATTAATCTTTATTGATTTTAAAAAAGCCTTTGATACTCTGGAGCATGAGGGCTTGCTGCAGGCCATGGACGAGTGTGGAATACGGGGGCCTTTTAAAGAGTGGTTCAAGCAGTACCTACATAATAGGTATCTAAAAGTTAGGGTTAAAGGAGTAGATAGTGGCCTTGGTAAAGTCGACTACGGAGTGCCGACCGGGTCAGTTTATGGACCGGTAGGGTATATCATGCACGTCAACAGTATGGTCAATGTCGTGAAAAATTGTAAGGCATACATGTATGCAGACGATACGTGCTTGACATACAGCGGTCGGGACTGTGAACTGATCCAGTCGGCAATGCAAGAAGATCTAGATAATGTGGTCAAATGGGCGCACGATAACGGTATCCTCATAAATGTAAATAAAACAAAGTGTATGTTGATATCGTCTCCGTATAACCAGATAGCAAAAAGTGCCTTTATTTCAATTAAAGGCCACTCGTACGAATGTCTTCACGACAACAATGCAAACTGTCAATGTGAGTGTATTGAGCGTGTGGCGAAATATAAATACTTGGGATTAGTAATTGATGAGCGATTCACCTGGGACGTACACATAGACACAGTGTGTAATAGACTGCGCTCCGTACTAGGGAAACTGAACAATTTAAAATATATAGTTAGTGGGCGAGTAATGTACATTCTTTACCATGCACTTGCAGAGGCAACAATAAACTACGGGTTGGGTGGTTATGGACTGACGTTTCCGGTACATTTAAATAAAATTAAGGCATTGCAAATTCGATTGTTAAAATTACTAGTAAACAGGGCAACTAAAGATAGTTTAAATAAGGAGTACGAAAAATTATTTAAAATATGTAGAATATTACCTATACAGCAAAAAGTAAAATCAACTATAATTTTAGAACAACACAACAATAACGAATACAAAGTAAAAAAAGTGTATAACCGACCAACCCGTAAAGTATCACGGAAAAACAAATATTCGGTACCTAAGGTGACAAATTATTTCGGTCAAAGGACGCGGCAATGGCTAGTTCCAACATTGTTAAACGAATTACGTGAGGAATTGTCTACCGAAACAATATCAAAAAATGTATTAAAAAATATCCTGCGCAAGCACTATTTGGGTTTGTGTCCTTAGCGCTGGAACCTAAATTGTATACTTAATAATAATGATAAAAACCATAATGTACCTACCCTATGTGCCTGATTGTATATGTATTGTATTGTTATGGTTCTGTTGTTTGTAATACATCTAGGTATAGCTTAGTTTTATCGAAATAAAGATATCTTTTAGCGTCTGAGACAGGCGAGTTTCTGTGCGAGTAGGTCGAGTGAGGTGTGCATATTATGTACATAACGAAAGAATGGTTCGGCCATGTTAGCGTGCGCGCGCGACGTGCTGCTGTCGGTCGGGCGGCCGCCGTTGTGTCTCACTCGCGATGGGTAGCTCGTCTGAAGTCGTCTGCCACCGGGGAGTACAGGTGGCGGTGGTCGGGACGGTAGGGGCGTGTTCGTTCGCCGCGCGTGCTGGCATGGCTGGCTAGCTGATAGAAGCCGTGTTATAGACACCAGGGTACCTATATGTGCGGATACTGGAGCTGTAGAAGTGTAGACCAGTTAACTGTAATTCTCTCTTTATATAACAACTGGGCAGCTCGAGTATGTGTTCATTTGGGTGTGGCGTTCGTCTATGTGAGCAGACGGCGCACTAAAAATACAAGGGGATGTGCCTTCCCTACATTTATAACAAACTATGTGTTGCCCTTAACGCCCTTTATGATGTATGTAGGTAGTACTTAATGTTATTTGAACTAGAGCTGTATTCACGAGAACACTGCCGATAAACTGTCCTGCAGTTTGGCAGAAGATGTGTATTATACCCACTCATGTAACTTTTTTGAAATAAATAAATAAAAAAAAAAAAAAAAAAAAAGATAATTTATTTAAACAGATCTGTTTTATTTTTGAGAATGTCTCATAATTATAGACATGGCTCCGAATGGAGGATGTAGGAGCATTGCCAAACTGTTTTATTAGTTGGTTCTTATATTAGGTATAAGAGATTGTTGACAGATAAGAATAGAGATGTTATTAACCTTGTAAAATAGGAATATCTTATTTTATTATACAGACACATAGGTAACTTCCAAGAAATCAGGACAGCAATCAATATTTTGTCTTTTAAAATTAAAGTCCGCAAGAAGATCCGGATAAGGCTGGCGTTATCGTCACATCGTTAATGTTTTCCCCATTGTTTATGTTGTTACTAACACTTATATGTAATTTATTTAATAAATCGTTATAGTATTAAATCGTAGTATTAATTAAATTATTTTCAGATACACATAGGAGTGTATCTGAAAATGTTTGTCTCTGCATCACCCAAAGATTAACTGGTAGAAACTGCTTATGGCATAAGGTCTGCCTCTGTACGTTGTGCTTCAAGTGTTAAATAAATAAAAAACATCAGATTTTGTCATTTATCCGTAATACAAATTAACAATGATCAGTCGTCTCAAAGCCCGCAGAAACATCCGAAAACACTTATTAGGTACATCATTCAGTTGCAATATTGCAGTTTTATAAAAACACTATAGATACAAAGTACAAACACTACTATAACGGACGTGCCATAGACATAAAAAGGTAAGTCTAATATCATGTGAGGATAGATAAAAACGCGACCCATGTCCAATTAGTCGGCAGACATCGTTACAAGCCCAAATTATATTCAAAATGGTCATGCACTGGAAAAAAATTGTGACTAAGTGGTATTTATGTACTTTGTTCCTGAGGCACTAATATGAAGATGAGAAAGACTAAGATGGATTGTGTGAGGAATGATATGAAAGAAAAAGGAGTAAACAAATTAACGTGACGGTTAACAGAGGAGAATGGAATAAAACATATTTTACGCCGACCCCTAGATACATGGAATAGGGGCAGGAAGATGACGACGATAACTTTATTCTTGAGGCACATAGAGACAAGGACTACTTGAAAAGAAAGGTAAAAATACTTATATTACCTAACTCAGGATCAGATAAACTCCGCCGCGGGAGGCTCTCCGGGCGTCGGGGGCCACGTGATGTCTTCCGGCCACCGTAGACGCGGGCCTGTGGACGGTGAGTAATGGGCTAGCTCACCGTCCGGCCGTTCGTGTTCCACGCGCGCCTCATGAGATGTCAGCAAGGAGGGGCCCGCAGTAGTCAGTAGAAGTCTGACACTCCCTTCCGCTGTGCCCGAGAGCGGGAGGGGGAAGAGGGGGGGGGGGAAGAGGGTTATTTGATGATTTTCCACCAACAAAAAAAAAAGGATCAGATAAACTGCCTACAATTTCTAGTACTTTGATTGCCGTTTAACAGCTGTCTTTACTATGTTAATAGTTCTAATAAAGGCCCAAAGTTGAATACTTTTAAAAAAGAAACGTCGTTTATTGGTGTCAATTAACAGAAAAGTGAAATACCTTTTTAAGATTTATTACCACAGGAAGCCATTATGTCCTTTTAAAACTACAGCAGACATAAAAACTGTCGCATTACTATGTTTCATGTACCGTATTTTGAACACGTTAGTTTACGGATGTCGACATTAATATTCACAGACTAGAACACTGTGGTGCGACTACCTTAATTTTACAAGTGTCGGAATCCCCTCGAAAAGGTAATGGGTTTTTCTCGCGAGTAAATGTTGAGGTAAGTTTAATTCAATTACGTTCTCGAAAGTGTCAAGTCGTTGGTCGCGGCTGTCATTTAAAGATACAGAATACTTGTCGTTACAGGTAGTTAGAGGCCCGAAAGTCTGACAACCAGTCCTACCAAGGTGTTTCATATTACCCAGTACTAATTGCGGTGGATGCTGCTGCCCTTGTATCACGATCTACACCTGCTGTACGAAGATTTGCTAGTGGCACAGAGCTAGCGCAACCTCCACGCAGACGAGCCATGGTGTCTCCGTTGAAGATGCGCACTCTACTCCCTCGATGTTTGTCACTTCCATGCCGTTTTGTGGGAATAAACTACTATAATTGAGTTGCGGAGGTCAGATAGTCGTTCCATGTAAAATACTGATATTTAGCTGCATCCAGTTATACCGAAAGCCGACCCCAACATGGTTGGGAAAGGGTAAGGCAGATTATGTTCTTGAAAGTGTCAAAGGTACAATTGACGGTGACCTTTCGAAATGGCTCGCCCAAAAACAATTATTCTCGTACAATAACAGGTTTTGGCAATCCAACATCCTTAAGTAAGCCAGAAGTTGTCTCCACGCATAAATCTTTAAGCTGATAGTACAAAAAAGTCTTGTCGTGGTTGAAACTTAAATCTTGAAAGGCTTTCAGCTGTACTTCATACAAGGCTTCTATTGTATTTATTTAAGCCTCGTTGATTATTGAACAATAGCTATACGCCCTCAATAAAATCGATTTGTGCGATGGCGCGCGTTCATTGCGCATTGATGCATAAAGGATTATTATAATGTTCCTATTGTTTTACATGATTATATTTGTCATGTCATGAGTCGGTATTGGTCGGTATTGGTCGGTATTGGTCGGTGTTGGTCTTTGGAAGAGAGATTAAATTGTCTTTGGATACGCATGCCATTATTCATTTATTTCATAGTGTATAAGAACTTGGATCCTTTACTGAGTAAAAACTGCACGATATTCAAATTCACTCAGTCAGACATCAAAATAAGATAACGTAAATGTATATTTATTTATTTACGTCTTCTCTGAAGTAAGAAAACATTCAGCATCGTCACCATTTGTCGGCAGATTGCCATAATCTGTAAGGAAAATACAAAATACACACACAATTCCGAGACACGCACATGTGTGTTGGAATTGCAAATGAAATGTTTTCTCAAGCTTATCGCTTAGTTACAGTCCATCAAGATATGCCTGATGTCCATTTGTAGGACCAGCAAAAGGACCACGACAAAGCAAAATGATCGCTGAGTCAGTTCAGTGATTCTTTGCTGTTACAATGGATGTTTGTGGTAGGTCATTTTGTCACGGGGCGTTTGTCGCTATTTTGATATTTCCGTTTTAAAAGATGGGGCTTTTATTATATGAACAAATATGAGGATTGGAGGGGTCAGAGCCCATTCGTCCCCTAAAATTCGTCCCCCAGCATAAAAGTTGTAGATTCGGCCCCTATATAGGTGCCCATTGGTCTCCTGGTAGGGGACCAATTAATATTTTAATAAAAAATATTATTTTTAAGGTATCCATTCGTCCCCTCTAATATATATACAATATAAGTTAAAGATTCGGCACCTATTCAGGTGCCTATTGGTCCCCTGAGATAAAATTAGCTATATTTTACATAAGAAACGGTTAACATAGTACACTTGTGAACAGTTTATTAACGGAATTAATTTAATAAATCATAACAGATCATTGAAAAAAGAGCTATGATGAATGATAATCCGTCATGATAATAATATAACCTGTCGATAGGCTTACGATGTAAAATTGTCTCACTACTAAATAAATACGGTCAATCACTAATAAGTAAATATACAAAAAATACGGTGATTTTAGCCAATTTTTATATAGGTACTTCTAGTTACAATTTATTAGATTTAAGATATTACGATTTTGCATGTAGGTAGTTGGTTAATATACAAAAAAAAAAATAATATGTTGATTTATCTAGTCTTCAATAATTACTGTGATTTTAGTATTTTTTTGTACTGTTATATTTTTTTAGATTTAAGTTATTATGATTTTGCATGTATGTAGTCGGCAAAAAAGCAAAAAAATAAGAAGTGATTATTTACTGTTGATATGTGTTCTATTTTTTTGCATATTTTATATTTAATGTTGATTTATAAACGGTGAAGGAAAACATCGTGAGGAAACCGGCATGTCTTAGAACCAAAAAATTCGAAGACATGTGACATCTACCAATCCGCACTGGGCCCGCGTGGTAGATTATAGCCCATCCCTCTCCTTGAGAGGAGGCCTGAGTCCCTGCAGTGGGAACATTATAGGCTGATGATGATGATGATGTTGATTTATATGATGGTCAATCAAGGCTAATTTTTGTAAAAGAGTTGTATTTTGTTAGTTTCTAGGACATTGTGATTTTGTATGTGTTAATCTTATTTGAAATAAACATGATATCTACCGAATTACTATATTTTTTATTTTAGCCTTTTCTGCGCGACTGTACCAGGACTACCAAGCTGCAGTATACACATATACATGTACTTATATTAGAAGAATGAATAAAAATAAATATGCATCAGGGGACGAATGGGCCCTTCAAAAGTTCCAGGGGACGAGTGGGCACAGGGTGCGAATCTTAGGGGACGAATGGGCTCTGACCCGATTGGAGTACTGATAGGATCGCTCGCTGTGTTGTAATGTTGCTCTTTATGCTTTGTTTGATATAGGTTGTAATACTTAATCCTATTGAATATCATCAACTAATTGATGATCAATACAATAGATAGCAGTGATATCCTAGTGTGATTCAAATGGACGTATTGTACAATTATCAAAAGCTTCGGTGAAGAAAAATATCGTGAGGAGAACAGCATGTCTGAGAGATATTTCTATAGACGACATGTAAAACCAAGTCAGAGGCCCATTGGGCAGCATAAATACTAATATCAGGTAAGGCAATAACCACACGATAAAGATGAAAACTATGAACTATGAAATTATTTATACGTTATTTGTCATAAACATTAAAGAGTCAACTATATGACGATAACAAAACTAACAGACAAGAGACAAAACGGAGGTGGTGGTGCGGAAATGACAAGGATTCCAAGAATTCTCCAGTCCCTGATAGTGGGCTGTAAAGACTTAATGGGTACTGCTAAACGTTGCCTAGATATTTGATATTCCTATTTACCTTTAGGAAATAGCTTGACCCCGGAAGACGTTTACTATGTAGGCACACAATATAATTTAAAACATAGGACTGTCTTCGTGTATAATGTAATTTTATTTGGTTGTGTGGGCGGGTGTTAGGCGCCATTTTAGCAGACACTAACTCGGTATTCTCCGCGACTTTATAATGTTATCATTGACAAGCTTTTGCTCCCGGCTTTGCTCGCATTATGGTAGGAAATTATAAAACCGGAATGTCTTGTGTATAGCCTATGAGACTCTGGGATAATGTGATTTCCCATTAGTGAAGGTTTTTTTGCAATAGGATCAGTAGTCCCGAAGATAACCCCCACATAAAAACATACAAACTTTACCTTTTCATATCAATAATACTGGCTGAACCCCGCAAACTTCGCCCGCGTTAAATCAAAATAAATTTACTACTAAAGTTTCTATAATATGTAGTATAATTCGAACATGATTTCCTCGGGAACAGTACTTATTTTCCAGACGAAAGTATGTCCGTTTCAGTACACCTGACAACGTATATGCAAAATTTCAGGTGGATCGTCTCAGTGGTTTAGGCGTGAAAGGGTAACAAATAAACAAACAAACTTGTTTTCGCATTTTAAATATCTATTATGGGTATGTATAATAATATGTAGTATCATCGATAGAGTCCATTACATTCGTCGCATAGCTGAGTCCTTTTGGAAATAATGTAGTCGTTGATGCATACAAAGTTCCTGTAACATGAATATGCTATTGGATTTACCGATTTTGTTCCGTATGGTGTCGGACGCAAAGAATAGCACCATCCCCTATCTTCCCGTGGGTGTCGTAAGAGGCGACTAAGGGATGTACCAGAGAATGGGCAGCAGCGTTCTCTGTGCTTTTTTTATCGACCGTACTGCGATCGCCAACCCGCCTGCCAAGCGTGGCGATTATGGCAAACCCCCCCTAAGCAAAAATTACACTTAGGGGAGGCCTATGTCCAGCAGTGGACGTCTTTCGGCTGAAATGATGATGATGATGATGATTGGATTTACTGTTTATGAATTCATAACAGTGAATTAAACAGCGTGTTCGTCAATCGTTGCAGCAAATCAAATCCGTAAGTAATGTTTAATGCGTATTGAAATTGATTATTTACATGGAATGAATTGTTTTACTTTACGTTTATATGATTATGTGTTTTAATTTTATTGAAACATTTAATACTAAAAGGATTGCGTTATAATTATTACATGGGAGCTAACCATAACTGGCGAAATGAGGGTGTACTTTGTACTATTAAGTCCACCTCTGTCGAACCCTTCGGGGATTACAGGTGTGATTTTATATTATATATTTTTTTTAACTTTGGTCGTTTTTGTTGATTTTGACGATCTCTTGTTGATCTGTGACAATTCAACTTCCACATTCAGTAAGTAATTACTACGTAATTGCAGTATAATGAGCCGTCTTAGAAGACTAAGGAGAGTGCTGATGATATGTGATTGTAATGCAAATAAAGTAAAACAAAAACAAGTAAAATAAAAAAAACACTAAAAAGTGGAAAATAACTTGAGAGTCGGAAGTCGATGACTTTTGTTTCATTAACTTTTGACGTACTTTTTGTTTTACACATAAAAAATATTTATTTCACCCATTATTAGTTGCTGTTTATAGTCTCACAAGAATCCCTGTCAAGTATATCAATTTTACGTTGTATTGTAACTAAAGGTTCTCCACAGACGGATAAGAAAAAATACATATATAATAGAGAATAAACTCATAACTTGTGTCAATTTGCAAAGTGAATAAAATGAAACATATCCGTAACAAAGCAAAGTATACGACTATATTTAGACAAGTCGATGGAGTCTCAGCAATACTACAGTGTTGGCGACTTCGATTATGACATAGTTGGTAATGTTTATGCAGAAGTGCGCCCACGCCTCATTGGCATGCATCTGGGGCCGCGGCGATAAACAAGAGCGGTGGGCAGCCGTCCCTCCCACCGGATCGTCACAAATGTTGCTCTTTTACAAGTTTCCTACTCTATTTTAAGTTGACTTGATAATGGCGCATATTACTGGTAAGCTTTTGACAATGTTTGGCGTTAATATGAATAATAGAGGCTTAGTAGCGCCTTAGCACTTAATGTTGTTGGTGAAACGTGGGTGGTGTAGTGTGCCCAACTTTTGTGTCTAAATCTTCGACTGAATTTAAAGTTTAATCTAATGAACGAACGTGATTCGCGACAAAACCACTTCACGCCACTTTTTAAGACAATTTTAGTTTAGCTCACAGATCCACATTCCACATGGCATACCTAAGGTTTTTCTCCAAAAGTATAATAAATCGGCCATATTGATTCTTGAGAAGTTGTACTTGATTACTCATATTCCTTGAAATCCTGGATCCCTACGTGGATAGGTACTTCAGTACTATATCATCTATTAGTTCTGCAGTATCATGTTTACTCTTCCCCTGAGGTGTCTCCAGTCTAGCCATAGTGCAATACCTGTCAATTGACGTCAACTACGATTCAATTAGCTCCAAACATGGAATTATTGAGTGCGAGCTTGTGCGTAGTGCTGACTAATTCCTTGATTTTAAACGAGTAGGTAGCTACCTATTATGTTCGGAAATACAAGTTTGTATGTCAAAGATACAATGATCATCGCTAATGTAAAGATTAATGAATAAACATCCGTATTAGCTATGTTTAAAGTTGTTATTAGCAGCTCTGGCTCTTAGAAATCACAGAAATGTTTACCGTATATTTGTGGCTTTATTGAAAATGTTCCCGATTTACGCAGTTGTCCTAAGACTTGCTTTTTGATATTGAATTACAATGTTATTGCTTAATCAGGAAGTTGATATTGCTACTGGAAATACAAATAAATGTATTTAGGCACACTACAGACTAAAGTTGCGTTTAAAGTTACAGTCGTTTTAAGGTAAGACGTCTTATTTCTCAGTGCGTTATTGTAAGGCAAAACAACATTTTTGCTGAGTCAATCGGGGGCGGCATACTGAACCAATTATAGTTTTTTGTTAAAGACAGAACTGTCATGTGTGTGGGCAATAATCAGTACTGTTGTTGGATCTCATAATTCAAGATAAATCATAACAGATATTCAATGTTTTGTCATCTTCTCCTACACATAACGCGAATTGCAAAACCTATACGTTTTCGACACAAAAACTGATCATATCATCATCTATGTGTTTAAATTATGCAACTATTTCTTACCAAAATTAATAAGTAGATATTTTAAGAACGATGAGATAATCTCCTCATTGATTTTCATAGAATCAACGCTATTAATTCGAGCACCGCAGGTAAAGCAAAAACCATATAAGTAGATGATTTTAAATATAACCAGTTTTAAATGTAGAATAACCAGATTGTTCCCCATAGCAATACTTAATGCGAAACACCGTCGACGGTTAATTTAAATAAGGTATTAAAGTTGTAAACCAGGGCCGGATTTGTGGAGTAACTAAAGTTGATAAATCCATGGATTTGCGCTTTTGGTCCTTTTGTTCGGGGATGAAAGAGGGATGAGAGCTTCGATGGTTATTTCTTATACTCATTTAAACTATTTTTCTTGTGAGTTTGAACATGGTATTTTAGTTTTAATTAAAGTAAATAGTAGGTACATTTTCTTATTATAAAGTCATGTTCTTAAAAATATAATAATCTGGTCAGGATTAAAATCCTCGATAGACTGTATTTTTATTTCACCAGTCAAACAAACACAACAGACCGTATAATGCATTTAAAAATAAACGCACGCAGTTTTACATGATCTAATCCTTAGTAAATACAAGACTCGTCGAAGCTGAAAAAAGATACACAACAAGAAAAATCCATTACAATTTGTTACCCAATTTTCCGGGCTCGCAGCTAATACGTTAATATGCTACGGCACGGGCCGCGCGTTACCTTAATCCGTCACTGTTAAGGCTGCGTCCACGCAGTTTTCCATGTTGGTCCTCGCAGCCCCCACTCTTGCGCACTCCACGAGCCGCGCTACCGCCACTGTCATAGTGTAGTGTCTCCCTCTCGCTCGCGACCGCGTGTGCGATCGATCAACACCATCGATTTCCACCAATACGTCAATACGTTTCAAACATTTTTCTGAATGAAAAGTCCTTGCGAAACGTAAAACAATCACCCGTACGTGTCGGAATGTTAGTGCCATCATTAGCGTAGTTTGTGTAACTCCATTTAACTAATCTGTGAATAATTTTCATTGTTTTCAGTGTAGTGACTGAAAGTTTTGTAAAACTGTGCCGTCGTTTTGTAGTGTTAATTGTGTAGTTTACGTGTGGTGTTGTTTTTTTACTGAAAAGGTTTGTAACTACTTAATTATACATGCGATAGTGCGCTACACGATATTATGAGTCTTTACACATTTTTTGTGGTGTGAACATGGTATCAATTACACATGTTTTAGTTGATAATTGTATTAAATTGTGGCTGTTTATATGATGAAGCAAAATTCTTAATAAGTCTTCGTTCATTATGGACACGTATACAATAGCTATAGATAAATAAATAAGGAGTAGGTACTGACGCATTTTCACTTAAGATTTTCCGGCTCCATTTTCGTGTAGGTAGCTAGTATACTTAGGGGTGACATAACGACTTTATGGATGGGTGTATAAGACACAATGTGCAGTGACGTAGATGGCGTCAGGTTAGGTGGAAACATTACCATAATGCCTTCACATTGTGTATGTGATTATGATAATGTTAGTTTCCTGAAGCGGAGAATTACTGCGAATTAATCAGATTGGTTATTATTGAGACCATCAAGTGATTGCGGGCGTGAGAGGATATTAATTGAGTATTTGATTGCGAGATTTACTAATGCGTAGTTTATTGGAAGATCGGAAAATAAAGCCATGAAGCATTCAGTTACATTTTCGAAATATTTTCAGTTATAATCTGTATGAACAGGCATTCCATTTATTATGTAAAGTCAGTAACAAATTGTTATACTAAAGGGTGTTTGTGACAAGACGAATAATTGAAGAGGTAACCTCGATTTTAAACATTAGTAGACCGATAGTTCAGTTAAAAAATGTTTATGCCACTGTGTTAGTAGATATGTGTTATTTGTATTTATAACTAGCTGATGCCCGCGACTTCGCCCGCGTGAATATCGGTCAAATTATATACTAAAAACTTCCTCTTGAATCACTCTATCTGTTAAAAAAACGCTTCAAAATCTAAGTCTAGTTTTAAAGATTTAAGCATACATAGGGACGGGCAGACAACGACAGCGACTTTGTTTTATACTATGTAGTGATTTAGAACCGCCTCTAACGGGTAATCCATTTGTAAATACGTTTTTTTAAACAGGTTTTGGTTATAATTGGTATTTTTTCCTGACATTTATTTTTTAAAGTTGCTCCAAGTGCACGAAATATCTTCGTCCTAGAACTCTGATTTTCGTAATACAGCTGAATAATTCGTAGACGCTGTGTCGGGAACTCGGGATGGAAAGACTCAGTTCCATGATGAAATAATGACTTAGTTCTATACTGAACAAAACTTCCCGCTTCCTATGTCAAAAAATCCATATTCAAAAGAGTACGTCGAAATAATCACTGATCATTATTTTTGGATCATCTAATGTTTTCATGATGTTCTTCAGAAAGGTCAATGTACTCGCAACTGACATGAGTGTATGACTAGAAGTATGAACATGGACGAAGCTTGAGGAATAGGAATGTAAGGATCGTAGTAGGTCCCGTCGGGGCTGCGGGTTGTTCGAAAGAGATACTGCGACTTCGACACAAAGGGCTAATAAGGAACATGGGTGGATTTTAGTCAGTAGAGTCTGACACTCCCTACCGCTCAGCCAAGAGCGGGAGGAGTCATTTGATAATTTCACACACTAAAAAAAAATGGGTCGTAGTCATTGATATAATAAAACCCAAAATACACACTCCGCGTCTCAAAACTGTCCGCTTAAAATGAGTTCACAATGAACTCATTTCAAATAGTCTCGCGTCGCTCGCGTCTCTGCACGGTCGTACAAAATACTTTTTATATTGCTTTTTATAACTGCATTGTAAAAGGAATCTGCGTAAGGTTGAATTTGCCAAAAAAAATATGTTTATAGTGACGATAACTACATATAGTGTGTGTCTGACTGTGCATCTAGGGTTTTATTATATCAATGGTCGTAGTAGGTTCTTTAGTTTCTGCCTCACCTTAGAGGAAGAAATGCAAGTTTATAAATGTGTATTAAAGGACGTCTATTTCAAGCAGTGAACATCATTAGAACGAAATGAGGATATTGAAGAAACATCTTCTAAGAACATTTAATCATTATGCAAACTTCTACGAGTATATTTTACTAATGCGGCTTGAACATTACTTCATTTTCCTACTGATTACTATTCATACCATTTAAGATGCGTTTATAGACCGTCTTTATGTGCAAACTGCAAACACATTTACATGTGTTAAGTAGTTAGTCGATTAAATGAATAGTTTTAAAGTCTTGGTATGAGTGTGTTTCCTGCTTATAAGGAAGAATCCACCATCTCCCATATTTAAGTTTATACACACGAAAGGTAGGGATAAAATGAGACGAGATGTATTGTGTGTAATAATAATAATAATCATTTTATTTTAGGCTACAGTAGCCTATAAATATATACCTTATAAACTAACATATAAAATATAAATACAAAACTCTTGTTATTAAATAAGACTTAAGACTATGTTAGTAGCACTTCACTTGTAGTATGCAGATTGCAGGGTGTATCTATATCTATAAAAGCGAAAGGTCACTCACTCACTCACTCACTCACTGATTCATCACGAAATCTCGAAAACCGCTGGACGTACAAAGATGATTTTTGGCAAGGAGGTAGTTTATGGTTAGTAGACGTCCGCTAAGAACGGATTTTGCGACAGGGCCGGATTAGGGTGGTCTAAGGGCCCTCGCAAGTTTGTATGAAACTCCTTCATTTGTTGTGCTACAATCTAGATTTTTGGCAGATACGTAGTTTATAGTCAGTGGGCGTCTGCTATGAATTAATTTTGCGACAGGGCCGGATTAGGGTAGTCTAAGGGCCCTCACAAGTTTGTATGAAAGTCCTTAATTTTTCGTGCTATAATCTTGATTTTTGGCAGAGACGTAGTTTATAGTCAGTAGGCATCCGCTATAAATTAGTTTTGCGACAGGGCCGGATTAGGGTGGTCTAAGGGCCCTCGCAAGTTTGTTTGAAAGTCCTTCATTTTTTGTGCTACAATCTTGATTTTTGGCAGAGACGTAGTTAATAGGCAGTAGACGTCTGCTTAGAACCGATTTTGTGACAGGGCCGGATTAGGGAGGTCTAAGGGCTCTCGCCAGTTTGTATGAAAGTCTTTCATTTTTTGTGCCACAATCTTCATTTTTGGCAGGGACGTAGTTTAAACTTAGTAGACGTCTGCTTAGAACAGATTTTGAGACAGGGCCAGATTAGGGAGGTCTAAGGGCTCTCGCCAGTTTGTATGAAAGTCCTTCATTTTTTGAGCTACAAAGTTGATTTTTGAGACGGACGTAGTTTATAGTTAGTAGACGTCTGGTAAGAACAGATTTTGTGACAGGGCCGGATTAGGGAGGTCTAAGGGTTCTTGCAAGTTCGTAAGAAAATCCTTAATTTTTTGTGCTACAAACTTGATTTTTGGCAGGCACGTAGTTTATAGTTAGAAGAACTCTGCTAAGTAGGTACAGGTTTTGTGGCAGGGCCAGATTAGAGAGGTTTAAGGGCGCTCGCAAGTTTGTTTAAAAGTCCATCATTTTGTGTGCTACTAACTTGAATTTTGGCAGGGACGTGGTAGGTGAGTAGAAGTTTGCTAAGAACCGATTTTGCGACAGGGCCGGACTAGGGAGGTCTAAGGGCTCACGCGAGTTTGTATGACAGTCCTTCCTTTTTTGTGCTACAATTTTGACAGGAAGGTACTTTATAGTTAGTAGACGTTGACTAAGAACGGATTTAGCGAGTTTAGCAACATGGCCAGAATAAGGAGGTCTGAGGGCTTTTACATGTTTGTAAAAATGTACTGTTTTTTTTTTGTACTAACAACCTGAAATTTAACAAGTCTAGAGTTTAGGAGTAGGAGATCTAAGCTAAGTTTGTAAGGAAGACCTGGACTAAGGGCTCCCGTAAGTCCATATGAAATCCTTGGCTTTTTGTACCTGAAAATTGGCAGAGAGATAGAATATAGTTAAGACATTTCAGGTAGGAATAGATTTTACGACAGGGCTGGTTTAAGGGAATATAATCGCTTCGATTGGCATTTGGCATTCGATTTGACATAGTACCATCCACAGGCAGTCCAGACAAGAGAGTCAAAATTTCTACGCGAACGAAGTCGCGGGCAACTGCTAGTGAGTAATAAATATGCAACCTGTCCCCATGAGTTCTGAGCATGATTCTAAACCCACGAAAACATAGTTTCTTCGGATAGATAAACTCACTTCTCTTTCCCATGGAGGTAGAGAAACCGCAAAACGCCACCCACGACGACACCTGCTACGATCCATACATACTCCTTTTGCCTCGTCCGCGTTCATACATCTGGTCATACTGCACGCACGCTGGTTACGAGAACTACGCACCTGTGCTTTCTGAAGAATCTCAACTTTTACACCTTGCAAAATATCAATAGACTAGCCAATTTGACAGCAACAAAGCCGTTGTCTGAGCCATATAATGCCTTAGCAATAGAAAATGCTTTCCATTTTCATTATAAATCAAACCTCGAAGGGTAGAACCAAGCGTACCTATTTCCAGCAGAATCAATGCCTAATAAAAGCCCACAACCAAATACGGCAATATTCCCGTTTAACCGTTCAATGTCGTCACAGTCTATTAGCAGGCCCATATAGGCTGATAATTATAAAGTCAATTAAAGTCTATGCGGCTTTCGTCAGCGCGTACGACGGAAGTCGCGGCCCTTTGGCGCGGGCGCAGGAAACATACCGAACCGATCGATCAGCTGGAGCTAGGCAGATGGTAACGAGTCAGAAGTATCGATACTGGATTCGTTAAAAGTTCGATTAATGGATTAAGTGGTGTCACAAATGTACCAGTAGGTTCACTTATGATGCTGAGAAATACTTTTAATAACTGCGTATGTGGGGTAGTTTCAACTTCATTCAAAAACCACAGCCTAGGCCTCCCGGTTTTCCGCCACTATTTCCGGTTCTGTGCATCCCTTACGAGCTTTAGTCCGTAGTAACTAATCCTTTAGTAACTCCGCGTCTAGCCAGATGTCCTGCCCAGGTCCACTTGAGGCGCCCACTTCATACATGTTCCAAATAATTTCATCTAATTCCATCGGCTTAAGGTACCTGTGTTTTTCCGAACGACGACGCTTATTAAACTCCACCTGAAAAACACAACAAATATCTAAGAACTGAGTTTGAGATGAATTAAGTTAAAAATCATGTCTTACTTCTACTCAATTTAGTTTTTCATAATACTCGAGTATTGCTGGAAAAACATCGAGTATCGATAGTTTTTAGGGATGCCTGCGCATGCACAGGAAACACACCAAACCGACCGATCAGCTGTAACCGTTGCGTTATCCGTGTCGGCTATTGTCTCTGCGCATACCCAGTGCTAAGCATTAGCACTTGAAGTTGAAGAGTTTAAACTATTCGTGAACTATTATGGTGCGAGGATGACTGTTTTATTGTTTGTGAAGTAAGAAGATATTGTATTGGTAGTTAATTGGTAGTTAATGAGGTCTTGGGTCCCTAGTGGGGCAAAGTGTTATTGGGTTTTTCCATCAGTATTTTCTCAGAAGCAGCTATGGAGTCTGGTTTTTTATCCGGTTGATTCCAATAGGGGTATTTCAATGAGCTTGAACGTAACCGGCGAAATGTAGGTACACTTACAGGTACACTTCAGCCTAACCTTTCGAGGATTACAGGCGTGATGTTACGTTATGTTTATGTAAATAGTGCAATAATGCTCCAAGTCGTTAGTTTTTAGTCGTTTCGCGATCATTACTACCAGAGGTCATTTATTCAAATAACTTATCCACGACAAATCAAATAACTTTTCGGAACATAACATAAACCTAACATACATTATATGCATAAATGAGCCATTACAGTAACATAATAATCACGAACACACGCTATTATTATTATAGAACTATTATTTTTATTTCTCGACATAATTATTAGTCATATAGTAACAAAAAAAGGGACACAAAACCATGGAGGCGTTATTATAAGTATTAGATTGAAGTGTAATAGCCGCGGTTTGTCTGCCAGAAGTGCGTGGGCGCATCTTTGTCGATTACACTGATATGTATTGTTACAGAGATAATAAAATAATTCTTATTTCAGATCATTGACTTTTGACATTAGGTGCAAAGTCAAGAGCGTGCGCTCGAGTTCACTTTGGTAATTAAATTTTTGTTTTCTTTTTGATACTTTGTTTTTGTGATAAACAAATACGCGTTTTGTACAGAGAACTGGCTTGCGATCGTAATTATTTTAGTATTAATAAGATCACATAAATCATGCAGATAATCTTTTGAATTAAAATCAACACCCAAGAAAAGAAAAGCTTATGCTTAACTTACTTAGCTTTTTATTTATTTATTATTTTTTAATTTATTTATTACATTTAGTACAGCAAAAGCCATTAACACTAAATTAACTAATCCTTATAATCGGTCTTCTAGCAAAACCACAAGCATTCTAACATTATCGTCTTCCATTCATCAGCAAACAAATCCAATTCAGGGTTGGTCTCCACGAGCGCGTTGAGCATCGTTAGCATACGCGGTATAGGGGAGGTGGACCGAGCTACAGTGCGACAAAATGGGACAAATAATGTATGCTTTCTAGAGCGAGTATAATTATTTGGAACAAATAATTGACACAGCTCCGCGTGTAAGTCTGAGGCGTCTGTGTGACCATGTATGATTTTATACGCTGTTGTTATTTGGTCAACAGCCCGCCTAACTTTAAGGGAATTAAAATTTAAACATCCTAAAAGGAATTTAGTAGGATACATATAGGGATAGTATCCAAACACTCGTTTGTAGAGGTACCAGAAAAAAGCTTTTTGCACCTTTTCCAGCATGAGCATATAGGTAACCTCGTGAGGATTCCACACACAAGCGCTGGTTTCAAGCTTGCACCGAACTAATGCGTTGAACAAAAGCCTAATAACTGCCTGGTTATTAAAACCTTGACAGTTACGTAAAACAAAACCTAAGCGTCGGAAAGATTCCTTAGCCAAACCTATAATGTGTGTATGGCACGTCAGTTTGCTATCAAACGTTACACCGAGGTCTTTGGCTGAGGATACTCTGGCTATAGACTCATTGTTCACTCCGTAGTCGTACCCAGGACTCCGCATGCGGCCAAAGCTCATAATTTGACATTTGGATGTGTTAAATAAATTCCATTTTGTTGGTGGCAGCCTATTCACTCAAGGCATCGATATCACGCTGAAGAGCTATACAGTAAGACACGGAGCTAACAGTTGCATATATTTTCAGATCGTCGGCGTAAAGTAGACATTTTGCATGTTTTATAATTAGTGGCAGATCGTTCACCATAATTAAGAAGAGCAAGGGCCCTAAAATAGAACCCTGACTCACGCCTGATCGTGTATGATACGCATGTGAGTTGTATGAGCCAAGGCGAACAAATTGCTGACGGTCACGGAGATAGTCAGAAATCAGAAGAAGAAGACTGGGTGTAAATCCTATGGCACTTAACTTACGTAACAAGATGTCGTTATTAATTCTATCAAAGGCCTTACGGAAATCGAAGTACAGCACATCAACTTGCTGTCCACGGTCCATTTGAGAAGTAATAAAATCAACTAATGTCAGCAAATTCGTGTTAACTGACTTTTTGTTGCGAAAACCATGTTGTTCATTGCACATATAAATATCTACTTGTCTTTGAATTTCTTTGTATAAAATGTGTTCGAATACTTTAGCAGGGGCCGACAGTATAGCAATAGGCCTGTAGTCTTCAACTGATGATTTTACCCCTGATTATACCCATTTTTTTATAGATTATGACGGAACAAACGGGCAAAAATATGCGCCATAATATTTGTCAAGGTAAAAGCTGTTCTTGAGTGTTTAATTTGACTGTTCTGCTATTCGATAATATCAAACGATCGGTGGTATAGTTTTTCTTACCCTCGTAACTTCGATACCGATATCAACATACCTAATCAAACTAAAACCTTTCAGTCGGTTTTAGTCTGTATTTTCTACGAAATAGTACCGATATTTGCGTACCAGGATTTGACACAAGACAACAGCATGTGTTGTTGTGTACATAACTACGAAGTAAGACTAATAATCGTAAAAACTTGGACAGGATTTATGTTAGTCACATCCGTGCATGATAAGCAATCGTTTTCTAAGAAACTATGTTATACTTAGCCATGTTTCTTTACTTAACTCGTTGGAGGAAATAAGTTCTTATAAACGCATTAAGTTGCCATGCTGTGTGTGCTGAACTAAGTTATTAGAACTTAGTTTTTGAATGTGTGGGCCGAGATTATTTCGCAATTAGTGAAGTGTAATAACAGTATAGTGGAATTGGTTGGCAGAGTTTGATAGGATATGTTGTATATTTATAGGATTTAGTGGTTTCTATTGGTTTTCCCTGACTAGATCAAAGCTAGTCTTTGATCTAGTTGCTAATTTATACCAATCAAAAATAAAATCACAAGTACTGACACTAAAAACGCCAGATCAGCAAAGTGGGATTAAGACTTGAGAAATAATTTAGGTAAATTCACTTTTTTATGAGTTGATCATGTTATCATGTAGATTCTGTAATTGGTAGAGACGTAGCACAGTCATCATTTTTGCAGCCCATTGTACATTTATGTGGTATACGCATTGTTTTACTTACAGGTAAATAATGTACCTAAGTAGTGCTTTGAAAATCCGGGCATAAACGGCAAAAATCGTGTAGACTATTAGAGGTGCTTTTATGGACCTAGTATACAAACTATGCTTTAGATTTCGTAGGATCAAGCTTACAAAATGACGATGATTTGGCTAGGTAATACATGTCATCGACATTCAAGGAATGTTATCATTTCCTATGCATTCAGATTCAGAATAGACACGCTAATGGCTGGAATCACAATTATCACTTACTCTGAACAAACATCTCCTAATTGCTTGTTAAACCACAATTTAGCTTATGTTTATACGACTATCCGCTGAAATGATAAATGTAAACAAACCGACGTTAACAAATTTTTCATATTAAACGATTATCATTATCTGCTTAAAAAACCCCCATTTGTTTCCTCGAATATCTGACATTGTAATACGAAATCGCCGGGATAACAGTAAACTTCGTGTTCAGCCATCTAAGACAGCACTACTTTATAAAAGTGTTGTGTGCAGTGCGCCGATAATAATTTATAATAATATCCCTAAATGACTAAAACATCTAAACACAGACCAGTTTAAGAAAACATTAAAGAAAATACTGACGGACAAAGCTTATTATAATATTAATGAATTTTTAAACGACAAATCGCTCTAAAAATACTATTTAAACTTATTTCATTTATTTTGAATCTCTTGACTATTTACCAATTTGTTTTATTTCTTATTATGATTTTAATTGTTGATTTATTTATATTATTATTCTTTGTATTTTAATTGTAAGGAAATCTTATGGTCGACCTAATTTGTACCTACACCAGCCATGGTCAAACATGTTGAGCCAAAGACATATCTTAACACCTATAATGAGCATACCATGTAAATTATCTACACGTGTTTTTGCAAATAAATGAATTTGAATTTGAATTAACCTTTTTCCAAACTTTCTTGGGGTCGGCTTCTAGTCCAACCAGTAATACTATTATTTTACATGAAGCGCATGAAGCATGTGGGCAGGGCACATTGCTCGCAGAACGGATGGCCGATGGGGCCGAAAAGTTCTGGAATGGCGACCGCGAACCGGAAGACGTTGCGTTGGAAGGCCTCCCACTAGGTGGACCGATGACCTGGTCAAGGTTGCAGGAACCCGCTGGATGAGAGACGCACGGGACCGGTCAATGTGGCGACGCCTGGGGGAGGCCTATGTCCAGCAGTGGACGTCTTTTGGCTGAAATGATGATGATGATGATGACATGAAGCGACTGCCTATCTGACCTCCACAACCCTTTTAGAACTGGGTAATACGATACCCTTTGGTAAGACTGGTCAGACTTTCAGGTCACTGACTACCTTGTAACGTTTGCCAAAGATCTTAAACCATAAATAATTTATTATTAGCTTATTTCACAATGACCTGCGCCTCTCACTCAATACGCTTAGAAATCACTAAACAGATTAAAAAATATAATAGGAAAAGTCGAATACAGAAAACGAAAGTGCCTGTCATTATGGTTATTTGAGAATCGTTAGATGTAAGCTGCTTTAAGTAAATAAAATATTGCGACCATTTATTCTGTAAACGCAATAGGTAGGCGAGTAAAGACCATTTCTGATTCCGAAACCTAGTTAATATTATAAATGCGAAAGTTTGTAAGGATGTATACGAAAATAAAACGTCAAAGATCATGAGTGGGGGCTTGTGACGTCACTTTCTGGGTAAAAAAGTACTAACCTTGTGACGTCACATGATTTGAAAAACAAATTAAAGCTTTCTCCAAAATAGTAGACAGGTCAGTAATCTACCGTGAAAAAACATCTATTCCTAATCGAGCTTGCTAGTAGATATTAGTTCATACAGTAAAACAATTAGCATTTTTCCGCGAACTGCCGCAAACTTAGAATTCCTAATTTACCATTGGTGGTATGTTTTAAAATGCTATTGATCGGAGTCGCCCGTCCGGCGGTGCTTGAGGCGTTCGAGCGCATTCCGGCTGATGTTAGCAGCTCGCAGCTAGCTGATTATTTACTACCTGAACCTAGCATAGCTTGCAACAGCTCGTTACTAAGGAGAGAATGTATTATACGCTCGAGTCGAAGTACCGTCGATTTCATTCATTTGTTGGCGGTTCCGGTTTGCCTTGTGAGTTGTGAACTGCTGCTGAACTGTGGTGTCGTTAGCTGTTGTTGTTGTACCTAAATGTCGTATTGAGAGTTTTACAAAGTAAACTCATTTCTTATTAGTTGCAGGCTGTTCCAACTTGTGTCCAGCACCTTAGCACCTCCTGAAAATTTCAGAAAATATACTTTGTATTCTATAAATAGAAAAATATGAATGTAAGAAGAGCCTTAACGAAGCCGAAAGGTACTTGTTCTCTTTTTTCTCTCTGCATTGCCCTACTTTAAATACCTCCATGGCACCTGCACTATTCCATGTATCCATCAGCATAATGTTTTGAGTGAGTTACATTACCGTAAGCCGGGATTTTTCACCCCGAAAATAAAATCGTTTCCTTCCAATCTGAGCAATAATTATTGTGAAAAGTTACTAAGTTTAGTGTACAGAATGCTGACGGTGACGTGTAGAGTCCGGTTACACCTTGTGTATGTATAGGTGTGATAAAAATATTCTTTATGTGAATATATACCTACGTAACTACAAAACAATAAAATTCAAATGATATGAGTCAATGCAATACATCGCGTATAAAATTATTAAACAAATTAAGCACCTGTATCTTTGATTAATGATTCAAATGCGAAATTAATTTTAATTGCAAAACCCGATGGTATCTTTAATCACCAGCAAAAAGTTCCAAAAATCGATGTTCCAACTGATTGTAATTAATTATGTACGAGTATAGTCTTGCATAATAACATAATATCACGCATTTAATCCCCGAAGGGTTAGCTGGAGGTGTACCTATTGCAACAGACAACAGCAAATCAAGCTACTACAACCTGTAAAATTATATTAATTGATTGATGACATTAGGCTCAAGGTTGTTTGACCAGTATTTTACATGGAGCGACTGCCTATCTGACCTCCACAACCTAGTTAATACCTTTTGGTAAGACTGGTCGTCAGACTTTCAGATCACAGACTACCTGTAACGACTGCCAAATTTCTATATATGGCGGCCGGGACCATATAGCTTAATGTGCTTTACGAGGCACGGAGGAAACCCGGTATTAATTGGGTGGTCAACCATCCACAGACCAACCTAGGTAAGCGCGGTTTAACCTAAAGATCGACCGAGTGGCAGTTATTATTAAGCTACTATCATAATTTGCCATAATTATGTGTTGCCGAGAAATTCCTGATGGAGAAACCTAATGACACCTTGCCCGACCTGGGATTCGACCCAGGGCGAGTGAATTTAAACATAAACACGGACTTTGAGACGTATCTATTTATGCATGATGACGGTTGACCGCAAGAATTTCCTATAAAAATAATGGCCAACCGCTTTTGACTCGAACTGTCTGTTTTGTTTTTCTAATTACGGTTCTTAGCGGCAAAGCACACAAACATTATAATGACAAGCAAATATTAAAATATTGTTTATGGTTTAAAAAAGGATTTTGGTGTTCCTTTTGATTTGACCTATTGATTGATTCCTCTTTTGTAGTCACGAGATTATGTGTAATTTATGCAAACATAAGTGCTCTTGGAGTTTTACGGTCACTGGTTGTAAAGTATTCTTTGAAGCATCAATATGAAGCTTTGAGTAAGCTCTTCTTATGAGAAGTTTTAGTTACGCGAAATCCTCAACAGTATTCCTTATATATTTTAACTTCACGTAAGTACAAGAGTGGTACTAGGCGGACTTAATGCCACAAGGCATTCTCTTCCCGTCAACCTTTAGGTCAAATAGGACAGCATTGCAGTATAGTCACGTGTACAAAAAATTGATGCGATGAATACCGTTTTGTTATAAATTGATATTCATAAATAGGTACATACTCAAACTCAAATATTTTATTTTAATTAAGCCATTACAGGCACTTTTGAATGTCAGAAGGACGAAAGAAGAACGAAACTACGAGTGCAATAACGTCATTCCGAGGGTCACCACGTCGAACCACACGCCACCGAATGCCCGCAACAACGAACACTGCGAGCACGAAAAATACTTATATATACCTATATACTCATCAAAAAAATACTTATACATATATACTCATAAGAGGAAATGTCCTACATTGAGAAAATCACGTTGGTGTACATAAATCCTGTTCAATTCCTGCTGAATACGATTTTCCAGAAATAAAGTTTCCTTTTACCAACAAGTGCTGAAACACTTCCGCAGAGGATCCGGTGGAAGTTGCCGGAACGACTTGGGAATCCGTTTTGAAGAGGATTTTCCTCGTAGGTTAGGAGTAGCGGAAAATTGTTTGAAATGACTAGGCTATCTTGGAATGTGTATTTTAATCCTTTTATTATTTTTTTGGTAATTTTTAGTGTTGATATTGCACTTTTATGAGGAACAGCTTACTTTTTTTTAAATACCCTGTTTAGAGTGTCCAATATCTAGGACTAGCTGATGCCCGCGGCTTCACCTGCGGTTATATATATACTAAAACCTTCCTCGAGAACCACTCTATGCATTAGTGAAAACAGGATGAAAATCGGTGCGGTGTTGTTTTTGAGTTTATCGCGAACAGACAGACAGATGCGGCGGAGGACTTTGTTTTATAATATGTAGTGATAGTCATTATTATTATAAATGGTTTATAACCTATAGGTTATTTTGGTTCTTTGGTTAAAAAGCAGGGTAACGTAGTATTGGACAGAACTGAGTTAGAACATTTCCCATGAGAAAACGGTGAAGGAAAACATCGTGAGGAAACCGGCATGTCTTAGAACCAAAAAATTTGAAGACATGTTGTCACATGTCTTCAAATTTTTGTCTGCCAATCCGCACTGGGCCCGCGTGGTGGATTATAGCCCATCCCTCTCCTAGAGAGGAGGCCGGAGTCCCTGCAGTGGGAACATTAAAGGCTGATGATGATGATGACATGAGAAAATCTATTTACCATCCTATTTCTAGTTGATGACACGGAGCGGAAACAATGCGCGTGCATCAATTTATTTTATGACAAATGCAATATTTATAGCATTTTACCAGGTAATCTATTCACTCATCTTTATTGCCTTTTATTGTACATGAGTACTAAGATTTCCTGGTGACACAGAGACCTAGGCCGACCTTCAGAGGATGGTCGTGCTGTGACCGCGCTGACCTTGTCAACGTTTTTGCGTCTCAGCCACTCATGCGCACCGACGATGATCAATTGAGATGATTAAATTGTTCTTTAGATAACTATTGTCATATTTCACTTTTTTTTGTTATAATAACTTAGATGGTTATAAAAGAAACGGTAGCGTTGCGCTCTTGGTAAAGCTTTGTAAACATCCAGCATTGTTGAAAAAATGTCAGACCTTTGTGGTTATTCAGAAATTAATTCTGGCACGCGCGTTGTAAAGACTATCTAGTTGGTCTAGTGGTCGCAAACGCGACTGCTGAGTATGAGGTCCTGGGTTAGATTTCCGGGTCGGGTAAAGTATTATTGGGCATTCCAACAGTTGTGTTTAAGAGCCTTGCCATAGGGGTGAGCCTATAGCTTCAACATCCCCATTTCAGAGCTGGGTAGTACTGCTGGGTTTAGGCCTCTTCCACCAAACTTCCCGGATTTGTGCGACCCCTTATTCAGGTGTGTCCCGCGATTTAGACGATATCGCCAACTGAACTCTAGGACGTTTGAAATTAATGTGAATTGTCACTTACCGGGCAAAACTCTGAAGAAAATGTTCAATGATTGGTTGTCAATTATCTAATAGATTCTCACTAGATACCCGAGAACTAGATTTAAACTAGATTATACAACAGTTAACAGTAACTAATTGCCAGTTTTAATAATACAGGCACGTATAAAAAAGTAAAGGTTTTCCTTGACACATTAGTTACTGTAACCAAGTCGAGAATTACCATAATTCTTAGGAACACCTGTCTACAAGGTCGGTTATGCATTGCAGCATACCGACATGACTAGGAATGTTTTCTCAAAAATTCTTTATCGCAGATCAAGGAAAAATCTCCCATAGTTGTGCAAGGTGATTGCGTCAGTTAAGTGTTGGCGAATTTCATGGTTTTCGTTCAAGGGTTCATTAGTACATGGTTGAGTCAATCGTATTAGTCATTCATGAATTAAATATTTACCTTATGGTGTGTTACTACCTGTGGTTATGAAATTGGATTTACTGGAATTAAATATAAAAATAGCTTTATGCAAAAAAATCGTCTTTCAAAAAAATACTGAAAAGTTTAAATTAACTTTACTTTCGGAAGTTGGTTTGATTGAATTTTATGACACCGACTTCCTCCTCTTTTCTTTGAAGTCGGTTAAAAATGGTAATACGTTTCAGTCTGTAGTTTGAAAAAGTATTTATTTTTTGCCAAGGGAGGGTTTTTAAGTGGCAATTTAGTATTATTATCGTACTATATCCATCTAACTTTCTGTAATCTTCTCCGTTTTAGTTCAAATAAGTAATTTTTTGTATTATTTTCAGTTTATCTCTCAATTTTCTTCTCATTAATTGAATACTTTCAAAGTTTTTATAATTTCCAAACGTATTATTTCTGAAAAGTGTTTTGATATCATTTATATCTACGTAAAAATACCGCAAACATGTGTAATATCAACTAGATCTCTAACTCTGAACGCAAAGCTCATTATTACTCTGAATGAAAGACAAACAATGAATGAAAAGCTTGCCACGGGTAAATCCATACAATGGCATTGAACCGTATTTAATTCGCCCTAAGTCTATATATTCCTAGCACGCGCGTACGTCGCGACAGTCCTCGGCATTCCTCGGAAGTCCTCGGCAATTGTCGGCAATGTCGAGGTTGACATGCATGACCCTAGGAGTCGAATTAGCCCACGTAATTCGCGAATTTGAAGGTTTTGTAGTCAAACTACGGTTGGAATACAGAATTACGGTTAATCAGCTAGTGTGGGTATTGGTTTTGGAGAACATTATGTTTTATTGTGTATTTGGCCTAGTGGTGCTGAGCATAAGGTTCTGGGTTCGATTCTTGGGTTTCTCAGTAGCAGACTCGGAGTCTGAATTTTGTGACCGGTTGATGGCAATAGGCTCGCTCCCTATTACATGGGACCTAAACCATAACCAGCGATTTTTTTTAAACCTTTAATAATTTTTATAACTTTATTTTTTTCGTGCATTATTGCTACGTGTAGCAAAAGCTTCGATTCATGTTACGAAGAGTTAACTCGTACAGTAGACCGCATGTCAATATAAGCTGCCTTCTTATTGTATTAAGACTCCACTCTACGTTAGGCAAAGGGCAAAGTGCTAACATTGACGTGCAAACTCCTACGTTAAAAAACTGGCCAAATGCAAGTCGGCCTTGCACGTGAAGGGTTCCGTACCATGACTTCTTATAGGTTTTCCTGTAATCAATACGTGTTGAACTAATTTCTGTATTTTTTTCAGAATTTTAGGTTCAGTAGTTTCGTAGATAAGGGGGGGGGGGGAATAGTCGGACAGACAGACACACGAGTGATCTTATAAGGGTTCCGGTTTTTCCTTTTGAGGTACGGAACCCTTAAACTTATGTTTGATTCTCATTATAAATTAGCATGTGGCTACTAAACAGTATATTACATACATTACTGTAATTTTTTTCTGACGGACAGATCAATAACCAGCTCACTGTTTACAAAAAACGACACTAAAGGACGTGAGAATTAAACAAACGGTCTCATTGTTCCGCGATTCGACTTTATTTACGAGGGAACTTAACTTAATTTCCTCGTTGGTATAGTGGTTGCAAACGCAACTGCTGAGTATGAGGTCCTGGGTTCGATTCGCAGGTTGGGCAAAGTGTTATTAGGTTTTCCATCATGAATTTCTCAGTAACAGCCACGGATTTTGGATTTGTGGAACCGTTGATGGGAATAGGCTCGTTCCCTGTAACATAGGACTTAAACAGAACTGGCGAAATGGGTGTACTACTAGGTACATCTCTGCCTAACCCTAGCAGATCAATAACCATTGCTTTATTTACAAAAAGTGATATTAAACGACATGCGAATTGAACAAACAGTCTCATTGTTTTCGATTCGACTTTATTTATGTGGGAACTTATACTAATAGCATTTTTAAGTAGGTTTTACTTTTAGTGTAAAGGTTAGTTTATCCATAAATTAAGCCTAACGAATTGCTTAAGCGGTCTAAAAGACAACCAGTTTTACTACCAGGAGGTCATATTGTTAGTTAGTTAATGGCAGATTATGAATGGCTTGGCATCTATCAACAGATCATCAGCTGCCTGATCTTTACCCAACTATGTTGGTATCGAATTTAATCGGATACAGCTGAATACCAGTATTTTACATAGCTTCTGGGTAATATGAAACCTTTTGGTTAGTTGTCAGACTTGAAGGCCACTGACTTCCTGTAACAACTGTCAAAGATCTATAAATGACAGCTGACCAATAGCTTAACGTGCTATCCGAAGCACGGAAGAAACTCAGTATATAATGGGTCACCTATCCACAGACCAACCTAGACAAGCACGGCTTAACCTGAAGATTGATCCAAGGATCTGTTATTATCTAGCCCCGAACTCCTCCATCAACATATACGTAACAAAATCTGCCTGTTATGTAGAGCTAAAGCAATTATGAAACTAATTGGAAAAACGTGTGTAGCCGACTAACCTGTATCTATTCTATCTGCTTATAACAGCCGAACTAGTTATATGTAATGTCATATGTTTTCCCACGAATAAGACGCATCTACACCATTCAAAGATGACCTTAGTTTGCTAAGTGACTATTATTTGCATATGAACGCTGTAGAGGTCGTTGTAGGCTGGTTTTGTAACTGAATAATATATGTATATTAATAGAGATGACACGACTAGGCTTGTCAAAACGTTTACTTAACCGTGATGTAATTTTCTAAAGATATGTGTATTGTATATGTGTTTTACTCGAGCGGAACAAAGCGCGGGATGCGCTTGCGCACGGCTCTACGAATAGGAGATGGCTAATTAAGTACAAACTAGGAAATTGCTGTAACGATTTTAATGTAACTTTCACTGGAGTGTGGGTGGGCATCGTTTAGCAACGCTTTTGTGGAGGATCTGCAGACTGTTGTTTTCATTTCCGTATGGTAAGGAAGTTTTGTTGCTTTCTTTGTTCTAAACATGTATGTAGAAAATAATGAAAAAGTTTTGTACAGGACAAAAAAACAATAACAATAAAACAAAATTATGTAAAAAGGTAAACAAAAGAAAATATAAAACAAATGAAATTGGGCCTATAAAAACCTACTTGTTGATTAAAACAACTTGTCGTATTTACATACTCAAGGCAAAGTTTAAAAAAAAATCGATGTTATTAATTTCAATAATTACAATAATATCATTAACACTGAAAACAGAATATATACTTATAGAGCGACTAAAAAAAACTTAACTCACGACTTACTAACTTAGTTACAACAGTTGACCATTACGCTAACAAACTGTGACTTTTAACATAATCGAAGATTCTGCAATTGATCAACGCTAAAACATTTAATTCCAATAAATCACTAAAGCAGCACAAATTACTAATCTAAATTCAATCTATTCATGCCAATACTTAATGATTTTGCTATAAATTTCTATTAATTTGGTTACATAAGTTATGGGATGTTGTCATTACAGTTGAACATGTTTATCATTTCAAATAATTGGGACATAATATATATATACTTAACAGTTGTTAGATAATATATAATGATTAATGTAGCCATATATAACGCACTTATGTATGATCGATTATTGTGGAGATAAAAGCATGTAATTCCTTTTGGTATGTTGACAGGTTTCGTTGCGAAAATCTTTACGAAATATTTTTTCCGTATTTTTGTTGTGTGATTACCATTACATTATTTATGAATTATGACGTAGTCGCGTAGAATTCAGAATTATCGGTATTTTTGTAACTCTTAGTTTTTTTGTTCATTAAATAAACTCAGGAAAAAATGGCACGAAACATTTCAATTACTTAAACAAAAATTCTCTTCGTATGTGTTCCAAAACTTGCTACTTTTTTTCTGTTAAGCTTTGATTAACCCAAATATCCATTTAAAAACCACATCAATATTCCTTTGAAAAATATTCCGTTAACACAAAGAAATATAAACACACCTTATTAAAATAATAACCAATAAAACATCTGAATTATTAGTCACAATCAATAAACATGTCTACATTTTTTTGTTTGAAGCCTTAAACTTGACAAGTTTTTACGGATTAATAAATAAGTAACGACCTCATATATTCTTCAAAAGAATTAGGTTTTGGGGTTCCATTCGACGATCAGCCTCTAATTTGGAAAGAATGACCGCCGTTGAATATTTATTTCGACATTTTTCTTTCCCGAACTAAGATCCATAAATACTGATTCTGCAAACCCTATTGTGCGATCGAGACCTCATGAATTATTTATCGATACCGAATGCGGTATCGAGTATCAAGTTTGGCGGGATTTCGTAAATCGATGAACTCTTACAAGTGTTCGGATACAGTATGAAAGCTTGGATGACAAATTGAGCATTGGGACGACTGTTGCTTCTATTGTGTGTGGGAGATGTTGAGATATGGATGCAAAGATACATATTTATCTTTTACTTTGTGAGACAGAACAGGTTGGCAATATGTGTCAGTGCTTTGATGCTATCAAAAACAATATGAACGCTTCGAGGTGGATTTCAACAGCGTAGAATTACCACACCCTATCAGTTGAATTAGGTGAATGATTTTATCTTAGGTTCGGATTGATATGTGTCAAATACAATCAAAACAATATCTACATCTGTCATAAAGACGGATCCTTAGTAACAAAATTCATTCACACTGACCAATAATGTTTTATTAATAGAAAACAAAGACTATCGAAATAAAACTTAACTATTTGCGTTTCTTTACAAATGCCAGTGAACACTCGCACAAATTCTCGGTACGAAATCGTAAGAACAACAAACAAAATCTGTTAGCCTTCACGGTTAATTAGTTTGTTGTATCGAACAATTAACGTTGCTTATTTCACGGGAGAGTACATCGATCAATTCGTTGGAGGAGCTCTTGCGCAAACGCAGCTTTTGGTGGACTCGGACGCATGTCTGTGAGAACTGAGAACCAGTCGTGGCTCGTAATAGGGACACGCTTGGACGGACGATTCTTAACACTAAGATGCAACACCAGGATTGCGAAACCATTTGATAACTTGTAAGTCGTAATTGCAGGTACGGTCAGCAACAGAAGTAGCTTAACACTACTATAAGTTTCAAAGCAGGTTTTTGAATAAATATTTGTTAGATATTACTCGTTACTAACAACTTATTAAAGAGTAAGGAATATTTAAAAGAATAATCTTCTGAAACATTAAAAATAATAGCAGGAATCCTGTACATCAAATAATTAAAATTCAGATATGTTAAGGTACTTCTGTTGCTGACCGTACATGTCCGTTGAATCAGCTAAGTGCGTGAGTAAGGAATATTTAGATGTAAATTCTTGTTTGTTACTAGTGCTGTATTGTAGTCGTGTTTGTTTTTCTTGTGTGTAACATCAAACATCAATAGTAAGCGGTTACCTAAATTGGTCGATGAAATTTCAATTATCACATAACTTTGCTAAATGTGAATCAGAATAGAAAATGTGTTACATACGAATGTAATGTCTGTTAATTATGTTAAATTAGTGTACATGTATTAAACGTGATTGATTGCGTTATAAAAGAAGGTAAGTACAGGGTTTGTTTAAGTTTTTGTGTAAGGTTAATACAATCACCTTCACATCAACAGAAGAACTTTAGCTTGAATTATTGAATAGAAGCTTGAATGATTGAATAGAAAAAGCAATTAGGTCTATTAAGGTGGAAGCACTAGGGAAACCCGCGAAATTATTTTTTTCTGGGTCAGTGTCAGGTTGAACGTTGAACAAAATATGTTTTGCGACCGTAACAAATATGTCTTTACAATATTATAATCATAGATCGGAATAGGTAGAGCTATTTAGGTTCATTGACCGTAAACATTGATGTTAATATGGATATTCCACGGGATTCTGACTGATACTACGGGATTTTATTGAATTTAAATATTTTTCTCAATATGTATAAAAATGGTTTATGTAATTTTTTTATGATTTACTACTTAAAAACCAAATCCCGGGACTCGGGGAATATTCATATTATTCTTACCTATAGCAAGTAGGTACATAAAACAGCTCTACCTATTCCGATCTATGGCTATAATTATTACCATCATCAATACATTCAATTTCACTGAAAGACTTTTCATGAAATAGTCATTCAATGAACGTGATTATATGAACTCATCACCACCGGTTTAAAAAGAAGCCTTTTCTTCTTAGATCCGCCAGTTATCAACGAAGTCGACAGATTTATTTGCGACCATTTTTACAAAAAATACATACAGTTACTTATATCCGTTAAATGGCTAAACACATAAGTATCATAGCAAACCATATAAATAAGGAAAGGAGGTCGTATGTGCGACTCTATCGACGATTCCGAAATAGTAGCGACATTGGCAGCTCTTCAATTGTTTGACCTAATTAAAAAGGCTGACAGATGGTTGTCAATAAACTTCGGTGTTGTTGATTGTTATGCGTTTTAGGGTTAAGTTATCGAATCGAATAGAGTAGTCGTAGATTATGTTTTTTGAATTGATTCTGAGACTTTAATGGGGACGTTTGTTTGCTTAATAATATTGTTGTAAATGATACAAAGTTTAGAAGAACTTTTAAAGTATTTTTAAGTTACCGAAACGATTTATCCCATCCCACATTGATAACTTTGATTGAATTGACACATATTTATTATGGAAAAGAAATAAATATAATCTTTGTACAATAACTATTTCTTACAAATTCATGCAAATAATTATTACACCTCACCGGTCACATTCAAAAGTAGGCATGGCATAGCATAGTGGTATGTTACTGGCTTGTTGGTCTAGTGGTTAGTGACCCTAACTGCTATGCCGGAGGTCGTGGGTTCGATTCCCACCCAGGACAAATGTTTGTGTGATGAGCACGATCATTTGTTCTGTGTCTGGGTGTAATTTATCTATAATATGTATGTATTTAGAAATATATAAGTATGTTTATCAGTTGTCTAGTACCCATAACACAAGCTCTGCTTAGCTTGGGACTAGATGGCGTTGTGTGATAGTTGTGGAATATTTTTATTATTATTCCCTTTATTCAATATATAAACAAATTTAATACATTTTTAAATATTTCCTATAAAAACAATAAAAAAACATTTAAAAATATAAAAAATTGTAGCCCACCGGTATCGGGAACAGGGTCCAAGCTACCGGCGGTCAGGGCTCCAGAGAAAGGAACCTCCTAACAATGCGAGCCGTGTCCAGGAGTACCGCTTTCTGCATCAAGCCCTTGATCCAGCCGCCTAACGAGAGCCTCCTCAGGTGTTGGTCGAGGCTCTTGGCAATTAAGCCACTGGCTGTGATGACTATCGGCACAATGATCGCTGAGTCCACATCCCACATGTCGACAACCTCGCGAGCCAAGTCAAGATACTTGATTTGTTTATCTTTCTCGGCTTTCACGAGATTCTCGTCATGCGGGACGGTTATGTCAACAATCATTGCGCGCCGCTCTGATCGATCCACCACCACTATATCAGGCTTATTAGCGATAATAGTCCTGTCAGTGATGATGGATTGATCCCAGTACAGTGTGATACTGCCATTATCGAGAACTGGGTCGGGCACATACCTGTAGTACGGCACTTCCGATTCCACAAGGTTGTATTTCAGAGCAAGTTGCTGATGGATAATCCTGGCTACAAGGTTGTGTCTATGCAAGTATTCTCCGTTAGCCAGACGAGAACACCCGGAGATAATGTGACGGATTGATTCGCCCGGACGGTGGCATGCCCGACATATGTCAACCGTACCGTCCTTCACAATAAATCTCCGGTAGTTATTCGTCATCATAACTTCGTCCATAATTGCACAGACAAAACCTTCGGTTTCTCCAAAGAGTTCACCGGAACGTAGCCAGGCTACGGACGCTAGGAAGTCTACATCGGGCCCGTGTAGGGCCCGGAAAAAGCGTCCGTGGAGCTCCTTACTCTGCCATACCTCCATGCGGTCTTTAGTGTCAAGCACTACAGGTTTGCGCCAGTTCTCTTTAGCCAAGGAGAGCGGGGTGAGGCCCTTGTCCACCGTGACAACATCTCGATGCATCCCCACGTCGGCTTCCAGGAAATATTCCCTGAGACTGCATATCTCACGATTGCGGAGAGTCTTAGCATTTAAAAAGCCTCGACCTCCACACTTCCGTGGGATATACAGTCTCATAACCGAAGAACGTGGGTGATGCATTCGATATGTCGTCAACAATGTACGAACCCGTCTATCCAGGGTGTCTAGCTCTGTTTGAGTCCATTTGAGTATGCCGAAAGAGTACATCAAAACCGGCATGACCCAACCGTTGAAGGCACGCACCTTATTTCCGCCTGATAAAAGACTGTTACATACTTTTCTCAGGCGGCCAAAGAAGCGCTCCCTCAACGATTGCTTCATATCGGCAACGTTAATGCCCAGCGCTTCCGACATACCCAAATACTTGTAGGTTTCGGTTGCTGAGAGGGATCTAAGATTTATGGAATCTGTGAGCTGGGTTCCCACAGATTCCACAATCCCCCCTCGCTTTACATGCATGACCGCACACTTATCTACACCAAATTCCATTCTGATGGCGTTACTGAAAGTCTCAGTGACCTTCAGTAGCTCCATCAGGTGCAAATCGTTGGTGGCGAAAAGTTTTAGGTCATCCATGTAAAGGAGGTGAGATATAATCTGACCACCTCTCTTCAACCGATAGCCTAGACCTGAATCCTCCAGCAGCGTGCTAAGAGGATTCAAGGCTAAGCAGAACCAAAGTGGACTCAAACTGTCACCCTGAAATATACCCCGCTCTATCCTTATCGGTTCGCTATTCCTCTGAATCTGTCGACATCCTGGATAGCGAAGGACTGTTCTCCATTGCCCCATACACGACACCAGGAAGGTGCGCAGGGTTGCATCAATTTTATACAACTCTAGCACCCTCATGAGCCATGTATGTGGCACCGAGTCATAGGCCTTCTTATAGTCTATCCAACATGTCGACAGATCCTTTCGGGAACGGCGAACCTGTTGGCTAATGGCCATATCAATGAGGAGTAGCTCCTTAGTACCACGGGACCCGTTCCTACATCCATTTTGAGAAGCAGACATAACAGAATTTTCGTTAATATGTTTATTTATTTTAGCTCTCAAAATGGAGGTAAGAACTTTATAGACCGTTGGAAGACACGTAATCGGTCTATAATTTTTGGGTTCCGCAGTACTACCCGATTTATGGAGCAGGTGGGTTATTCCAGTTGTCAGGAACTCTGGTAGCGACCCTGACTCTAAGGCTGACTGGAATAGGGCTGCCAAGCAAGCATGCGATCTTGTAAACCATTTAATCCAGAAGTTGTGCAGTCCGTCCGGCCCTGGTGATTTCCAATTAGGCAACGGACGAACTGCACAACTTACATCTTGGGGGCTGATCGTTATTGCCTCCATTTCTGTTATTGGATCGCACGCTCGCTCGACCTCCCGAGTCCATTCACCCTCGGAATGACTGACAGGTACCGACCAGATGTTGCGCCAAAATGAACACATGGCGTTGTCATCCGGTAGGCACCCGTCAGTCACACCTTGGTCCGGTCGCTCCCATGCTCTGTATACCCACCTTTCATCACTTTGGAAGGTGCGATTTAGAGTGTACCGTTCCACCCGACGCTTATACCTACGAATACGGTTTGCCCATGCATACACTTTCTGCTTCCAGAAGTCGATGCGCTCTGTGATACGTGACATATAGTCACGAGGACTGATATCGGTCCCCGCAAATGCCCGCTTCACAAAGCGCATCACTCGAGGGCGATTGTTGCCCTCCCGGAAGCAGGATAGTTTGCCGATGAACGCTCTGGCCCCAGCAATGCGTCGTTCAATCCTGCATTGCCAAGCCGGAACGGCTGGTTTCGGTCGTGTAACTCTGTCATCCGGAAATTTGACATGAGCTACACGACATGCCGCTACAGCCGCGCAATACAGGATCGAATGAGCATCAGTGAGGTTTTCGCAGTTATCAAAATAGCTTGACAACTGCGAATCCAGAACAGCCACCAGCGCCCTATTTCTGTTATGCATGGGCAAACGAGGTAATCGTGGTCTAAGTTCGGGCGACATAAAACGATATTCTCGGATCGCACCCTCCAAAGTACTCCTCATCTCCTCACTGCACTGTGTACTTACGTTAGTAACCATGTCATTACTCACGTCATATTCACTGATAAGTATTGTGGTAGACTGTGGTGGTACCACAGCCTGTGACGACGTAGCAATGACATGGCTACCCTGCGTTTCAGTCCGCAAGCGATCAAGTACGGTGTCATCCAACATACGATTACGTTGGATGACTCGCACCTGATCCGACAATCGTTGTGCCGATACGTTGACAGCCGGCTCAAGTACCTGAAAAAGAGAAAGCATCCGAACACGGTACGCGGTCAGATTGTTTCCTCCCTCTGTAGCCCCATAGTATGAGCGCATGACATTTTCGTTGATGGCTTGCGTCCATCGCATGCGCTGCACACTTCCGCCGGGAGCTGGGACCCTATCAGAAGCCGGTGGGCCTCGAGGTCCTAAGCCGTCCGGTGGCCGGTGTCCTCTTCGTCGACGAACAGGTGTTGGCGTTGGAGACGAAGAAGAATACTCGTCGCTCGAGCTCGACGCGACTGCCACGGCCGGTGTCACAGCACTCACGGAGAGACTGGGTTCCGGCGGCGGCGAGGCGGAGCTGAGCGACGAGCCCGGAGCTGGTTGTCGTGCACGTTGAGCGGCCCTCGTAATCATATTTCATCATAATTTCATCATTTCATTTTCAATTTTTTCATTTTCGTGTTGACGTTATTGACATAATATGTCATTCTGGAAATGTTTGTGACTATTGTATTTTTGTCCTTCCTGGTTTTCGTTTTTTATTTATTTTCCAAATATCTTCTTCCAAAACCGTTTAAAAAATATATTAACAAGTTTCAATTATGTATATTCCAATATTTTTAATTAAATGAAAATAAGAATACAGATGATTGACATGTTTGATACGGGGTTGCCATTATTATTATTATTATTATTTACTGCCATCTGTTGAAATATTTTTTCACTAATAAAATAGAAAATGACAGTACAAACAATCATTTACCATCGAATAAATATTTCATACATCCACAAAGACTTGCAAGCAAGTAATAAAGTAGTATCGAAACCCGAAGAAAGTAACACTGAACAAGTTTCCTTTCCGGATCGAGTGAGGTCGAATGATTCATGATCACCCCATTTAAGGACTAAAAGGTTGCCCAGCTTATTTCTTTACTATCGACCGATAAATTAAACAGGTATCCATCGAATAAGATATGAAGACGATAACTTGTATTGATGCTGGATAATGAAGGATGTATAAAGAAGGAAAAATTAAAGCATTTAAAAAGCTTCCTGTAAAAAATTAAAGCATTTAAAAAGCTTCCTGTAAAAAATTAAAGCATTTAAAAAGCTTCCTGTAAAAAATTAAAGCATTTAAAAAGCTTCCTGTAAAAAATTAAAGCATTTAAAAAGCTTCCTGTAAAAAATTAAAGCATTTAAAAAGCTTCCTGTAGTTACGCACAATTTTGAAACTGTTTCCGTAAGTAGTCACCAGATTAACATGATTTTTCTCGTGGATTAATGATTACAACTTTGAGATCAGATCTATTTTAAAATAATAACAAAATATAACATCCCGTCTGTAATACCAGATATGTTTAAGTCCCATGAAATAGGGGGCGACCATATTGCCATCAGCTAAGAAATTGCTGAGAAATTGCTGATGGAAAACCCAAAAACACTTTCTCCGACCCTGGGATTCTAACCCAGGACCACATGCGCAGCAGTCGCGCTTACTACCACTAGACCAACGAGGCGGTATATTCAAATAATATGGTTTCCAAAATAACAACAAAACTATTTAAAACTACGTGTGTAAATTCAAATCGGTGTTCATGACTGTACACAGTATCTGTCATGTAAAAAAAATATTTTAAATTTTATCGCAACAGCAATAGGAAGGCTGATTGGGAAAACTAGACAGTTTCGGGTTACTTGATATGTCTGTAGTTACTTGCAAATAGGTATCATCAGGCATCAAGCACAAACACGTCAGGCTCGGGACAATTACCACAGCTTGAGGCGAGACCAATATTGGTGTCCTTATTCCCGGCGGGGATCTAACTAACCAGAGACGTAAATCCGTAGTACGGAACCCAATCAAGCATGCTGTAATAAATCGTTCTAATAGTACAAGATGCACCAGTGTATTGTCTAAGGACTAGTTTGTTTGTTATATTGCTGAGCAAAAGGATGGTTTGATTTCCGGGTCGGTAAATAGCCTAGGCTTGAGTTGAGTTAACAAAACATCACGCCTGTAATCTCTGAAGGATTATACAGAGGTGTGCATTCAATGGTAGCCTTTGATCTATCTATATCTTCTATATAAATAAAAAGAGAAGTCCTGACTGACTGACTGACTCATCAACGCCCAGCCCAAATCCTTGAACCTAGAAAGCTGAAATTTTGACATAGGTTCCCTTTATAATGTAGACAAGGAATAAGGAAGGATTTTTCGAAATTCAACCCCTAAGGGATTTAAATAGGGGATGAAAGTTTGTATGGAAAATCTTCATTTTCACGCGGGCGAAGCCGCTGGCAAAAGCTAGTAGAGAATAATTACACATCTTTATCCAACCTCAGCATCCATCACACATGTGGGCAATCATTCCCACTAACAGTCTGCTAATTTACTGGCTGCTTCTGATAATTTTAGACGGCGCGGTTGACGCAGTAGCTGACCTATGACTACTGCGTTCACGGAACAAATATTTGATTGTCTTACAGATAGTTGTTCCGGGTCTGGCTGTTTGTGTATGTGAGGTTAAATGTTTATGAACCACCCACGGCACAATTCCTAGTGTGGGGCAAAGTTTTAAATGGAAAAAGAAAACTATTTTGCCCACAACCACACCTCGGACACTCCATACAACGCCCGCAAAATAATTACCTATTACTACTACATAAACAAATAACGTTTGTGCACGACGTGCACTTGCAAATGTGTGCGTAAACTCTAGTAGGGTTATCGTAGCCTAAAAAATGGCGCGGAAAGTGCAACGGTCTGCGTCGCGAAAACCGAACGACGACTAATACGAGCGCGAGCCATTGCTCAAGTGTCGATGACGAATACCTCGAAGTGCGGGGTGAGGTGCGGTATTTAATATGAGCGCGGGGAAGGGAGTGTCCCTTCTGTACGTAGTACTATTATGTATTCTGTGCCACAACAGCAAGAGTTCAGACCGAGAGACCGATAAATGAGAGAAGACAGAGTAAACTCAAATCCAGTAGTTAGTACTTACATTGTTCATTCACAATTCAAGTCATTATTATGTCGTTGTGTCGTGAGTGCGATACTAATGAGGAAGCGATGTATGGGGAATGTTGATGCGAGATCTAAGATACATTCAATGACCAGCATTATCTGGCCTGTAGAATAAATAAGAACAGGGGCAAGTAGTGTGAGAAGAGGGGTCAGGAAATGCTGGGTACTGACTGTACTCTTGATGTCATGCCAAAGGTGAGCAGGTTGCCTTAAGGTGATGGGACCTACTTGGACGTTAATCAAGGATGTCTTGAGTGTACTTACTTGCGAGCTTATCTTGAGGTATTAATTAGGTAGGCCTGCGTGGCATCTCTTCTGAAGATGAAATCTTCTACGTGAAAACTGTGTGCAGCGTTTGTTCGCGCGTTCGCTCTGTAACAATTGATTTTCTAATTGTTGTACATTATATAGCCTGAATTATCAAATTGTTTAAGAATTGGGTCCATTATCACCATCAGACCTAAAGAAAAATGTTCTTCCCTATATCTTGCGCGAATTTATAAAAATGGAGACCTTATATCGACAGCCGCGTTTGTGGCTTCTATAGTTCTATGTCAATGAAGTAATTTTCATTAATATTAACAAAACCTTAAATATCATTTCTCATAAATAATCTAAAGAAGATATTTCTGTAAGCATCCGTAAACAGCCAAACCACATCAAGTCATATGATATTTCCTAGCATTCAGTATTTATCTGATTTTGCATAGTTGTCGTGAGATGTCCATCTATTAAATTATTATAATAAGACGATGCACCGTTCGGGTCATCGTTTTATTGATTGTTGATAGTGGGTCAGTAGAGACTTGATGGATCTGGGTTTATGACCTTGCTAAGTGATGTTCTGGGTGCATCGTAAAAATCGACGGACATTAATCGTTGTTTTGGATGAAATATTGTTTAAAATAATTCGCTGGATTTGATTTAAAATTGAAGGCAGTCTATCTTGGTAATGCAGACTATTTTAATACAGTATTATTTGTGCGGCTTTTTATAAGCTGTTCGTACTTGAAAAATTATGTGCATTCACTAAGGTTACTATTATAATATCGTCATTTTGTGATTTCGGTTTCTGATTTATTTAAGTATGGTTTTGTTTATATTTTTCCCAAGAATACGTCCTAATAAAGAGTAAACGAGGCTCAACAGTTACTCTATTTCTCTCATGAGAGAAATAGAATAACTATATAATAAGAATATAATATATAATAAGAACATCGATATTATTCAAAATAAAACGAACTGCGAATAATGTCAAAGGAATAAAACATTTCCCAACCCTATGAGCTCCGGTAATCGAATACATAATACAATTTTATTTTTAGTTCGAATAACTTTATCGATCTCACGTCTCACTGTTCACATGTCTATATCGTTCACATCAATTCGCCAAGGGGCGTATTGTCAAAGCATTCGTTTCGATACCTACATTCAGCCGTCCAGAGGGTAACGGATATCGATGCCGATGACCCCTCGTATAGTGTAGAATTTCATTAGAATATATTTCAGATTATAATACACCATTTATTTGCATGTGATCGTCCGTCTTGAGGAGTCACTCGACAGGTTTTTTGACAGTTGTCACATAAAATATTCAGTGTGATATTATTTATTGTTAGATTAGATTTATGCTAAAAGCTAAACTCTGTTGAGAGTTGCGAATTTTATCACGGGTTTTTTCATTACTATATTTAAATAGTTTGACTACTATTGTAAGCGCAGAATTATTTTTGATAGCCAAGCTATATGACAACGCTTCTACTTAAAGTTTTCTATATTACCGGAATAAGACTAGTTTTTATAACACTTGGAACATAAAAATGACACGGAGAACTGAATGTTATCTAATAGGTGAAGAAAAAATCGAATTAATTTGAATTAATCTGAATAAAATTTGGTCAAATCTAGATCGTTCGGAATGATAGGAATGCCGAAACAATAAAGCACTTGTTTAATGTATTGAGGCCTTCGGATTCAGCCTTGAAACAGCACTGCCTTAATCGATCATGGACAATTAGCTTCGAGCCGAATAAATGGAACTTGTACAAATAGAGATTCATTACCGCACTCACCATTACGTACAGGTTACAGAATAAATGTAATAATAATTAGTCAAGGAATTAATTCTTCTTAGCATTGGAATAGCTCTCCAATAAGCTGTTACACTCTCTCTCTAAAACGATGAATGAAATTGTCGTGAACAGGTAGTCAGACAACCAGAAATTCCAGGTCAAGCGATGTGACAATCACCAACCCGTAAACGGCTAGCAGTGTGGATTACGACCCATTCTCATAGAGAGAGGCTCTGGGTTATGTCCAAGCAATGGAAAAAAAAAATAGGAAGTTTATGTATTATTAATTTTATGCAAGTACTTAGAACAACACTATACGTAGTAGCTTTGGACTAATTAGAACCAGTATCACTCAACTAAAAAAGATTATGTAAAAAGGTGCCTTACCCTTCAACTTTAGTTCCTCGGTCTATATTGTAATTGCCTTTTTTTACAATAACAGCTGAACAAAAAGTCAATAACATAACCATAACATGACTTTAGAATACACCCCTGTTAATGTCAGTACACGCTTAGTCACGGTGTCTTCGAGTATGGTAATACGTGTTTACACAGTCGTCACATCGACGCCACACTTGAGCCAAGGTCAAGAGCCATTGTGAACCAACGCACCAACGTTTGATCAACAACCAGATATTCCAAATTTGCAATAGGCTACATTGATATTCTTATCTCATTGGCCGGCCAAGATTTATGAGCTAGAGAAGCAATGTATGCCAAACTATTGTTAGAAGGCTCCAAACATAAATTATTGGTACAATATTGGATTGAACAAGTGTCGTTCTTACTGTCTTTATATTCTATAGATCTCGAATAGTGGTTTGTTTACTAATGGCTATTCAATGAATGCGTGAAATCCGGCTTTAAAGTTTAAAGTGTCATTCAATTACGCGTTAAACGACTATGTATCGCAATTCATAAAAGCTTATACATGTTAAGATGTCAGCACTTCAAGATTTAGGATAAGGTTTTTTCTATGTACTGCTAATGATAGACAAAAAGTGAAGAGTGGTGTTGACATTGAAGATTACGTCGAGGTAGACAAACTGTATAGACGAAACTAAAGCGTCCATGACAACGAAAGAACTATGAAGGAAAAATCTGTTTAAATTGGTAGTTCTAAATCAACTTCACAACAGCGAAGGGACCATAAGGGCCGGTTTCCACCAAAGCGGAGAGGAGCGGAGACGAGAGGAGATGTGTGGAAATAAGTCAATCACATTAGTTAAAATTTACATCTCGTTTTTCGCCCTTCCCGTGATTGGTCGAATTTGGCACATCTCCTCTCCGCTCCGCTCGTCTCCGCATTGGTGGAGTCCCGGCCTAAACATAGCTGCATCTTCTGCCCATGACTTCATCTTATGACACTCAGCAATAGTGTAACTTAAATCAGTGGAAGACCTTCTGAAATTGAATATCTAGTTTCGTTGGACATTACCTAATGTGGTATAAGTGTGGATACACACACACACAGATGGACAGATAGGCTGTGCATTGCGGATGCACAGCCTATCTGTCCATGTGTTGCTTGTATGAGACGACACTACATAACATAACATCACGCCTGTAATCTCCGAAGGGTTAAGTAGAGGTGTTAAGCCATTTCACAAGTTATGTTTCATTTCCATGTAATAGGGGGCGAGCCTATTGCCATCAACCGGGCACAAATTAAATCCAGACTCCGTGACTGCTATATACTGAGAAATTCCTGGTGAAAAATCTCAATAACATTTTGTCCGACTTGGTAATAGAACCCAGGACCTCATACGCAGGAGTCGCTCTTGCAACCACTGGACCAACGCTACATGTGGGAATAATTGATCCGATCCCCATAAGTACATTTTCTAGTTTCCGAGGTCCATGTAATAATTGTGCTCTTCTTTTTGTCCACAGTTGTCCCGTAATGCGCTGACATGCCGATTACAGCCGTGTCCCGTGAGACGCCACCCGCGTCGCCTCCGCTGCACGCCGCCACCTATGAGGAAGCGTTAGCCACCGTATGTATTATTATTTTTAACTTTTATTGATCCACTGCCTGGCAAATGCCTCCCCCATAGGCTTCCACTCTTCTTGCTGAGCGGTTTTCGCCTTATGTATTACTGGAGTATTTACTTTGCACAGTTAGCTAGTAGGCATACAAAATGCGTTAGGGTTGGTTCCAATGGGATACCTACTTGATACCGTAGTCCGTAGTACTCACTATAGATAGTATTTTATCTGGTTCCAATAATCATTATCAGCTTACAGCCATCTATTGGATATAGGCCTCTTCAATCGCACGCCACTTAAGTCGATTCTTGGCAATTCTTATCTAGTTGCCACTCTGCGAAGATCGTCGCTCCACTGAACCTGAGGGTGTCCCTCCTAACGCATGCCGATTCGCGGTTCTTAAAATAAAGGAACTTTTATATATTTGTTATGTACTGATGAGTTAGTTGCTGGTTACATGTTCATGTTGGATTTCGGATTGTTTTTTTATGATATTGGGAGCAGTTCCCTAACTATTGCAATCTTTAAGCAAATATCTATACCTACCTACTTCAAAAATCTGATCAGAAACGGTAGCAATGGTTCTGTAAAGTTATGTACTGTGAGAAAAATACACTATCGGTTTTCTGTAAGTTCCACGTAGTATGCATAGATGGCGCTGCGTGTCACAAAGTGCAATAAAACTCAGTGTCGATTGTTATTACCGGTTTAGGTAAATATATAAGAATATCATCGGTAGCATCATCATCTTAGTTTAAGTAAATAATGTCTACTTTATAAAAATACCGAAATCCACATTTACCCACGGTTTGTTTATACTCGTAGGTGACAAAATTCACACTTCGGTTTAGTGTTAGCAATAATCTAATGTATTTATTAACTGAGGATTTTCCCGAGCAAATGAATGACAACATAAATTCTTTACTGATTAGATAATTCAAGCGTGTAAAAACGACATGATGACGTTTAAAACCAGTAAAAAAATCTCTTTACAAATAAAATTTTCCTTCGACCGTTAGGTCTTCTTACTAAGACAAAACTTTATCACCCATATAATACTCGAAAAGTTAAGTGCAGTTGTACTTATAGTGTGTGTCCATGGAGTTTCCTGCCCATTATATTCCATAGAGATCTACCTACGCTTATTAGAAAGGGTAGGTACCTAACTTCAGTACTTTCACAAGTTACTATGCTTTGTATATCTGGGACTTTAGCGTATTATTGTTTTTAAAGTTGAGCTTGAGTGTACTCGCATATCGCCAGTTAGGTTTATTTAAGACTACTCATGTGACTCCGGGTTGGAACTGAGAAATCCCTGATAGAAAAACCCAATAACCCTTGGTTGGATCCGGAACTCTACCGGACCTAAACCACATGCGCAGCATTACACTTACAATCACTAGAGTAACGATACGTAGAAATGATAGGTAAAACGAAAACGTTTTGATCCGTCTTTAGACCACTTTCACATTAGGACGTTAGCAGCGCGACAGTCGGGCGACTATAAACAAATACTCACGGGTTATTACGGCTGTTCTTATAAAATGTAAAGGAATGTGCTTCTGCCGCGCGACTGTCGCGCTGCTAACGTCCTAATGTGAAAGCAGCCTTAATGATTTCCACGTTTTTCGCTCCCGTAGCGTTGGATAGGTACAAGCCAACAGTGGCATCAATCCTGCTACAAACAACAAGGTGTAATTATCAATTTATTTGTCAAGTGAATATGGCAATACAACCGTATACTACGGTCTATCATCATCATCATTCTCTTGCCCTTCATCATCATCATCATCATCAGCCTGTAATGTTTCCACTGCAGGGAATCTGGCCTCCTCTCTAGGAGAGGGATGGGCTATAATCCAAATAATAATCTAATCTCTTGCCCTTATCCAAATTTATTAAAAATGATATTAAAATTTTAAGTATAGATATTCTCTTTTGGATGGTTGGGAATCGTCAAATGACTCCTTCCGCTCTGGGCGGATTGGAAAGGGGGTGCCAGATTTCTACTGGCTAAAAACCACCCGGTTCCTTCTTAGCCCTTTGTGGCCGGGGCCGCGGTATCTCTTTCGAACAACCCGCAGTCCCGGCACGCTTATCAGACCCCTACTACAGTCCACCACTACGTATGGTCACTATGTCCATTTTCACTTTTTGCAATTTCCTTGAGGTAGCGTGATTACTTAATATTTGTATGACTTAGCACCATTTCGTGCAAAACGTGAGGTTCCTATATTGTCGCCGATTCCATTAGATATGTTTATATTTATTATTCACCTATGTACGGGTTTCCTCATCTGTCATGTTGGTTTTTGTGTTGGAAATCATTAGTAGCGGTTTGCGGTTGGTGCAGTTGCATAATAGTCGATATGTTTATCTGAAGGAACTAAGAAGAAAACTACAAGAATTTGCTAAAACGGAGGGAATCATATTGTTTCAAATTCTACTGACTTCTTACAGAAAGAGATATGTTTGTTGATGAATGGAGGCCAAACAACAGATAGAGAGATAGATGACATGCAAGAGAAAGGAGTAAATCATGCCGTGATCTCTGACAGGGGAAAATGTAAGAAGAAAACTTTGCCCGACCCCAAGTAGTATGGAACAACAGCAGGAAGATGATACTGACTACGTACAGTAACTTCTTAGTACTATAATGTTAGTCACTAGAATAAGGAGAGATGAAGAAGATTTTGCAAGAAAATGTAAAACCTTTGAAGAAAACGAGAAAATTCTAAAAATGATAAAAGTATAAAATGCTTTGACAAATCAATTTACACCAGCAAATAAATATGAATAAGTACCTACATAATATTGTAGAAGTAGCGCAAAATCACACATAACACGGAGTTTAAACATCGATTCGCTATGCTTATTCCTTATCACCTTGACATGCGATTCGCAGACATTGGCGAAACCGAAACGCTACTGTGCGGAGTGTGCGACACGTATCGGGCTAAGCGAGTGGATTGCCCCACTGTGTGAATGGAAAATGGCCATAATAAGGCAAACGGACGTACTACAATCCACCTGCATACAATAGCTTAGTAGTTTAGTTTGTTCACAGCTTCCGACGCGCGGCCTTCTCGCCGATGCGTTTGCCGCGAGTTATCAACGACCGAATTAAAAAAATATATACAAATCAGTCACACGCCATATTTGTAGTAAATGACAGCTGTTTTATATATGATCGTGACTGTGTATGTGAAGTGATGATAGAATAAGTGGCGAATTTGTGATGCAAAACCACTATCGTGATTTTTATATTGTTGGTTTTATGGGATCGTTAAAAAATATTTCTTTTTTTTCAATCCGTGAATCATTTGCGTGTGTAACGGTGTGTTGTGAAGGGACCTTGGCTTATTTTTTTTATTGAGATCGATCTAATTATAAAGTTAAGTTGAGCGATGTTTGGGTGCGATTTTCTCACGAATGCTGAAGTATTGGATCGGTCACGACATTGATTTACTCACGGAATTATTTTTTTGCGTATTGGGCTCGACTTCACGCTTGATATTTTACGCTACAATTCTTATAAGGAGATCACTTAATTTTGTACAAATAGTAGCGTAGTAGGTAGTAACATAACCTATAATAAAAACACAGACAGATAAAATACTAATTACTACGTAATAACGTGCCAATTACACAATTGATGAAAACTTATACGGATGTTGTTAATATTAATATACGATTCCGGAAACATATAACTGAAAATTGTTCGGTGTACGGTTGTTAATTTTGTTCTGAGGATTAATTAATTCACACATAATTTGACTGAAAAATCATAAATAATAAATGACTTTTCAAATGAATACTGAAAGTAATAAAGTGGCTTTGCAATTAATATATTGTAATATAAAATGGCGAAATTTAATTGATGGTTCGACTCGGAAGTTATCAAATGTCCGTGTATTGTTTCAACAACGAAATAAAATGAAACGGAAGGTTTATATTTAAAGACGGATTGTTTAAAAGATTTATCTAAGTAATCTTGAAGCAGGGCTATTAATCTGAAGATAAATAATAATGGTTTTAAATTGATTCTGACGTATTTTGTATTAGCACAGCATATAAATAATAGTATTAATAGACAATAACAAGAACGTGCTGAAGTTGTTACATACATGTACTTATTACAATGTAATGTACACTGTAAAGTCTCCCCCTACCCCTGTGGTAACTAAGATACTACGATACGATGTGACTATCAGGACGAGGCAATAGGAAACAATATTATTAGATAGATTTAGGTACTTAATCCGAATAAAGTCGAATATTAGTGAAACAAAAACGACTAATAAATCTGATACTATAATTATATCCGTACATATACCTTCCTTAAGATAAGAAGACCTTTAAGAATCAAACAGGTAGATAATGATAATTACGACCGTTCACTCCACATAATTATAACGTACACGAATAGGTCATCAGTTCACGATCAGAGCCTTTCATAATCCTCCAGTCCCTGCACTATCAATGTAAAAACAACATTCTTTTGTAAAGGTGCGTTTGCTCGTGTTTTTTTAATTGGCACAAGCGCGCCACACTATTCCCAAACCACTTTAACTCCTGAAAGCCAGAGTCAACAGTGGCAACCAACAGAAAAGTGCCGTGATAACGAAGTTTGACGAAGTCTCAGAGTAAAAATTTAACTGTCTTGGATCCCGCAAAAAAACACTTGGAACACCTGTTTGTACACACGGCTACACATCAAGCTATACAAAACCAGTTAATCTTGGCCTCACTTTACTAGATCTTTTCGCACAATGAACGATCAGATTATACTGGTTATGTATAGCTTGATGTGTAGCCGTGTGTACCTATGTTAACAAATAAAGAATCTGAATCTGAATCTGAATCTGAATCTGAACACAAGTTCCAAGTGTTTTTATATAAGTGTTACGATCATCTGGTTCTATCTGGTTAGTACCTTTTTTTTTTTTTTGGTGGGTGGAAAATCATCAAATAACCCCCCCTGCTCTTAGGCAGAGTGGAAGGGAGTGTCAGACTTCTACTGACTAAAAACCAACCCATGTTTCTTCTTCACCCTTGTGCCGAGGCCGCGTTATGCCTTTCGATAATCCGCAGCCCGACGGGATCTGGTTAGTACCTAACCTGGTGTCAGTGTATCCAAGTATTAATGCCACCCATACGCCGCTGACTTGGCTTTACATGCCGTCTAAAAATATGTCTCAGGCATGCTGGTTTGGTTTCCTCTTGATGTTTTCTTTCACCGAAGCAAGTGATATTATACAATACGCACATGCATGCGAAATATCAGAGGTGCGTGTTTTGGGTTCGAACTCAAGAATTGGCAGTCCGAAGGTCACACCACTACGGTATCAAAAGAAAGAATCACCATTTAGGGTCAGCCCCGTATGTTTTCTTGTTTCAAATATTCACCCCCTTTAGTATTTTTCACAATATTTGGTATGCTCATAACCTTTAGGCAATATTGTGTGTGTATATACAATCGTTATATCACAGTTTACGTTCAGCACAACCTTGGTCGTAAATCTATCTCACTTAAAGGTTGCTTACTTAATAACTATAATGTATGGTATCATCATGCCACTTCAGATGTATCATTATAGTAAAACATACATTATGTGTAATTTATGTTTGTGTGTATGTTGTAATGTGTCTATCAAGAGGGTAGAAGTATCCTTCTGCGTATTTATATCTTGGGATCTTTTATTAGGTTTTCACGTGGGAGGCTTTGACATTATCCCTAAATAGCCGAAGAGTGATATATTTTAGGATGACCTTATGTGCTCCAAATGTCAGATATTGTTATTGCGATAATTTTAGCTTTTGATCAATGAGTCTTTGATGTTGACCTTTCCTTAAAATAGAGTTAAAATAGAGTCATATGTTTGTACAAGGTCACTCTTCTTCTAATTGGTGTTAGTTAATTCCGGGATTGTCCAGGCTTTACCTCTAAAAATAAAATAAAGGTATTTAGAAACAGGTTGTTAAGAAACATAGTGCTAGTAAATAAATAAAATATCCCAAAACTCATCCCTTACTGGTCGAGGTGCTTAAAATCTAATAACCCTGATTACCAACTGACTTACCAAGGCTGCCACTTAAAGAACCCACAATTTTCAAGGAAAAAGCCCCGTTTACCGTACTAACTAAGACAAAAATAACAATAACATGTACGACGGTGTGTATGTAGTATTACACAACACCATTCACGCACATCGGTCCAACAGCGACAAATTAAGAATAGCCGGTTCACCTTGCGCCTGCGCCGCCGTGGGAGCGCCGTTTTATGTAAATTCCAACAAGCTAACTACCGCATTTCTACATCACCTCGAATCAGGGACCGTACAACCCCGCTTGAGAGTTAAGCCTTTGGACAGGGTAACCCGTACATGGGGTAACTCATATCGCTGTGTTACCTTTTGTTCGAGTTACACCCTCGAACCCCAGCGAAATGGTTAACACTTTTATTAAGGTAACCACGTGAAGGGGTTAACCCCTTCAATAACTTAAGCCTTTGAAGAGGTTACCTTCCCGAAAAGCTTTTTTTCGTGTTACCCTGGATTACCCAATAAACTTGAGCTGCAAGTAGGTGGGGGGATACTTGCACCCGTGCGCACCTTACTGTTTTTATTTAGTTATTACGAATTTGACAACAATTGATGCGTGACATTTAAGCGAACTAACAATTAAGATGAGTAAGACAGGTAAGTGATTATTATTTAAAGTACTAAGTTAAATTAATAGTCTTTCTAGTGTTAAGTGGTCGGACCACGTTCATTTATACCCATGTATATACCTAATTTGTTCCTATTTTAGTAAGTAAGTAGGTATTAATAACTACCTACGATATTAGATTAACACCAAGGTAATGCTATTTTTTATGTAAGATCAGGCGAAGTAACAAATATAAATTCTTACAATAACCCTATTCTTAGCGCTGTGTACAATTTGATACATTGAACTTTATGAAAATCTAGAAACGTTCCAAAAGGTATTTTCAAAACATTTATTATTTTATATGGTACTAAAGACAAAATATAATCCAAATTCTAAAAAAAAATATTTTATCATTTGTTAATCCAAATAATTATGCAGTAGAAAACAAAATAGTCTGGGCGTTGCAAGATAAAAACACTCAAATTTTATTATATTTAGGTCAAATTATTTTCAAAAGCTGTTTAATTCAAATAGGTATATTGGCTACTTAGAAACGCTACTTTCAAGTATCAAAATGGTCTGAAATCGTAAGTAATTTACTGTTTTTTCTTAGTGTATCAGATATGATACACTGCCAGATTCAATCCTTTTAGATAATTTTTCGCATGTATCAAATATGTGACATTGCTTGATTTGTACGGTTTAAATTTATTATATAGTTATTACAATATATCTATTTTATATTATTTATATTGTCATTATTGTTGTTTATTTTTGGGAGAGTATGAGGAACAGGGTGTAAAGTTCCTCATACCCCGTTGAAAAGGGAGGATCCTCCGACCGGACGGGTGTTATGTCCGGTGGGCTTACTGCCCGACATTTGTCACGGATAATGTTCATAGCGCGATGTAGGAATTCCGCCAATTAGTTCGCAGGTGTTGCGATAGATGTCGCTAGTCGCCACATCACTCCCCTCCGAGACCGGAGGTCGAAAGCAGGTTGAGTCTTGGAGCTTGTCAGCCAGTAGAAGGTTCCAGTGAGTCAGAACCGGATGCCGCATAGTTCTCGATGAGTCGGAACTGTCTGCGGTGATGCCCCAGTGAGTCGAGGTGATGCTGCGTATGCTCCAGTGAGTCGGAGTGTGCAGTGCTGTGCCTGGCTGCTGCGTCGACCAGGAGAGAAGGGCGTCTCTGCTTGCTGACCGGCCGAAGTGCAGTGTGCTGTGCCAAGGTCGCTGATGAGGCTGGGGGTGATGACCAGGAATGCGCTTCTGCTGCATGCTGGTGGTCAGGATACCCCATAAAGCCGTGGCTGCTGGCTGACGGTATGACTCGCTGCTCGAAGGCGAAGGGGAAGTGATGACAACGTATGAAGTGCTTGCACGAAGGCTGCGTTGACGTTCATGCTCGGGGTAACCAGTTTGGGGGTGTGAGGAACAGGGTGTAAAGTTCCCCATAGAAAAGGGAGGATCCTTCGACCGGACGGGTGTTGTGTCCGGTGGGCTAACTGCCCTACATTTGTAAGTCGGGATTTTCTATATAGGCTTATGTCGCGGATAATGTTCATAGCGCGATGTAGGAATTTCGCCAATTAGTTCGCAGGTGTTGCGATAGATGTCGCTAGTCGCCACATATTTTTAATTTGTGTCATGCAAAAACAAAGTTTAAACGTGGTTTAACAATAACTGAGAAAACGGAGAAAACTCGGTATGTAATGAATGGTCACCCATCCACAGACCAACCTAGGCAAGCGCGGCTTGACCTAAGACCTGAAACCTGCCTTCGACCCAACAACAACAATTAAGCAACAACATCCAATTAAAAAAATACATTGACGGATCAAAATTTTGTAAAAAACAGCACTTATCGGTATCGTATTACCCCCCCGTATTATCTGGGTGGTGGAAGTCAGATAGGCAGTCGCGCCTAGTGATGTGCCTGGTGGGAATATTGCCACTACCGGTAAAATACCAAAATTGCCAGCAGCATTGGAAATATTGCCAAAGTTGCCGGTCAATGTAGATTGGGGCCTATCAATGCTAATTATAAGTGTATTACATAGTTTCCTTACTTAATTTGACTTATAATTAACAAATACTCTCCGAATATTCCCACTCCTGGCAATATTCCCGGGAATTTTGCCAATATTGCCGGCAACGGCACATCTCTAGTCGCGCCATGTAAAATATGGTACTCAGCTGCATCCGGTTAGACTGGAAGCCGAACCCAACATAGTTGGGAAAAGGCTAGGCAGATGATGATGGTACAAAAACAAAGAAACGCTCGGTAACTCGCAAATTGCCGAGTTTTTGTTCTGGAACCAAGAGCAAAATGAAATTGTTTGAAGTACTGAGGTTGAACTGCAGTATTGCTTTCTCCTAACGGACTCCGACACCAGTTCACCTCGTCTAGCATTGCTATGTTCTTAGGAAACCTTAATATTTCATCAGATGAGGATAAATCAAGTAGTTGCTTCAATATCTTTGGTACTATATACCCTCAGTCATCGCAATGAAACCCTTTTTTTTTGGCTGGTAAATCATCAAATAACTTTATAAGGTCAAACAAAATTTTATAAGGTCCAAAGGGTGTTACTATAATGATTTTTAACAAAACTAAAAGAACCAAAAATAATAAAAGGGTGTTCTGTTTTTTAATTGTATTAATTTTTTTTTTTTACGTCTGCGTGTTTTATTTTTGTATAGTTAAAATAACGTTGGAAGCCTGGCAGTGTAGCAAATATGATACATAGATTTTATAAGGTAGATTAGGCAATGTATCTTATGTGATACATTCAATAAATCATAAAATAATATAAATATATTTTTATTATTATTATTTCTACCCGCAATAAATACGTAAGAACACATTATATGTATTTTTTTCAATATTTCTAAAAATAAAAACCTTGCCAAGAGGGTTACTGGCATTTCCACATAAATAACATTTGCTTGCGTTATTTGATGCATCAAATACATAACAACGATGCACAGTACCTCGCCTCGGCTGTGGCATTTTCACAGAAAGACAATTCTTGTTGTAATACGTATAATAGGGAAGCTACAAGTGCTACAACACACACTTAAACATAAACACTGCTAAATTGCTTTTACTTCAGTAGTTCCGTCCGAGTTCCCAACCAATCAAATGATGAATGATGAAAATAAACAAGTAGGTATACACGAAAAATTAAATATTATTACAATATTTAGCATGTGTGACGAGCAAAATTGAACTTTAAGATCATAGATAATAGCTATTTTTCCATGTTTACAAGTCGCTCGGCAAGTCGGTACTCGGTACACGCAAGATTGGCGGACCGCCGGACGCAGTACGAATGTCATGTGCGGTCGTGTATGCAATTTTTAAACTAATATCGATTGTAAACAGTGCATAATACAATGTCTTGAGTTGGAATGGCTTACCCTGTTACAGTGTTACAGGGTGTTGAAAGGGTAACCCGTTCGTAACAGGGTTTACTATACCCGTTCGGAGGTGTAACATGTATTATAGGGTTTCTTTTTGAAGCGCTTAAAAAAACCCCTTCAAAAACCCTTTCAACGAGTATCCGGACGGTCCCTGCCTCGAATCAAGTCAATTTGACTAGATGAAAGGTCGTTTGTAAGTTGAAAAGTCGTCAGTTTTCGTGAGAGATTTCTCGCGGTTTTTATGACTCAATGAGCTGTTTGCATTTATGAATGAATTTTGGAGAGTCGTTGCACGATTTTTGTTGAAGAAGCTTGTGGCTAAATAACAACAGCAACTCGGCCTTCAGGTTAAGTCGCGCTTGCCTAGGTTGGTTCGTGGATGGGTACATTTTTCCCATTACATACCGAGTTTCCTCCGTGCCTAAGGAAAGCAGGTTAAGCCGTTGGTCTCGGCTGAAATTTGTACATCGTTGATAGTCGCCTGACCATTTTTACCAAGGTTTACCGTATTACCCAGTACTTACTGGGTTGTGGAGGTCAGATAGGCAGTCCCTCCATGTGAATGTATTTGTATTCAGCCGGTAAGACTGGAAGCCGACCCAAATTTTGTTGCTTGTTTCATTAATAAATTAATTATTGAATCCTTTTCGATTAAACTATAGACAAAACTTACCTACTCTTCAATGAGTTCATCACCCAGGATTAATTCACAAGTTCCGAGTTACATAAACGAATAAACTAGATTCTTCTTCAGTATACGATTGTGTATCTAAAATCTTAACTGTCTTACCGTTGTACAACGTTTAGTTTATCAACGCTAGAAATAATGTAACTAACAATAACTATAATAGTTTTGTTAAAAGAAACTAGTTAGCGATCATTTAATTACACCTTGTGCGTAATTTCTCAAAAAAGTGTAATAAACGTTAATTCTTCAATGTCTAATAAAATAGTTCCCATGCTCACTTTCACGACAAAAACGGCATTCATGAGTGAATGTTGTATTCTTTTCCTCTTTTATTCACATTACCTACCTACTTACAAACGTTTTCGTACTGATTAAGTAAGTACACAGGGCGATATATCAAGCTATACATATCCCGTATAACTAAGCTCAGCCTAATATCTGGATTTCAGAGGTTCAAACAGACTCCACTTCGAAGATCACTAACTTTATCTGCTTTTGATACGTAAATGGCCTCACTTTTCCTGAATCTAATAATGACGTGAAGACGACGATCTGGGGGTCTAAAATGACCGCTTCAGTGGAATCATAATAGGATATTATCTTATGATATGAATTACATTAAAATTCGTAAAATGATCACAAAGTGACAATTCATAATAATATTAACTGCGTCTGTGACCATTTTAAGAATGTTAACTTGGATCATTTTATTATTCTGCTAAAGCGACCATTTTATTCTCCCTTCAAGCTGTCTGCTAAACGCGTTAGTTGTGGTAATATGGCATTATTCCGTCACATAACAACTGCTGTACTTTCTGGGTCAAGAACAAGGGTTTTTCAATAGGGGATCGGACAAAAAAAAACGAATTAGTCCGTCAGATAGATTTCCAAAAAATATTGAACACATATTTTTTCTTTTTTCACGTAATCTTAAAATGAAGACGATACAGTGCTTCGAAAACTCGTGTGACGTCATATGATAGTACATTTTGACGACACAAGTGACGTTTCAAGCCCCACTCCAAGATCTTTGACGCGTTTTATCTTCGTCATTTTTAATTGATTTGATAAAACAAAAAACACGTATTCAATACTTTTCGATAATCTAACTTACGGACTAAACAGAATCATATTATTTTGACCCAGTCCGATCCCCTATTTTATGACCTTTGTAAAGCAATGGAAGTTTTTTGTTCTTTACCATACCTGAGAACCTTCTAGTTTTTTTACTTTTTAACTGTACATATATATGCATACACCATCCCTGAACAATGCTTCCATCAGTACAATGTTGAGAGTGCGTTACATTGAGTCCTGACGTAAAACGTAATATTTCACCCCAAAAAAAGTCGTTTCCTAGCAACATTTAAGTATTGTGAAGAAGTACTTAGTTTGATGTACAGAATGCTTGGTGAAGGTTTCGTGAAGAGTTCTTTTACTCCTTTTATCATCATCACCATCTGCCTAGCCTTTTCTCAACTACGTTGGGGTCGGCTTCCAGTCTAACCGTTTACACGAGATGACATAGTTGCCATCGTTCGCATAAAAACCTGAATAAGGTTGGCACAGGACCGTGGAGATTGGCACAAGATTGAAAAGAGAGGCCTTAGCCCAGCAGTGGGTTTAGGCTGTGGATGATGATGACGATGATAATAAGAGACAAAAAATAAACTAAGGATTCACGTTTTGTTTACCTCCAGCATTATAAACTCCTCTATAATTATGCAAGTCTGTCTATATCACGTGTACTCGTAAGTCATAGATCACGACAAAAACCTGTCACGTGAAGTTACCAGCATTAATAATATACGCGCTTGCATCATACGCGGTAATGTATCAGAAACGCTAATAAATGTATATCTTACTACTTCATGTTTATATTTAGTTGTTTACGGAGAGTAAACCGATTTTGTTGGGTGGAATATTCTGGTTATATGGAGATTAAAGTAATGTGTGATTACTGGTAGTAATAATACAAGATGAACCCACATTTACGGTTAGCCCTTGTCTTGGGTTAGTCGTAGGTTATTTTACCCTTATCCAGCAGTGGGGACGTCCCAAGGGATAAATTTTGACCTCCGCACGGGCAATACTGCAGGCAAAATCTAGTACAACTTGACCCTAAATAATCTGTGGTGGTAACTGGAAAATTCTGATCCTAATCCCAATACAGAAGAAAGACCCTGTTATCATAACCTTTATTGGTTGGTATTAGTACGATTGGAATTGGGCATCATGGGGTGCCGCAATCCAATTGATGATATCGCCCGCGTCTGTGTAATGTCAGTAACTTGATGATTATAACTATGACACCTACTCGATCATAGATTCTTGACAGTGAGAAGAATTTTGTGCTACGACAAAAAACCTAAAGAAAATATAAACATCGCACTCCTTTTTGTTCGGTCTTACAAAAACTTAAACTATCAATTTGTCACGTGTAATCTTCATATAGGAATCTGTGATGACGAATTGTTTAGCTTCTAATGCTCAACGGATGTATGATCATATCCATAAGTCAGGGAAGTCATTACCCTCATTTTTACTACTCCACAGTCGGGAAGAAACGTTTTGTTTTACCAACTAATCACAACAATCTTCTCGGGGCACTTTAAAAGGTCGGTTGTCTTGAGTAATTAAGATTTTACAAAAGGTTTGCCCTTTCACATAGCTTAGTAGAATCATCTCAACTTTGTAGATCTTTCAATCTAGATGTAGGTTTTAAAATAGTTTGTGACAGTTTAAGACTATGTTGGAGAATGACATAAGGCAAGATCGAGAAACGATCGAAACGAAACGAAGCAATCGATTGATTGAGTCGAGGCTTATGTCTTCTACAAAGTTATTGGATTACAAAAAACATCACATAGCACTTTTAAACACACTTTAAATAAAAGTTCCAAAGATTTTGCATATTTGTGGTGCGTTTGATGTAACAGTAAGAGATAAACGGAATTTTTAACCTCATCGCAGTGTTCGTCGTTATTCTTTTCCTGATACGCTAGTTTCGTAGCATACTGCTACGAATTAGCCGGTTGGTTCGTAGCGGTTACTACGACATTTTAAAATTAATAATAATAATAATATAATAATATTCCACAACTATCACACAACGCCATCTAGTCCCAAGCTAAGCAGAGCTTGTGTTATGGGTACTAGACAACTGATAAACATACTTATATTTCTAAATACATACATATTATAGATAAATTACACCCAGACACAGAACAAATGATCGTGCTCATCACACAAACATTTGTCCTGGGTGGGAATCGAACCCACGACCTCCGGCATAGCAGTTAGGGTCACTAACCACTAGACCAACAGGCCAGGATAGTTATAAGGACAACTAAAATAATTATAAAAACCGCTTACTTTTAGATTTCGGTTTACATTTTTCCTCTGATGCTCGTGTCCTAAAGAACACACATTCTAAGGGTACCGGTAGTGGTTTCAATCCAGAAAATAGCTCAGATTATTCGATTTCTACAACACACCATTCGTGTCCACGAGGCGTGGAACTTCGACTTATTTGGAGTGCACAATAGTGAGTGATATAAAGGAACTGTCAGACTGTCATGAAGGACAGGTAGAATGATCAATCAGTGTCCCATTAAGATATATACCAGAAACACTACTGAACACTCCCTTGCATAGAAGGAAATATTAGATTACGATATTGAAATACAGTGTACATTTTGATACTGTATAAACTTGGACAAGGTGATTATGTGCAACCCGAATTGGACTTCTATCTACAGTTATAAATCTATTATTTTGGGTTTAATGGCCACAAAATCATTCGTTGGTCTGGTGAGTGCAAGCGTGACTGCTAAAGTGCTAAGCATAAAGTCCTGGGTTCGATATAGGTACGGGTTAATGGGTTTTTTCATCAGAAATTTATCTGTAGCAGCAATAGAATCTGCATGTATTTGCGCCCAGTTGACGACAATAGGCTCGCCTGTTTTACACACAGGTTTTACATGTGACTTAAAGATAACTAGCCAAATGTGGTTTTAATATCATTAGGTTAACCTGTGCTTCACCATTCGGGAACATGTTATGTTATGTTTGCTCTATTATCCATCTTTTACTAGAATTCTAAAGATGATTTGGTCACTCGTGAATTATTTCCTAAGAGTCACTTAACTATGACTAAGCAGTACTATTGTTTTAAGCCTCTACGGGGGAAACCTATTCAGTACCGTCACCCATGCTATATAATAGTCCAGTCACATGACGATAGCAACAAACTGATAAGCTCACCGAAGCATGAAGTCAATGACTCAAAAAGTGTCATAATCGTGCCAAATCATATGTTATTCAATACGAAATGTCTTTGAAAAGTTGAAGGTTTGTAACAGGGATGTTAAGGAACTCCGTAACTGTAACCGAAATAATTGGATATCCGAAATAAAAAAAAATATCCGTAACCGAAACGTATATAATAATTTCGAATAGTTTCGGATAAAGGCGGACTTTAAATTATTATTCAGTTTTTTTTTGAAAATAATATTTAGGGGTTTTTGATTTTAGTTTTAGAAATATTTTCAGGAGTTGGTAGCACTGTGTTGGGTTTTCCCGGCCGAGCCATCCCTGTCTTTTCAATTGTTAGATTGTGTTGTTAAATAGTAACATCCGTAACCAAAAGTTTCCGAAACTAGCGGATAATCCTACTAATATTATAAACGTGAAAGTTTGTGAGTATGTATGTATGGATGGATGGATGGATGTTTGTTACTCTTTCACACACAGACTACTGAACGGATTTGGATAAAATTTGGTACACAGGTAGTTTATAACCTGGATTAACACATAGGATAGTTTTTATCCCGATTTTATCTTCCCGTGGGATAATTTTCGAGTTTAGCGGGCGAAGCCGCTGGCAACACCGAGTTCTAAATAATTACAAATCCGTAACCGTATCCGAAGACAGTATAAAATTAATCATATCCAGATCCGAAATGTCATATCCATAACATCCTTGGTTTGTAATGTACCCGTATTGGGCAGTACAGTCACCTTGCAACTGGGATCGCCTTGCGGTGACTCAGGATGGAACTCGAGACGTATGGCCACTCAAGCGCCGCTTGTGGCCATATACGAATTGGTCTTGATAGCTGTATTGACATATTCTATTTTTGAATCTGTGCCTAATACGTATCGGGTGTTTTGATTGGCTATTTTTTTTTGTTTGAACGGCGCTGGCTGGCTACAGTTTGCGATATTCATGTAACTGGATACGAGTATGTGTATTAGTGGTCGCCAAACTGTTTTAAATGTTTCTTTCCATCATTAACATATAAAAATTCTTACCCAAACTTTACCCTGTACAATTTTGAAAACGTGGCGACCTTTTCAAATTAGTATTCCCAATTTTCATTTACCCCTTGCAAGTCTCTGTACTTCTGTAGACCAAAGTTTAAGGCGGGGTTACCCCGATAAACGTCGTCAACAATAGCGTTTTACTCGTTCATGGAACGGATTTAAATTTTGAAAAAAATGTATTACATAGTTGACTCTTCGATCATGACATGTCGGGCATGCGATACACGATTACTTACACTTCACTGCATCCAATTAAATCGCCAAGACATGTCCAAATGATGGCTAAATAATTGTTTTACTTCAGTTATATTAGGCTTTGAAAAATAAAACTTATATCATAATAAAGGTCGTAAAAAATGTGTATTATCTCGGGTCACATAATGTATAATTTCTTTATAATTTTTCTCCAAGAGAGAAAAAACAGTCAAAATTTAGGCATTATATCGCTCGCGCGGCAGGGCGGGGGGCGAGATCGTGCGTACATAAAAACAAAGTAGGGTAACCTCGCCTTAAACACTGCGAATGGTTGCTCTACTCTAGAGATACAACACATGTTTCCAAAGAGGAGTATTTTGCTATAATTGTCTCAATTACTGACGACTTCGTTTTCCTTCTCAAAGAACTGTTGTTGCTATTGGAAAAGTAAATATCAGATTGTATTATTAGGTCAGTAATACTAGGTACAGCATTCCATGCATATATTTCTACATGGTATGCATGGCGACCAATCAAGCTATACTAACCAGTTGATGCGGATCCCTCATTGTACGGGAAATCTATACAAAGAGAGTTCATGTTATACTAGAAATCTACAGCTTGATCTGTCATCGCGTGTACATACAAGTTGATTTTCCTGTAAGTAATCGTTGAACCAGTATGTTGGGGTAGATTTCCAATCTGATACAGTCCACAGTTTTTTATTACGGACAACAATTTGTCTGCCAACAATTATACACACGCACACAAAAACTTGCTAAGTGCGAGTCGTCTCACGTACCAAACCGGCAAAAAAATCGCGTTTGTTGTATAGGTAATAGGAGCCCCCTTACATATTTATTTTATTTTGTTTTTTATTAGTATTTGTTGTTATAGCGGCAAAAAAATAAATATATAATCAACAATAAATCATTTGTGAAAATTTCAACTGTCTAAGTGCATGTTTATGTACACGCGGCGCGTCGCGCGGCGCGTTGTGCGTTTTTAATTCAAACACATGGCGATGTATGAAAACGTTAACAATTTCAAACGTCGATTTTTCTAGAAGCGTTTTTCGCTCGTTAGTTTAAAATGCAGCGTTGGTTGTGGTGGACCCGCCTCTCAGTAAATTAATAAAAAAGCACGCATCGAGCCTTGAGATACAGCCTGGTCACAGACAGACGGATGGACAGTGGAGTCTTAGTAATAGGGTCCCGTTTTTACCCTTTGGATACGGAATCCTAAAAACTAACCCACATAAGTCTACCAGGAAACCCAACGAAACAAAAGCAACTCAATAGAATCGAATGCATCATCGAATGTTTGAATCGATTCATCGAGTTACGTAGAACAAAGCGAGTACATCGCTCGGTCACGTAACAGCGATCTATTAATATTGTTATGTGCAGGCGCACGGTGCATTGTCTCTGGTTCGAGCTGTTAGCTGTTAGATGCACATTTGTATTCCGAATGGTTGGTGTTATTTTGATACGTTCGTATGTAGGGTCTAGTTTTGATAAGTGGTTGTTGCGTTTGGTTTTGGTAGTCTGTTGTAAACCTTATTGGTGCTTAGCATCGGAAAGATATACAGGCTGTGAGGGACGCTTAAGCTGTAACCATGAATTCAGTACATGAACCCCTAGCGTAGAATTTTTTTAGCCATCATTAAAAAAGAAGTTGTTTACTACATAGTCTACACGGTCCACCAAAAACAGAAAATCTATAATTATTCAGATTTATTCTTTAAAGAGAAGTAAGGTTTTATAAAGTTTAGCAGTACAGGCCATTTCTCTGAAATTTAATTAACATGCTCTATCTGCCATCGATTGACAGTTAGTAAAATTTATATATATGTATTTCACTATCTTTTTACCCACGACGGAACGGAGACGGTATATGCGTTTGGGGTGAGAGGTTGTTTGTTTGTTTGTGTGTTTGTTTGTTTGTTTGTTTGTGTGTTTGTGCAAATACATGTTGCCATTTTTCTCCAAAACTACTAGTCCGATTTTGATGCAGTTTTCAGTTATGGGTTTGGGTTTGATTGGTGCATGTTCCTAGATAGGTGTTACGGTGACAACTCACCAGGGGGCGCTGCAGCAAACATTTTTTGTGCAAATCAAAGTTGCCATTTTTCTCCAAAACTACAAGTCCGATTTTGATTCAGTTTTCAGATATGGGTTTAGGTTTGATTGGTGCATGTTCTTAGATAAAAAAATAAAAATAAAAGTAAAAATTTTAAAATAAAAAGCAAAATTAAAAATTTTGAAAAAACCCACGACTGTTAAAAATTAATTGAAAAAAGGATAAAATAACATAAAACACCCACCTTAAAAAAACCCAAGAATGTCCGTCGGGAGCTGAACATTGCAAAACTACTTAGTTCATTTAATGGCAGCCCCCGACGGACATTCTTGGGTTTTTTTAAGGTGGGTGTTTTATGTTATTTTATCCTTTTTTCAATTAATTTTTAACAGTCGTGGGTTTTTTCAAAATTTTTAATTTTGCTTTTTTCCCTGCAGTTTCGCTTGCATTTTGTTCGAAAATTATCCCACATGAACGTTTTAAATATAGCCTATGACACTCGAGGATAATAAAGCTTCGCATTAGTGGAAGAATGTTTAAAATGGTTCAGTAGATCCAGAGATTAACCCCTACCTACAACCTTACAAACTTTACCTCGTTATAATATTAGTACATAATTATAGATTATGAATTTATGATTGACCTAAATTCTAAAAGTATTCATAAATGCAGTATAAACAAATTATGTGGAGCCCAGTAAGAAATAATTCAAATAGCTGCATGTCATACATTTTAAACAATCAATAAAACAATATTCAATACTACCAAGGCTTTTTATTAACAGAGAACAAAGGAAGACCAGATTTCTAGGAAAACAGTACCTATTCATGTTTCAATCAAAGCGGGAATTTCTCGGAGGTAGGCACTTCGTTGTTTACAGTGAGCCGGTCAAAAGCTTCAATTTTACGGGTGAAATGAAATCGTAGCTCTAGCTAGTGCGTCAGTACTCAGTCCCACAGATATTGATATACCTAGATAACGCAAGTATCACGAATTCACGATCCGTATGGAAACCAAGTGTGCCATTTTGTGACTACTTACTATGACGTCTATTTAGTTACTATTAAATAGACTCTACCGCACTCAAAGACGTTTAATGATTACTTAAGTCATCACTTAGTAAAGATTTCGACACTTTGTAAAGATAGAACAAAAAAACCTTCACTAAAGTGTCAAAATCTTTACTAAGTGACGGCTTACCGTCACTTAGTATCATTAAATATATATGAGTACGGCAGGTACGTGTTTGTTCTTTAAATGTCTAAATTTACGTTAAGGTTGTTACCAATACGTGCTTTTTCATCAAATATTCACTCAAGGAAGTAATTGTGAACTGAGAGGGTTGCATTGGTGATTTTAATCATTAATACTCTGTAAAGTCACATTTGCTACGGTCGCGAATCCTATTATATTTAACATACAACCTGACACTAACTGGTAAATTGCAAAAAAACCGTAAAAAAAAATCGAATTTCGTGGGCTACCCAGGAGCAGTAACCTCGTTAAGAATAAAATACTTAAGCCGGGGGTACGCGAAGTAGGTGCTCTTGCGATATCTAGGTGGATGGATATCTGTGAGTACGTCAGTCCACTGAGTGAATGACTGAACGGCCTTGCTTCGGCAAAGGGTCAGGTGTTCGGTCAATGGGCTAGTTCGTTCACAATACAACACTCTCGGTTTCAAACCAGCTTAGTACTATTTACGAGTTAAACTAGTCCATAAAATGATCGATCAACCATTGCGTACATAGAAATAAATTGATCATTAAATTATTATTGTCGATGGTTAAATTAATCCGTCTTGACATTTATTAATTTAATGAGGTTTTATTCTTTATGTTTCCGGTGAGGCCAGGGTCGCTTGTATGAGTTAACTCGGTACTGTACTCGTAATTTAAATTTAAATATGGAATAATTATGCAAAATGAACGTACTGTTGATGTTTGGTAATTTTACGGTTTATTGAAGACAGGGGTTTCAACTCATTGAGCTAGTGGTCGCAGGCGTTACTACTGAGTGTGAGTTTGATTCCCAGCTCAAAAAAAAATTTGCTGCGTGGTTCTTTTTGAAATTTCTTGGTAGTCGCGCGCGCGGTGTCTGAATTTGTGTCTGAATTTAGATCGAGCCTCTTTGAATATTTGTTTCTATGTAGTGAATTTATTGGAATTGAATAGTCGAATACCTAACTTTACATTATGCTAGCGTAGTTACTATTTTCTTTTATTTGTTCAAACATATCCTTTGTAATCTCTACTGTAAATAATATAAAAGCGTTCAACTTCATAGGATATAAAAGGATTTGCTGAAACCCGTGTGAGCCGAAAATATCAATAACCTTTTACTAACATTATTTATACATCATCTATTTCTTTTGTAAAGAAACCTTTTCAGTGTTATCGAATTATCCCAAAATGATAGGTATTTGGAAAATGTTCTTTTGGGTTCGTGGAAAATTTTATTTAACGGGAATCTCATTGACTTGGTAACTGGAACAGTATTTGAGAATAATAATAAATATGACTATGAACTGAAGGCAAACAAGGTTTGTCTGGAAGTATAATTTAAATATTGTCTGGAATTCAAGGTATTACAAGTCAACGACAGGAATGAAAATCAGATAAAGACTTCGTAGGTATACAAAAGGTGTTGTTCTGCTTTTCTTAGACGGTGCTACAGTTTCGTAGAATATGAGTAGAAAGAAACAAAATATATTTATTAATAGTAGGTGACAGCCTTCTCTCGTTACTGTCGTAGTAATAGAATTCTATCTCTCACTAAAAGAGATTTTGACTTTGACGATGATTTGACAAGAAAGGGCATATCTGATGAAACTATGCCGTGGAGTTATAGAGAAGTATGGGAGAAAAAGGCATGCTGCGCCAACCCCAAATGAATTGGGATAAGGGCAATGATGATGATGAAAGATACTTTAATCGTAGCCAGTAAAACAAAGCTTTTACACCAAAGCATCTTTTGTATGGGTCCACGTATCTTTAATAATCTGCCACCTTTTCTCAGAACTATGAGCGATATATATACCTTCAAAAAAAAACTACTTGAATTATTGATAGATAAATGTTATTACTCCGTAAGGGAATTTCTAGATGACAATACATTGAAGCAAATCCATTGAATGAATAATTTGTTAATTTGACTTAGATATTGTACTAGTTTAAACATAGTGTATTGAATGACAATTAGAATGGATGTACTTATTGTAATTTAATTTAAATATATATTTACCAAACTTATGACTTATGATAAAAAATGAATTATTTAAATTTGAAGTCCATATAATAAAATGATTTGTTAATCTGACATAAATATTCTAATAATTTGCCAATTTAATCAAAATGACAGATTTGATGTATTGTAATTTGTACCTATCTTAATTTTATTGTTGTTTGATCTCAATTTTATTTTATTAATTAATTTCTAGATATTGTATTGTTTTTGCCGAACTGTTACATAAACTTTGTATGCCTCAATGGCGGGACATAGCTGAAACCTGTATTTAACACAACATCTTATGAACCTATGATCCACAATAAATTATTTGTATTTGAATTTGAATTTGAATTGAATTTGAATTTGAATTTAACCCCTGAGTTGGTTTCGCCATTTCGTCTGAGGAGTAGACTACGCAACTCCATCTTTCTTTTTTAAGCAATGACGTGTTGAATTATGATATTCTATTCACAGAATAATTTATTTAACTTCAAAGTTTCAAAGACATCGGCAAATTCAGGACACCGAATCAAAACAACCCTTCAAGTTCATTCAACCCCATTGAAGGACTTTAAGGTTTTGTCTATAAGTCTTTGTTACCTGAACATAAATAAATTCTATTTTATTCTAAAACAGATATTTGGTGCTCCAAGATATCTCTATGCCCCATTTCTGCAATCAAATTGACGCAACACTAGACAAGCCTCCTCGTAAAATTATTTTAATAACGAACAGAACCATTGACCTTTTACCAAGAGGCAAGGAACCATAATATCCCTTCTGTTCTACCAGTATCATTTTGGCAACACCTGCCTATATTTGGCCTGACCTTTTAGGCTTGTTTCACAAATGAACCCAGACAAAGGTCTGTGAAGAAAAATTGTTTCTCGATGCGTTATTTATTTATTGACTTCCTTGTGAAGATATTGATGGGGGCTTAATTAATATTAATTAAGATGTTATCGTTTTTATTTATACATTATATGCCATGGGCGGTGTACTTGATAATGAATATATGCACATATTTTTTTATTTAAGATTGAAACTGCCTCGTAGTCACAATCGCTGAGCAAGAGATCCTGGTTTCGATTCCCGGGTCGGGAAATTTGTTATTTGGTTTTTGAATTTGAATTTGTGCCTGATTTACAGCAATCGGCTCGTACTCCACTATATGGGTCTTAAACATAACTAACGAAATGTGGGTGTACGATTAGGTACACCTCTACCTTTCGGGGATTATAGGCGTGACGTTATGATTGTTATGTTGAAAATTTTAAAGTTGCTTAAATCACAAACAATATTTTCGTCTTATTTCTATTTCCCCATTCTCAAACAAAAAATTCTCACATAGGCAGACAGATATCGCGCAATATTTTGTCTAAACAAAAACCATATCGCACTATCAGATTAATATCAAAAGACACAAAAAAAACGAAATTTAAACACGAACTATTTTTAAATCCACACAGAACACTGATAAGAATCGTAGCAAAACAAAAAAGCGCGCATTGAAACTTAAATAATTTCGAAATTCTTTTGTTTATATTGCGTTGTTCAAGTACCTGTAATACTTTGATTGATTACTTTGAAAAGAGAGCTATGTGAAGGCGATATCAGACGCTTCAATCGAGTGAACGGCTCACTCGAGAGAAGAATTCTTTTTTTTTCATATTCACAGGACACGGACAAAATTACATAGGAATGGACGTCTGCTCCATTCGGTTTACTTTTTCGATCAAATTCTACATCACTTAGAACTCATTTAGTGTTATAATATTTTGAATGTTATTTTACGTTTAGGTATATATGATTCATATAATTATTCTAATACTATTCTGCTAAAGCGGCTTTGAAAAAGTCATTCAGTAAGGGTTAAATGAACTTAGGGGTTGTATTTTAATTGTGTAACTACATAATATGTGTTACGGACCTGCAAATTGCGAAAAACCTAATAAAATGTATTTCGGGGGCTACCTTGGCGGTTTTTATAAACCTTCCAGACATAATTATCACTTAGAGTGAAACATGAAAAATGAAGCGTCTGACATCACTTCAAATAAGATAGTGAGGGGACCTTGAGTACGTCTCCTGTCAATGTTTATGATCTGTTACACCGCCCCCGTTCCATTACATCGGGTGGAACGTCGAGATCGCTCGTGATAGCCTCCATTGTGTGGCCCGTGCCTGCCTGTAGGGCTGCCTAGCCTAAAGCTCAGGTGGCGCGCGTGTGGTCTCTTTGTAATGGAAAATTGAAGGGTGGGAAAAATGTTATGGAAAATGTTGACAATTTTCTTACTTGAAAATTTCTTTGTTGTGCTTTTAGGAGTGTATCGCGTATTTTACCGATGCGAAGTTTCCTGCGAAGTGATTTTATTAGGGAGACTCATGTAAAGGTACTTCCTTTGATTTCAAAAATATGTAGATTGGTTAATAAAATATGTCTTTATTTAATTTTAACATTCTATATGAGTTATTGAAAAGTAGGTAAGGTAAATCTTTGTAAAGTGTAATCAAATCTTAACTAGTTGTAGTAGTACGAAGTACAGTATGTTAATAAACTACAAAAATAAAATCAATTAATTAAAATTCAATTACCGTATTCAAAAACGTACAGCCCTATATACAAGGCGATACCCACCATTAGTGGCAGTCTAAATATTGTATTGTACGCAGAGTCCTAAACACCACATTGTTTCTGAGAGGCGTATGTCCGAATTGATGGCCGGGTGCGATACAAGCGATAGCCCCGAGCAACAACGAGCTACATAGGCCGCTTATTGTACCTCTCACCCTGTTATCAAGTCACTAGGACAACGGGGAAATGATTTTGTGGTGGCAAGTATGGTTATTAGGGTTGGGTGTAGATGGGTGTGAAGATTTCGTGATGGCCCTGAGGTTAAGAAAACTACTTTAACACCTTAAACACACCTTGAAGTATAGAGCAGTGTTGGCACAGATAGGCTGGGTGGCCCAGTGGTGGCAGCCCCGATTTACGAGTAGTAAGTCGTGGGCCAGAACCCAGGCAGGCGCATTACTTTCTGTAATTTATTTCATACTGCTCTTCTAACGGTGAACGAAAACATCGTGAAGAAAACGGTATGTCTTAGAGAGGAGTCGTGTGTCCCAGCAGTGGAAACATTATAGGCTGATTGATAGACTTGAAGTCCTTGTATAACGTTTCCACTAATGGACCACTGTGAGGGAATATGGGCCATAATCCACCACGCATAGCCATTGCACTCTGGTTGTTTTCAAAGATCAGATGCCAGTTTTCCTTCACTATTTCGAGGACAAAGAATATCAAGACATACTTATCACTGGCCCACCACTGATCAATGTTTGTTCCTTTTCCTTTTGTAGAAATCTTTACCAGACTTATCCTTGACAAGTCAGCAGACACAGCTGGCTATAATTAACGGTAGTCGTGACGACAGTAGACTACTGTCAATCACAAGAGCACTGATTGACACAATGACACCATCACATTATCTATGCGCTTTACAAACTGAGCTGTGATCGCAGTGTTTCGTTACTAGTAAATGAAAAGTGATTGTGGCCTGTTTGCTAATCCATGTTGTCAAATATTTTAGCTTTCTGAAGAATCATTTCGCCAGTTATGTTTAAGTCCCATGTGACAAGGGGATAGCCTGTTGCTATCAACCGCGAGCACACAAAAATCAAGATTTAATGGAAACAGACACAAAAAATAAGTGTTTGCCCAACTGGCAGCATACGCGGCCAGTGGCCGGCGTGGCCGACGCCGACCTAAGACCTCATGCTCAGTCACACTTACGACCACTGAAACAGGCTTTAAAATATGCAAATATAAGTATGACTATATCGGAAACATAGCTATTCATTTCTTGCCCATCATATGCTAATATAATTTTACTTGTTTAAAAATTGACCCATAAGCTAAAGTTGGAGTCGGCTGGCCACGTCACACGGATGCACCGGTAGAGGTGGGCAAAGATTGTCACTCACTGGACGCCTGAGGGTGGACATCACCGACGTGGTCAACCACGGCGGAGGGTGTATGATGATCCGATAATGTTCATGGGGCAAACGTGGGCCGAAATTGCACAAAACAGCGAGGTTTGGAGGAAGAAAGGCCACATGCTACAGGCCTTTGCCTAATAGCAGTGGAGAAAAAAATCCAATCAGAATTAAACGAAATGACTAGAACGGTTAACTTAGCCTCGTTAAAACCTATCCCAGCTTCTAATAACATGTTTAAAGATAAGAAATGCACTTTGCTTGAGAAACATTCCAAACACAGCAATTTGTCTATGTCCGAATATGTAGTTTTAACTATATCGTGACGATAAATCAAGGTGCGCTTTAGGTACCAACCGATACCTAGTGTAGGTCATTCCACTGCAACATTGAGATTATTTTCATTAATTGAGCAAGTTGAACGAACTCGCTTTCATAAATATTATTATAATAAAGTGCTGAAAGGTTAAAGGCGTGCATTATAGAAGAAACAGGATTTATATTTAATTAGGAACCTTGGATTGAACCTGACAGGCTCAATTGCTCAGTGGGAGGTCGTAACTCAAATTATTTCATCTTGCTACATTCAATTCCTTACATTATTAGTAACACCTATTTTCCTAAGATAATCTCGAGTGTAAGTACTCCCGATAGCCTTTTTTTTTGGGGTGGAGTGGAAGGTAGTGTCAGACTTCTCTACTGACTAAAAACCACCCATTTTCTCTCTTAGCCCTTTGTGTTCCGGGGCTGCGGTATCTCTTTCGAATAACCCTCAAAATATTTTTAATCATAGATAAAAAACTTTTGCCAAAAAATAAGTACATTCCTTAAATTCTATGTTATATTGGCTGATTCGGATGTTTAGATGAAATTTATTCCGCTTTAAACAACGTCGAAATATTTAGGCTATACCTCAGATTACTTAATCATAATATATTTGTCTATTTTGGTATCAGAGAAGCTATCTAAATGATAAGTAGACTGGTTTTATTAGAAACTTGTTCCAAATGTGCTGAGAACCTAACATTGGTTTTCGAATCTAAGCCATTTAAATTCCTTGATTGTATATTACATAAGAGTAAAATAGTTGTCATCTTACGTCGAACTACAAGTTATATTGCTTTTCAGCATTTAATGCTAAAAGATCGCACCTCGAATGTGCATATTGCTCGAGTAGGTTAATTGTACAGACGTTGATAAAGAGTCCTTTTTTTTCATTTAGCCGTTATTGTCCCACTACTGAGCAAAGGTCTCTCCCATAGCCTTCCACTCTTCTCTCCGTGCGGTTTTCTTCGCCCAATCTGGCACAAAAGCCTATAAGTGGTCCACACCTGGCGACGATGCCAAAAGAGACATCCTAAACTATAATGAGACACGTAGAAATCCGTAGAATCAACCTACGACCAATACCCCAATAACAAAACACCCATATCAATTTCTAGCACAATTATCTTACAAAAGCGGGTGCAAAGGCCATGACCGAATTAAGTGAGCCACCAAACAATGCGCCTGCGCAGAGGCGCGGGTGCATCACAATGTGCGCAGGATTGCACCGACCGGCGCAGGCGACCTCGCTCGTCTCGCTGCGCCGGTCACAAGGGCGCGGCCTCCGCAGTGACACCTACTAATGTGCTAATTTGTTCATGTGTTGATTTGGTGCTGATAAGAGGGTGATTAATTAAGTGTTAGATTGTTATGTAGTTGGTTTTTAGGTGACAGACAAAATATGGTGCGGTTTTCTGAACTGTGTTTGTGGAGGGACAGAGGGAAGGGGTGTAATTCACTGTTAATCATCTTCCTGCCCTTGTTCGGCGCAACACGATTTTTATTTCATTCTCCCCTGTCAATCGTCACGCTATCGTTTATTCCTTTTTCTTTCATAAAATTCCTCACACAAACCAATCATTTTTTTTTGGTTTTCCTCTCTCGCTGCATTTTCATCATATATGTAATTCACTGTTTAGTACCCGAAATTTAAAATGGATCAACCACATTCACTTTATAGCTTTCCAAAGAAATCTACTAAATTGTATTATTCTGTTCGAAATTCGTGAAAATAGTACGCATAGATTGATACCGTCTGCTCTCAAAAGATATGTATGAAATGTCGATTTGTTTCGGCAGTTTTCAAAACCCCGATGCCATTTTTTGATAAACTTCACACCATATCAAAAACCTGGTGCTACACGGTTACCAATGTGTTAATTTGTGTATATGGCGATGTGACAGTGAAAAGGGGCTAATTAATTGCCCTTTAGATTGGTGTTAATTAGCGGGAATGAGTTAAGTATTAGGTGATTGTGAGCAATTAAAATACTTATGAGGGGAGACACGTGTCTCGTGGTTATTAATTATTACACGCCATTTAATAGGGGGTCACGAGTTACTAAGCGAGTTATTAATAAAAAGTTCTTTCGCAGATCTATTAGCCCAATTAGTATTTCTGCTTTGTTAGTATTTATATCAAATCATAATAGCTCAACGTGAAGTTATGAAGTTAGAGAAAATTTGAGTATGGATGTGACTAGACGGGAGGAGAAGACATAAGTATCGATGGGCAGACTTGTGAAAGACGTTAGCCAGAACGGGAACAGACGGTCGATAAGCCTTTATGGCTTAAAGGCTGGTCAATGTTAGCAAACTGAAGGGTAGAGAGTACGAGGCTGGACGTCAACAAGATGGTCCGACCAAGTAAAAGAAGCTACGTCTCCAAACAAATTTCAGCAGGCGTTGATGGCAGCTTTAGACCGGAGTCGATGGAGGCATATTGTTCGTTTTAAGGGGTCCAGTGACCACGACCCTCAGTAATGACTTGAGTGACCGATTGAAGCCCGTCGGGGCTGCGGGTTGGTCATAAAGAAACCGCGGCCTCGACAAAAAGGACTAAGAAGGAACATGGGTGGTTTTTAGTCAGTAGAAGTCTGACACTCTCTTTCGCGCTGCCCAAGAGAGGGAGGGTTATTTGATGATTTTAAAACCGCCCAAAAAAAAGGGACCGATTGAAGAAGAAGAAGCCTTAATGCACACTTCTTATGTGCAGGAAGAAGAAAACATGCTGCGGTATTGACCCCAAATAAATCGGAATAAGGGCAAGATAATGACGGCTGACCCAGCGTGTGAGAGCCACAAATGTGTTAATTTGTTTATGACTACGCCGCCGATGGGACACCGATAAGAGTTAAAATTAATTGGCTATTAGATTAGTGTTATATAGCGGGCTTTTACGTTCTAGGGTCAGTAGGTGTGTCTGAATTTATGATGGGGTTTTTAAACGTCTGTTTATGATTTATTAATTAACGGATTTGGTGCTTAGAAAGCTGAATACATACGCAGGACCATTCGGGACTAGTTAAAATAATAAACCATGTTTTATTAATTAAACATCAAACTACTGAGAAAATCTGCAATTTTGCATGAAAGCAGTCTCCGGTCTGTTGTAGATACTTAGGTATAACATTAGTTGTGGACTTGTGGTTACCATGGGTAGTAAGAATTCCATTAGATACCTACTCTGATATACGCTCTAATTTCGCGCCGTCATTGTGTCCGATAACCCTATCCCAACAAATTGGTCCAGTATCAATCACTATTCAACACATTGGGAAGTCTCATTTGAAAAATGTTGCCACGTTATTATTCCATCAATGGCGAGGTTAGTTCAGGTGCTTAACCTGATGTCAGTGCCCATGACGATTGATTGGCAATCGACAGGCACACGTCAATCTGACAGCGGGTACCTTAGTACCCAACAACTGTGAGTAGTTGACATGTCGAGTCAGACACAATGGGACATACACCGCTTGACAAATGACAGTCATCGTTCTTATAAGTTTAGTTACATTTAGGTTTGTATGATACCCTTTGACGTGTTAGTCAGGAACTTTGGACCGTTGTTAATGGTTTCATTCATTAAAAGTCACCTTCGCTGATTCATGGTGTGATGAAGGGGTTTTGAAATACTCGAGCAACTGCACTGGTAATAATTTGATAAATGGGGCCATGCATTTCAACAGTAGTCATTAGGGCTGAAAGTTTGGAAAATATAAAATACTCAAAAACGATACCTGATTATTACATCATCAAATATTTTCAATTTACGATAAACAATTTTTGCGGGACAGCCCTATCTATACACTTCAGGCCAATATTATGAACGAAAAATAACAATATTGTCAACAAAAGACAAACATCTTGTCACAAAAACTAACACAAACGCCTGTGTAGCCACTTAAGTGCACATCAATCCTTTATCCTCAATAGACGACAGAGACGCGATACCGTCAACACGTGTACCAATCACCAGTACAACTTGACACCTGTCAGTGGCGCCACTAGCAAAGGTTAACGTCAAACTACCTGTCAAATGCACACTTCAATTTAAATCCGAATCCTGCCGCATGTCATTTTATACTGGCTATGTGTAAGTGGCAAAAGTGGTTCATATATCATAGTGCCGTAACAATTTGTCAATCAGAACCGTTTTGCACGGAACCCGGGTCAATGGCACGACAGATATTTCTGGTGTTATCAGATTGAATATATAATTGGATTTGAGTGACATGTTTCGGGAGTCGGGAGATGTGTTGAAAGGAACGATCTGTTATGTTATGTATGTGTCGCAAAAAAAACTTACAATGTAAACTGTATTATGTGGATGGAACAAAGGATGGGATAAAAAAGGATAATTCCGTCTTATTTGTCTATCACATGAAATAATATCTCGAGATGTTGTTTAGAAACATTGGTAATTATCACCTTATCTGCTTCAACAGCCTAAATCATCATCAACAGCCTATTAATGTTTCCACTACTGGGACACAGGCCTCCTCTCTTTGAGTGGGAATGGGCTATAACGTACCTACCACGCGGGCCCAGTGCGGATTGGTAGATGTCACATGTTTTCGAATTTTTTAGTTCTAAGACATGCCGGTTCCCTCACGATGTTTTCTTTCACCGTTTGAGAGCTGCGGTGATGAAATAAATTATACAAAGTAATCTGCTTATACCTATCAAACCCGAGGTTTCCCTATGTTTAGAGGTTCATGATAAGCAAAGGTAGCATACCATAAAATCACTTCTGTAATCCCCGCAGGGTAAGGCAGATGTGTACTTATACAAACACATTTCACCAATTATATTGAAGTGAAAAGGGAGGCGAGCCACATGTAGCATCATAATGAATGCGGTGCAAAAGTGTAAAAAACTGTTTTTGTTTCTAATAATATTTCCATTGTGGGTCCTGCAGTCCTGCTAGGTACCTATGATATAAGACTCATGTTATTATCTATTCATACTCCCTCGTGTTAAACCACAATAAAAATGAACAAAACATCATTATAACATTCGCTACTACTATTATGAATTGCAATCTTGTAAGCCAATAGTATTCTATAAACAATGTATCTAAGTACATCTAACAAATAACCTAGTACCTACCTATATTTATATTCTTATTTTCCTGACGACAGTCGCGTTTGTCGAGCTAATAACTTTTGCAGTCACGTGCAATATTTTCTACTTCCCCCGGTGGAACACAAATGGAAAAACTTTCCGAGTCGTTTATAATCAATGTGATTCATAGACTATGTAACTTTGAATAGACCGTGCTTCCTAGACCATTAATAATGTAGGAAAACTCTTGAAAATAGACCTTCCGTGAAATTCAAATAAGGATTGGGGTATCAAGTACTTAAATGGGATGTAGATGAGAGGTTCTATGATTTTGTTAGACACGCCTTGTTGGCCTTTAGAAAACCGGCGAGCGGAAAATGTTAAGAGGGAAACTGGAATCAATTTTCTTTCGCGGAAATGTAAAGTTTGCTGAATATTATTACGTATTTACAAGCAGTCAACCTCTACGAGAGTTTATGGGTAACTTTATTTTTCATAGTCAATTCAATCAAGTGAATTTCCTCGGAAAATCCGTTGGATTCCTTTAAATATTTTATTGTATGAAGAGTTCAATATAACGCTCGGTCCCAACGGAAGCAAAGGTATACGGACGGAATACTCATCGCGTTACTACAGCATTGTTTGCCAAAAGAAAATGTTAATCCACGGCTCATTAATTAAATTACAGCTAAGCCTTGATTTTCCTTCAGTCGATTATTAACACGACGCTAGAATACACGGTATTCGCTACTTCAGTTATTACACGTCAATACTTAATAGCTCGTAGAATATTTTAGTTGATAGTGTTTTTGTTTATGAACAGGTAAATCGTAATGTTTTCCAAACATTACATATTTATTAGTGAAAATTGTGTGTATAGCTAAATATGGCGAATAAACAATTTATGTGAACTGTGACTGATTTTGTGCAGTGCAATTTTCCGTGGATAGTGTACAATTTTATGAATTTTAATGGTGACAGTCTTTACGTTAAGCGATCATGGCGCCATCAAGCGACGGCCGCGGGTACTATTACAGTTCATGGCTGACCAACCTGCCAACTACGATTTATATAAGTTCAGCTACTCGGTAAGAGATGGCGCTGTTCGCGATAACTAAAGCTCCATTCTGAATTTTATTTTCCATACGTATTTAATAGTTTATTTTCTTTTATTTACGAATGATTTTTGTTTGTTACAGGCCGAGCCGGGGGATACAATAGCAACAACCAAAGAAGGTTAGTATATTTTGATTGCATCATTAATAATTAATTTTCCTACATAAATTTAAAATTTCCCTTATTGATTATAATGATGACTTTATACCTATTAATTATTTTTCCTTGCTTTTGCAGAAGAATGGGTGACGCGGAAGAAAAGCGAGGTGACAACGACCCGTCAGATCGCGACCAGAGTCAAGCGCGAGCTGATATTAGAAGATGGACGGATACTGAAGGACTCGGGGCCCAAGATATCTACCTCCGTCAATGAAGACACGCATACCACCAATTATCAACAGACTGAGGTATTACCAATATTATATTTATTTGCATTTCATAAAGTGTGGAAATCTTACAATGGACTCAAATCTAAGGAATAATTTTGGACCCTGTAGAGCACCTAGCAAATCGTAGGTACATTAACAATTTTAAGTTCATAAGCGAAGAGTTCCCACCACCATATTTTTTTTTAGAATGGCCCTGATAATAAAACTTCAGGAAGAAAAAAGCCGTTTTAGATTTTATTCGAATATATAATAAGTCCCGAGTACTTCGTGAATACTGAAAAATTCATTAAAAACCAAATGGAATATTTAACATACTTATTGATAAATTTTGTTTTGCCAGCATCGAGTCCCTGATGAGCAGATTGATGAGGAAGCAAAGGAAAATGAAGCGATCGGGGCGCCACCTAAAGGTAATTATTTTTTCAATACACTTCCTCGAAAATTAGCTCTTATTGCACTGCTATGAGGCTCTTATTCCGTTACTTGATAAAGTAAAGAATATGTCTAAGATAGATAAACTTTTCCATACTTAGTTTAAAACAAAATCTCTTTTTATAAAAGTGTGGATACCTATTACCTACATCATGAACATTTATCATCCACCTGCACATAAAACAGTTCATTTGGGGTCATATAGCACCACAATATTTCTATACCATTCAAAAGAGACTCACTGAAAAACCCTATCCCCACAGAAGTAGACGGCCTCCTGATCGGTGGGGTGATAGCCCCAGCGGGGACCAAGGTCCACGTGACGTCACTGGTGGTGGCCAACCCAGACGGCAAGGTGCGTGAGAGTCACGACAAGCGCGTGCTCACCAGGAATATCACCGAGCGAGTGCAGGAGACCGAGGAGCGAGTTCACAAGGGGGATACTACTCATGACGTGAGTACCTGATATTTTTTAGGTCTAGGTTTTTTTACGGAGTGACATGTATTGTGTTTATTTTACGGATGGAACTTGATTTTTATGGGTTTGTCTAGGAAGTGGGAAGGAATTGAAGATCTGATTCGGAAAATTATTGAAATGTTTTTTTCAATACACTTCCTCGAAAACCTAAGATTAGGCTCAACATGCAATGTATCACACGCGTGGTTTTTTTATCACAGCTTGTGTGAAAAAAAATATTTACAGATCCATTTAGTCCACGACCTTTAAGTCCAAATGAGTTCATTTCATCATCAACGGTGATTGTATTAATTTTTGAACTCGGCAAAGAGACTTGTGTATTATTATTATTATTTTTCCTTAGCCTACACTTTATAGATAATCAATATTTTACCCAACATTATTCACCTTAATCGACGAGCGTCTTCATAAATCATGACCACAGATAACCTTAAAACGTAAAACCATAGACACAACAGCATCCCGTTCCGCTTAGGACACACATGCAAATTCCATAACCCACGTCAAACTGTGGATTGCCGCAATTTACTAGCGCTCTTAGCTTTTAGATGACGTGCCTTATCTAGCCCGTAAGGTGCTGGCGACATGTCGAGGTGTCGATGAGCCAGGCCGGGGGTTCGATACCGGCTGATACACGCTAATGGAGCCATGGGAAGCAGTACTCGTCTTATTATGCCGAAGTATTTCTGTGATAAGGCCTATTTTTAGTTCACTGTGTTGCCTATTCGCCTATCGTGGATGGAATTTATGCTACTGAAGTCGGTAGTGGATGGGTGATAGTGGTTGATTTGAGTTTGTAGTCGTTTTTGAAAAAGAAAACGCTTTATGGAACGCTTAGAATCATCAATCTCCTCGACTAATGAGAAAATGTTTGCTTTGTCAACAGTTTTCTGGAAAAACTGCGTTCTTTAGTGAATTTTTGACGACCGATTTCAATATTATACTGGCTGATAAATAAATTATTCGATTAATAAAAAATAAATAAAATAACGTAAAAGTTTGAATGTCTTTTTGTTAATCTGTATCGCAAAGACTACTGAGCGTATTTGGATAAAATTGGGCACTCTGATTGTTTATAACTTTAGTTAACACGTAGGATACTTTTAATCCTTGTGGTGCGATCCCTTGGGACAATTACCCGACTACACGCGGACGAAGCCGCAGGCATAAGCTGGTGAATCATAAAGATGTCTTTAATGGAATTCTGTAACATGTAATAAATGCTTCAAATGTCATACTGTGATGAGAATTATATCATTAATGTTATTATACCCATCTATATCGGATTGTGTTCGAAATTGGAATGTGTTGGGTGCGGCTTGGTTAGCAATTATAATGATGTCTTGGCTCTTGGCATAGCTGTTGTCAATTAATTGTCATATCTAGTAAAAAGATTTTATTTGATATAGTAACATAATGCCTGCTTTGTTTTACGGGTTAAGTAGAGCATATTCACATTTCGCCTGTTGTGTTTCTAATGTGGCAGGGAGTGAACCTAATTTTATTAACCAGGCATAAATTCGAATTCCAAACAACTGTAAAATCCTAAGACTATTTCGGCCGACCTGAGAATCGTATGACCTCATAATCATGGGTTCTCGATAATAATAAAAAATAAATAAAATGTGTTTATTTCAGACTAGGTAATGTCCATAATTTTGAAAGTAGAGACACAAGTAGTAGGATAATGGTTCATAATAATATACTAATGAAAAAAACATTGTAAATAAAAGACATTATAATGCGTTTTTTGAAATTCATCATATTCGTATACGCCACTGCTGAAGCCAGTAAACATAACATAATTTTTTTAATGAAAACTTATGCTAGCTTAGATAATTTCTCTGCCAAAGCTTTGCAACATCGTTTGATTATAGATTAATTATATTGAACTTTGAATTATAATAGTAAACCAAATACAGAGCTACATACAATGGGTAATTGATTAGACGTAGAAACGTTCTATGGCCGAAGTCGACTTACTGTCAATTTGTAATTTAGTGATTTGACCTAATTCAATGTCCGCCGGATCTAGATCTTTTTATGAGTAGCAAATAAGGCTATGCTTAATAGTTGCATACGATTTTTAAGTTAGTGTGTGATGTTGATTTGCTGCACGCGTTGGTGCAAACTGTAAGTGTATAATAGCAAGTACCTGCTTAAATGCCTGCTGTTGACGATGTAAATAGCGCTATTTCGAAAGTGGTGCATTGGTTTAACGCTAATAATTTGCTTCTTAATGATAAAAAAACCAAATGCATTAAGTTTACACTACCTCACGTTAGGCAGGTGAAGACTTGTGTGTTGGTAAAGGGCGAAGAGTTGAACCCTGAAGATAGCACGGTGTTCTTGGGCTTAACTTTAGACGCTAAGCTTCAGTGGGGGCCTCATATAGATAAATTGTCAAAAAAGCTGAGCTCTGCAGCATACGCAGTTAGAAAAATTCGTAATTTAACCGATGTAGAGACAGCCCGATTAGTTTACTTCAGTTATTTTCATAGCATATAACGTACGGCATTTTATTGTGGGGGAATGCCGCTGATATTCAGACCATTTTTGTTTTGCATAAACGGGCGATTAGATCAATTTATAAATTGAGTCCAAGACACTCTCTCAGAGAAAAATTTAAGGAAATTAATGTAATGACTGTTCCTTCTCAGTATATTTATGAAAATCTTTTGTATGCTCACAAAAATATAAAGCTGTTTAAGAAATATAGTGATATTCACAATATAAATACAAGAAATAGACATAAATATATTGTACCCACAACAAGGCTCAAGAAAATAGGTGGATCTTTCAGATGCCAATGTATTCGCTTTTATAATAAACTACCAAGCCACATTCAAAATTTAAGCCTTAATAAATTCAAATCCTTTATAAAACGTAAACTTTGCCAGAAAGGATTTTATACTGTTAAAGATTATTTAGAGGACAAAAAAGCTTGGGATTGAATATACCTCAATGGGATTGAACTGCTCCAATTTGAATCGAAATTGAATTGACTTTATACCTATTTTTATATTTTTTTACAATTTGACATTTTATGAATTTCCTTTATACACATGACATTGTTTACTTTTTCAAGTATGATATTATTTTTTTTACCAATATTTACATGTTAAATATTTTATTTTATTTTTTATTTAGTTTTGTGTATATTGACATTTAATAACTTGACATGATTATTTAATATGACAAATATTTTATTATTTTTATATTGTGAATGTGAGGACCATGTGGGTCTTTCTCTAATTTTAACTATTGTCTGGCAGTTTGAGTACTATAAGCGACCCACCCAAATGTCCTTTCTTTGGTATTGTTCGTCGTGACGTTGAGCTCCTTGAGTTATAAGTCGAGCTCCACGATAACTGACAAATGCTTGCACTGACTGGACGGGTCCACTCAAATCTGTGTGGTGCTTTATTCAAAAGACCATCTCAGACACTAATCTGCATGATCTTCATGTATTTTATTATTTTCATATTGTGAACGTGAGGACCGTGTGAGTTTTTATTTAATTTTAACGATTGTTTGGCAGTTTGAGTACTTTAAGCGACCCACCCAAATGTCCTTTCTTTGGTATTGTTCGTCGTGACGTTGATCTCCTTGAGTTATAAGTCGAGCTCCACGATAACTGACAAATACTTGCACTGACTGGACGGGTCCACTCAAATCTGTGTGGTGCTTTCTTCAAAAGACCATCTCAAACATTAATCTGCATAGTCTTCATGTGTGTATTATACCAAGATTATGTTTGTACCTTGAACATATTGTAAACCCAAACGATTTTAAAAGAGTGTCCATGAAGTTTCTTGCCATTCTTCTCATGAGACCAACGCTTTGGAATTGGCAACTACAGTACACTCACGAGTTATTATGCCTTGTGACTGTGACTGTAGCTTAGTTTATTTAGCTTCAGTAGTTCAGTAGTTTACTGCCGCACTCGGAGAGCTTCAGTGGTTGTTTGGGCCGTCGCTTGGTAAGGGTTTTTGGCAGTTTTGATATACAAAACTATGTCAGGCCTTTGCTGGGTGGCGGCTTGAGTAATCGTTGGATATCTCTGAGTGCCGCAGTTAGTTTAATTCGACTATTCAAAAGTGCCTGTTACTGGCCTACTTGAAATAAATATTTTTGACTTTGACTTTGACTTTGAAATAAATAAATGTAACGTGGTTTAGTAATGATGATGTGATGTGGAGGAATGAGGAAAATGTTGAGCACGAATGTAAGAGTAGAGAAAGACCAAAGAAACGATGGATGCATTGTGTGAACGATGATATGGCTAGAAAGGAGATGACTATTGAGATGACGAGATATAAGGTTGCCGACCCTAAATGAATTGGGATAAGGGCAAAATAATGATGATGATGATTAATTAACGGTATGAATGCAAATCACCTATCGTGGTCTTTCCTGTGCATTTGGACCTACATTTTGTTACATGTAGGTGCCATAAAAGCCATTATGCCTTCAGAATGCTTGTGGGGCTGCCGCGTTTTTGTGTGTGTAGATGCCAGAATTGCCGATGCGCGGGTAGATGATTTTTACGCCATCATTCGCAAGCGATGCGCTTCTCTCCGGCACCGTCAGCTCCCACAGCATGTTGAGGGCATTGAGTGACCGGTGGGACTGCCCGATGCTTGGCCGATGGATGATACTGCACACACAGGTCGACTCAAAGTAGTTACTTTGAGTCGACCTCTGTCGTGTAGGACGTCATTTATGTGGTTTTAAGTTCCTTTTGTCTACATTGTGTTGTATATTATTGTCTGTTGTTATTTGTTTTGTACTTGTTGTTTAAGTGTGTTACTAATATTAGTTAAGTAAGTCTATTTCATGTATTACTAACATTATGGACTAAGGTCTGCAAATAAAAGTTTATTATTATTATAAAAGTTTCTACATACTCGTAAACCAATTAAGTAAGTAAGTTTCTCGTGCCATCCGCAATCCTATTTCGTTTATTGAATCCGATTCATCGTCCGTAATCACCAATCAAAGTGTGCCAATCACTGATTGTGTGCGACCTGTGCTCATTCCTCCGAGTAGTGTACACTCACGACCATTAACATGGGTACACTTAGCAAAATTCAATAGCGATTACCTCAAGGATCGGTAATTGTAATTTCAAAATAAGGTTTAAATAGTAATTAGATTCCTTCCACTGCTTCGCCCGCGTAGATCCTATTTTTATACCATTTTTTTTAGCCTAATGCATACGTTATTTTATTATAAAGTTTCATCGTGTCCAGGCGTTCAGTGTGAAAAAGTCACAAACATACACACATATATTACATATAAACTTTCGTATTTAAAATCATCATCATCAGCCTATAATGTTCCCACTGCAGGGAGTCAGGCCTCCTCTCTAGGAGAGGGAGGGGGGGTATTTAAAATAATATAGTAATATATGATAGACTAGCTTTTGCCCACGGTTTCACCCGCGTGGATGTCGGTTTAACTACAAAAATGACGATTTTCCATACAAACTTTCATCCCCTATTTAACTCTCTTAGGGGTTGAATTTCGAAAAATCCTTCCTTATTCCTTGTCTACATTATGAAGGAAACCTCTGTGCAAAATTTCAGCTTTCTAGGTCCAAGGGTTTGGGCTGGGCGTTGATGAGTCAGTCAGTCAGTCATATAAGATATATAGATAGACATGGGTTCGAAAATACTAACTAACTGTTTAACTAAGGTCTTTTTCTAATGGTCCTGTCATGTGGAGGTAAAACAATAAAAAATAATATATTCGTATCAATATGCAAACACACTGAATTTAGAAGAAGTAGATCATATTTATAAGTTATACATATTTGTGCTCGTGACTGTACCAATAATATAAACACTCATGTAAGTATGCTGTTACGTCACTTCCGTACGACGAGGTCGCGAGCTTCATGAACGCAAATGTGTTGCTTAACACTTGTAAGATCTCAAAAGCTTTTGTATTGATAGGGCTTTTAGAATTGGTATTGGCAAAGCGTCGTTAAGCTTCCAATTAAACCTGTTATTCATATGGTGAGAGAATATAAAATCATAAGAATAATACTTAACATACCATCATGACTTTAATCATCGAAGGGTTAGGCAGATGTGTACATAATAGTTAGGTACATTCCGTCAGTTCTGTTCAAGTCACATAGGGGGCGAGCTCATTGACATCAAATGGGCATAAACTGCTACAGAGATATTGCTGATGGAAAAACCCATCCCAAATTAAAATTAGTTGTCTGTTCAATGATCAAATACAAATGAGATTTGAAACTGTTGTCCCCTACATCCAAACAACCAACCTCTCGATAATATTAGTATAGATAGAGTTCACTAGAGACTTTTATTTATTTCAGCAAATACAAAATTACGTGGGCAATTTATATTTTACCAAATAAAAAAAAGGTGACAATATACATGTAATCGTAGCCTGAATTTAATCTCCGTCCATTCTAAATACAAACTACTTTTAAAAGCCCTTTTTTTAATTCCCTTTTTAAAATACAAGGTAGACCTAAAAGCAGCCAGTTGTCGATGGTTTCGAATAACCGCAGTCGGCTCATACGAGTGATTCACGACTCGACTACAACCCTAGCTATAGGTACAACACTAGCTTATTTTTCTCCTTAACGCCTACGAAAGGATTTTTGTTGTTCGTGTAATGAGAAAGTCTGAACACCTATTATTTACGTGTTACATAAACTTAGTTCTAAATGTTTCGTACCAATGGTTTTGCGGTATTTAGTTCTTGTTTTATTAACATGTAGTAAATTTGGGTAGTAAAGAGTATTTTACACTTTAAGTAGATGTAAAAAAAAACCTGATAGTGACGTGTAACTTGTTTGCACCTTATTAGCCGAAGTACAAATGAAATTCATTTTTAGGCAATGGAAACAATCATTTGAAAACCATTTGTATGCAACTTAAGTTAACAAACCTAATAAATCGAGGTTTTAGGCAAACGTAGATCTATGAAAGATAACACTGGAACGCGTGCTTCGATCCCTAATAGACCAAATTACAAAAGCCAAGTCTTTGACATAATACGTGCTTAGAAAAGACAGATACTTGCACGAAGTAATTTGTATTATAAGACAGTTTAGATTTAACCTCTTTTTACCTAAAATGGTCGTTAAGAGGCTATTAGAAACACCACAAAATGGCGTGCGGTCTCCGGATAACAGGCCACCCGGGTTGTAGCCGAGGTTGATGTAATAATCAGGATTCATCAGACTGTAATTAAGGTTAACCTCGCCAGGGATTATGATTTTGGTTGATTCTGTATTTTCTGTAGGCATGATAAATTGAAGAATAATTAATGATACGTTGATGACTTGATAACTGACGAATAAACTCACATGGGACAAAAGTAGGAACGAAATAAAAGTGTAAACAAAAGTAGCTACATTTTTACAATAAACTCTAAAACTTACATAGCATATAATAATAATAATAGAACAACTTTATAGTTTTCAGGTACATGAATGAATGCCATCTGCGATTCTTAATAGTTATTAGTATTGGTTACTATTAGTTACCAATACTAATTTGGCTTTTAAGTATCTATTTTTAGCAACGCAAGTTGATCCACGAGAACAATAAGAATATGTGATTTTGACAATAAGAAAAATATGTCTTTAGCTTTTCAAAACAAAAATGATTCCATCTATGCTTTCAATGCCTGTGCGCTATCTCCGAACGCCACAGGACACAAATATTCATATAAAATATTGTCCGAACATACCCACACAAAATAATCTACCAAACATAATTTCGCGCAATTTTATTACACTTTAGTGACATTGTTAATCCTAGATAGGGCTTGTCACGGATACTTTTTTCTCTTCGAAACGAAAAACAATAGTAAGATACGGAGTGTAAAATGGAACACCGGTTTGTTCAGATGAGCATCCACATAAATCGATGGGGATTTTGAAATTATAATTTGTTCATGGAGATAGGTCGCCTGGGGCGCCGCGCCCACGCGTGCGCATCGGAAAGCGCTTTGTTCTGCGTTTGTTAGATCATTTTCTTATGGTGGCTTTGTTTTAAGGATTTGTGGTGGATGTTATTATTATTTTTTTCTTTTATTGGAACGTCGATAAGAATGATGGGACTGACGTTAGAGAAACGTTTTGCTGTAAGCTTTGTGAAAGCTCTGCTGTTGTATCTTCTGTCACCTGTTACAATTAAAATAGGTACATATTTACCTAGCAGAAGCTTAGCCCACTTAAGTACGCTTAATCATTTATTGTTGTCAAGATCTTTTACTGATACTATTTTATGTTAAAATTGAAACACGACAAGAAGATTAGCAAAAAGATATTTAGTTGTTTGCTAACCCTCCATGCGACCCGCGACAACCTGTATATTTCCTTGCTACTGCCTTGTATTATTATGTCTATTCCGATAAATTCAGACTCCAGGCTGATCCTAAGAAAATCCTGAAAGGAAAATTATGTTTGGTCGACCCGGGATCCGAGATCTTACGCGCAGGAGTATGAATGCAGAATGTAGTGTCACACTTTTACTGACTAAAACTCATCTGCCTTTCAGAGCCGTGGTAACTCTTTCAAACAAAATTCGCAACTCGATGAAGATACGTTTATGACTACATTAACATTTTTATAAAAGAAAAAATACGTGTCCAATAATTTTTGGAAATCTATCTGACGGACTAATTAGTTTTTTTTTGTCCGATCCCCTATTATCACGTTTTACATCATTTTATAATTAATTAACTTTTAATTGGGTAGATTTTTAGTTGCTTTGAAATCAATAAATAGTTTAGTCGTTCGGTTGACAAAGTCATGATGATTTTTATTATTATACACAAATGTGTGTGGGATTGTGATTAACCTAACAGTTTAACTGTAAAAAAAGGTTACAGTGAGTCAATCTTAAAAGATAGATATATGCTGTCGCGGACTTTTTTTTAGAAATTTTAAAGAGGAACAATTCCTTCATACATGATATTAGCGTAACTTAAACCGTTTCCGCAGCGCACGCAGCGGAAGCTCTCAAAAAGGAAATACCTTTTCCCGTTTTTGTAACATTTTTCATTTATGCTCCGCTCCTATTAGCCGTAGCGTGATGTTATATAGCCTATAGCCTTCCTCGATAAATGCACTATCCAACACAAAAAGAATTTTTCAATTCCAACCAGCAGCTTCTGAGTTTACCGCGTTCAAACAAACAAACAAACAAACAAACAAACTCTTCAGTTTTATAATATTAGTATAATATTAATCAGTGGTTCTCATGCATCAGGATGATGTCCCTCCGTTACGTTGGCCAATGGGCATAATCACCGAAGTTTTCCCCGGCCGGGATGGGACAACCCGCGTTGCTATGGTGAAGACATGCAGTGGCTCTTTCAAGAGACCCGTTGTAAAATTATGTCCTTTACCTTCTCAATAGTTTCACTCTGTATTCAATAACCTAATTTACCTGTAGTTAACATATTTAAAGTTAAAATAGTTTAAATCTTTAATCTTGATGTCATTTTCTGAATTTTGCACAAAACCAAAAAGTGATATTTCATGATTTTCTAAATCGGGGTTTTGGGTTCACATAATAAACCCGAACTCTTAAAGGAATCAGGTAAAGCTGAACACAGATCCATAAATACGAATTAGGCACCCACGGCATCCAAATACGACCTTTAACTTTTTTGAATGGCCCAGAAATGGACTTCGCTTTTTTACTGACTACTATTACCTATTATTAAATTAGCCCTCATAACAATAAGTTAGCTCGGCAAAATTTCGACGTAAAATAACGCAGCAGCTTCACCGCTTTAAAGCCGAATCGTTCACAAGCCGGTGTTTTGCTCCGTGACCCATACATGTTGCAAACGCTGAGTAAACCGCACTTGCTGAAGCGGTGTGCCGCTAAAATAATCGAATTATTTATTTATGAGCAAAATGCGTCTATTGCTGCAATCCCTAGTGTAGATTGTCTTGACATTTTCTCAGCTTTAGTGGACTTAGGTGAGAAGATTTGAGAATGAAAACCGGTTTGTTTGGTGATAAATACAATAACTTATATCCTTTCCTTACATAGTATAAAACAAAGTCGCTATTTTTGTCTGTTTGTTTGTCTGTATGCTTAAATCTTTAAAACTACGCAACGGATTTTGATGCGGTTTTATTTAATAGATAGAATGATTCAAGAGGAAGGTTTTAGTATATAATTTGAACGACATCCACGCGGGTGAAGCCGCGGGCATCAGCTAGTGAATAATAAAACACAGTCTTAGAATGTCATAATAGTTTTTTATTCGCAAACATGCAAATGAAGTAGATGCGCAACGAGTCACAAACCCGTGAAGACATTAATCTAGAAAAGATAGCCGATGAGATAATCAGACTGAATACAAACATAACATCTATAGGCCAGCAAATGCATTGTATACAATCGAAATTAAGAGCACAGATCAAATTACAAAACTGCTAAATAAGTATTACAATGCAGCCAAAACCATCAGTGTGCGTAATCAGGATACCTACATTGTCGGAATTACAATTCGGCCTTTACTCTGCACATTCGACCTAGATAATGTCCGTATATAGGAGGCTGTTGCGATATCGAAAGTGATGTTCTAACGAAAGTGATCGCCCATTTGCAGCCGGCCCCTTTGCGTGTCGCCCGAAGCAAATGGCCAATAACTCCACACTCTTAACGACTCATCTCGAACACTTATGCCCTTATACGTATTCGGTAACATGCTATATCTTTCGCACGCCAATGCACAATGACGCCACAGCCTCTAATGAAGCCTTGATACAGATCATTCATCACCCAGATTTTTTTTACTGTTTGATATGTAGCTTGTACTGCAACTACCTCGGGAAAGATTGCTAGTCTTTATACTACCTGAGCGATATTAATATCTATCAAATCTAATTAGAATGAAGCACTGCACTAATGCTGATCACGATTTCACGAATATAATTTTTTCTTCAATTACAATACGAATTGTGTATCGAAAAAAAAAAATATTTAAACTATATTCCAATTGAATAGAGCTCGTTCGAGTTCCCGATGTAAAAGTCAATTGGAAACGCTTGCAATCTCACTAAACCTATTTTTTATTCGACGCAATTTGAACAGTGCCTATCTAAGCACTCGGCGCGGCGGTGCAACGTCGGCTAGTAATTTGACCTTACGCCGAGCATTAGTAGGAGTGCCCGCCGTGCTTTCAACGCGAATAGCAATAAAACCACAAAATATGTGCTTCACATTTACAAAATGCTGCGAAACTTCTTGGATGTGGCCTTTTTTGTGCACGAAAACCCAAAGATGTGGCGGCATGATGTCATCCCTTCTGTATCTCGTAATGAGAGCTATTTTTGGCAACACGCATGTCTCACATTCTGGAATATATTCGCGACGTTTAACATCTCTATCTCAGCTCAAAATTACGTTGAAAATCTTTCTCAGCCCGCGCATGCCGCGGAATTTCTAGCAGTGAATGCGCTTTAAACATGTTTACGAAGCAGCAGCTATCGTGCATGCTAATCAAATGTTCTAGATAAATTGAAAAGATGTTTGCTATTTGACGTTTTATACTATCGAACATGCATCGATTGCCTCATCCAACGTTAGGTTCAGGTGAATTTTCTAGTCAACTCTGCGATTATAACGCTAGATGAGAGTCGAGTAGCTGCTCTCAGGACAATAATTTAAGATGTTTAGATAAGATCTACAAGCCCTGTGCGGTGTGCCCAAGAATTCATGTGATCACCTCCAAGATCCAATCTTAGATATAGCCTCTACGAGGTGATGTTACGAAAAATTATCTCTGACTATGGGACCTGTTCTTTGTCAAAGATTATGAATCCCTGCAGCCCGCATTGCGTGTAGCCGCCGATGTGCTCAGCATTCATATTTATATGGACGACTTACACGCTAAGCATATTTAGAATGGACTTTTGAATTAATGGATTTGAAAGTAGGGCTGCCTTTATATTGCTTTTTGTATGACGTGTCAATTCCGTAATAATAAATGACGCTTATTTTGATGTAACCTTGCATTGTTCTTATAATTAAACGCATATACGTTGTACTCTCATTAATTATTTCGATGAAATTGAAAGCACACTTCATCAAAACTCATTGCATCATAAGATTTACGATGTCCTGCGTTCACACACTGTTGTGCTGAGCGAACTGCTCGTTTGCGGATCTTTGTTTTCCTCGATTGTTTTGTTTTCAATCGTCAATGAATAATATTTTCAAAGAGCTATTATTGGCCTTGACCTTTCCGAACAAAAGGGACTGGTCAGCCATTTTATAGATAAATCAAAAACGTGACGATAATACCTACAATGTAAATTTGAAGTTAATTACGAAAGCCTTTTGGATTACCATTAAATAGCAATTGTGGTTCAACTTGTACCGGCTGTTACTTGAGTATCAAACCGCATCCACACTCGATTAGATAGAAGAAATATCGTAGGATTCGGTACTTTGTAACATTGAATTGCTCACGTTTATGTAACAAAGTAAATGAATACGAGGATTTTATTCTATTCGTTTGTAGCGCGTTGACCGCATCGCAAGATAATAAGTACTTTATTGTACACTGATCTTATGGAATGTAGGTATTGAATCTAATTGAATCAATGCATATTACTTGAATACAGTTACGTGCATAGATATCGAGTGAATTGTTTTATCGATTTCACCGTTAATCGAATGAGTTCTAGCAACTGTAATGTCGGTGGAATATTTATGGTTGCCATGGTTGTTCCGCAGTACTCAGTCGACAGTTCGAATAGCGTTCGTTCTTGACATTTACTGCATCACTGACGTACCCCACAGGTTCAGTTAGCGGATAATAATAATGTTTTATTTTGACATTTTGATTCAGTGCTGTTTCTTTGAGCACATTCCGAACAGGTTCATTTGGTAGTGAATGTTAGGAGCTTGTAGCTGAGTAGCTGGGCAGTGGATTGTTTCGTGCAGGGGTGCGGCTCGGTTTGGTTTAGAACTTCTACGAAAAGTCTCGCTGCGTTGAACGTACTGATTGCGTTTACGTCTGCATTGCGTAGTAGTTTTTCTAAGCTTTATTTTGGGTTTGAATAGAATTATTGACGCTGAGTTTGATTTCGGAGGGTAGTGATTTAGTCTTTCTCTACTTTGTTCAGTATTTCGGCCACAACATAATAACCCACATTTTTTTTCCGATTTGGCAATCAATTCAATAATTTTAGTTAATTTTGAACATCAATTAATTTTAACACTTTTTATTTCGCTGGAAATTATACAATTGGGATATTGAATTAGTTTGAGGTAATTATTAACAAGATAATTATTAAAGGATTGTATATGGGTTCGTATTGAAAAAACAAGCTCAGTTAGCATAATTTGTAACATGACTTACCTACTTATAGATCTTTTCTATGATTGACTTGTAACTTGCAATAGTTTCAACTAGAACCAAACAATTTCACTTCTTGTCTCAAAACTATAACACTATGTTATGTTGTTTAGCACTACATTGTTTGAGAAACAGGTCAGTTGATATCTTTACAGTATAATAAATTCTATGGTAAATAGATATTCGGTTTATTGCCCTCCTAACCTAAATGATTGGTGGAGTATCGATTTAACTGTTTCAGCAACGTAAAGCTGTATAATATTTCATGTTTGATTTGGGAGATTGCATGAATTAGTCATGGTTTAAGAAATGTATCATGAACTATTTCGGCGATTATTAGAAAAAAAAACTGGCCAAGTGCAAGTCGGACTTGAACATGAAGGGTTCCGTACCATGACTTCTTAAAGGTCTTCCTGTAATCTATAAGTGTTGAACTAATTTCTGTATTATTTTCAGAATTTTGGGCTCCGTAGTTTCGGAGATAAGGGGGGGGACTGGTCGGACAGACAGACAGACAGACAGACAGACACACAAGTGACCCTTTAAGGGTTCCGTTTTTTCCTTTTGAGGTACGGAACCCTAAAAACAACTGTTTTATACATTTTGATATACTTTTACAGGAAACACCAGTTTTTTTTTTATAACCGATATAAAAATTCTTTGTGGAGGGAGGCATTTTCGACTTGGTGTCTCATCCGTCCTGTAAAGAGCTATTATATCTAGGAATGACCTATATGCCTGATCTATATACCTGAATTGGAAGCTAAAAAATACAACGAATAGCAACACATAATATCAGCTACGAAATTAGCAACAATTAACCGAAGATACAATTACAATGATACAGAAATAAATGATACAAATACAAAGTAACAATTAGAGATAATTGCATGGCGGATAATCAAGAACTTTTTACTCGATTGATACAATGTATTGAACGCTCGAAGTCTCGATACAAATTCATTCCCACTGAGAATGTTATCGATAACAAAGTAAAAAAAAATACTAAATCGATGATTTGCGTGTGTCGGGCAATTTAGTGGGCTATTCAAATGATGGGATGATGAATGTATCGAACACCCTGCTTGTGGTATGGCCATTTAAATCTTGAGCATGTGCGTGGTATTTATCTTTCGATGTTGAAGTCTGAATTTGAATATATTGATGGTTCTTTCACCAAAATGATATCATACTTGAATAGGGTAGTTGACTAAAAAAATCTAAATAGTCCATCAGATATATTTCCAAAAAATATTGAACACGTATTTTTTAAGACGATACAGTGCTTCGAAAAGTCGTGCAACGTCACAGGTTGGTCCATTTATACCAGACTATGACGTAAAAAACCCCTCTCCATGATCTTTGAGAAGCTTTATTTTCCTCAATTTTTATTAATTTGAAAAAACAAAAAAACACGTATCCAATATTTTTCTATAGTCTAACTGACGGACTAAACAGAATCATTTTTTTTTAGTCAGTCAACTACCCTATTGCGCGAAGAGCTAAATGGTTAAATATGAACAGCCACTCTAGTCGGTCTTCAGGTTAAGCCGCGCTTACTTAGGTTGGTCGGTGGAGGGTTGACTTGACCACCCATTATATACCAAGTTTCCTCCGTGCCTAGAAAAACACGTTAAGCCGTTGCTCTAGGCTGTCATTTCAAGATCTTTGATAGTTGTTATAGATACTCAGTGAGACGAAAGTCTGACAGCCAGTCTTAGCATAGTATTTTACCTCCATTACCCAATTAATATTGGGGAATATGATACCCCAATACTAATTGGGTAATGGAGGTAAAATACTGGTATTCAGCTGCATCCGGTTAGACTGGAAGCCGACCCCATATAAACATAGTTAGAAAGGGCAGATGATGACTTGAATTGTGCCCGAAGTGCTGCTACATTATCACGTTGAATAATCATGAAAGTATGTGATTATAATATTTGGTATATAATGTTTTTGAACACGCAAACAACATCAAATTCTTGTAAATATAAAAGATAATGTTCTTCTTACTAGACAAATTGGATTGCTAATTTGAGAGCCTTTACATTTAGATATCCTTTCATAAACTCTGTACGAATAAAAAAATATTTTCTCTCATCTTTAATTGGTTCAGGATTTTATTCCTAAGCTCACTACATTAATACATACCTTAATACTACTTACTACCATTAAGGAGTCTCTCGCTAATGGTCGAGGACCCTGCTGGGTCTACATTAGTTTCTATTAAAATTAAACACAGTACCTCCATGAATGAAAATCGAGAAATTATGTAAGGCTTACCGCTCAGCAAATGTCTGTTTGGTAAGAGCCGACCAATAGAAGATAGGAGCTTAAAGGCTTTAACAGCCCTATAAAAGGGCAAAATCAGTCGAATTGCAAAAACACGTAAGCAATTAGAGTTAAGCACTGGGTTGAATCCTTGTTGGCAGGGCAGGGGGCGGCAGTGAAGTCCTACTCGTAATAGAAGAGTCGGCCGGACCCCGCGTTATTATCCATTCAGACCCGACAGATTGCAAGATATGGTCTATTTAATAATATAGGCACCGACTTACAGCCACAGGCCCGCACTACACACTAAATGTTTTACATTTTTATTAGCCGCATAGCCGTAACTATTTAATAAAGAAGATAAGAACTTGAAATACTCACATTGCTGCCTGCCGCAGTATTTTATTGTAGTGTAAAGCAATTTTCTCCATGTATTTTAATAACTACAGTTTTAGATAAACCGATTAGCTGGTTGAGAATTTATTAAATTATTTACACTTGTACCTTTAATTTTTATGTATAAAAATTACGGTTTTTAATAAAGTTTTCAGTTTTAACGTAAATGGTATTGGCATTTAATATTGTTTGCCATTCTACTCTTTATGGATTTAGGTCTTATTTAAATAATCTATAATGTATTATGAATTTGCATAGTTCCATTACCTCATACGTTGGTAGCCATTTTGAATTGTGTTTTGAAGGTCAGAGGTAACAAATCCGGTCCCCGTGTTAATGTCAACTGTGCATTTTTTTATGTTTGGGAGATTCCATAATGTGGGACTTCGTTTAAAACATATTATTTCAAACAGAATGCATAATATAAAGGTCTGTTTACAATACAACGTGAAATAAAAGCTCTTGCTAATCGGGTATTCCATTTTTTCTTTTGTATTTAACTAGCGACCCGCCCCGGCTTCGCACGGGTGTAATTCTGATTTATATTATATACATATAAACCTTCTTCTTGAATCACTCTATCTATTAAAAAAACGCATCAAAATCCGTTGCGTAGTGTTAAAGATTTAAGCATACAAAGGGACATAGGGACAGAGAAAGCGACTTTGTTTTTAACCGACTTCCCAAAAAGGAGGAGGTTCTCAATTCGATTGGTTTTTTTTTTTGTACACCGATTACGCTGCGATTTATGATCCGATTTACGTGATTCGATTCGAAGTTTGATGCGGAATAGTTGCCATTTGGTCCCATAAAAATTTAGCATGGTTTGGCCCAGTACTTTTCATTTTATGATCATTTTTTTTTATAATTTATGAACATTTTTCGTTCGTTTTTTTATGTGTGTTCGCGAATAACTTCGTCGTTTATGAACCAATTTTGATGATTCTTTTTTTATTGGAACGGAGATATTTCAAGGGTGGTACCATGATATGGAAACCTGATCCTGGTGATGAAATCCTAGAGAAATATAGGGCAACCCTCAAATTTCAAAGGCACGTATTACGTGTTTCGTGTTTTTTCTGACGCTATACTAGTATAGGTTTCATCTTCTATATCTATATCTATATACTTATAATAAATCTGTAGAGGGGTCAATTCTGTACATGATTTATATTGTATATGTCTATCTTTTATGGTTGACTCACAATAACACGTGTAACTCCCGATAGCTTAGCAGTTCGGAGCTTTCTGATTATACAGGGTGGAATTTTGTAATGCCACCTGGAGGGAAAGTACTCTTAATATTGCAGATAGAAAATTTTACTCAAAGGAAACATTCCTTTATTTTTGAATAGAAAGCAAACTGCATTCAAAGATTTTCGAAAATTCTCTTCTCCCACACCCGGGAATCGAACCGGCTAAAATCTGAAAAAATTATACCCTGTACTTTTATTGCATCGATCGTTAGGGTCAATTATAAGAATGAAATCTCTCTAACAAACATGATAAATTAAATGAAAGGAAAACCTGCCTGCGAGATCGTCAGATCTCACCCCATTAGATTTTTTTTTGTGGGGATATGTAAAAAATCAAATTTACATGAAATCATACACGAATGACAACGAGTTGAGAGTTGAAGTTCAGAATACGATATAATATTCACCACAACACTTTATTAAAGGTTACTAGAAAAATTTGTGTATCCAAGAGAATTGAGCTCATTTCGAGCAACTAATTAGTTAGTTTACCATTTTTTGTAAATAATTAAATTAATTTAAGATAATTTCCTTAATTGACCGTAACGATCGATGCAATACACACACACAGGGTATATTTTTTCCAGATTTTAGCCGGTTCGAATCCCGGGTGTGGGAGAAGAGAATTTTCGAAAAATTTTGAATGCAGTTTGCTTTCTATTCAAAAATAAAGGAATGACCCTTTGAGTAAAATTTACGTACTCAAGACGCTTTTTGTTACGTAAGAAAATATGGACGTCCCGACTTATTTAATACTGTAACTACCAAGCCCAAGTAGGATGAAATCACTCGGGAGCTTCTTGAGGGAAAATTAAAATAAATGATAGATCTACTTACCAAAGATAACATTTTTAGTAGGTATAACGCTGACGAAGTCGCGGGCAAAAGCTAGTAGTAAATATGTCTTTAAGATATACAACTAAAAATAAAAAAATAAAAAAACGTTATTGCAAAAAAGAACAACCGACTTCAAAAACACTTAAAAGTAAAAGAGTCGGTGGCAAAAACGCCAAATCATACAAACAAATGTCACCGACTTCAGAAGCTGATTTTTCTTCTGAAGTTTTTTTTCACTTTTAGGTGTTTTTGAAGTCGGTTGTTTTTTATACTATGTGGTGATAGTGATAACTATTTTTAAAAGGCGAAAATTATAGCTTTTACTGATTGCCGGTCTTATGGCATAGATTTGAATTGATCTTAGTTTTCTGTTTGACATTGTGTCCGATATCAGTGTTACTATCTTTACCCAGACCTTAAATCTGCAAAAGTCCAACAACTGCTGGACATCTTTTGGCGAAGGTTCCTTTATCTATTTCTAAATCGTCCTTCTAAATCCTAACTCAAATCCAGTCCTGTGCATCGAGAACTAGCTACCCCGCCTATTCGTAAGCGTGCTACGGCAATATATTCCGTGAGTACCGACGTACAATACTTTGTGCGTTAAATATATTCCGTGAGGATGTACAATAGTTTGTGCGTTAAATCCCGCTCCTTTGTGCGCCGCGGCGGCGTACGCGCATCGCTGGCGTTTCCGAAGTGTCAGGGTTGCCTGTGGCTAAAAAAAAAGAAAGGATTTCGAGCAAAAGCTGAGAATGAGATAGATCTATGCATGGAGTATTGCTGTCAGCTTTGGGATGGCTCAGCCAAATACCAACTAACTACACGCGGCTCTTTGTTTGCGCACGAAGTGCTTTGCTACATCTTTAATTTTTATGTGCATATCCAAGAAGTGAAATTCCCTGTTTGCATCGATGTTCTTAAGTTCAGAATAAAGCCCGTATGTTTATTTCCCAAGTCACGAGTTAATAGACTTTCTTTGGGTTAGCTCGTTTCATCGTCGAAAAAATCTATTTTACATCCAATCTAGTATAAATATCTATTCTACCTCATCTCTCAGTCCTCAGTTCCCAGGATAGGATAAGATGGAGGTCAAAAGTAGTCCCATAGCAATAACTATGGGCCTACTAGTAAATATATCCATAAATATCTGTCTCTTTTCGCATAATATTTTATGTAAACAAAAATAGACCACTATCGACAATCAGTTCGATGTTAAAATTCATACGAATAAAAAAGCTTTAGTAGAAATATCTGTACATGTCATTACATGGTCTACCTAAACAAACATTTCCAAACAGTGTTACATTCAACAACCTTGTCTAACAAGGCAATATCGCTTCAAATAAGCGTTAGGAGCATGTGAAGCTGTACCACATAGTATCTTAGTAGCGAGATATATTCGTTGATCTTCTTGTAAGCTATTATTGACGTTATAATAACAATTAGTTGTGTGGTAGAGAGTGTGAGAGATGTTCAGCACGTTGATGAACTTTCTAAGGGTAAACTTTTATTGCTTCTTCTTGAATCTACAACTCAGATTTTGTCCGACCAGAACAGTTCTCTCTGTCGTTCGCTTCATTCAAGTCCTGATGAGTTTAATTATTTACTTAAGTAATTGAAGGTTGGTTATTCAATTTTCATTTCGAAATGTAGCTTGTAAATGAAGTTTTTGTGACGTTTCCACGATTAGGTAAACTAAAAAAAGCTATTCTACTTTGAAAATTGGTTTAAAAGCTTGCTTCTGCTTACAGTATATTATCATATATATCATAAGTTAATATACCCTTATTTTTCAACATACCATCCAACATATAATCCAACACCCACACAAGTAGCAACATCAACATTAACAAACACAACAAACAATAAATCGTTTGTCGATCGATACTTGCGATAACGATCGTTAGCTCAAATGTTAGCCGGCTAACAATTGATCTGTGTCACTCACTGACTAATCCTAAGTAATATTAAAAATGCGAAAGTAACTCTGTCTGTCTGTCTGTCTTTGCTTCACGCCTAAACTACTGAACCGATTTGTGTGAAATTTGGTACAGACATAGTTTGGAACTTGAGAAAGGACATAGGATAGTTTTTTTTTTTTTTTCGCGAGATAAACCAAAAATCTGCCGGAAGTCACTATTCCACGCGAACGAAGTCGCGGGCAAAAGCTAGTACCTAAATAATCTTGGGAACGTTTGTTCGATGTTATGGTTCACGCTTGTGTTTTAAGGGGTAGGTAGAGGTGTACCTATAATATGCTTAATATGATCAAGGGTTACCTATAAATCCTCTGTAAAAGAGGGAACACTCAATGCTCGTCACAACACCGTCATGCCTAAATTCCTTATAGAAAATCACAACAATATTATACCCGACCTGATGACTACATCAAGGGAGTATAAGTGATGCTTTGATAACTGATATGACCCCTAACAGAGAGAGATGGCATGCTGCAGTGGTTCCAAATAAATTGGGGTAATAATAATAGAATGATGAAGATGAGGAGTCGCCGTTTCGAGCACTACTAAAGACCCACGAAGCAGTAAGACAGGTAATACTCCGAAAGTGCAGTTATCAAAAGAGTTTAGTAAAAAAGGAAAGAAGTGATCATCTTTGCATCACACAGCATATTGGTTTACATAAAAAACCCAGACAAGCGGTTAAATAAATACGAAAGCACATTCCAATTTGGCTTAAAAGTAACTGAAGTGAGCGGTCTCCATACTTACTCCTTTTGTTGTCTGTACATACAATGATATTGTTTGAATTTAATATTAAATGTATTCAAAATTTCAAACAGTGTATCCTTATAATAGAATGCGGAGTTTTATGAAGTGAGAACTACGTGAGGTTATTTTTGTATGATTCCGGTTATAAATAGTAATGAATGTAAGAGTGCAAGTGTAGTTTTGAATAACTTAGGAGGATGTAGACGGAAAACTGGAATGGTCCCATGTTTAACTATACGTATATTGGAATTAGTTGGAACCTATCGCTAGTAGTTTCTTTAGAATTTTAGATAGCTGCGTACACATAATAACAAAAAAGATTTTCAGATACATGTAAAAAAATATGAACAACTAATTATATTATCGATTGAACTTGTACGTCTTCAAACTATTTCTGTAGAAATAGTCATACCAGAATAGCGTTCTGAAGATTATGCTCAAAGATGATTCTGGCTTAGAAAATTATGAGTTTTGAATGTATGATAAATGAGAGTACGAGTATGCCAAATGATTTACTGCAAAATAAAGTTTATGCCATCCACTGCTATGCAAAATAAAATTCGGACATAAAAAGTTCTGCCATATAAGATAGACCCTTCGTATGGACCTGAACGAAGAAAATGGAGTACAGTATGAGTATGACCACTTTAAGTGTGCAATTTAAAGTGGCGTTGGATGTTAAAAAAAATGCATTGATATGTCAAACTTGGTACGTCTAATTTAGTTCTGTGTTTTCCCGGCTAAACACATAACTTGGCTGAAGGTTCGTAGTGACGTTCTGTGGTTTCTGCATACCCACGTTTATGCGTTGATATCAACATGATCTGACACTCAACAAGGTGGAAACAGTGACAGAAAGCCTAGGTTACGCTACAAACCTACGGTACCCGACTCTCTTGGCGTTTTCTTCTTGATAACATAAAGTGTTCGTTGTTGCGGGCATTCGGCGGCGTGTGGTTCGGCGTGGTGGCTTTCGGAATGACGTATTGCACTCGGTAGTTTCGTTTTTTTTTTCTGAATCTTTCTTCTGACATTCAAAAGTGCCTGTAATGGCTTAATTGAAATAAATGCTTTGAGTTTGAGTTCATAATTCTCTTGCCCATATGCCAATTACATCATTTGGGGTCGGCGCAGCATGTCTTCTTCTTCCAAACTTCTCTGTTTCTCCTCATCTCACGAGACACCTGTAACACCACATAAAATAAAGAATGAGGATAAGAATATTATGATACAAAAATTCCTCGACATTCAAGACTATATAACGACCGCCCATTGGTGCAATTAAACAGAAACGTAGACAATAACCGTTCCACAATGGGCGACCCCGATGCGTGGCGTGGAAACTGTCACGGCTTTCTATTAGTATCGCTTTACTTAGCTCTTCAACTCTTTGTTGGCACTTAAAGTGCACCCATTGTGGATGTGTCAAAATCTTCTGATGATGATGTGTGTATGTAACTGCTTTGATAGTAGGTACTACCGCGTCTGTTCACTGACGGTCGATTTTTAACCTTATTTCTAAGGGTATATGGGTGAAACGTGGTTGACGGTCAATGAGCGCGGCAGGGCTTCTGTGTTCTGAATATGTCAGGGTTTTCTTTAGTTTCAATCAGGCAGGAAGGTTGGTGAGAAGACTGTTGGCAAAGATGGCTGATATGGGAGATTGCTAGCATATAAAAACTGAAAAGAAATAAACGTAGCTATTTGCTACGAATTTATTACTATTACAATAAATATTTTTTCCAGCTGTACAGCTGAAAAAAATATTCCAGAAGTATTTCCGAAGCAAAATTTTTTAGATAAGAAATTTTTTGATATGGACAAGTTAAAAAGTAAACAATTAATGTTCATAAAAGTGATGCAGCAGCTACATAATCCTAATGTGTTCAGTGTGTTCAATAAAAGTTTCCGTTTTCCATAAAAAAGAAAATTAAAGACAGTGATATCAAATAGTTTCTTTTTCTAGAGCCTCCAGTTTTTGCTTACATAGTAACACAGCAATTAAAACAAAAAAGCGTTAAAAATGTACTTCAATTTAAAGTTATGAGGCGCGATCGTCCTCATTACAAGGTTGATGACACAACGTATCTTAGATTAGATAAGGGAGAGGTGGAAATTAGTTAAGATTTAAGCACACGCCACTTCCAGAATGTTGGTGTGTGCCACAAAATGTGAGTGAAACCGTTTTCTTCTACCAACAGCCAAAAGTTGATTGCAATAGATAAACTTTAAAATTCACAATGACACAATAGGGATGTTTAGATAAAAGATGTCATATTAATGTCTAACAATATGACATCACACGAGTTTTCAAAGCACTGTATCGTCTTCATTGTTTGTTTACGTGCAAAATGAAAAATATGTTTTTTTTTTGGAAATCTATCTGGCAGACAGATTTTTTTTCTCAACTACCCTATTGTAATACCAAGATAAAAGTTTCCTTTGTGTTAATCCAGGTGATAAATCATTTGATTCAAATTCGTTCAATCATTTTCGCGCGAAAGAGTAACAAACATTCAGGCATCTGTCACACACATCTGTCCTAACACAAAATCGATTGCCATTTATGGAAAGTCTAGAAAAGATTTTTTGGCTGCTTTTAAATTGAATAGCTCCGAACTAGAATTTAAACAAAAGTCCCAACGTTAAATTACATCCACCACCAAACCGCTTCATGACTTCGCTTGCACCACACGCTACAATATTTCCTCAGTTTCATTAGCTACGTTCGCGATAACGGTAACGGGCCGTGGGACCATACGCGCATTACGCTCTTTTTAATTATCGCTTCCCCCCCTCTCTCCTGTGACTCCCCTTTGTTCCCCTCGACCCTCCCCCGCACCGCCGCGCCCGTCTGCACTACTACTCTTATTTAATTGTTATGGATCTATCGCTTGTCTGCAAACTTGTTTTGCTCTTTTATTTCAACGTTATGTATGCCAGCACTTACAGTTAATTAAACATACGTGTTTTTTTTTGTAATTTATTTTCATGATTGACCATAAAAAGTTGCTAACAGTTCAAGTGAAGCAAATAACGATTAAAATGATGTTCATAAATGACATAACATTCAACAAGTCATAATGATGATGAATGCAAACAACTATTAATTGTATTTATGAATGTAATTTGTTATTTTTAACATTCCCGATTATATCTCCATTTACAACGTTGAAAAATGCGACATTATCTGACCAAGCGCAGTAAAACATCATATTAATTATAAAGTTTGCAAATAAAAACTTGTAGACATTGTTAATAAATAAAATTAATTACCATTTTGTAGTACTAAGTCGGCGGGATAAGATATAGATATCATCGACCACAGTTTCTCGGTAAAACTTCTCTCGCTCCACGATAAACGCACTAGCTTTAATTATAAAATTGTCCCTTTAAAAAAATACAAAATGTAATAAAAAATAGAGATGGTGGCAAAAAAGCTTTACGCGTAGGCTCGCACCTGCCAATGGCGCGTCCAGATACGCCGTTTATATTTAGAAACCACTTTATTTAACTCACCGCCGAGCTTAAAGCTCCCGATAAAAAGTTTAACTTAGTGCACTTGCGGTGCATCGTTTATTAAGAACCATTTACTTTTCGCCCATGATTGTATCAATCGCAGGCGGCGACCGCACTAGAGCCACGTAAATACTGTTTGGTCACGCTGAAAAAAAAGTTTCAATTCAAATATGAGTCTGGCTGAATAGAAAAAAAATTAGAAGTAAAAAGGCAAAGTATCAAGATGGTTGTTAGGTATGCGTTATCAGGTACGTTAAGTTGTACGAGGAGATAGTGTACGGCCTCGCGAGCGGGTTCAGTACACGACGGGCCTGCTTAGAGAGAGCTCGCGCGTTGAACTCTTTTGCACTTCGGAGTGCTACGAAAACTACCATTTTCAACCGTATTGAAGTTTCTTTTGTTCAAAGAATATTTATTCTATAGTGGAACTGAAATTTTAATATGTGAACTGTGTTGTGTCTGTCTGGATTTTTATATATTGTGACATTTGTAAATATATATTTTTGGTGCAGTCGAAATTAATTCGAAAAGGTGAGTGACATTTTAACTGTATTGCAACGAGTTTTTAGTATGTACTTTATTACTTGTTTCTTATATAAATTATTTGTTAAAGTAGATAAAATCACTGCTGTAGGTAATCCTTCAGTGATCCTATATTGACATTAGCGGTTGCGTGATGGGAGGCAGTAAATAAGCAAAATTTGCGAGGATAAGAATACATCAGGTAGATAACCGGACGCCTGGCTATCCTGTTTTGTAAATTATCCTTCAGGTTTCTAGGAAGTTGTGAAGGATGTCCGTGTCCTGTGTTATTATGGTTTAGATGTGCATATAAAGTGACTTCTTAATGTATTATTTTGTGACGAACAGAGATTTAAATTGGTTATATAGTGAAGCAATTTGCTTTAGTTTTTATTTTGCTCCAAAAATGATTTAAAGTTAGCCACTGACAATTTGGTATACGTTAATTTAGTACAAAGGTTTGAACTTTTAAAGTTCAGTTGGTTTGATTGTCAATTTTTGAAGTTTTTTCATTACTAAGACACGCTTAAGTAATTTAACTGTAATAAATATAATATTACGTGGTATGAATTACTTGGTATTGTTATAAATAATAACCGTTATATTGGAATGTTACTTGACCTTCGATGCAAAAAGTTATAAATAGGATACAATACATTCGAAAAATGTGGTCACGTATAATGTTATCGTTAATGTGTATGTAATGGACACGATTCATATTAAACGAATACTAGTAAAAATAGACCACAGTTCAGGGCTCTATCTCAATAACGAAAAACTAACTAAACGCACTACCTGATTTTGTTAAGTAGCACATTTTTAATTTTTCGAATCTCTAAAAATAACAGTCCAATTTACAGCTAATTCATATAATTCATTCATTTGTGTAACGAACAACATGCTTACTTATCCAATCCTATGGCTTACAAACTCAATTAACAACCCAACTAGAAACTAAATACCTTCATATACAACCATCAACTAAAAAGAAAGAAAGAAGGAAAAACTGTTAATTCCGCACAAACTAAAATAGTGTTTACAAAAAATTACGCGACTTTAACATACAACATGAAAGAAATGTTACCGAGTGGCGAGTTATTTCGAAAGCAAAATACTGGCGTGGACCTGCATTCTTGCATCTTGGATCTCGTCGGACCGGCGGGCGAGGGGTGCGGGCTAGCCAGCCGGCGGGGAGGGGGAGGACGAGACGTCCTTAAGGGCCATCTCCTTTATTGACAAAACGGAAAATTAAGGGGGGATGAATCCCCGTCGGGGCTGTGGATTGTCGAACGGTTAACGCGGCTCCGACACAAGGGCGAAGAAGGAACATGGGTTTGGTTTTTAGTCAGTAGAAGTCTGACACTCCCCTTCGCTCTGCCCAAGAGCGGGGGGGGGGGGGGGGTTATTCGCTGATTATCCACCCAACAAAAAAAAAGGGGGATGAATTCATTCATGTTTTTCAATCTTTATTAGCTGTGACAGTAAAATGTACGTTCTTTAAATGTATGCGGTTATTTTGGTTAGGGAAACCTGGTGGGATGTATTTTTCTGTCTCTGTGTAGTTAATAGCCGCATTTAATAAATCTTAATTTGTGAAAAGGAAAACTCTGAAGTGTAACAAAACAAAACACCGTTTTTATCGTTATTTTTCGTGATAAATTCAGGAATATTGACAGTATTTTTATGATTCAGGACAACTTGAACAAGTTTCATTGTGTCATACTAAATAGTATTGTTAAAAGTGTTGTTTTTGAACGCATGTAAATCGATAATCCATTCAATAAGTAGGCAAATTTACGATTCCCATATAATTAATGTCAAGGGTCACCTTTTGGCTTTCACAAAACGACACATACTAATAGAGAAATAAATCTCAGAGAGTAGTTTGCGAACGTATAATGATTTTCAATTGCAGTTTATACGACACTAGGTCGTAAAATTTTATGTTCTCTAATTTGGTGCTTATAGAAATTAACGTGAGTGTTGAATTTCGTTTAAGCAAGTTTTTATTGAATTATTTGGGGAGAAACTGTTTTGTTACATAATTCTGTATTACTATCTACTAACTCGCACTGGGCACGCGTGGTAGATTATAGTAATCCCTCTCCTAGAGGGGAGGCCTAAGTCCCTGCAGTGGGACCATTATATGCTGATAATGATGATGATCACATAATTCTGTATTACTTACTAAACTTTGGTGGGATTAATGAGCGGATAGATTATAAATACAGGGTTGATGGGAAGCCGACGCACAATCGGTAACCACATGTTACTACGTTTCCAGTACATCATCCATCGGTGGCATTGGTGACTTTTTTTAAGTTTTACTTAAAAAAAGTCACCAACCAACAAAAGTTACCCAAACGGTCAAAATGTATGGAACAGCGTTTTTTTATTTCCGATGAAAATTCTTATTTATTTTTACTTACAACTATTGCAATTGGCATGTTGCAGAGGGTTGTGTTTATTTGCGACCGTAACAAATATGTTTTTTTATAGTTTAAATATGAATATTAAAATCATCAACACAACCCTCTTCTTTCATGCAACCCTATTGTCTTTTTTTCATGAAATTTTCAGTGAATGATTTTAAAAGTTTGTGTAATGATTTGCATTTAAGAATATACTAGCTTTTGCCCGCAGCTTCGCCCGCGTAGATGTCGAAAAATATCCCAACAAACTTTCATCACCAATTTAACTCCCTTAGAGGTTAAATTACAAAAATATATACTAAAACCTTCCTCCAGAACCACTCTATCTATTGGTGGAAACAGCATAATAATCAGTGATAGTAGTTTTTGACAGATAGACAGACGCGGCAGTGCTTTGTTTTATAATATGTAGTGATGTAGTGACAATAACAATATATTTCTTTAAGAAAAATCATAATTTATTGTGTCCCCATCAAAAGCAAGAAAATAAGAGCTCGACTCTAGATAACCCGTGAACTGAATTAAATGTGAACAGATGTTCTAACCTGGATATCTAAATACCATGAAGAGACAAAGCTTGTTGTTGTTAATAACAAAATTGCACATGTGCGACACAAAGGAGGTTTCGACCGCATTTGTAAGTGTATATCTGTTGAATCTCATAATATGGGAAACTGCTGAAATCATGTCATATTATATTCTCTTTCTTATTGAAAAAATAGGCCCGTTTTATAGTATTTGGGAAGACTATAGAATAGATAATGCTAAAATAAAGAGTTTATTTGATATCCGAAATAATAAATGAACTGTAAGTTACAGTTAATTTATTATATTTATTTTCAAGATATCGGGAAGCACTAATATTATAAATGCGAAAGTTTGTGAGCGTGTGAGTGTGTGACTGTGTGAGTGTGTATGTTTGTTACTTCTTCACGCAAAAACTACTGAACGGATTTGGATTAAATAATTGGTACACAGATAGTTTATAACCTGGATTAACACATAGGATAGTTTTCATCCCGATTTTATCATTCCGTGGGATAATTTTCGAGTTGTAGCGGGTGAAACCGCTGGCAACAGCTAGTTACATATAAAATTGAACTTTGCTTTAATTATTAAGAATCACAAAGAGAATTTTCCGTTGATAATAATTACTTAATTATATTGACGAGCTACCGGTATGATCTTGAGCGTCTGCGCCTTAAGAGAATCTCCTTTGTGCTGATTTAGCAAAGGGCAGTTACGCAGACGCTGCAGAGCGTTGCGATATTTTCGGTTAAATGGCTGCTCTCGAAAATAAATAAATAGTAGAATAATCCTCTAGTATATTAAATTTCTGGAATGATGATTATATGTATCGGGGTTTGTATGGTATTTAGATCCGAATGAAGAGCAACTAGAACAATTTAACTTTTTGTTTTTTTTTTTTTAAAATATTGATGATAATTATTGACAGCAAAGTCAAACCTTGTCTACAGCTGAGCTAGTGTGTAATGATGTCGTGTGTGTAATGTAATGTGGAGCAGAATATACCTTAAAATTCTCCAAAATTACCAAGATGCAGTAAGCCAACGTGGTGATTCTTTCTTCGACGCGAATACACTACCTCTCGACTTTACACCAACCTTAATGACTTTGCTGTTTATCAAATACACCAATAAATATGTGGTACTACAATTTTTTTTTGCCCGCTCTGTGCGGAGTGGTAGGGGGGGGTGTCAGACTTCTACTGACTAAAAACCACCCTTGTTCATTCTTAGCCCTTTGTGTAGAGGCCGCTTGGCGCACTTTATAAAGAAACTGCAAAATGCTAGCTTTACACTTTTATCTATAAAATGACTTAACAATGACTCATCAGGAATAACAATATGATTATAACATAAGTGCAAGCGCATAGCTAAAGAAATCTTTCGTCTGAATAGTGCATGTAGTTTCACAACTTTCTTTGGGAACAGTGAAAAGCCGTAAAACTAAAACGCAGCGGTTAGTCTTTGGTTCTTGAAAGTTAACCGTTTGTGTTTTAGTGCGTAGGTCTTAGCTCTTACGTTATTTGTTGTGGTCTGCTGAATAGCTGTTATGTGATGATAAAGAGGCTAAATCTGTTATTCCTGTTTTCTCAGTTTCCATTTTTACAAGGCATACGAGGATAGCCAGTTAGCTAATTGCGACTTATGCCTGACTATTGTCCAAGATTTTTGGATAACAGTCAGTCTCAAGTTGCAGTTGTTTGATGATTATTATTCAAGATTAGTAGAAAATATACTTGTAACCGGCGTGCGTGTATGACCAGATGTCCAACCCCATGGGAAAAGGGCGTGAGTTTATGTAGTTTATGAGTTTATGTAATAGAAAAGTTTTTCCATGATTGCGGGAAATGTTACAATCGGCAGTCCAGTCAGCAGAATCAGAATCTGAAGATACTGATTGAATTAATCTGACGATACCCTGTAACATTAAGTAAAACAAAAAAAATAAATACTCGCGCCGTTTGAACTTACACATACGTGCTGTAAGTTGTCCACAATTTACCTAAAAAACGTAAAACGAAAGCCAATAAAATTGTCAGTAACAGTCTGTTTAACATCTCACCGACGATGTGATAATGACCGTCGACGCGGCATGACGTTGCTTGTCGACGGTTACGTAAGCATCGACAAAAACGAACGCATTGCTTGACTCGCAACTCGCACCCGCTCTACAGATAGAAGAAAGTTACACAATAAACTTTAACTTTATTCTTTGGTGGCTCGATGATCGATTGTGTTTTGTTTCGTTGACGTAGAAAGTGTTGGAGACATTGGAGATACGTTTTTATGGCAAGCAAAGATTCCTCGTACTCTTTAGGGTCGTAGAGTGATGTTAAAATAGCATATCACCTTTGTCAATTGTCAGGTTAACCAATTCAAAAATATTTTTTTGGAACTCGTTTGGTTGTTCTAGAGATTAGCGCGTTTAAAAGTCTTCAGTTTTATTATATCAGAGTAGATAACGTGTGGATGACAGGATTTCCCAGTGGCAGAGATAACGAACTTCCTGACTCTACTTCTTCACCTTTAGGGGATTTTCAAAAATCCTTCCTCTGTGTTCACAACGAAACTGCATGCTTCTTAGACCCAGTAGCTTAAACGTCCGAGCGTTGTTTGTGAAATAATGAATGAATTTCAGTTTTAATAAGAAGATATTTGTCACTACAGGTATTGAACATTTCTTAAAAGACAGATTCTGTTTTAACATAAAGTTGCAATCATTCTTTGTGTTTTATGTTTTCTACCTATACATGAACGACGTACGTATTAAAAAACTGTGATAATATATATATTTTTTTTAATCGTTGCCCCACACTAGGAATTTCTCCTGTATCGTGGGTGCGTTCACAAACATTTAAACTCACATACACAAATACCCAGACCCAGAACAACTATCTGTAGGTCTAACAAATATTTGTTCCCGCGACACGCAGCGCGGCAGTCCATTGCTTGAGCCACTGCGCCAACCGTGCCGCCGTGCTTAAGGCGGGGTTACCCCGATAAACGTCGTCAACAATAGCGTTTTTCTCGTACATGGAACGGATTTAAATTTTGAAAAAAAATTATTACATAGTTGACTCTTCGATCATGATATGTCGGGCATGCGATACACGATTACTTACACTTCACTGCATCCAATTAAATCGCAAAAACATGTCCAAATGATGGCTAAATAATCGTTTTACTTGAGTTATATTAGGCTTTGAAAAATAAAACTTATATCATAATAAAGGTCGTAAAAAATGTGTATTATCTCGGGTCACATAATGTATTATTTCTTTATCATTTTTCTCCAAGAGAGAAAAAACAGTCAAAATTTAGGCATTATATCGCTTGCGCGGCAGGGCGGGGGGTGAGGTCGTGCGTACATAAAAACAAAGTAGGGTAACCTCGCCTTAATTTAAACAATAAGCATGGTTTTCGAACTTCCTACTGTGTGATATTTCAAATAAAAACTCTGTTCACCGAAATGATATAGTCTGAGGCTAATTAATCTAAATCAGTAGTAGATTTTTCTAAGTATCATCGTTTTTTTGAGGTTCATGGCCGTATGATAATAATTGTCATAGGCAATCAGTGTCTATTCTTAACTCTGATGAATCATGGGCCAATTATGTATGGTGTTCGTTCTCACAAAAAATTAAAGAAGCCATAGCGATTTGTCTATGTTAGAGATATACTTTTTTCGCGTTCGTTATAATGATTAATAGCTTAATAATTTGGGTACTGTCTCGTTGGTCTAGTGGCCGCAAGCACGACTGCTGCGCATAAGGCCCTGGGTTCGATTCACGGGGCGGGCAAAGTGGTGTTGGATTTTTGCATTAGGAATTTCTCAGTAGCAGTCGCGGAGTTTGGAATCCGTTTGTGGTTGATGACAATAGGCTCATCCCCTATCACATGGGATTTAAATATAACTCGCGAAATGTGGGTGCACTTATAGGTACACCTCTCCCTATAGCTTTGGGGATTACAGGCGTGATGATCCTACTATAATATTATTAACGTGAAAGTTTGTAAGTATGTATGGATGTTTGTTACTCTTTCACGCAAACACTACTGACCAGATTTGGATAAAATTTGGTACACAGATAGTTTATAACCTGGATTAACACATAGGATAGTTTTATTCCGATTTTATCTTCCCATGGAATAATTTTCGAGTTGTAGCGGGCGAAGCCGCTGGCAACACCTAGTATGTTATTATTTGGTGACTGAACAACAAAATTAATAGCAGGCCTAAAGATCGAACAGAGTGACGTAACAGTTTCATTATAATTATTTCACCTCGAATGTGGTCATATTATTTATTAACAAAAAATAATTTGTTGAAAGGCTTAGCCGATATCTATGACTATAGGATAAAGGATTATATAAATGAATAAAACAATTTTTACATAACAGTGTTTCCATGTTATGATTAATTCAAATTAAAATAGACATAACTATTCTTTATGCCGGTCGTGGCTGGAATACTAATGTTTTCATTTTGATTTATATCAAGGAAACGTGCAACGAATATTTTTAGAGAGCTTATGGAATTAAAAAAGAGCGGAAAGAACTAATTTCTTTGTTATGTGATTTATCCTTAATCTTTTATAAACTCTATGAATTTAAATAAGTTTTTACATAATTTGTGTTTAAATCAGTTATACGTCTTCAAAGGAATTTCATCATTTGGCAAATATCATCCGATATTTATAAGCCGGAAGCTAGGCCATCTCCTGAAATACTTGCCTTTTCTAAATAAATATTATGTAGGTACTTTAACAGGTGGTCAGTGGCCCAAAAGTCCGAATACCAGTCTTACCAAGGGTTATATGTTACATTACCCAGTACTAACTGGGTTCTGGAGGTCAGATAGGCAGTCGCTCCATATAAATACTGCAATTCGTATTAAGCACCTGGTTTGACTGAAAGCCGACCTTAACCAACATAGTTAGGAAAAAGCTAGGCACATAATGATTATGAAAACCCCGTATAAGTAGTCCAGTAACTAAGTTTCTGTTTCTTCGCTTATTTAAAAGGATAGACGCGACTGCTTTGATTTCCTCCATAAAGCTTCAAAAATCCCACCAAGCTACTCATCTAAACATAATTAAAGCACGAAGTTCCACAAAAAAACGCATCTTCTTCTTCTTAGCGTGTCGATGACAATTCAAATTGAGTCGGCCCAAAATTTGGCGACGAGTTTGGCACTTTCAGTAGCCTCCATCAGCTCCTGTGGAGTGCAAGTAACAGGACAGGCTGGACACGATATCAGGTGCCCCATAGTTTGTAGGGCAAGACCACATTTACACTCCAGGGCAGAGTCATCTATGAATCTCCACCTGAAAAAAACGCATAATAAGCGTAAATTATATTAAAACGCTTATAATTGGCCGTCACCTGGCCTTGAATGGACGACGGTCAACGAACGGAGAAAGGTACATCGCTGACGATGTTATGTAAAAGTAAACAAGTTAGAAAATCGCTTCGGTTACATTTATTGCGTTAGGCAGCCATATTTTGAGGGCAGCTTTTGAATGAACGATAAAATGGAGAAAGTGTTTATTTTGAATGCTTTATTGGTGCATATTTTTTGTGTGTAGGCGTTGCCAAAAGCGGAATGATTAATTTTTCAGCGGTGTTTTCTCTTAGTGTAACTGTATTGATTGAGCTTTGTTTTATAATTTATTGAAGCAATATTTAATGGATTTTAAAGAAATCTGTATCATAACACACTTTCATCGGTACGACAAAATATATTCCTTCTTTTTTAGTCCAATCAAAAGCTTCATAAACAATCTCGCAATTTCTACATATTAAACTAAATAGGCATGTCAATAAAAAAGTTTCTTCTATCTCGATGAGGTCCATTACAGCCACCATTTTGTTTTGTACGTGTCTAATAAAGAAATACAATTTGTAACACAATAACTAACGTTCGGCCTCCATGTCAATATGAGTCTACAAATAAAAGAAAGGTTGGTTGTATTTTATTTAGCAGGTGTATTGTGAATCGAATGGGAGACAGACGTACTATGCACGAAAATATTTTTTTATTGTTTTGAAACTGTTTTCATAAATTCAGCCTACGTTTTTTTTTTTTGGCGGGTGGAAAATCATCGGATAACCCCCCCGCCGCTCTTGGGCAGAGCGGAAGGGAGTGTCAGACTTCTACTGACTAAAAACCACCCATGTTCCTTCTTCGCCCTTGTGCCGAGGCCACGTCATCTCTTTCGATAATCCCCAGCCCCGACGGGAATTCAGCCTACCTTGACATCAAAACTGTTTTGGGAAAAATCTGCGAGAAGAGAGGTACATTGAAAAACTTTTTAAGTTCAAAGGATAGGATGCCTGTTTATTTTCAGTTACCTATTGAGCACTTTTGAGTCGGTACATTACATTAGCACACCCACATTTCACCAGTTATGTTAAAGTCCCATGTAATAGGGGATCCGGGCACAAATCCAGACTCAAACCTGTTTAAAATGAGAAGGGAAATTAGAACTAATTTTGACAGATTAAGACTGAGATTAGCGCCGCAAACGTCCAAGAATAGAACGCAAAATAGGGAATTTACCCCTCTAGTCAGGTGCAAAACGCACCGTGATATCGTTACAAACGTATATTATCACGTAATTGCACAGTTTAGTTGCGACCAACACAGGGTTAGATCGTATCTCCCTGATGTATAGGGATGCGATGCCCCCGAGCCGACTGTTATCGATGATACTGCCTCCGACTTCGCCGATTACCTATGAGAATAACGCATTATCGATATTCATAATGCTGTCCCTCGTTACGAAGCTAGTAGTTACCCCTGAGATAAGCAGCGACCATTCATCTGTAATGACGTTTGCGCTTAGCGAATGTGTCAATTAAATCCTTAGCAAGATTTAGAGGCTGTTGTTATCTAGATATTGTAGATAGAAATGCGTAACTTTCGATTTGAGTCGTGAAATTGTTCAGTGGAGCTGAATTAAGATATTTAGAGAGTGTGTAGTGGTGTCTTTTGATTAGACTCGGTTGTCTAGGCTTTGATATTTGGTTCAGGCTTTCATGGAAAACTGCTTCATGAAATTGAAACTGGTTGGCGGGGTAATTGAGATTAGGAGTATAATGAGAAGCTGTTATCTAAGCACTGGTATACTGTGTTCCTAAAGAAAAAAACTCTGCTTTTAAAAATGTAACTTTTTGAAACCCGACCTGAAATCTACACCACCGAGCAAAATTAAGTCGTTTTCTATTTTTTTAAACGAACTCCAAACAAAGTCCCCGTGTTCTTGTAACTTTAGACATCGTTAAAATAGTTTTGAAACCGAAAAAGCTAAAAAAAGCGGTCACCGTGGAGAGTCTGCATCGAGATTTGGATAATAGTTGTATCAAAGTTGATTCCCCCAGTTTCCGCGGCACGTTTCCCATAACGAATCACGGTTCACACGTATTAACAAGTTTTTGTGAACTTTGGTGGTACCTACGTGTTTTGTTGTTTTTAAATGTTGACTGTCTAATGTCTAATACAAATTCTAGACGTCTTCAACATATTACCCTTAATTTATTATTAATGTCGTTATGTAATGTTAAATGTATTGAACAAAAAACTTCTGTCCTAAATATAGTATACTGTTTAAGCTCCTACAGCCTATGATACAAGATTTCATTAACTTAGTACAGGCATCTTACATTATTATACCTATATTTTAAGTTTTAAGATTCATATTGTATTTTAGCTTTTTCGGTTTTTGAATAAAGATTTGTTATTATTATTATATTATTATTACATCACGCCTATAATTCCTTAAGGGTTAGATAGAAATGTACCCATTAGTACATCCATTTTTGGCTAGTTAGTTTTTAAGTACCATGTAATAAGGGGTCGACACTATTGCCATCAACCGGTCATAAATACAGACTAGAACTAAGGAACTCCTGATGGAAAAATCCAAAACCGACAATTTTTTAATTTTTTTTTGGTTGGTGGAAAATCATCGAATAACCCCCCCCCCCCGCTCTTGGGCAGAGCGAAGGGGAGTGTCAGACTTCTACTGACTAAAAACCGAACCCATGTTCCTTCTTCGCACTTGTGTCGGAGCCGCGTTATCCTTTCGATAATCCACAGCCCCGACGGGCATCCAAACCCGACCTGGGAATCAAATCCTCAATGACCTTAAAGCACAGCAGTCTCGCTTGCGACCACTAGACCAAAACGAGGCAGTCGTCGACGTCGACGGAATGAAGATGCCATTATAACATTAAGTCTTTTGGTATTCTTTTGTAATTCTGTTATCCGATTTTCTATCAAGAGTCATTTTATTTCACACCATGACAAGCCCATCTCCACTTGAACCTAATGATCCGAACATTTTCAACTTATAATAGCCATCCATATCTTCGAATCTCGCTTTCCTAATTTCGAATGTATTGCAAATAAAAAAGCATTGCCCAAACATTTAGTAGGCGTGCGAGAAAGTTACTCGTGTATGAGATCGCTATCTCTGTGGGTGTCATAGGTAAGTGCCAGAGATACTATCGTCCGTTGCATTGCACGTTGCGTTGCCATCATCGATCAAGTTGCGCAACAAAGCGATAGCGCTTAGCTTAATGTGTCTATTAGTATTATTAATTTTGGTTTATGTAATCGGGCTATTGAAGACACAAAGGGGCTTTGAATTGGATTCGTTGATATATTGAGATAATTACTGCTGGTCTATTATGTCATGATTTCATTCGTGAAGCTTGTCACGTTTAATTGATTTAGCATTGTGTTGTAAATAATAAAGCATATTGATTAGGAATAGCCAACATTTCAGCACTACCTTTGTAGTCATAGAGCTCCTTAATAGAATCTCAAACTCAGATGTGACGATTACCGAAAGCATAAAAACCAAAATCGACACCACAGATCATTACGATCAAAAACTATTGACACAAAACAAAACAAAAGCCGATCAACTTCTAATTCCAATCAATATTTGTTACAATTAGATGTTAGAGAAAACACGATCGCTCCACAAGTCGTCGGCTTGAAAAACAAAAGACATGGAAGTGTTCGCCACGGCTCCACGGTTATGGTTGATTAGCCCCCGGAGCGGGCAATGCTGGTTGCCCGAACATTGCCCGCGACGCGACTTATTGCGTTTGTAACTCGACGTAAGCAGCGCACGGGTTGAAACGCCTACGAGTGTGAAGTGGAGGGTTGGATAGTGTAATCGTTGGTAATCGAATGAGATGTTTTGCGGCTTTGGAGTTGGTCCGAATGCGGTTGAACTTATTGATAGAAAGTGCTAAAAATCTAATCATTGCAGGACGGGAAGTTTTGTAACTTTTTCATAAACGTACTTACTTTATTCCGCCTTTGACATAAGCAAGAAAACTAATTCTCGCTTGTGTCACAAAAATATTTGCTGAGACGATCTTATTATTGTTACTGTCATTCATAGTCATTCAGATTTATTGATAATACCTTACCATAAAAGATACCATTGCGTTGCATCACAAAATATTTGCTACTAGCTTTTCTTGTAGCCAAAGATACCGTCCTCCGCTATCATAACTCCCAATTGAGTGACTTCGTGGGCGTCACATCACGGCAAGTGCCATTCTGCGTATTGAAGCAGCATCCGCGCCGGTAGTTCATGCCATGACGCAGCATTTTCCATCACGTTCCAAATTCGATTTGATTTGGTTTTTTACCAGCCAGTAACTTGCGAGGAATGCTGGCTGCTTCCTAAACTGTCATACTTGAAATGTATACGGACTTTTTGCTTGTTTTCTTTTTCTTAAATTGCGTTGGTTTATTTGTGGCCATTACGGTTGCTTATTCTTTGCAGACAAGACCATAAGCTTCGATCTCTAGATTTTGAGTCTGATTTATACTTTCCGATTAAATGCAATTCAGTACCACTGGATCATTCGATGATTTCATGCATTTCCCGTCTATCTTTCTTACTTTGAGGTCAAATGCAAGACTGTTATGTTATGGCCTTGCATAATATGCCTTGATTGTAGGTGTAGCCCGGATTGTATCGTAAAATAATTCTCCGTAAATCATAAAATGCCTTAAAATGGCCTCTAGTTTGAGAAACTTAAACAATGGGCTGTTTCTAATTAATAGGTAGAGAATTGACGTGGAACATATTTTCATTGAATTATATAATAAAAGCGGAAACCAGAACGATTGTGAAACGGACCTTTAACTAGCTTGTACTTAGCTAAGCAATGGGCTTATTTCGCAAGGAAGATATTTTTTTATGGAGTGAGGCCTACATTTGGAGACTTTAAACATAAATTCCGCAGCCGCATATTTAAAACGACATTTATTATTATCAAAGTTAATTGTTTTATTAGACAGCCACGAAGTTAAAAGAAAAGTTTAAAACAAAAATAAACTTGTGTAATTAAAACGGTATTTATAATTACCACTAATTGCTAAGGATTTCTTCAAAAAAGTCTATGACTAAATATTAGTGTTCTTCATAGTAGGTTTATTTTTTTTCTCAGACAGATGTATAAAACGATTCATCTTCAAATTCCGATCCAATGTCAAGAGTTCGAGGTTTGCCCCGTGACCTTGTACCTACAGTTGTACACTCTGCGCATATGTTAGTTTAATTAACCGCAATCAAGACAAAAACACGAATTTAATGTGCTCTTCATAGTTTAAAGGTTAAACACATTATGAGCTTTATTTACAAATGGTTATTTATTTATTTATACTGATTATTCGACTTCCTCGCATAAGTTTTTCAATAAAGAAAAATCGAATTCTTTCATTCAGCCATTTTTCGACAATTGTCACTTAATAATTTTAGTATATTATGTACATTTGTACAGGGTTAGTTTACAGTGACCAGCCTTATTTTCAGATATGATTCAGAATCGATTATATTTCAATGTATGTAATCTTCACATTTCCAAACCCAGTTGCATACCTAAATACCTACATAGAAGAGGGACAGACTTTTTGTTTTTTAGACTGCAACCAAAAATATTCATTTATTTACCTATTTTTGTATCCAAAATCTACAGATGATCGAAAACTATGCACGGCATTAATAATTTCGAACTTCACTGCCATCGTGCGATCACAACGCCCAGTGCCACGTTTCGCTAACCGATGCCAAAAAAGACAAATTAAACCGTGCAGCAGTCGAGACAGCGGTCATCTGTCGGAACGACAAACGAACTTAGTTCGTGTTCATTAGCAAGAAAGCTTTGTATCAGTGAATGGCTATCATTTTTTATAACCCCTTCTATAATGATAGCCGGCCGTATCGAGTAACTAAGCTCTCGATTAAGTGTATTAAGTTTCGTGCGGTGGTAACGGGCTTTTGTTTGAACTGGCAATTATATTATTGATGGGTCGAATTATTTTTGCATTAGATTTTGAAGTGATAGTAAAGATCGGAGTTGTTATAAAGTAGTTTATGCCATCGTTTGTGTTGGGAAAATATTTCAAAGATATTCAAAAACGTCAATTTGTTGCACGTTATCCCGATGTTTTTGAACTTAGGTACCTTTTTTTTTTAGTGGGTGGAAAATCATCAAATAACCCCTCCCCCGCTCTTGGGCAGAGTGGAAGGGAGTGTCAGACTTCTACTGACTAAAAACCAACCCATGTTCCTTCTTCGCCTTCGTTATGCCTTTCGATAATCCGCAGCCCCGACGGGAACTTAGGTACCTTATTTTTAGTTCATCACCGGCCTACCATTTTCCCAACCATTTTGGGGTTGACTTCCAGTTTAACCGAACGCAGCTGAATAATATTTACATGGCCAGAATGCAAGTAAGATTGGTAGGTGCTCAATAGTTCGGGCCATTGACTACCCGTAACGACTTTCAAACATATACAAATAACACCCAGGACCAACAGCTTATTTCCAGTTATAACTAGAAATAAGGTGAGTTTTGTTCCCATACCGCCGGATTAGCTTAAAATTAATCACAGATCGTAAAAAAGCAATAAAAGAGAGAAGTTACAGTAAAACATTGAAAGTATAGCAAATGTACTTAGAACAATACAATAATTTCTCCCGTAAAACTGTGACCCCGTTTCCGACAACACGCAAGTTATAACATTTAATATGTAACGCTCTGAAACCATGAAATTTCACATATAGCTAAACAGAACACTGAGCCAGACTGACCAATCAGCGAGACGTATTGACCCGAGTCGGCCCGACTATTGACGAAAAGTGACGTAAGAAGCCGAGTTTTGAAAATAGAATACCTAGTGCTACTTTTTTGATGCTAATTGGAATGAGCAAATAGAAGAATGGTGTTGCCAGTGAAAGTGAATTACATAATGTTAATTTGTACACATACTGGCTAATCATACGAAAAATGTATTTGGTTGTGATATAAAAATAATTACAAATGGTATTGAAGTTATCAGCGCGATCGATCTAAAACCGGTTCAGTTTTTAATTTGGTAACACATTATTTGAATAATTAAAAGACTTTTTAATGAAAGTGGTAATTATCGGAGATTGAAAGTTTATAGCAAACTTTTTCAAATATTTTTCAGTAAATGTTTTTTGAAAGATGAAAGTTTGAAGCTTTATTTTGATTTAATGAAACATTCAGTTACTGTTACGTGTGCAACTGGATACGAAACAGTACTTTGTAAAGAGTGTAAAATACCCATAATGAAGCTGAAAGGATCTTACTTGGGACCCTTCTAGTTACGGAGATATTGAAGGTTACTTTTCTTCACGTTTAAAAAAAAAGGGTTTTGTATATTACAACTTTACTTCAAATACTTTCATGTTCAATGCATCATCTATCAGCAAAATATTTTGAGTGAGTTAGATAGTTAGATTGAGCGCTAACAAATAATCTATGACTTTTCACACCAAAAATAGAAAAAAAAAACCAGCAATCATTTTTGCGCAGACACAGAATACTTATAGAAGAGTCTGTTTTATATTTGTTTAGAAATAGCAGGACCAGTCGACTAATTAATGGTTATATTAATATTTACTTCGAATATCTGGTTGATGGAGAAATAATAAACTAAGCACGGATAATAAACCTAATAACACCGGGTTTACAACGTACTAATGTAAGTTAATCACAAATAACGGTAAATATGTAAATCGACATTATTATGGGGATTACGGTAATGGTTATTTAATAGGGCATTGGTTTAACCAAATTCAACGCGCTTATTAAGTGAAATCAATTTATTATTAAAGAATTTTAAGAAGTTCGTATCAAGTGAAGTTTCGCAGTTTCTGTTTTCAAACGTGTTTGGGAAAAAGCCTTATCATAAACAGACAACTATAACGTGGCTATTTTATATTATAATCACGACCAATAAGTTATTATTATATCCTTTCAAAGTAATCCCTGCGTCCCCGTTACGGTACCCACAAGAAACTAGAGCCGCGGTTTGAAACTTCAACAGGTAACGGTTTTTGTTTTTCATACACATATGCAAATCACAGTGCAAGCACGACCAGTCGACCATGCGTTGTCAATATTTCCCTACAGTTCGTACTGAAATGTGTCTAGTTCATACCGTATAATGCACCTTACCAAACAATACCGTTACTCCGTGCCATTGACCTCTAATCTACTGTAAACTAACTGTAATCAAATATTTAATTTGAACAATCGTTCGTTTTCCACGTACGAAATTGACCTGCCGTGTAACGGGTGATTTGGAAAATTAAACGTATTGTTGTTTGATGGGTACCAGAATATTGCTAGCAGACGTGTTAATTGTTCACGAACAAGTTTTTAGGCATAATTGTTTAAGGTATCGCCGGTGTGTCTACGTATTTCTTAAGGTTTAATAGGCTGTGAGTCACGCACGCACATCGAAGGTAGTAAAACCTGGAGGTCTAAAACGCGAAGTTGATTAAAGTTGCGAAATTTTAACCATATCTCTGTGTGGTCTGAACACTCCATTAAATCGAACGTATAACTTTTAAAATCGACTTCAAAGTATCGATTCATTGGACTCAGTGAATGAACTACCGCATTTGTATAGACGATTGATTACTTAAGCATTCAATTTCGAACAAAATACCGACAACCCTGAGAAATGAACTTGACGATTGCGCGGCTCGGTTGCCGGTTGCCGGTTGCTCAGGCGCAATAACCGCCGGCAGAGCAATGAGGAAGCGGCGAGTTGTCGCCCGCAACCCGCGAGCGCTGAGCGCGAGGGCCCTTCGCCGCGCGGTTAATCACAAACCCACGTAGATCCGCTTTAATCGCTTCATATAAATAATAGTTCTCGATTAAAACTCGATTCTGTTTTGAATGATGGAACACGAGTGGCGAGTATCGAATAACAAATTATTTAATAATCAAACGAACTTACCTGAAGTGAAGTTCGATTGTAATTATCCTGGCTTCGTCGAAGAGATTTATTTGTTTACTTGTAGTAGCCCTTGCTACGCCTCGACTCACTCGCACATAGTTTAGCGCCATAGGAAAGAAAGAGATAGCACTATCTCCACTGGCGCTTGATCAACCCACTACAACGTTCCTCATTCATTTCAGAGTACCGGTCTACTGGACAAACTATAACATTGTTTAGGGAAATGAAAGGTCCACCTGAATGTCAGGGTCGGGAGGGACCCTAAATCTCTTCGACGAAGCCAGGATAATTACAATCGAACTTCACTTCAGGTAAGTTCGTTTGATTATTAAATTATCCTGACTTCGTCTTTAGAGATTTATTTGTTTACTTGTAGATGTTTAGAGATAGAAATTTGCAATGTTATAAGTAGGACTAAATTGAGAAATAAATTCCGTGTAAATAATACATTTATTCTTCTTTCAATTAATGATCACAAAAAAAATACAAAAAAATTCTTACTGATTAATGAGAACAGCGTTTGCAAATTCACAATTTGTTTGAGTAATTGGCCGATTATAAAAATTAGCAAAAGTGGCAGATTGATCTGACCATCCAGCGGTTCTCCTAATGACATCGACACTGAGTCCTGCTTGATGTGCAGCAGATGAAGATGCATGCCGAGTGCTATGAGCACTGAATATGTCAGTGTCGATGCCACTAGCAGCCAAACCCTGCTTTATCCATCGCCCTATAGTTTGCGAAGAGGCAGCGTGATGAGGTTTTTTAAAAGTTAGAATCAATTTATTATCTACAGTACTTCTTTTGGTAGATGTAACATTCATGTAAGCTATTAAAGTCTGTGCAGGACAGATTGATGGACGCTGTTGGAAAAAGGGAAGGTCAAGGATTGGTTGAGATTTACCTATACCAGATGTTTTAATCAAATCGGTAATAGTGATTAAGACTTTGTCTTGATTGATCATAATATTGGGCAACCTTATCAATGAGAGCGTCTGACATCTTTGGCCTGTTGACAAAGCCAATAACACAACCAATTTTTTGCTCAACTGCTCCAAACTTAAATTATCGTTGGGGTATATCTCACCAAAATAATTAAGTACGATATTGGGGTTCCATGTATAATTATATTTAGGAAAGGAAGGCTTCAACTTAAATACTCCCTTAAAGAATCTTTTGATACGTTCGTCTTGTCCTACATTATTTCCGGAAATAAGTGATAAAGCCGAACGGTGATTGTTTAATGTTCCATACGAGGAACCGTTAGTGAAACATTGGGACAAAAAATCGAGCAAATCATGTACCCTGATCTGGAATGGATCTAATCCCTTATCGTGACAGTATAACCACCACTGTTTAAAGCTAGAGGTATATTGCGTTTTAGTGTTCGTAGAAATAGATGACGTCATTATAGTCAGTGCTGATTGAGGGGTCTGCAACCGTGCGAAGGCTTCCCGGATAATATAGTCGCCGCCAGGGAAAGGTGGCGGTGCAGAGGATGAGTCTTCCTGAAATTAGATGATAACAGAAATTTATCCGGAGGAAATATAAATATTTCACTTACGGCAAGAGATCTGAATACCGGGAACCATGCTTGAGATGGCCAATTAGGCACTACAATTATACCGGTTGCCTCATCAGTAATAATCTTTTGCAGAACCTTTAAAATTAGTGAAAATGCTGGAAACGCATAAAAGAACATATCCCATTTAATAGTAAAAGCGTCCACGTTGTATGCATAGGGATCGCGCTTCCACGATATATTTTTTTACATTTAGCATTCGTTCTCGATGCAAAAATGTCCATATCAGGTACACCAAATTTTAAAACAATTGTATCAAATGCTGTAGAGTGCAACTCCCACTCGATATCAATGTTTCTTGACTCTGTGTCAGCTTCGATATTCTGGGATGACGCTATGTAGGAAGCAAAAAGGAATATCTGTCGTTCTTCACACCACGTCCATATTCTACGGGCAATTTCATTGAGATGTGGATATTGCACCCCACCCATTCTATTTATGTAAGCGATCGCCGTAGTATTGTCAATGCGTAAGAGTATGTGACAATTAGTGACCTTGTTTGCAAAAGATTTAAGTCCAAAATAGGCCGCAAGAAGTTCCAAATAGTTAATATGACGAGAACGCTCGTCTTCCGTCCATGAACCGCCTATACTTTCCCCTCTAGAGGCTGCACCCCAGCCGATACTAGATGCGTCACTAAAGATCTCTAATACAAACGACATTGGTCTGATGGGGTTACTCGTGTTTAAAATTGTTGACTTCCACCAAGTCAAATCAACCCGTAGACTATTAGGCACCGTCATCATCTTATCATAATCGTCATTATCCAATAAGGCTAGATATTTAGCCCGCTCTAAATATTTTGTATACAACCGTGTACGCAACGGCCGGACAAGCAGCTGTCAGAGTACCTAGGTAGCGAGCGAAAGCACGAATAGTTATTCTCTTAGTAACTAGCATATTTTCCGTACGTGACAAAATGTCGCGTTTTTTCTTGAAAGGGAGCTCCAGAGTCATGTTTTTAGAGTTTAAAATAAAACCTAAAAACTGACAACCTTGGCTTGGTACCAGTGAACTCTTCTCATAGTTGATTACAAATCCTAAGTTCACTAGGCACTTAATGCTTTCATTAATGTTATTTAAGCATTCTTCATAACCATCTCCGAAATAACAACTGTCATCTAAGTAGAATACTGATTTAAAACCTCGAGATCGCAAAAAGGTAGAAACTGGTTTCATAAGTTTTGTAAAAGCATGAGGAGCTGAGCTCAGACCAAAAGGTAAAACCAAAAATTCGTACAAAATATTATCAAAATAAAATCTTAAAAACTTTACATGATCATTGTGGATAGGTATCAAAAAATATGCTTCTTTTAAGTCCAAGTTAACCATATAGCAGTTATGTGTCATTAATTTGACAGCAGTCCTAATATCTTCCATCTTAAAATGGCTAACATCGACAAATTTATTTAATTTCTTTAAATTTAGAATTAAACGTCTTTCACCGTTACTTTTAGGAATGATAAAAATACTAGATACGAAATGATCGCCGGTAGGATTACATTTACGTATGACATTTGCTTGCAGCAAACGATGCAATTCTTGTTTAATGTAAAACTTGTCGTCCTTCGAAAAAGATGATTTTGGAATTATACCCGGATGTTGTACAGGATGTTTTAGAAAGGGGATTCTATAGCCAGAAATGGTCTCAAGGATCTTTTTATCATCAGTAACCTTTTTCCAAGCCTCAATATAATACCTTAAGCGACCAGCATGAGAGTGTACCTGTGAAGTTACTGCTTCGCGTTCGCTGTGGGGGCCGCTCCCGCTGGCTTGTAGCGTGATGCATGGCGCTGGTGAGGGGACGACGCTCGTGGAGCACGGGTCATCGCCGGCGCCTGCATTGTCCCGCGGCGGCGGTAGTTCGATCCTGGTTTGGTCCCGCCGCCGCCGCGTCTCGGTTGCCCACGGACGTAGCGGTGATAAGGCTGGCGTGACGGCGGGCCCTTGTAGTTTAAAGTGCTCGTTTGAGCCGCAGACTGCCTGTCTTCTGTATCCCACACGAAGATTTAATAAAATCTCCCAACTTCTCACCAAAAAGATGACTGTCTCTCTTTCTATCTTTAAAAGGTTCCAAAAACGCTTTATCAGCATTGGTGTGACAAGAGATCTTCTTGTCTCGGTCTCCGAGTAATGCGAATCCGACAACAGTTTTGTCGCGTCTGTAAGAAGACGAAGAATTTCGACATTGTCACTGGATTTAGTCAATATACCTGACATCGTCCTCCCTAAGACCGTCAGGACGCATCCTATTTGCGATTGCTTCCTTTGGATCCTAACGTCACGACCTTTTGCGGACTCATTTAACATGGCCGATATTTCCGGATTGAGTACTGGAGCTTTAATCAAGGGACAGTTCTTTGGAATTAAATATTTTTTTATTAATTCCTCTCGTGTATCCTTCCTAAGGCCATCTTTAAGGATAGGATCCCAACGTTTCGGTAAATCAACCACAATATCTGGACCCCAATCGGCAGTTTCAGCTACAAAGTCTCCTAGAGCCGTTAAGAGCTCGGGATCTGCGATAGGAGGAGCATTATCGCCATTTGCATTATCGTCATCAGCCGGGGCTGTCATACCTTGGGGGTCAGCTGGCTGTGATGCACATTCCCCCGTTGTAGAAAGTTCGGGTGGCATGGGTGACGCAGAGCGTGCGGAGATACCTTGCTCATGCACTGACCTCACTGAGTCAGCGGGTATGTCAACCGCCGTCGCAGCCGTCGGCGAAGGCGAGCGGTCAGGAGACGAAAGCCTAGACGCACCGCTGTCCGATTCCAGATATTCTGAAACGTGTTTTTTGGTTAATATCTCGTATTAACTCTAATAAAATACAATAGGTCAATATCTCGTATTGACTCTAAAACAGAAAATAATAGGTCAATATCTCGTATTGACTCGATAGTTTGATGTAAGTACCGTCTAACATCTCGTGTTAGATCTAAGGTATCATTATACAACGAATTATTCATTTAATCCGTGTATTTTGCACTATAATAATGAACTAGAATTATGTAGGTAGTAGGAACGTACCTTCCATTGACACACGCCTATGACGACCTCTTTTCCTAGACAATTTTTGTTCATATTTCTTTATTTTTCTTCGCCATTTATCTTCAGTAGTTTCTGCATGCTTCCTTTTTGGCATTTTTTATGTTTTTAATCCGTTTATCACCAATAATATTCGAAAAAACGAAAAAACTTTTTCTTATGTGCGGTAGCCGTGCGCGCACGGAAACGAATGAGGAACGTTGTAGTGGGTTGATCAAGCGCCAGTGGAGATAGTGCTATCTCTTTCTTTCCTATGGCGCTAAACTATGTGCGAGTGAGTCGAGGCGTAGCAAGGGCTACTACAAGTAAACAAATAAATCTCTAAAGACGAAGTCAGGATAATTCGATAAATATTCGCATTGCTGCTGGTGGTCGTTTGGGGGGAGGATTTATATTATTTTAGCTCTGGCCTGCCGTTTATGCCTGATCTATTGAGATACCTTTTATATTCTAAGCACCATTTAGTGCACGAAATGTGAATTTAAGTGCACAAAGTTGGAAACAATATCATTAGGCTTAGATATAGTTTCAAATCAGCTCTGAACATCGTAACTTCTTACATAATAGCTCGGCCAATTTTATAATTCAAATATTCTTGATCAGATTTAATTACTACACAATAAGAAATCTAGCACACAATCCCATCTATCAATCTCACACTACATAACACCGAGTGTAGACTATTGAAAACAAATAAGGGAAGGCATTGTTATGTTTTTCTTCGAGAACCGATAGTACTGAGGTGGAAATAGGTGTTTTGCCAGAGCGAATCATCCGCGATGAAGCGGATATTATTAAGTCTTTGAAGAAAGTTCCCACAAATGGGTACGCAGGAAATGTTACAAACAAAAAGGATAAATTAATATCTTTCTCGCAGGGTTAGTGGTATTTGTCACGGTTGGTTGGTGAATACTTTTATGGGATATTCGACAAACCTGTGTCGTAACCGATTATTACCCATGACTTGTCACGATCTATGATATAATTTGTTGGGTGCCATAATTTCTTATCTGACTTTATGAGTTTCTTTATTTTCAATTTGTGACGATAATGTTATTGTATATCAGACGTACCACAACATATAAAATAGTGATTTATTGCTCAAAGATAATTAAGTCAAAGTGTTTATCCTCACCATTCATTTGACAATAAAACTCTTGTATTATAATATAATTAGAAATACTAACTTTTTGAAAAATTTATAGTTTAAGACTCGTTATTTAACGAAAGTTAAAATTACACACAAGTAAGGTGATGGGAAGATCATTGAAGACTAACAAGATTACTTATGAACTAGTCAATAAAGATTTTATAATACAAGTGCTAGAATTAAATGGGTAACTTGTGTATTTCTGTTTCTAATTACTTTTAATTATTTAATTGATATTTGGTCGTACGTACAAGTTTATTGAATGTTGTAAAACTAAGTAAATTCCTCAGATCACAGAAACAACAGGAGATATGGCAAGGAGGCGTGGTACATGCGAACTCATGTGGCCACGACGGGGCCTTATGCCACTTTCAATAATAAGTCGAATGTCAACTTGCGACGTCTTCACTGCTCGTGATTTTTTACAAAATGCCGCGTTGTTCAGTGAATGTTTGTAAAAATAATAGCTGTATTGTGAATTACACGAAAGATGGTATCTCATTTCACACGTAAGTACTACAAAAATAATGTTTTTCATATTAAATTCATTAAAACATTACTTCGTGGTACGAGAAACATGATGAAAAACCAAATCAATTGTTTTCATTAGGAACAAAAACCATTGCTTGTTTAGTACAAATCGACCAGTGAATCGGCTGATCTAATAGCGCAATGGATAGGTGTTTTACTGATGCTCTCACTCACACAATATTTTCGAAAAGCTGCTGCTGTCAGTCTTTGTGAGCTAGAGATGTCTAATTGTGATGTTTGTAGTTGTCGATATTTTATACGATGATTCTGCGTATACGTACGAATGGTTATACATATTATGCATTATACAATTAATTACTCTACACAATTGTTACTGCAGTATAAGGCGTATTTTATGGCGTTACTGAGCGTTGCCGTAAATGGAGATAAGAAAAACCAATATTCTGTACTATGTATTTACTAATAAAATATAAATTTATTTTTAGTTTAAACAACAAATTATAAATATAGGTAGGTAAAAAAAAAACAAACAAACACTTTCGAACGTAATACAATATTAAAATAAAAATTAATTGCAGTATCATACAGTATTGCAAAATTATTTGCATTTAACATTAATAAAATATAATTAATATAACTGAAACTAACAAATCCCGAGTGATCAAGTGCATACAAGTTTTCAGTATTCAGTTTTTTTTTTTTTTTTCAGTTTTTAGATTTATTTTACAGAAGGTAGGTAGGTAAACCTTAAAAAAAGGGGTTGTAGGTTTGATTCCCATCCGAGACAAATATATGTGATGAATATAACCTATGTGATGATGTCAAATATTAATTATTGTTTCCATTTTTCGTTGTGATTGTTCTTTGTGTAATATTTTGAGAATATAATAATTCGAGAATATAATATTTTGCGAATATAATATTTTGCGAATGTAATAATATGAGAACAAAGGCTAATAACAACGTTTATATTATCACGCTTTCTTATTTTTGCAAGCAATACTGAAAATAGAAAGTGCTTTTTATTGCTTAATATTGACTGAATAAATAGTATTCATTGGTTGCTCGAGTTATCTATCTATCTATCTATTTAGATACTTAAATAAAAAGAGAAGTCCTGACTGACTCTCTGACTGACTGACTCATCAACGCCCAGCCCAAACCCTTGGACCTAGAAAGCTGAAATTTTGCACAGAGGTTCCCTTTATAATGTAGACAAGAAATAAAGAAGGATTTATTTTTTGAAATTCAACCCCTAGGGGACTTAAATAGGGAATGAAAGTTTGTATGGAAAATCGTCATTTTTGTAGTTAAACCGACATCCACGCGGGCGAAGCCGTGGGCAAAAGCTAGTCTTTTATTAAATCAATAGCTAATGGGAATGCATGTAACTGGGAACTTCAGAATTCGGGCATTATATAGCCGATGAAATGTAAAACAGTATTGTGTAAAAAAAATTAAGCGAATACTTAAAGACATTGGATTGTCTTTATTAGCGACTCACACACGGTTACACATCAAGCTACACATTTCTAGTATATGCTGATCTCGCATTGTATAGGATTTTCGTCGTACAGTGCGTGGTCACTGTAAACTGAAAATGTTCCCATAGCTTGATGTGTAGCCGTGTGTACTCGTGCATGATTCTTCTTTCATTGCATCTTGCTTTTATTATTAACTAGCTGATGCCCGCGGCTTCACCCGCGTGGATGTCGTTCAAATTATATACTAAAACCTTCCTCTTGAATCACTCTATCTATTAAAAAAAACCGCATCAAAATCTGTTGCAACACGTCATCTGAGGTGTAAGTTAATATTACGATTTACTACAGACACAAATCAATATATATATTTTTTTTAATCAACCTGTTTTGAATAAATGACTTTTTTTTATTTTGAATGATTTCTGGACATATTGTTTTTTATTTATAATATATTATTTTCAGGACCCCAAAAGAACTTTATTACAATATATTAATAAATAGAACGAATCGATAACTTTTCGATTTAGTCAATCACTAGCGTCGAAGTAAAACAAAATGTATTAAGTAAATTGTGCGGTGCATGGTAAATACACGCTGTGACTGAAGGGATAAGGTTTATAATTGATTGTGTAGTACGTAATGTTTTAAGAAATGCGGATGTGTTTGCGAATGCGTATATCTATTGTTTTTACTGCTCTGCGTGTGTGAACTGACGACACAGGTCCCCATACATTTTCGGCTAAAGGGCATATCTCCTGTTGTTTCTGTGATCTGAGGTAAATTCCATGTTTTCTTGGTAACTTGATGCCTAATGCCGACTAGGTTTTATTGACTTCACACAACAACTTAAATATCTCGTAATATTTAAGTAAGATTAGTTTTATAAATAGAAAATTGCATAATTAATTTATAATTTTATACTAAGGCGCCGATGTTTTATATTAAGACACTGAATTTTAAATAGAATGTTGAAATTGAATGTTTAAATCGAGTAATATTTATGACGTAAGTGAGTGGTTTACTTTTTACACACGCTAAAATAAAATGAGCGCTTTAGCAAAATTAGATTAATAATATGAATAACGTTACAATTCGCCAAATGGTCATAGAGTGGAAATTCTAGCGTATGCGACCATTTTACGAATTTAACTGAATGCAACTGAATATTAGTATTTTGCATGTAGCAACTAAACAAAATACAAAAAAAGTGATGGATATAATATCGATGGATTGAGAAGGAGAGGAACGAAAGGAAAGATTAATGATATGAAAGAGAAAATATGAGTAAATGCCACCGTGAGTCGTGACGTCTAACAGGGAAAAAATGGAAGAAGAAAACGTGTTGCGCCGACCTGAAATAGAATAGGATAAGGAAGAGATGATGATGATGATGAACTGCCTATCTGACCTCCACCACCCAATTTGTATTGAGTAAGACTGGTGGTAAGACTGGACAGAAATCCGCTGAAGAACCAGGGTCACCGACATAGCTCTCAGAATATGCAAGTTGAAGTGGCAATGGGCAGGCCACATCGCTCGCGAAGAACCGACAACCGATGGGGTAGGAAGGTTCTCGAGTGGCGACCACGAACCGGAAGACGCAGCGTTGGTAGGCCTCCCACCAGGTGGACCGACGACATCGTGAGAGTCGCGGGCAACCGGTGGATGCAAACGGCAGGCTGCCGCTCGGTATGGCGTTCTATAGGGGAGGCCTTTGTCCAGCAGTGGACGTCTTATGGCTGATGATGAAGACTGGTTGTCAGGCTTGTACCAATTTCGTTATGAAAACTTTATTGCAACTTAATTTCGAAGAACTATCACAAAGTCACCTAACTTTCTACCGAGGTCAATTTACTAATAACTCCGGTTTACAGTTTCAAACAGTTGTAAACGCTACAGCTTTCAAACAACAACATTTAATTTTGCGTTGAAAGTAAGCAAGTTTGAGCAACAAGTTAATAACGAACTGACTCGGGTTTCGGTTAGCCACAGAGTAACTATAACATAGTTATAATGCGGGTTAAACCGCCGTTAAAAAATAATTTAAATACACGGTCTGACCGCAGTTTAACTGTACACATAAACTATGATTTAGGAACGGGTGAAGTGAGAAAAGTTACTGGTGTGAAACATTGTAATCGCAGTTTCTGTTAAGTTGAGCTCGTAATTTTGTATGTATTGTGGACTTGTGTTGTGTGGTGTAACTTTATGGTTTACGGTGTTATTTGAAAAGCGAAGGGTTAAGTAAGCACCTATAAAGTTTTGTGTGAAACAAAGTTGACTGAAACGGACGTGTTTATTACGTTTATGTAATTGAATTACTTGGAAAGAACTAAACGTTATTGTATACCTTAATCTTCTGTTATTTTTAAGAGAAGAGAGTTTTTTTTTGTACTAAGAGCTAATACTGATAATTATTAATTGAAAATTCCTCGTTACCAGTCGTTGAAATGTGACGTCTCAGAATAAGGTTCGGGGTTCGATATCTATGTTGGGCAACGTGTTATTGGGTTTTTCCATCATGAATTTCTCAGTAGCAGCCACGAAGCCTGAATTCATGCTCGGTTGATGACAATATTCACGCCCCCTTTTACACGAAACTTAATCATGACTGGTAAAACGTCGGTGTAGTTTTAGGTATGTACATTGTACACCTCTGCCTTACTCTTCGAGGAATTTCAATATATAAAGGTAAATTCGTGGGAAACCTAACTTTACCCAGGAACGTAAACTCAAACATGCTTTCTCCAGACTAATGAGCAACAATACACCTTAGTCTTAAGTCGGGTCAGTTCGCCAACTGCATATTTTAGCTAAAACAATCAATTGAATAGACGTACGGTAATTTACGGCAATTTTAACAGACTGTGGTGGCGAAAGTATACGGACTTACGAAGGCTCTAGCATTTGACACAGTCATTGTTTACCAACAGTTTGTATGGCGAGAATTTAGTACTGATGGCTTTGATGTAATAGTACCTGCTGTTAGGGAAAAATGTTTTGTTTGAAAGGCGGGGAAAATTCGGTTAGTTCTTGTAACTTATGGAGCGTTATCGGTTGCATTCATTGTTTATTTTGTTTCATAATAGTATAAGGTATATTTGTTGGGTAGTAAAGTAGAGTCATTATATGACTATGACGTTTTCGTTTCCCCCCCACATGGATCCCTTCCATGGGATAGTTGTCTTAAAATTTATAGGTGTGCAAAAATTGCCAATTCTCTAGAAATATCAAAGATATTGTTCGTTCCTTTCATACATTTGAAGATAATAAACCAAAGTACCTACTCGATTTACAAATAGAGAATCTTGCTTTTTGGACAAAGAGATATAGTCATTTCAAAAAGTGGGGCAACTATCCTGGTTTTACCCTTACTGTCCCCAAAACGGTGAAGGAAAACATTTTGAGGAAACCGGTATTTTCTAGAGTCACAACACAATACAGTTTTCTTTTCCTTGGTCTTCCTCTTCCTCTCCATCCAACATGTTATAGAGAGAAATTCGGGGGTCTAGAATGGTTGCTTTCAGAATCATAATAGAGTAATAAAAATCCAAAGTGTATACAAAATTTCAGATTAATCGGTTGACAGGAAGAGGGTGAAATTTGAATTACTAAATTTGACCCAAGAATAATAAATAAAACAAACGGGGTGAGCTAAATAAAACCGTTTAATATGAATTACGTTATAATTCACAAGTGGTATAATACTAACTACACCTTCTTATTAAGCTATTGCATAGCTTCTATCGCGGGCCTTGAGCGTGGAGAGCGAATCCAGAAATTCCGTAACGAAAATATTCAACCAGGTTGCTATGGTTACGGAAAATAACAAGGTTGTCAACTGAGGTTGTCAAATTAAATAATTAATTATTTGCCTATAAAGTATATAGTATAAAAAATGTTATAAGTCGATAAAAAATGCTATGCAATAGCTTTACCGCGGCAGTCTCCGAGTGCCACATGGTGCCACATTTAGTTTTTTTTTGGGGTGGGAAATCATCAATCAACTCCTCCCGCTCTCCGCGCGGTAGGAAGTGTCAGACTTCTACTGACTAAAAACCACCCATGTTCCTTCTTAGCCCTACACCTGTGACAATTTTATGAATTTTAACGTTATTGATAGATCATTATTTTAAAGCGGTCATTTTAGGCCCCCTGTATAACAGCGTGAACATCATAGGCAGATTTATACTTACCCTTCTATTTCTATAGTATTAGACAATTCACTCGACCAATGTAGAGGCCTTAAGTATCGATAGTTCGATACGTTTGCATTTATTCATATCGTATTTAACTTCCATTATCCGTTCTGAATGGTCCCATTTACATAATACGAGAGGTATTAAATCTACAATGTATAAGTTGCTATCTACAGATGGTATTGAAGATAGCTACCGAATTTAAACTATAAATATCATGGTAGAAGGTTATGTTTTGTGTGTATTGTCGAGCTTATTATGGTAAGGGCGTGTCGACGGCGCGTTTGTGTTCCACGCGCGCCTCAAAGAGATGTCAGCAACATGGAAGGGGCCCGCAAGGGCCGACGCCCGTCAGGGCTGTGGATTATCGAAAGGCATAATGCGGCTCCGACACAAGGGCGAAGAAGGAATGGGTTTGGTTTTTAGTCAGTAGAAGTCTGACACTCCCCTTCGCTCTGCCCAAGAGCGGGGGGGGGGTTATTCGATGATTTTCCATCCACCAAAAAAAAAAGGGCCTGTTTCACCACTTACGGTGGATTTTTCTTTAACTTACGATAGTTCAGGGTTCAGGGAGCTTAGGGTCTTAAAGTCTGACAACCAGTCTTACCAAGGGGTATCACATTACCCAGTACTAACTGGGTTGTTGAGGTCAGAAAAGCAGTCGTTCCATGTAAAATAATGGTGGTCAGCTGCATCCAGTTAGACTGGATCTAATAACAATTCTAATATAATTTAATTTTAAATTAATTTCTTGTAAAAAAATTAATAATCGTATTAACCCATAACCTCCGAATTTTAATATAAACCCCAACAAAGTTGTGAAAAGGCTAGGCAGATGATGATGACCGAGCTTTACTTTCACAGCTATCGTCACTTGTAAATAGTATTTCATGACTACTATTAAGGTGCATTAAAAGAGTCACGCTTCCATTACCCGTTGTGAATGGTCTTATTTACATAATACGCTACAATAGCACTCAATCTATAAGTATGTCATGAACGTCATCAGAAGATCGTATTAAGATAGCTGCCGAATTTAAACGAGCTAATATTAAACGAACGTTATGAAATATTAATATATGCGCGATCTGTGATCTCTCGGCCAGTTTTAATATAGTTATACTCTTGTTAATATTCATAAATGAATGTGTGACATTAGGACAGACTGTTCATGAATATTTATATATGGAACGAGAGGTAATATTTTGTTTATTTTTAAGTAGACAGCAGGCCAGACGGTTTGATGATGTAATTTAGAATCGCAAGAGTTAGGTTTGGACTCCATCGTTTACGTAGCAACAGTAGGATACGATCTATTCTAATTTTGAATGTATTGGAAAATTACTGAGCATCTTATGCAATACATGATCGTATTTTAATAACGGACTCAGCGAGCTTAAAAGCTATGTTTTATAATTATTTTTGATTTTCTTTATGCTATAGCCGGGGAAAGATTTGTTTAGTGTTCCCCTTGTCATACTCTTCCAGCGATGCCTTAAGCCGAGGCACGTAACCCACAAGGGTTGCCTTCAGCGTGTAGTTGTTTAGTTTGCAGTTTTATCCTCTAGTTGGAGGCCTTACATTTAAGACACCCACCCACTGAAGATAGTCTGGTTAAGACGACACAAAACAAAACGATTATATTTTTGACCGGCTGAACTTATACTTATACCGGTATACTTTTCAAAACTTTTTATGCTTAATATTGTTAATTTTTTTGCATCATGCTTCTAGACCAGCCCTAGAGTTTGAAACAGTGAATTGTCTGACTCCTATTTTATTAGCTAAAATCTAAGTCTCATAAGTAACTTAATTACTTTATGTAAATACGACTGTTATTGATATTTTCAAGCGCTATCATATAATATCGACTGCGGTTACATAACAGGTCGACAACCTGTCATGTAATGTTATCTTTTTTGCTAAATTAACCACAAACTGCGTCGATGACCACTTTGTGGTCGTATTAAGTTAGCCCTTCGTACTTGAGAGATTCAACGTACCTACTTGTTTGGTGTTTTCCGAGATCATGTTGATTCTGTGAGCATGGCATTATTTTCATCATTCTCTTGACCTAATCCCGATTTATTTGGGGTTGACGCAATATTTGTCTTCTTCTTCCACATTAGTCGTTGAAATTGGGATAAGGGCAGGACAATACCATCACGCCTGTTATTCCGGAAAGAAGAAAAAAGAAGAAAGAGAAGAGGTAGAGAATTAATGATGAAGATGGGAATGTAATTAAAAATTATTCATAAATAAACTGAAGTAACTAACTTTGGTAAGCGCTCGACCACAGACCGGCCCTTTTTTGATGATAAAGGATTACGTTATCAAGTAGGTACCTACATTTTGTACACATTATGCAGATTACCTAACCTTCGTAAAGCAGGTCGGATGCAGGATGATGTCATAGGCCTAAAGGTTTTGGTAACTGGAAATACACATAACATCAGCAGGCTGTGTTGAATCCCATCATCATCTGCCTAGCCTTTTCCCAACTATATTGGGGTCGGCTTCCAGTCTAACCGGATGCAGCTGAATACCAGTATTTTACATGGAGCGACTGCCTATCTGACCTCCACAATCCAGTTAATACTGGGTAATACGATACCCTTTGGTAAGACTGGTTGTCAGATTTCCAGGTCACTGACTACCTGTAACGATCTATATATGACAGCCGGGACCAACAGCTTAACGTGCTTTCCGAGGCACGGAGAAAACTCGGTATGAAATAGGCGGTCACCCATCTACAGACCAACCTAGGCAAGCGCCGATTAACCTAAAGATTGACCCGAGTGGCAGTTATTATTACGCCACGAGCTCCTCCTCCTCGCTGTGTTGAATCCCTTAAAGAATTTAAATGACATTTTCGCGAAATATAGTGAACTTTTATATTACACCAAAGCCCTGCCAACAGTGCCAACCCTTGGTCGAGCGAGCCCACGATGCTAAAACAGAAGTCTTAAACCAGCCCTTAAATAATGATCTCACTCAGATCCTGCCGGTCCCTTTGCTATCCTGCCTAGGGACGCCCTAAGCTGAGGCACGTATACACCGTAGTTGGTGCCCATAGCGCGGTGTCCACTTAGTCTATAAGTATTGATGCGGTGCCCTTACACTCAAGGCACCTATAGGATAGTCCAGTCAAGCTGAAGCCAGTCACATTGATTGACCTGTATACACAAAAGGTTACAACAAACAACTTTACTAAGAATATATCTCCCATGTTTGTACGCAGAGTAACGTTACCACAAATACCTATCAAGAAAACACAAAAGTTTGGGTTGTATTTTTCCTACTTAAAAGAGTCTAAACAAAACATCAGATTAGCACCTAGCATGTTCACTGAACATGTCAACACACTATATAATCTGTCAACACCACATAATTTAAAAACAGAACAGGTGTAAACGTCACACTCGAAATAATAAACCGACAATTAATTTAACACGTGTCAGTTCATAATGGGGTGGAAACGTCATGGCATGTGGCGACGAGAGTGAATGAACGCGGTCAGCCTCCGGAAAATCGTTCACTCGTTCACGAACTATCGTTCAACGTTGATGAACAGATTAGAGTATTATTTACACGCATTAGTAACGCTGTTTACGCATACACCTGTTTCAGTGATGAATTGATGAATAAAATAAATATTTACATTTTCTATTTATATCGGAGTGTTTATGTTGATATGTTGATGAATTTGTTTTTCGTTTCGGAGAGTTTTAACTCTGAAACTGCTTTATCGATTTTGAATAACATCACATCACACCTGTAATCCTCGAAGGGATGGGCAGAGGTGTAAGTACCTAATAGTACACCCACATTTCGCCAGCTAAGTTTCAGTTCCATGTGTGTGTCCCATTGTTTCAACAGGGCACAAATCCAGACTCCGTGACTGCTACTAAGAAATTTCTGATGAAAAAAAAATCAAAAACCCTTTACCCGACCCAGGAATCGGACCCAGGAGCTGATTCTCAGCCGTCGCGCTTGCGACCGCTAGACCAATGAGGCATTGAATATTCTCGCTCTTTTTAGAAGATCTCTACAAAGCAGATACGTACAGAAGCTAGTTTTGTTTAAATAAACATACTTATGAGGTTCTAGCTTCAATAGATTAAGAAATTCATAGATTGTCAGTTTATCGGTTAATTAAAATAGCCATGAGAAGCAAAGGTGAAGCACCGAAATGACCGTTTAAAAGCTCAATCACTCCTAAACCAGTTTGAGATTATTATTTTCGTATAATCGTGGGAATCACAAGTGAAGTGTTAAAGTTATATTTCAATCACTTCTAGCTTGAATAGGGGATCGGACTGGGTCAAAATAATATGATTCTGTTTAGTCCGTACCTAAGTTAGATTATCGAAAAATATTGAATACGTGTTTTTTGTTTTATCAAATCAATAAAAAATGACGAAGATAAAACGCGTCAAAGATCTTGGAGTGGGGCTTGAAACGTCACTTGTGTCGTCAAAATGTACTATCATATGACGTCACACGAGTTTTCGAAGCACTGTATCGTCTTCATTTTAAGTTTACGTGAAAAAAGAAAAAATACGTGTCCAATAATTTTTGGAAATCTATCTGACGGACTAATTAGTTTTTTTTTGTCCGATCCCCTATTGCTACTGAATTGTAATAAACTATTAAACGTGATAGATATAGCGTTAATTGACAAGTTAATTTATGTGATCCAGATGTTTACAAGTCGTCTAGTGTTTTGTAAACAGTAGATATGTCGACACGCCCTGGTTGCGAGCATTCCAATAGTCGTGTTCAGTTGGAATGTTGCGTTACTCCCGATTTAGCACACCGACCGCTTTTAATATGATTAGGACTATGAATATATTAATAGTAGAAGGTGTGTCGTGTAAGTAACTGGTAACTATTAATAACAGCACCTCCTTGCCTTGAGGCTGCCACAGATTCTATAGCTGTAGAGTAACTATCAGCCGTAAATTATGGTTGCGCGACAAATGCGAATCGTTTCCGTACCCATTGCAGACGTCAGCAGTGTTTAACTGTTCATCACTATATTTTTCTCACGACCTAAAGGCGACTTCTTATAGGCCATAGAACTAACATTTCTTTAGAGCTGTAATCGAACCCGTGAAATGTAGCCACAGAAAGTCAAACACTTTAGTGGCTGTGGCTGCCGGGTTGTCTATTGTTCAGCTACGAACATGCACCGCCTCTACGTTCATTGTATAACTTAGGACACCGAAATGTCCGTATTTATCATTAATTAAAAACACCTTATACACTGAAACAATAACCCGTTAAGCCAATTAACGGGTTAACAAAACTTTTTTAACAACAAAATAAATAATAGACAATTTGTCATGCACAAAAAGCATGTGAGTTAACTATCACTGTAATGGTTCAATTAACATAATGCATAATACTATAGAAATGTTATGTTGTCAATTAGTTGTCACGTGATCGCGTTGACGAACCTAGTACCTATGTACTTTAAGAACATGCAATATCGTTGAGTACAATCGGTTCTAATTATGCGACGTCACAGTTTTAGATAGTTGCGGTGTACTCGACGAAGCACAATCGAGGTGAGCAACCTCGCATCCCATTGTCAGCCGTTGACATGTGGGAATGTAAAGTGAAGCGCATATTTGTGGAGAGTGACTTCAGACTAGTTTAATGCTCAAGAAACTTAATTAGTTAGTAAACAGGATCGTAAACAGAGCTTGCGTTTACGATTTCTGCTGTGATGGGATTATTTTAAATTATAAATTCACTTGTTACATTAATATTGCGTGATCTACAAATGTGAAAGATAGATATATGTTTGTTATTCAATCGCCGTAACGCCTGTAACAGACCAACGAAATCTAATGTTTATCAAAGACGCAAGAGGTAGAATTTCACATCGAGTAAAATGAATATGTCAAAATCTTGCTCGGATTACGCTTTCAAGAGTTGGTGAAAGCTATATCAAAATTCAGCCAGGGGACAATTTATAATATTAGGCTTGTATAAGACAAACAGACAGATAGACTCAAAGGGAAACGTAGGAATGTGGTTCATTTATATAATATTCCGTAACACTCAAGAATTTACGTTTCATAACTGATGATAAACCTCTCAGTTCCGTTACTCAGTAAATTGCTAACAAAAATCAATTAAAGAGCTCCAAATGAAAACAAAGAAATAAAGTAACGATAAATGATTACACGTTCATGTTCGTGAACGCAGGCCCAACCTCAGCGTTAGAACACAGTTCAATAGCTAAGATTGTAATCGCAAAGGCCATTCAATACGTAATTGATACTCGAGTTATGTTGTCAATAGACATTGTAGTCAAGTGTATCGTGACAGCTAAGGAGAACTGCTGCATTAATTATTTATTATAATAGAAAGCGCTGCGCATAAAATAAAGTGATCGCGATGACGTGTAAGAAAATCTGATTTTAATGCAAATTGAATTGTATGCCGCTGAAGATCCTGAGCTAATAATTAAATGCATTATTCTTGTGGCTCAAAAAAAATAAACGAATCTCTTTGCTAGTCACGGCGCATAATTTTATAACAACTTTGTTTTAATAGGGTCTGTTCTGGTATGCTCGGTGCATTGTTAGCTTTTTGTTCGATAAATTGTTAAATTACGAGTTATTAAATGTTTTGTTGAGTTCCTTCGGAAGTTTCATTCGGAAGTGTTTAGAGCGTTTCCCTGTGAACAGTTTCTTTACAAATTGATTTACATACTTGTGTGTGGTGTATAACTGTGTTACGTGCGGTTTTAAGACAATGGGGCTATCATTTTTGTAGCCCCGTTAGAAAGGTGGATTTTCCCAAATTATGAACTGTTTTTAGTTCTCATTCGTTTTGAGGGTTTTTCTTTAAGTCAGCGTTGATTTTTTAAGCTAGTCAAACCAAAGGACATCAACCAAAATGGGATAAGCCGGTGAACAGCCGTATTGGGAAAAAATAAATTCATGCATAATTTAGTAATAATATATAGAAAACATTGGTCTCTATTCGGGAGTGTCAAAATAAATAATAAATGGAATCCGAGCTATTAAACATGATTGCTGCAACTGCATAGTCGGTCGAAGGACTGTAAGTTGCTGCGCTTATAAATCATGTCTGTGGTATGGTATTTACGCTGGGCAAGGTATTAAAATGTCACTCCACCTGCTCAGTTTTTAGACCATGTTTTATTTCAAAATATTGAAGTTTTTTTTGTTTTGTATAATATATCAATTTGATACCATACTTCTTACCTATATGTTTTCTGTGTACTGTAAGCCACTCAATCAAATTTAAAATAGTGCGATATTTTTATGTCCGTGTTCAAGCCCAAACGCCATACAAAGTGGTTGAAGTCCTTTTCGAAAATATTTCTGGGAAAATCATAAAAATCGACTGCCTTTTGCTGGAATCCAACACAGCAATAACTCGACCGATAAATCAAGAATCTAAGTACCAAATATCCAATTCAAAACCACAATTCGTATGCAAAGAGACTGCAAAGCAAACACATGTTCTCAGAGGCAAGTAATTCAAATCATTTGTATGACAATATCTCCATTGTATAGAGTTGGCGAAGTTATCACATATTATCGTGTCCACGGGAGCTTAGCTTGCGACACAAATAACTAATAGTCCGGGCTCCGGGCCCACTTTATACTGCCTGAATGTAAATGTTCAATGCTTACTCGCGAAATTTATGAAGTAGGATATGTAGATTCGTTAGGACGGCTTGGTCTTTAATAGGAATTTGGTCGACTTAAAACATCTAAAATATTTTTTTTTGCGCATTGTTCAAGCTTTTCAACAAATTTAAAAAGTGCTTGATTTAAAATGTTTCAGGCTTCAAAGCAACGCCAGAAAAACTTCCTGGAAATCTTTTTGGAAGTTGTGTCAGAGTAAAGATCCTGTTCACGATCCTGCTAGGTAGTTGACATTAGAGAAAAGCTGCTGTCTCGGTACTGCAAAACAAACCTACTTGACGCCCTCAAATCATGCTTTGTCACCAGCCAGTGCAACATTCTACACAGAATTGTATATCAAATCGCTTCCAGGTATCCGCCACTCCGACATAAGTTCCTTGCAAAACGTGTATTAGAATACGCATGAATGTGTTCTGAATATAACCTGCAATAGTTAACGGGACTGTTAACGCAATTGTACTTCCTATAGCACAGTTATGATGAGCGTGCGCGCACAAAGAGATTCTCACTTGGCATTGTTTATTAATGCGAGTGATATCCATGTGAAATAGCACTGCGCCATGTAATTATAAGAGATTCATATGTATTTGTGTGTTTAAAAGGACAGGGACAATGAGTTTGAGTGGTAATCTTTGAGTATTGTTATTAGTTTTCCTTTTCAAAGAAATCTTTCAGCTGAGTATTTACTTCTCTTTGATCATTTTCATTTTTCCTTTTCGGAAAGTCATGGTTTGAAAAGCTCGTGGCTAAATAATAAAAGCCGCTCGGATAATATTGATTATGTTTTGGGTAAAGCCGCGCTTGCCTAGGTTGGTATGTGGATGGGTGGGCCCCAATTACATACCTTGGAAAGAACGTTTAGACGTTGGTCCCGGCTGTAATTTGTAGATATTTGACAGTCGTTACTGGTAGTCACTGGGAAAAGACGTAGGGGAAGGCAGACAAAAAGATGGGAGGATGATCTGCCAAAAGATTGGCGAAGACCTGCCCTGGATATGAATAAGTGGAGGGAAATAGAGGAGGCCTATGTCGGAAGACAGCCTGACCTGGTAGCTGATGTTGAGCTATGAAGGGCTATACTTACCTATTAGTTATGAAAAAAATGTTGTTACTTTTAAGTTAATGTTACTACTTGTTGAGGTCAATAATAGTAGATTTTACAACAAGTGCACAAAACGAACCATTTTTATCCGCGACTTTTAGCAGCCCGAGCCGAAGGAGAGGGCTGCTATTAGTGTCGAGTATAAAAATGGTTTTGTGGACGAGTTATAAACTCTGCTTTTCACTTCGAATGCGAGGAAATAAAACAGTAGTATAACATATTTCTTTAATTAAAATTCAAAGTAAAATTTGTACAGTTTTGAATACTGAAGGAAATTGTTTAGGCTTGCAGACCTATACAGCCTACTGTTAAATTAATTTTGTAACAATAATTTTCATTAATTAATTAAATAACTTACCGTACTTGAATTTAAATTTTAATATCTTTTAAGTCTTAAAAAACACATGGCAAATAAATTAAAGTAAATATTATAAAATAACAAATTCTATCTATGAACTTCTTATTGTGTTTGGCTGTATGGCTCATTTTCTTTGCCTTAATAAAGATACATTTATGAGTAGATACGTTAACGCCCTTGTGCACAAAATTTTGTGCAGCCTATATCTTGCAAAAATAAGCACTTTCAGAGCATGAGAAGTGAAAAGGCTATTTTAATGTTTTATCTATTTACTGGTAGTCAATGGCCCGAAAGTCAGACAACCAGGTTTACCGAGGGCTATCGCATTTCCCAGTACAAACTGGGTTGTGGAGGTCAAATAGGCAGTCGCTCTATGTAAAATATTGGAAAAAAATCAAAATCTCTTTGTCTTCGGTTATCCTTGCTTTTCTCACGGACTAAAATCTATTCGAGGTGTGAGCCAGCTTGTAATTCATTGGTAGCTAACACTCGTTCAGTTGGCATCCTGTGCTGTCCTTTTATTGTACAGTCTGAGTATGTACATTCGCGTAATTCAAGCGAATCGTTTAATCTAATTACGGTGGCGCCTACAGCCTACCCGGGATCCTCAATGAACGTGCAACCATTCCAAAATGCCTACTCTGTGGCTTCAAAGTAATCTGGGCATGAGAATCAGAGCGGATACAATAAGATAAAAAATAAAATTGATTGACTTCGATCTGTGGTTTTTAGCGTCAAAGACGTTATTGAAACGTTTGAAAAAGTTAATGGTGCTGTGTGTTCATTTAATTAAGTTAATGGTATCAATGGGTGGTGACTTGGCGTAGTTATGCGTATGACGGTGCAATATATCATATAGTGGGTTTAGTTTTTGATACATATTTCTGCGCCTACTTAACTAGCGATTATTATCACTGTAGTCTAGCTACAACTTAATTTATTTGAAACTATGTACACGTAGTCGCTACACTTTAATTCATTGAGAAATATATTTACATCCGATTTGCGTAGACTGAAAATCAAATGTTTTGTCTTCTTCTTCCTTTATCGTGTGGTTATTGCTTAAACTTGTGTCAGAGTTTTTCATGCCTTCCATTGGCCTCTGACTTGGCTTTACATGTCATCACAATACGCGAGTAATGGGCGAGCAGCGGTGGCCCAGTGGTGTCGGTCCCGACTTACGAACAGTAGGTCGTGGGTTCGAACCCAGGCAGGCGCATTACTTTGTGTAATTTATTTCATCACCGCTGCTCTCAAAACGGTGAAGGAAAACATCGTGAGGAAACTGTCTTAGAACCAAAAATTTCGAAGACATGTGACATCTGCCAATCCGCACTGGGCCCGCATGGTGGATTATAGCCCATCCCTCTCCTAGAGAGGAGGCCTGAGTCCCTGCAGTGGGAACATTATAGATATGATACAATACGCACATGAATCCGAAAAAACAGTGGTCTTTGAACCCAAGACCACTGTTTTTTCTCTAGAGAACTATGTCTTGGCAGTCCAACGGCCACACCATTAGGCTATCACTTATCTTTATTATTTTGACATAACATTATCAGAACACAGCTAAAATGTCACAATACCATTTCACAAGCACTAACATACAACAGTTTCGTTAACTTAAATGCTGTTTACATCAAAATTTATATCTGTTTTGTATATTCTACCGCTGGAAGGCTCGTAAAATACTGTGTTCTCAATAGTGACCTATCAGACGTGAATACAAATGATATTGTATGTAGCCAATGGCAACTGGCCACTCTATACCGATGTATAGAACACAGAGCACATTGCATTTGCAATTATTCGAGGAACATACCTACGTGATCCTAAAGGACGGTCAGTGAATACTGATTTGATTCGATTATGAGTGATTCGATTCCACGTGGACTAGGTTTAACATCCGTCCGGATTTTGTCCGACCTTTAAGACAAGATATAGATTTAATACTGGTATAAAAATAAAGAAAATGTTCGTGTTCGAAAGAAATTTCGTGGGTGAGTTTACAAACATTTAAACTCCGTACACCAACTTCCAGACCCGGAATAAGAAACCGTGCTGTCAAGTCGTGTGATACAAGATATAAAATTTACTGTTTATATCTCGTCTTTATGGGGGAAAGCTGGATGATAGCTGGTACAAGACCATGGAGATCGGCACAAGAAAAGACGTACAGACCTATACCCAGCAGTGAGTGAATCCAGGCTGATGTGGATGATGATTATAACCCTAACCTGGCCAGTCCTTTGACAATGAATATAACGTCCACAAACGCGATAACAAAGCTTTAAGGCTTAAAGCTTTGTTTTAAGCCCTAAGCTGCTTAAAGTTTAAGCAGCATAAGGTTAATGTCCGATTCGGTAATGTTAACTGGAATTTAACGAAGAATGACACAATTCGTGTCGGTTTGCGGTTGTCATTAAAACTCGAGTGGTTCATTGCATTTTGAATGCGGCACTCCGATAATACTGTCACATTTTCTTTCACTGTAAAAACGTGACAATTAATCAAAATGCATTACCATTATACGTTCACAGTTATAATATAAATAAGAAAGTATATAATATAAAGGTTATCAAACATTTTATAGCAAAATAACGAGAGTCGAAATTTGAAAACCAAGACATGTACATAGTTGCATAAAACATAAATAATTCTACTAATATTATAAACGCGAAAGTGTATGAATATGGATGTTTGTTACTCTTTCACGCAAAACTACTAAACGGATTTGGATAAAATTTGGTACACAGATAGTTTATAACCTGGATTAACACATAATATAGTTATTATTCCGATTTTATCATCCCGTGGGATAATTTTCGACAAAACATGGTACTTATTTGTCGGTACGCGTTAGCGGACACTTAAATCTATTTGCTTGTCCGTTTAAGTGGTTAAATAAATAAATTGGATTCCTATGCCTGCTAGTAGTAAAAAATCAATCGCGTTTACGTCGCGCGCCGTCAATGTGATTGTCAAGGACCCATCCATGATTAAGCCGTGAATGTTTTTGCCGCGACGTTTTGCCGTCCGTGGGAAGTTGTCCGGTAGATAATGGAGACATACCGGTGCGTTGTCTAATACGAGGCACGGAATCATGCGAGAAATTGATCTTGGTGAGGATTAATTAATGTCTTTGTCTTGCGGTTGCTGTTTGTTTTTTATGGACCATAAAGCTTTTACACAACAAAAAGTTGCACACTTATTTGGTTTTATCAGTCCTAGTTCAAAGTGTGTGTTCAATACATCGACGACAAGCTATCGACATTATCTACGAGTAGTTTCAAAACGGCCTTCACTTTCATTTGTCGTATCAGTTCGTAATCATTTTCATAATATCCCGTGCACACATACAAAAAGTTGCTCAATTAAATGTTTAGGTCTGTGTTAGCGAACCGGCGCGGGCGCAAACACTTGTCCATCGCACAAGTAATAACTTTCACAGACCATACCGGTGACTGGCTCACCTTGCGGACTCCCCGAACAAGTAATTTCTCCTCCAACTTATTGAACAAGGTCCCGGCAATTTCTTTTCTTCGCAACCTATGTAGGCTACCAGTAATGAGCGGTTTCTACCTATTCAAGTTTGATAAAATTGCATGCTGCGAAAGAGAGCAGTTGACTTATGGCTTGTCTAGGGACCGATCGAGCGCTGAGCCGCTGCTGTGACTGGACCAGTCGAGGCGGTTTCGAGTTTCATATACTGAGGTCGCTAACGATTATTGCATTTTATTCCTACAGATATTGTTAGAGATTTAGACACTCGACTTTAGTTCCTTGTTCCATGTCTTTCAAGTTCATCTAATAAATCATGTGCCCGCCAATATGGGACCCAATAAATAACGTTCTGTTGTTGATAAAACGACGGAGCTGCCACGAGCGGTACAAAGTTTAAAGTTGATAGTGGATCTTGAGAAGCCTGGACAAGCCTAAGCCCCAGCGGGAAAAGGCAACTATGTTTTCCAAGACGTTGCAACAGCAACACGGTACGTACCGTATGGCGAAATTGATATAATAAATTGTAACTGTACCTGCCAATTAAGTACCTAAGGCGAATGTAAATAAAGATGTGGAGATCGATCGGTTTAGTGCCGGTTTAAACGTTCACGAAATCGTTGTTTACATTTCCACGGCTTTGAATGCGCTCCATGTTAGTAACTGCAGCGTCTACGTAGATGCTTTTAAGTCTATATTTCTTTGAAACACTGCTCTAGTTATCGATCACCTTTAGACCTCAGTTCCTCACAAAGCGTCAGCAGGCTGTAAACGGAAGATAAATCAAAGGCAACAATAAGTATAAATCAATATTACGAGTGTCTATGACTGCGTGTCACCGCGGTTGCCATCGAGCGCTACCAAAGCAGCGCCGCAGAACAATTCGTTACTCATTTCGTCGAAGACAACACGGATGTACACGGCACAGATGCTGCGGATTTATCACGCGTTCGATAGCAATAAATAACCACGCTGGGCGGAGAGGAGCGGAAAGGTCAGCGCGCGGAGCGAGCGGCAGCAAGCGGCGGCTTTCTCAAGGCCGATGCACAACTTAGATATCTCGAGAATCGTGGCGTGCTCGACCCCACCTGTATACCTGTCGATTCTACCACGGAAAATGTTCATTTTTATACTGCTATTATTCATTTCTATAGCTGTATAGCAAAGGAATGCAAGGCTTTTTAGCTCCTTTTTTTACAGATTTTTTTGCTGATACTAAAGGCGCCTGAGAAAATACATTCAAATAAGTAAAAATACAAGCTTTCATTTTACGCGACCACCCTGCGCCTACCAGTTTCAGCAGTCGTTTTGTTATAAATTGCTATTTCAATATACATTGAAGTAATAAATTATTCTTATAACATTGTGTGAAGAGAAAAAAGTCTGTCCGTTCGGTGACTTCCAGTTGGATGCGAAGGTCGGTCGTTGGCGAGACGAAGCGCCATAGATTCGTGATACTACGTTAAAGCTTACAACGCGTAGCAGTAAGCTTGATATAACAAGCGGGAAAACTGAAGCAGTTTTACGTTGAAACGAAGATAAAGAGTTCGAATTCTGAAAGCAAATGATTTAAATTTAAAAGGAGTTATTGCCGCAAATAAGACCTTGTATGCATGCCAATAAGATGACTCATCGAACAAACAACTACTCTGATATTTGTATAACTAAAAATAAAATTAATAATGAAACTAAATATAAATCTGCGAGGTTAAAATGAAGAATTTCCTCAGTGACATCATTTAACCGTGTGTCTGCAGCACTATCTAGCTAGATTTTATCTTCTTTATGGACGGGACAAAAAGGCAGACGCTAGTTGAATGATTGTGAAATTATTTCTAAGTATTTTACGGTCGGTATCGCGTGTTCAATCAGGAGCCTCGGCAGATGTCTCGAGAAAGTCTCGGCGATACGCCGATTCATAAGATAAACTTACATATAGACTAGACTCCCATTAAGAGAGGCGCGAACTCGTGAGTTCATACTCCATCAAACACGCTACTGATTACAAAAAGTGAAACTGTTTTATTACTTGGTACTGTCATTTGTTTATAGTTATTGGCAGTGATGAGTTAGGGTGCTTTTCCACTAGTTTCCACTAGAGATGTGCTATGCTACGTTGCTATGGATGCGTTTGCGTTTCGTTTTCTTAGCTATTTCATCTTCACAGCATAGCTGCATAGCATGCACATCTCTGGTGGAAAAACACACGAAACAATCAGTCAAGTAAAAACTAATTTATATGAAATCAGTGAACGAACACTGCTTTAAAATAGTTTAGGAAAGGCTACGCAGATTATGATGATAAATCAGCGAATGATAGAGAATACAAAGTGTACCTACTTGGTAACAGCATTTCTAACAAACTATCGGTTGCTGATCTGCAAAAACATATTTTTTACTTAATTTGGAAGTGCACAGCAGGCCCCCAAATGAAAATCTGTCTAATTTAAATAAAAAGGATTTTTTTTCGTGATCATTATGATAGAAGATCTATTTATTAGCTCTGAAAGATTCCTGAAACCCAGCCCACCTTAACGAATTGAAAGCCAGATATCCCACACAATGACGCTACATCATAAAATTAATTTATTCTATTGCAATAGAGTACAGTCAAGAGGAAATCAAGATTAAATGCAAGTAATAATCCTTAGATTTAGAATATACTTCACGTTTAGTGGACAGTTTAATCGGTTGATGTTAAAGCTGATAGAATGAGGACTTAGACTTAGGCGGAACTTGACAATCAGTTACGATTTAATATCATTGAGAACGAAGCTTCGAATTTATGATGAAGGAAAGCATTGTAAAGGAACCGGGGTTTTGTGTTCTCAAGTCAAAAATAATGCGTGTATAGTAAATCACTAAGACAGAGTAAGCAAGCGTGGTGATTGGTGATCGAGGGCCGGACTCCACCGAAGCAGAGATGATCTAGAAGAGAGGTAATGATTGGCGATCTCCTCCTCTGAAGTCCAGTCCTTGTGCTTATTTTTGTGAAAACGGTGTTTTTACTCCGTAGTTGGATGATTAATCGGGTTTAATCTATTTTGAAAATACGAGAGTGTAGGTAGGGCATTCAATCATCACTTATAATGTGTGAAAAGACAAAAAAAGGAAAACTAAATGACTTGAAATTAATTTTTGGGTCGTATTAATCAACTTGAATACTTATTATTTCTTAAGGAAGACAAAATGAACGACATCAAACCAGACTCAATGCATTGATTATGTTAATTAGTTTATTCAATATTTTACAATTTTAGAACAAAACCAATTAGTTACCTATGCAAGAATGACGTTAGCTTTATCTAAAATCAATTTCCAAATCATTATTTTATTAAAAGCCTTGTTCTGAAAATATTGTCTACTTGCTATAATATCATTGTGATGCGTGTAAACATTAATTACTTTAATTGAGCTAACGGGCATTTGTAATATGCAACTCACAGCCTTCCTTTATTAATCTACTTCCATAACTGACTTTATGCTGATTAAAAGTACTTTCCCAATCCTAATAATACGTTTGCTCAAGCCTTAAATAATATTCTAAGCACTAACCAAAGAACCTATATCCGTTACCGGATTTATATTTAACGGCTGTCATAAAAATACTTGGCTATAATACCGATTAAATTATAGAGATATTTCAAGATATCGCGAAACTTCGATACTCACTTTATAGTCTGTTTCCAGCTTTATTTATAGGTTCCTTAGATTCGTACAGACTGGATATGAATGAGTTACACGGTAGAGGCAGAGTGCGTGGGTTTTCTCAGAGATAAATACAAGGTACTCATTAGCGACTATCTTGTTTTATTTTATTATAGTTATAAGCTTTTACGGTATGCGATAGTTTTAGTTGATATTAGATAGTTTGGAAAGCGGTCCAAGTTTTGAATGGGGTTGTGACTGTTATATAGCGTAGTGTAATGTTATTGCTGTTTTGGTATCGTTTGTTGTTTGTTAGCGCCTAGCGGTACCTATTTAATAGTAATACATTTTCGTTCTCGTGCCTATACGGTCATCATCATCTGCCAAGCTTGTTTCTAATATTCTGGGGTTATCTTCCAGTCTAATCGCATGCAGCTGAATACCAGTATTTTACAACGAGTGACTGCCTATTTGACCTCCGCAACTGAGATAGTAGGTATTGGGTAATACGATACGTTGGTAAGACTTTTGGGGGTATGAGGAACAGGGTGTAAAGCTCCTCATCCCCCATTGAAAAGGGAGGATCCTCCGACCGGACGGGTGTTGTGTCCGGTGGGCTAACTGCCCGACAGTTGTAAGTCGGAAACTCCTTTATAGGCTTATGTCGCCGATAATGTTCATAGCGCGATGTAGGAATTTCTGTCGATCGTTTGTTAGTACGCAGGTGTTGCGATAGATGTCGCTAGTCGCCACATCACTCCTCTCCGAGACCGGAGGTCGAAAGCAGGTTAAGTCTTGGCGCTTGTCAGCCAGTGGAAGGTTCCAGTGGCTGACAAGCGCCATTGAACATTATCCGCGACATAAGCCTATATAGGAGTTCCCGACTTACAACTGTCGGGCAGTTAGCCCACCGTGTCTGTACCAAATTTCATCAAAATCCGTTCAGCCGTTTAGGCGTGAAAGAGTAACAGACAGACAGACAGACAGACAGAGTTACTTTCGCATTTATAATATTATAGTACACACATCAAAAGTGTCTAGGGATCAATCATTTTTATGCGGATTTCTTGAGATTGAGATGTGGCTTTGTAATAAATTTATGATTTTATAAATTTATATGGATCCTTTTTGGTGCATTTCATAATTTGAATCAGGAACTGTGAATCAAATTCGAGTAAAAGATGAAAATCAGCTGTCAATATTTTCCCTATAAAAACATACAACGCATTGAAGACATTATTAGTGCTACTGTTTCCCTACTACTGATTAAAACCAACGTTGTTATGGAGCGGCGACGTCATTTAAGCAGGGAAGAAATGCTCAGAGCCGTGGGAATGATAGAAGCTGGTTCCCGGCAACGTACTGTGGCTTTAGCTCTGAATACAAGTCAGAGTGTTATCAGTCGACTTTGGACATGTTACCGAAGCACTGGTACCGTGGCTGAGCGCCATGGAGGACGGTATCGCTGCACCACACGGAGACAAGACCGATACATTCAAATCTTAACTCGAAGAGCTCTAACAATAACCGCCATGATGTTAGCCGTGAGGCTTCATCACTCTTCAGGGAACTTAATTAGCGACCAAACAGTCAGAAACCGCTTGCATGAAGTGAACCTTCATTCCCGAAGACCGCTACGGGTACCACCTATAGCAATGCACAATCGTAGGATTCGATATCAATGGGCTCTTGAACACAGAAATTGGGCAGAAGAACAATGGCGTTTCGTGTGCTTTTCTGATGAGTCTCGTTTTGGTATGAGACCGGATACAAGACGTATACGACACTGGAGAACCCCTGGACGCCAACAGCGATTAAAATCCTGCCAGGAAGTCCATCCTTATAGTGGTGGAACCATCATGGTATGGGCGGGTATTTGGATCGGCGGAAGAACTGAGTTGATTTGGATCAGAGGCAACCTCAACGCTCAAATTTATGCTGAGACGATTGTATCAGACGTCATCGTTCCTCTACAAGTGCAAATCGGTCCCTTATTTCAGTTAATGCATGATAATGCACGACCGCACACCGCAAGAGTTGTAAGACAGACTCTCGCCGCAGCTAACATCAATGTCCTGCCCTGGCCTGCTCAGTCGCCAGACTTGAACCCGATTGAGCATGCATGGGATATGCTACAGAGAAGAGCTCTGCCGAATATAGAGGGTATCCAGTCGCAAGAAGACCTTTTTTTGTTGTTGCAACGAACATGGGCGGCTATTCCACAGCGTGATTTGGATGAACTCATTTTGAGTATGCCAAACCGATGTTCTTGTGTTGTTAGTGTTCGCGGTAGAAACACGGATTATTAATTGTTTAAGTTACCCAATAAAATTTTAAAGAAAACTGTTATTTCAGTCTTTTTTTCGAACTTTAATGTTAGTGGTTCAAATGTCAAAAATCCCTTTATTAGGAAAATGGCAAATTTCTTTAATAATGCAAAGGTGACTTGGTTTATCGTTACTGTGACAAACGAAAACACTTTATTTGATGAATCCTTAAAGAAAATTTTAATTAATATCAATCAGGAGAAAAGTTATTGCAAAAATATATGTTGATCCCTAGACACTTTTGATGTGTGTATATAGTATAAGTATATATATATAGTATATAGTATGGATAGTATGGATGGATAACTATATTTTTAGCTAAAAACAAACCCAATTATACTAAAAATACGGCATTTAATTTAATAAAGTTAGCCACAACGTTCAGGACGAGGTAAAAAAATAATTGCATTATGATTTATGATTACAAAATTGTTCTAGAAAAAATATCAAGAGCTAGAGCATACCTCGTGTTTATTTTTGTCCTAACGAGCTTTGAAACGTAGAAAAAAACAGTTTGTAAAAAAATAATTTCTTAGAAAAATGTTTCTGTTGCAGTTACTGTTGTTATGTTAAATAGAAATAGCGGGTAGGATGATAGAAGCGGTTTTTCAAGTTAAGAATTTAAAATACCGAAAGCTTCTTCGAACATGATGAAAACCGTTTTTAAAACTTCTCAACAGTTAAATATGCACCCAAACTCGGTCGACATGGTTTTAAAAAACCAGCTAAGTACGAGGCGGACTTACTCGCGAATATTCCCGTACCGTACCACCGTCCACCATTCAGGACTATTTTATACGTAGCTACAATAAACACCGAAAAATCACGTTTATTGCATGGTTCCTTTTTTACAACCTTTTTTTTTGGTTGTTGTTTTAACCGCCATAGTAATACAGTATGTGAAAAGTGTCTACCTATTACTTACTGTTCAAAAGATACAGGTCGGTGACAGACGGGTGAAAAAAAATATAGCGTGACATTAATTTGATTTTGACAATTTTTTTTAGTCGCTATAAGATTAGCATCTTTCCTCATTACATGATATTAAATTGTCAAAATAATAAGACAACACAGCAAAATTACGGTAATGTAAAACACCATATTAGGATGTAATCTTGCCTTCCCAGAAATTTAAGCAAAAAATTATCTGCCCGTCAAATCTGTTGCCCGTTTTAGTTGTCAAAAAACGAAACGGTTTTGGTCATTTTAAAAATAGAATCTGTAATTTACTTTTTTACGTCATTCTATGCTTTTGTTTGTAGGTCTTGTTGCTAACTAAGGAGGCTCAGGCTTAATTGGATTCGTAGGAAGAGGCGTATATTCAGTGCGTTTACATACAAAATGTAAAAGCTTTAATTTTTATTTATCCAGTGAGAAAAAAGATCGTAGATTTAATTGTCAGAGATGATACGTTAGGAAAGCCGGTCAATGAACCCTGTCAGTAATGTTTATCAGTTTATCAAAATACTTAAAATTTTAGTGAAATTTTAATGGCGGCAAGTCTACTAATTAAAAAAAACTTATATAGTCGTCAAACACACTTTCAAATAAAAAGTGAAAAAAACATGTGTTGCTTTATGTAATTACTTCCAACTTTAAGTTTTTTTTTTATAATTTGTTTTGCCGGTTACTATTGCGTCGGACAGTTATCGCGTGGAAATCTCCCCACACTTGACACTTACGATATATCACTCTCATATCCTCTGCTCAACGGATATAATCTTTACAATTCTACGCTGACAAGCAACTAAAAGGAACTGTTAATTATCATAATAATTTTCATTTTATTCCGTTTTGATTTCTAAGATAACACAAAGCTCGAAGAATTGGTCAATTATTTTGGCCGAAAGTGTTTAAAAGCTTCATTACGGTGGTCTTCATTATTCATGCGTAAACTGCTTGTCATTTTAATAGACCGCTGTTATCAACAACTAAATGTGAGAATACTTTGTATGTAATAATGCATTTAGTCAACTGAAAAATTAATTAATTTTGATCTTTGATAAATTCAAGCTTAGTCTCATTTTACGACAACTACGATATTCTTCGCGAATTTATACAGAACTTACAAAATGGTGTCTGTTTGGTATCCATGTTACACTTTTGTTATTTTCTCTTGATTGTTATAATTTTATGGTAACATGAGAATGAAAAAAATGTCTTGTTGTTCATTCTCGCAATTGTATCTCAGACGAGTGTTTTGAGAATAGTAGGACAAGGTGCAACACTTGTGGGCGATGCTGTACAAATTTAGTAATTAATATGGTTTATGTTTTCCTCATAAAGTTTAAGACTTAATTGCATGATGGTACTTAAATTTTAATAGTAATTGTAACTAATGGTAATGAAACTCAAGTCTTAGTTATTTTGTTCCGGTCACTTGTTGGTTATAAAGACAGAAGACGTTAAAATATTATTGTAAACTTGATTCTAATCATAACGACTTGACTGGGAACAAGAAATAATGGAGTCTGTAATGTTCCCACTGTTGGGACATAGGTTTCCTCTCTAAGATAGGGGGTAGCCCAAAATCCAGCAAGCAGGCCCAGTCTGACCCATGGCTTTTTTTTTGGTGCTCTATTGGGTTTATTTTTACTTCCACGCAGTTTTGAGAGCAGCTGTGATGAAATAGTACCTACACCATAACATAATACCTGTTATTCTAGAATGTTTTTTTTTTATGGGCTTACTCTTGACTTCAATCTTGACCTTTTTTTTTTTTTTTTTTGGTGGGTGGAAAATCATCGAATGACCCCCCCCGCTCTTGGGCAGAGCGAAGGGGAGTGTCAGACTTCTACTGACTAAAAACCGAACCCATGTTCCTTCTTTGCCCTTGTGCCGAGGCCACGTCATCTAGTACTAAAATCCGCGGCCCCGACGGGTTCAATCTTGCCCTAAGGGCAGAGATGAGGTCGACGATGGGAACTGGGATGGGACTCGGTGGTTGCTACAGAGATATTCCTGATAGAAATACCCAATAACAATTAATACACAAAGAAAATAACTTTTATTAAGACACTAGCTTTTGCCAGCGGCTTCGCCCGCGTGAAAATGACGATTTTCCATACAAACTTTCATCCCCTATTTAACTCCCTTCGGGGTTGAATTTCGAAAAATCCTTTCTTATTCCTTGTCTACATTATAAAGGGAATCTCTGTGCAAAATTTCAGCTTTCTAGGTCCAAGGGTTTGGGCTGGGCGTTGATGAGTCAGTCAGTCAATCAGTCAGTCAGTCAGTCAGGACTTCTCTCTTTATTTATATAGATTACTCTGTAAGTTACCAACTTACATCAAAGTAGAAGCGACATACAAAAAGTACGCACACTGCTGCCAAACAAACAACACAACAGCTGTTCCTTCAGATAAATTGCAGTTAATTAAACATTGATCTTTTTACTACAAAGTTGAGTAGTTTGTAGTCAAGATAGGTAGTCGTACAGTTCGCGCGATACCATCTTAATTCAGGGTAAGTTGTCACAGGCGGCCAGCAACTAAGTGGATAGTCGTGTCCTCTCCCACTGGCCGGGGTAATTTAATGTAACTCTTATTTTGTAATGAGAAGCGGCACAATATTCAATTAAATCAATGTCATGGGGCGTTCGCATCTTCTATCTATTGGAATAAAAATCAATTGCCACAAACGGCTCTACCGATAGGGCTACTTTTTGGCGTGTTCTTTTATTGTTAGGACATGGTTTAATTAAATGAAAAAAAAAAAATTGTGTAATAAATAAGAAGGCAGAAATCTGGACAGTATCTTAGAATGAAAATTTCAATAAAAGACTGACTGTGTCAATGTCTAGTGATCGCAAGCGTGATTGCTGAGCTTGGAATCTTGGGTTCGAAAAAAATCTAGGTTAGGCAAAGTATGATTGGGTTTTCCATCATCCAGCCTAGGCTCGCCCCTTATTACATTGGGACTTGAACATAACTGGCGAAATGCGGGTGTACTAGTTACACCTTTGCCTAATCCTTCGGGGATTAGGTACAGGTGCGATGTCATCAGTAAAAGAAAAAGTGTCACATCCTCTTTATTTATTCGTATATCTCACCTGTGCGAATCCGGGGCGGATCGCTAGTGTTAGATAAATCTTTAGCGCGGTAGGTACTACGAATAAATCATGATTGAAAACAAGTAGCCTATGACAGCGAGAGCTTGCGCTGTCATCTTGTAAGCACAATGGCGTCTTCAGCAGTTTATGAGATGTGAAGTGAAATGTTGTGAACATTATATTATTGAGGTAATTGTTTTAAGTGTTTTGATTTTAATAAGATTAGTAGATAGATATAAAGATTTGATACCTATCAGGCCTATCAGTCATGTTGTGTATTATGTTTTTATCTTTCATAACTTTTGGGATGAATTAAAGCGTCACTATGAATTAAAGTCAAGTCAAATTTAAGTCCCATATCTTCCCGTGGGTGTCGTAAGAGGCGACTAAGGGACTTACCAGAGAATGGGCAGCAGCGTTCTCTGTGTCTTTGTAACAACCATACTGCGATCGCCAACCCGCCTGCCAAGCGTGGCGATTATGGCAAACCCCCCCAAAAATGCCTGGGGGAGGCCTATGTCCAGCAGTGGACGTCTTTTGGCTGAAATGATGATGAATGATGATGAATTAAAGTCACTCCTTCAATAGTTTGCAAATTGCGAGTGTCCTATTAATCACATCTCTGACTTATCCTTCGGGAATTACAAGCGTAACAATGTGCTATTATTTTAAAACACGAAATCTGAACTAATCTGGAAAGTTTTTGTGAAATGAATAAAACAATTGATAATATTTAACACGGATACAGCATTTACATAAAAAAATTAAAGCCATTGCATCCGATGCATAAGCAGGTCTCCAAAATGTTTAGAAAGGATATACTCACAAAGTATAAGCATTTTCACAGCAAGTTTTAGTCAAGGCAAGTAACATTAATCATTAAGTGTATTTATTTGTCGCTTAGGAAAAGTTGTGACAAATGACGCAATTTCGAAAATTAATGGCGTTCCTTGCACATGTTTTAAAGCTTGCACATTATGCAAAGAAGCAATTATAAATACCGGCAGGAATATTTCATGTATTTATAATTTATTTACGTAACTTTTGGCATAGATAAATATGTATGTCTTACGATATTTCAATAGAGTATAGAGATAAGTCAGTCATGTATGTAACTAGTTAGTATTACAAGAATTATTTACAGCTTGCAATCGATTTCCGCTTCCTTGCATACCTCGTTTCACTTTCGTTTTGAAAGATTTGACGCGAATGTAACTGGACTGAAGTCAGTATTACTATGAATATTAATTAATGTAGAAGTTACTTATCACTAAAATAAATAAATAATTTATTCATTTAAAAAATGCAAGTTTCAACACAAAATTGCAATCAAACATTGCTTTCATCAAACATTGGAATAGTAGATTGTATCATAAGGGAGCAAAATAATATTTTTACGGCGAGGGCGCTTTTTTGAATCCAGAGCGAAGTGAGGGATTCTAGAGTAGAATCCCGAACGTAGTGAGGGATTCTTTAGTAGAATCCTGAACGTAGCGAGGGATTCAAAGTACGTCGCCAGAGCCCAAAATATATTTTGCACCCGAGTGATACACTCGACTTTTCATCACCCTCATGAGAAAATAAAAGGCGCCTCATATTTTATTGTAATATTATTATTTAATAAAATAGAGTGACGACACGTTTAAATCCATCAGACATATTAATTACGAATATGTGTCCAGTTTTACGTCCTTATTAAGACAACACGTTACTAAACAACCTTATACTCCATATTAAGAAATTGTCGTATGCCTTTAAATATTTCTCCCTGGATTTCGTAGGGATTAAGTTTTGTATGACGTTATTAGCTTCTATTTTTATTGTTTCAGGAGTTAATGCACTATCACTTTCAGAACTCGACGTAGAACTCATCTTTTTTGCACAAAATACAATAAAGTCCGTACCGATTATTATAACAGGGAAGTAAATCACGCGCTTTTGTTTTTTTTTTAAATTTAGTTACCGCGTCTCCTCGCACCGTACAGCCAACACTTACAGCCAGTAAAATACAATTTGCGTTCGATTTCAATGAACGATTCATGTTCTAAATTCAAATTTCATTACTGCCCGCTAAAAAGTCTAATGGAGAAAAGAGCTACTTTGCTCGCACTTAAAGAGGAACAAAACGACACTTTTCGAATTGAAGGGATGAAATAGTACATTGTTACCTTAGGGGTGAAAGTAACTTATTTAGTCCCCGAGACGGGGTTTGGCGCCTGAGCGCAGCGAGGGCGCTAATAGTTCGAGGGACTAAATAAGTCTTTAACCCGAGGTAAACACTGTGCTTTTCATTACGAATACAAGGAAAGTTGATGGAAATAGGCTTGCGATCAATTACCTAAATCGAAAGAAAGAAAATAGAAAAAACAAATTGACAAAAAAATTTAAAAGTAAACATATGAGAAACACTTAAAATCGGTTAAATCTAATCGGTGGATGGCAATAGGCTTGCTCCTAATTACATCGGTTGATGAGAATAGGATTGCTCCTAATTAGATTGGTTGATGGCAATAGTCTTGCTCCTAATTACATCGGTTGGGGGCAATTGGCTTGCCCCCAACTACATCAATTGATGGAAATAGGCTTGCTCCTAATTAAATCGGTTGATGGCATTAGGCTTGCTCCTAATTAGATTGATTGATGGCAATAGGCGCGCTCCTAATTACATCGGTTGATGGCAATAGGCTTGCTCCTAATTAGATTGGTTGATGGCAATAGGCTTGCTCCTAATTAAATTGGTTGATGGCAATAGGTTTCCTCCCAATTACCTAAATCGGTGGATAGCAATAGGCTTGCTCCTAATTAGATTGGTTGATGCCAATAGGCTTGCTCCTAATTACATTTATTGATGGCAATAGGCTTGCACCTAATTACATCAGTTGGTGGCAATAGGCTTGCTCCCAATTACATCAAATAATTTGACAGCTGTCAGTAGAAAGCGATTCTCCCTAGGGCTGAAAAGTAGTACTTTCAACCCGCTCCGCAGGCATGTCATGACCTACTTTCAGAGTATGAGTAATGAAAATATATTTTTCATCCCTTCAATTAAAGAAAGTAGCTCTTTTCTCCATTAGACTTTTTAGCGGGCAGTAATGAAATTTGAATTTAGAACATGAATCGTTCATTGAAATCGAACGCAAATTGTATTGTGTTGGCTGTACGCTGCGAGGAGACGCGGTAACTAAATTAAAAAAAAAACAAAAGTGCGCGATTTACTTCCCTGTTCTAATAATCGGTACGGACTTTATTGTATTTTGTGCAAAAAAAATGAGCTCTACGTCGAGTTCTGAAAGTGATAGTGCATTAACTCCTGAAACAATAAAAATAGAAGCTAATAACGTCATACAAAACTTAATCCCTACGAAATCCCGGGAGAAATATTTAAAGGCATACGACAATTTCTTAATATGGAGTAGAAGGTTGTTTAGTAACGTGTTGTCATAATAAGGACGTAAAACTGGACACTTATTCGTAATTAATATTATGTCTGATGGATTTAAACGTGTCGTCACTCTATTTTTATTAAATAATAATATTACAATAAAATATGAGGCGCCTTTTATTTTCTCATAGAGGGTGATGAAAAGTCGAGTGTATCACTCGGGTGCAAAATATATTTTGGGCTCGGGCGACGTACTTTGAATCCCTCGCTACGTTCAGGATTCTACTAAAGAATCCCTCACTACGTTCGGGATTCTACTCTAGAATCCCTCACTTCGCTCTGGATTCAAAAAAGCGCCCTCGCCGTAAAAATATTATTTTGCTCCCTTATGATACAATCTACTATTTAAGCTTAGATTTCCATTTAAGCAAGGACATGATATGGTATTTTATTTTGTTTTTATTTATCCTATTTTGTCCCACTGCTAGGGAAAGGGTTTTCCCATTCCTTTTCACCTCTCCGGGGTTTTTGCTTACTCGGGCAAATACGTCTGGAACTAGTCGAAATTGTGATATGAATGAAAATATTTAAGATTTTATTGCAGCGAGACGAGTAGCCTGTCCTTCATAAAATTAAAAGTCCAATGAACTCACTTAAGGCTGAAGGTAACTGTACTTATCTAAGGTGTCTGCTTAATTATAACTTAAGAGTTAAGTTATAAGTTAGATTCAAGTTTATAATGTGCTGTTATTGATAATATCCGTTCGCATTAGCATTATTGATTATGGTGCTGCACGAAATAATAGGAAATTACCGAATGATGTGTGATAATTGTATCTTTTCAGTAATTTGTACACGCACAAATAATAATCATATCAGATTATTTGTGCGTGATTATTTATTTCGACAATTATTGGTAAACGGAATGTCCTAATTTTAAATTAACGTTGTTGATTTAGCATTACCTTCATTTCAGGTGTAAGGCATTTAAGTTAATTATAGATTTTTGTAGAAACAATAGTTGCTTTAAAATCAATACTTTTGACGGCTTCTGCTAATTTTACATATTACTTATACTAAACGTATTTTCTAAGTAAACTAGGCAATATATTTTAATGTGACTCTGCTACGGAACACATTTTGAAAAAGTAGGCAATCTTTTTATCAAGAAACTCAAACCATGCTGAGAGCTGTGACAGGAACTTGTCTCACGAAATATTCTCACATAATCAAGTGCCAGATTATAATGTTCGCGGGTATTAAGATTTCAATCAAAGTTTCAGTACAGTGCTGCTCAACAGTTTGTACATTTATACACATTAAGAGCGTTCATCCGTTAGAATCTCTTATAATAGTAACGTTTATTAGAACATGGTGGAAAAATGTATTACGATTACTGTCAATTTTTTGACGAATTTCGTCCGTATATTATCTCCAAAAATTACACTTCTCTTAGAATAAAAATTGACAGTAATCGTGCTATTGACAATTAAAAAAATTCATTCAAATTATTAATATTCATTCAAGACGGGACTTTAAAAATAGTACTCAAAAAATTCGTCGGACGAATTTTTTGATTATTAAAGTATTATATTATAATTATTATTTTACTTTTGAAGTCCCGTCTTTTACTCGCAGTTAGCTGCTGATTTTAGGTCTAACAGTGGCTACTTTTATTTAAAAAAATACATATTGTTACCAAAATCCGATTCAAATAACATTTTTATAACAATTTCAGGCGAATGAAAGTTGGGGCACCTCTAGATTTCAATTAAACTCTGCATCTCAATTTGCTGTAGGTACTACAGATTTTTAACAGCGCAACTCTGTTACCGAAGATTGAGCACTGTTCTAAAAAATGTGCTGAAAAATATGCACGGTCGCAGCCACAATGTCGACCGGTCGCTGTCGACATACTTCGTTCCTTGTTACTTTTACTTATTAGCCTGATTGGAGATAACACAAAGTAAATAATTACGTACGTTTAATTAACCGTGCGTGAGTTGATACCCGCCATTACGTTACGTAAGTGGAAGAAAGATAATTAGTATTTTGATTGATCTCTGAATACTTTAATTGCGGTAGCAATGCCTGGAAATATCGACCAATTGAGCATTACCTCAGTTGAGTTGATTACGTATATCATCAATTGATTTGGGAATAGATTCGCGGGCGACAAACCAATAACAAAAAAGTTATCATGATGCTTACGTCATTTCGTCGTACCTAGTATCTGCTTATACCCGTAGGAAAAGGCGTGAGTTTATGTCTGTGTGTATTTTCATAACGTTGCGAGTTTTAATAGTGAGCACGATAAACGATGGTGCACTAAATGGTGTCATGCGTGTCCTGTTGTTTGTTTACTACACAGTAGCCCAGTTCTGGGCTGACACGAAGATTGCCATCGACTTGCTAAGAACAGAAGATCCTGGTCTCTTCCATATTTATTGTTAGCACACACGTATATTTTCTACCAGTCCCAAGTCCCAACCGCGTTAACAAAGCATCAGTGTCATACATAAATTCAATTGTAGACTTTCAAAGTAGCATACAACCTTATTTGCGGTAAAATTTCCCTTGACCCGGTCTGATCTCCACGTGTTGCTCACAGTAGCGTAAATAGCAAAAGTGGGGTTCATGCCGTCATGCGTGATCTTGCAAGTTTGCCAGTTAACTGACGATCTCTTTCGTCCCAAGTCACGTTGCAGCTTCACTTATCTCACAGAGCACGGAGACGACTCGCTGCTAGATGCGGCATTGTCAACAAACCAAATCGTCATCACCGTTACACTTCAACCAACTTATCTGTGCAGGTGGCAAAATAGAAAACACAAATAAACATACCAAGTTTGACAACGATGCTTATTTTCTTAAAAAGCAACGCCACTATTTAAAGTGATTTAATACAGCGCTGTATGGATCGTTTGACACTTAAACGACATTGACAGGAACTTTTGGTATCTGTTTTGGAATGGTCTATTGTTTTGATAGAACAAGATGGCGCGTTAATTCAGATTATGGCCACGAGCTTAAATATCCATTAACTCGGCGACAGAAATCAAAGCTGAATGTATGGGGATGGGAACTATGAAGCTTTTGGCGCTAGCATAGCAGGTTCTAAACAGACTAGAAAATCTGATTATATTTCGAAATAGCTTCAAATCATTGGTCAGATTGAGCCCTAGCTATGGTCGCGCCATCTACAATTAGCTTTTAACGGCCTTTCACCATTGAAGGAAGTCCGTAGCAGAAGTTGTGCCCTGCTAGCACTTTCGGCGTAACAGATTTTATAAGCACTGCCATTTCTAGATGCAGCCGGCGACTCTCAGCTCTATGGCTTATCTCTAAAACGCTTAGCAACCATTTTTTGCGCTTCTCAACGGAAATGACAACCTGTTTTCGTTGCATTATGCTAGAGGATTATTTATTTTAACGATTATCATGATTTCAAGTTCTAATAGCTAGGTTGAATGTCACGGCTGTGTGAACGTTTTATTTTTATTAGATATGATCTACATATTTCACATAGAAAAAAAAGAAACAAAATTGGTAGTGGTTTTCTAAAAAGTTAGTATTTTTAAATGTAAACTAAAAAGTGTTCTAAGTGGTTGTAATCCTAATAAACATTTACTAAATAAACGAAATATTGAGTTTATTTGTCATTTTAATTAGCAAAACAAGTACCATCGCAATAAAACGTATCACAGTAATTTAATCTAAGTTAAGAACGCGAAGTCACTAAACGCTAATTATGTTTGTAATAAGTAAAGCCCGACCTCGGCTCAACCTTACCAAAAAGACATCTATTCCAAGATTACACGGGGCAACGACCGCACCATGAGAATTCACATTATCTAAACATAAAGTGGAATATCAAAATAAACGCTAATACAAGCAAAGTTCAACAATTACTACAGTAGGTATGCGTACCCAGCGTAGCAATCTTTTTTCCTATTGTAAACATCAATAAGTTTACAGCTATCCATGACTCGTAGATTGCTACTCATAGAATACACGTAAAGTAACGTTACATTTTAACCGAAGCACGTGAAAAGAAATTGTAAACACATATTCTGTAACAATCTTTGGAGAACGTCGATACACGGGTCATGTTTGGTCATCGACAGAAATATCGTCACCGTCACTCGTGACATTTACAATTTCGTCTACATTTACCATTTGCTTCTACTGAGGTCATTTACAGTTTGTTTCAAGGCGAGCTTAAAAGTTGATTAAAACGTTATCTAGGAAGTAAAACGCAACTAGTTTTGCACGTGAAGACCGTATATCAAACCTACGCCCTGAACATTCCCCCGTTTCGGAATGTAACTGTAACATCAAATTGCTGGGCAAGGCTCGATACAAGATACAACGCTGTAAAGATTGACGCGGCCCTAATAATAGAGCGCGGTGCGATATTCATCGCTAACTGTTCTCTGATTGAACATCATCGCTCGTTCAACGGCTAATTATAAGAGATACGCCATCATTGCACGGATCTTACCTCAATTGAAATTCCAACTTACAGGTCGCGGTAAGCCATGGTATTAGCCGACTTGCGGATGCAGGGACTTCGTTACTTCGTTTCAAAGGCAATAAGACGAAACTGCTCTTAGATTGACCTACTAATAATACGATTGTTACTAAAATTTATTAGATATCAACACAAAGCCTTGTAGCTAACAGATCAAATTCCGAAGTCCTTGCGGCTTCTGACGCAAGTATTTCGTAACTTAACACCAAAACGGTGAATGCACTTGCGAGTAGGTTGCAAAGCCGAGGCACGCCCGGGATCCTACTTTATTAAACGACACAATCACGAATTCGGGCCACGATTCACTACTTTAACAAAGATACACTACTTTAACAATGATATACTTGTATTAAGACGTGAATAAATATCTAACTAAAGTCATAAATGAAACCTGTTAGCAATAGATTCTGGCACTCAATAATACAGAGATTCAAGTTTTAAAAAATTAGTTAGAGCAAACGAGTGTACTGGATAAATGTGGTCTGGAAATCCTTTTTGAATGACCGTCTTTACAGTTTTCAGTTTGGCTTGTTCGAATAGTATTTCGAGTAGTTTTATAGGACGGGTTACAGATGAATCATCCTCGTCAAATTCTAATACTTTAGATGTTGCTATATTATCCTTGATGACAATAACACCGTGCTCGTTCAGGGACATCCGGCACCTCTCAAGGAAATCAATCAAGTCGTAATCCTTAATGTGCCCGATTACCCACTGGCACCAGATGACGTCGTACTGTTTATCAGGCTTGAAATTTTGAAGACCTGCGTGGTACATTGTTCCCACCTTTGGATGATCCTTGCCGATAAATTCTTTGGCCTCGTTGATGAACCTTTCATCCTGCTCGACGAGATCGACTTTTTCGAAACGTGGAATTAGTACATTCTTACTAACCCTTCCGATACCGGCGCCGCAGTCGAGGGCTATTTTCGTGGCTGGTGGGTTTTCAAACGCTAGTATTTCATCTAAGAACGCTCTTGATCCATCAATGTCAATTTCCGAGATGTGACCAAATCCTCCGAGTACGCCGTCTATTGTGGGTGGTATTGTGGCCCAGTAGCTCTTGGCTTTAGTGTAAAAGAAACTATCACTCATCATACCATTTTTTTCAAAATTTTGGTTTTTTTTCAGCTTCTTTGTCAACCACTGTAACAGTGGCATGGCAACCATCGATGTGACTTACGATGTCAAATTTTATATTGATTTAAACCAATGATAGAAACAGGCTGTTTTGTAAAGATCTAAATGAGATTTAATTAAATAAAATTAAATACTGTTTTTAAAAACTGTCTTGTATATTTATTGTTTGATAATTTCTGGTACTTAACTAAAAACCATTTATACGATAGAAGCAAATAAGTAACAGCCGAATTTGTTTTGTTCCAGGCTCTTATAGCGGCTGTGAACGAGACTCCCGAGGAAGACATCCGCGATGCTCTGAGGTCGCAGACGGAGCATCAGCTGGCACTCGTGCCGCGCGGCCCTAAGCTTGTGAAGGATACCACCGCATACAACACTACCATCACCACTGATGACACCGTAAGTTCTGCGTTTCTTAATATGTGAAAGCAGTAGTTGCCCACCAACTTACGAACTCTAGGTCTTGGGTACATAAACGTGGGCCCAGGTGTGATATATCGCACCAGCCGGTTTCCTTCACCGTTTTTAAAGCAGTGGTGATGAAAAATGTGTGCTTATGCGTAAGTCAATGCCGCTGGGATATCACTGTTTCATTCTGCCAATGACCGTAATGTACGGTAATGAACTAATTAGGATTTTGGTTAACAAAACTCCGTTGCAAAGTAATTCATTAAGCCTGTCTAGACATACAAGGTGTGCATTTGTCTGGACTTCATTGTTGGTCACAACACGACGACTGTTTGTAGGTCAGGGATGGCTTAAACTAAGGCATATATCGGTACAAAAGCTAACAAAAAATGCATATTTGAAGAGCAATTGTCCAATATATTACCTGTTTTGTTATTTGCACACATACTAACCGAAATTCAAATTGTAGTTTGAACGACCCCTCTAATTATAAAAATACACAAGCTTACTTATTATCTAGATTCTATCAATATCATTTATTTGGTGTATTGACATCCTAAACCATTTATTCAAGTAACATACCTAATAGGACAGTATAGAGTTGCACTTCTGTTGTCTTTAAATTAAGTAGACATTTCAGTCAGCCTGATTTAGAGCTGGTTTTCCGAATTCTGTGAGTCAACATTGTATTTATTTCACAAAATTTATTGGGTAATTTTTGACTAATATGTCAATGTGGACCCTTATTCATTGATTTCAAAAATCGTCTTACCTTAACAGGTTACTTGTTAAGTTTTTGTGTTGTTCTTGAGCTGAAAAAAAACCTAATCAAAATCAGTGCATCCGTTCAGGAGTTATGCTGCCACACACAAACACACAGATGCAGACTTCAAACGTATAAAATCCCACCATTTTGTTATAAAAGAGATTACTGGAACAAAAAGTCTATTTCCAGACGAAGATCATACTCAATAGACAATAGTTTGTTAAGTTTAGAACGTTGAAGATAAGCTAATCAATCAAGCAAGCCATTACGGCTTGTAAAATTTAGCCTGGTGTTATAGCCACCTGGTTTAAGTCACTAGAAGCCTATAAATACTAGATAATAAATCACAACAAACAACAGTCCCATTGATCTTAAGACCTAACACGTTGTACATCGCGACATTCACCGTTTCCTGGTCAGTGTGTATCTGAAGGTACTTGAGGCCATAGATCGTGATGTTGCATAAATAAATTGAGCAAGTAGGCCTTTCTATTAGGAGTCATGGGATAATAGGCTTTAAGGTTCCCACTGCTGGGACGCAGGCTTCCTCTTGGCGAGAGAGAGTGGGCTGCAAGTACAATCCACCACACGGATCGGTATAAGAATATTCTTTGAACTTTTCACTTGCGATGTATTTCTTTATGCAGCCGCAAGTCGTGGGGTTTAACCCAGGCATATGCATTACTTTGTGTAATTTATTTCATCACCACTGCTTTTAAAACGGTAAAGGAAATCGGCCTGTCCTAGAAAAAATGTAATGCAATCAACTGGCTCTGGGCCCGCGTGGTGGATTCCCTGTCATAGATAGGAGGCCTGTGTCTCAACATTGGGAACATTTTAGGCTGACTACTGACTATAATGTTTTTTCTTAAAATATTTGAGAACAGTGGTTCCGAATTAAATAGTACACACGAACGTGGCTGTGTTTAAAACTTCGGACCCAGGTGAAGCTCCTGGGTCCGAAGTTTTGGTTCCCACTTCTCCATCAGTTAGCTAATCGTACTTATTAATTGTTGGTCACAGGAGGAGTTGCGGGCGTTACGGCCAGATGGCACGATAGTGACGGAGACACGACACACCAAGGAACAGGAACGAGTCTGTGACGAGGAGCTCTCTAAAGAGGAGGTAATGTTGCATTCATTGCTGTGATTGTTAAAGTAAGGAGTGTTATTGATTCCCGGGGCATGTTATTGTTGTAGGAACATGGGTGGTTTTTAGGCAGTAGAAGTCTGACACTTTCTTCCGCTCCACCCAGAGCAGGAAGAGTCATATAATGATTTTAAATGAATTTAAAAATAAAAAAGTTGTCAGAACAGAAGTAAAAGAAAGTTATGATTTACCGTAAAGCTTTCTTTCTACGTAGATCTTACTCCTTCTAAAATCAAAAAAGCTCGTGGCTTACTTATTGTTTGCTTGCCTACATAAGTAGGTATTCTTAAATGGTACACTCTTAATTTATCATTATGTATGTAAAATGTCTACTTAAAAGACAATGATGTGATTGAATTATTTATTGATTTGATATCTATAAGCTTGCAAATTCTGAATCGAAATATTGCCAAAATTGTTGCGTTATAGATCCGCACTCAATTTCTAGAATTCGCTTACGTAAAGCAATGTTTCTGACAACGTTACCTACAACAAAATTGCAACGATACCCGGATTCAGATAAAGCATTATTACAATATCAATATTTAGTGGGCTTAAATTAGTTTTTTTTAAGCTATTGCATATATAGCTTCTATCGCGGGCCTTGAGCATGGAGAGCGAATCCAGAAATTCCCTAACGAAAATATTCAAGATTCAGTATTCAACCAGGTTGCTATGGTTACGGAAAATAATAAGGTTGTCAACTGAGGTTGTCAAATTAAATAATTTATAACCTCACGTTGTAAAGGTGTAAAGTTTTTCTGTTTTGTCTCTCTGCTTTCTCCTTCTAAAATATTCTTACTCGTATAATTTGTGTAAAAAGTGTTTTAAATATGAATAAACAAAGTGCATTTATTAATGAAGAAAGTCACGAAAAAATAGTGAAAGATAAATGAAAGATAATGAATGAGTACTCCTCGAGTACTCTATATACATTCATTTTATTATTATTACGCATCTATCATACGTTTTATTGGTTTTTGCATTACTATTCTGCGAATCGGTCTTAGAAAACGATTCATTTTCTTATAAAATATCTAAAATAAAATAAAATTTTCATATTTTTCAATATTAATTGTCAATACTTTTTTCTTTTAAATTTTCTGTCATAGAGTTTCTTACTAGCTTAGTCTATGAACGTTACTTTTGATTTACTTCTATAATTTAAATTCTTTTTAAAAAATACTGCATAAATAAAATAAATAAAAAATATATTTGCAAAAGTTGATAAAAAATGCTATGCAATAGCTTTACCGCGGCAGTCTCCGAGTCTCAGTCTCACTCTTTTTTTTAATTCTGCAGCTTCTGCTCTGTGTCGCTCGACAGTACCTATTTTATATTTTTTTGACGCAAAAATCGCGATCGATCCATCTATGGTCTGAATTAAATGAAATGAAAGCCAAATACCAAAAAAAAATACTGCCAAAAGAAAAAAGAGTAAATGATAGCGTGACGGTTGACAGAGGAGAATGGAAGAAAAAAAAACATATTGCACCTACCCCACCCCAAGTAGTACTATGGGACAAGGGCCGGAAGATGAGATGAATAACAAAATGTAAGCGAGTGACTACCCTAATATTGCATAGTCTTAGTTAGTTGGTTTGTTTGGTTACTTAACCTAAACGCCATTTTACTTGCCAGCTTTTATTGCTTTTTCTCTAACAGGCGAAATCCCTGGCGAGTGACAAGAGCCTGGTAGAAGAGACAGCTGGTACGGAGAGACGGAAGCGGGTGGACCTCGAGCAGAGTACTGATCTGATGGCGGGCGGCGTGCGGGTCGCTACGCATATCAACTCACGATCCCGCACTGAAGAAGGTCTGTAACAAATGGCAATATCATACACGTTCTGTTGTACAAGGATATTTTGGCCCGTGGTTGAATTTGGAACTAACTTCGCCATCTTGATTTTCATGAAATTCTGACACAAAGTGATAAGTGTGTTAGCTAATAACGTTCTGTGACCCAACTTTCTGGGAATCCAACCAACGTCATGTTAAGCTGTTGCACTTGTGATCACTTGGCAGATATTAAAAAATGACAATCCTAGAACAATAAACCCTTTATGTTGCGTGATGATGACGTGGGTAATTTTTAAAGCTTGTTTCCGTTGGGTATTTAAAGCGAAACAACTTCCGTTTGTTACCTTTACTAGATGTTATAAAAACAGCAAAAAAGATGCAAATTTTTAAATATTTCGCAAAAGTTCACACTTTGGAGTGGCCTTAAAATTTTACCTGAAGCCATTCTTAAGCAAATTTTTGTTGCAGTTGAAAGAGAGGGGCAACCAAACATGGATGACGACTGGGACAGCTTATCAGTAAGAATGCGACGCCAACGCCGCCTTCGTCAAGTTGGTAAGAAATAGAACTAATTAGTTTCTTATGTGCTCACTAGGTGGCGTTCATTTGTAACTTAGCTATTCGTTGATAGATGGCGCTGTTTTTTATCACTTTGTAAACTGGTTGGCTTGGTAGTATGACCTTATTATAAGAGATGGCGCTGTAATAAAAGATATCAAACCGGGGATTTAAAGAAGGATATTTTGAAATCAAACAGTCCGGTTATTTACTTGTTATTAGTGCAACGCTATTTAATTATGTTTTTCAAAATAACTGTTATGAAACATAAATAAATTCTGCTTCATCCAGGAAAATACCCTTCCTGTACCCACATAAACCTACAGATAGTGTACGTGGGTACGTAATTGAACTATGCTACATGATGATACGATAATTCATCATTAATCCAAGTCTTATTGGTTGGATAAATAAATATAAGTAAAAAGAACGTAACAGCCTACTCATTTTAAGAATCATAACAAATAATATGTTACATAACAGACCGAGTTAATATCATTGATTTATTATGTCGAAGTCCGCCATTCATTGCTAAATAAGTTCATTCACGAGAATCAACAACAATCAACCTGCGTCTCCAATGCGGTCGTTATGTTAATCAAATGGGTCGATGGTCGAACTGTCGCCATTTTTAGTGGCAAGTCAGCCTTGGTGGTCTATAGTTCCGTGTGGGAAAGAAAAAAAATCAGGCTTCTGTTCTTAAAATAATCTTTTTGAAAGTTGCGCTTTTGCATTTGTGTGATTTTATCTTAATAAATACTAAAATAATCACTTATCTGCTGTATTACTCGTTACATTTCATATGAATTTGGTTGAGGAGTAACTACTTACCTATAATTAGGGTTTCCAGCTCCCCGTCGAAGCTGTGGGTCCCGTCGGGGCTGCGGGTTGTTCACAAAAGATACCGCGGCCTCGACATAAAGGGCTAAGAAGGAACATGGGTGGTTTTTAGTCAGTAGAAGTCTGACACTCCCTTACGCTCTGCCCAAGAGCGGGAGGGGTTATTTGAAAATTTTCCACCCGTCAAAAAACAAAAAAGGTTTTCCAGCTATAAAAAAAGGTTTTATCCCCTCTAAAAAGTTTTGGTTCCCAGATTTAAAAGAAAATTCCAGACGTTTATACATAATTCCGAATTGAATAATCAGTTTTTTCACAACATGCAATTGTAAAACCTAGGGTACGAGCCTGTTGTCATCAACCGAGCAGAAATCCAGACTCTGTGATTGCTACTGAGACTTGGTGTCATTGGGTCCACCTGGAAAGACTCAATGACACCTTGCTTGACCAGGAAATCGCACCCAGGGTTCTATGCCCAGCAGTTGCGGCCACTAGACCAAGTGGTAGCAAGCGCGCCTGGGCAAACGAGGCAGTTATATAAATTGATGAGTTTTCAATATTAGTTAGACATCCCAGCTTCAAAGCAGAATAGTAAGCAGGGATCAATTCATCTGTGATAGGTATTACATACCTACAAAATAATTACAATATTAAAAGCAACCCACATAGTCAACAAACAAATGCGCAATTTACTTCTTATACGCATACCTCATTCAAAACAGAATCTTAATTAGTCCGAACATTTGCAAAATAAACCATTCTTATTGGGCCAATTAAATAAAGATATACTCAACAGCCAATAGGAATCGTTGTAGAGCACCGGAGCACGCAACGTCACGGTAGTTAGAAGCTTTATTCGCAATAACTAGTTGCCTTAAAAGTTCATAGAATATATTATGGGTAGGCGCCGTGGGCAGATACCTGTCGTAGAGACTCGCAATGAAATAATTATACCTTCTTTAAGCTGTTTAATAACAACACTGATAAGTATACCTAAGGTTGAGAGCAGATAGTCGTGAGATTGGACGAAGTGAGATGAAGGAGTTTAGGAGTATGAATAACAGAGTGTTGAGTTCTTCATCCTACATCTTCTTCTTGGCGTGTCGTTGACAATTCAAATTGAGTCAGCCCAAAATTTGGCGAAGAGTTTAGCACTTTCAGTGACCCCCATCAGCTCCTGTGATGTGCAAGTAATAGGAGAGGCAGGACACGATATCAAGTGCCCCATAGTTTGTGGGGCAAGACCACATTTTACACTCTAAGGCAGAGTCATCTATGAATCTGCCTGCGTCGGTTTTCCCGAGGTCATATAACCTCAATCTATTTAAGTCGCGAGTAAATAGGCTTTTTCTGAGTTAGCTCGGTCTTGTGTCTGGTGGGCAACTGCGCGACATTTACTGTTGTTGTCTGGATTTTCTGATAACTTTAACGCGATTCAGAATTGATGTTATTTCTTCATTTATGACACCATATTGCAGTAGTACTTATTGTGGAGCCGCAAAAAGTGGTTGGGTATTGCTTCTGTCTGACAAAGGACTAGTAATGATGATGATATTGCGTCTATCTGTATTCAGCCTAAGGCAAGACAGGGTTTGGTACTTCTTACAAATTGAATGGATTATTACATAGGTTATTTAAATTGATCTTAAGTATTAGTCCGCTTATAGAGTTATCATGTTTTTTTTCCACTTTTCATTGAAGTTGATTGAAATATTATGTGATGGGGATATTTATTGTTTTATGTGGTTATTAGATTTTTTTACTGTCTAGCCATAATCGATGGTGATGTTTGTAAATTAGCGCTTCAGGCTATACTATCTGGCAATTTTGGTAATGTGTAGTGCCTACTGGAGTTTAAAATTGATAACTGGGCAGTATAAACTTTAAGAAAACTATCCAATCACTATCAGGAGGAGTAAAATTATTATGTGCCTGCACACCTAGTCTGATGGCACGGTCAGTAATATCTACCGACTTAGAGCCTTTTTTTTTGGGAGGGTGGAAAAACATCAAATGACTCCTCCCGCTCTGGGCAGAGCGGAAGGGAGTGTCAGACTTCTACTGACTAAAAAACACCCATGTTCCTTCTTAGCGCTTTGTGTCGAAAGCCGCGGTATCTCTTTCGAACAACCCACAGCCCCGACGGGCAAACCTACTTAGAGCCTTATAACTTCTTCTGTCTTTATCGTGTGGGTACCTGGTATCTGGGTTTTCATGCCGCCTATGGGTCCCTCACTTAGTTTTCATGCCGCCTATGGGTCCCTCACTTAGTTTTCATGCCGCCTATGGGTCCCTCATTTAGTTTTCATGCCGCCTATGGGTCCTCACTTAGTTTTACATGCCGTCGAGAATCATCAATCATCTCTCAGGAATGCTGGTTTCCTCACGACAGAAATGACTTCTTTAAAGCATAATTTGTATAACATCTTGTCGTTAAAATTATCTTGTGCCATTGCATCTATTTTAAAACGTTTTGTCTTTAATTAAGTGTAATGACTAAAATGATTTAAAAAATCACCCTAAATCATTCCAAATGTCAATCCATCTGTTACAAAACTAGCTGCAATAAATAACTCAAATTTCGACAGTCCATCATAAATATTTGAAACGAGTAATATATTCATAGTTCAAGCCAAATATACACGTCTAGTCAGCCAGTGAGAAGTGGTACACATATCGACCTTGTCGCCAGTTAACCTGCATGGCTACTCGACTATTGTTTGCGTTCAAGTTGATTGATCGAGTTACTCGACTCGTTCCGTGGTATCCTACAAGCGATGTGAATGCTCTTCCTTGTTGCAAAGGACGCACGTCGCATGTTCTGCTCGGGTTCAAACGCTTCAGATGACAAATTGAAGAAAAGACGTTGTGGCTAATGGGAACAGTTTTGTTGTTAGCTTTTTTAGGGTTAGTCGTGCATTTGTGATCAATGTTAGCCTTTCTGATAGGGTTTATTTTGAGCCTTTGATGTTGATTGATTCAAATGAAGGCTTGGATGTCCATGGAATCTTATTATTTACTTTCGATTGTTATGAAGCAGGTCTTCTTGCCGTTCATTTAGATACATTGGCACTACAATAAGAAACGCAAACTCTACATCGACAACATCATGCTCTTGTCTTTATGCAAATTTTGGTCGGCGCAGCAGTATATCTTCTTCCATATTATTTTGTCTACTACTTACTCGTCATCATACGTAGTCACAAAATATCTCTAGAATAGCTCACATTGTGTTACACAGTTACAATAAGCATTATTCTTCGGATTACGTCTTCCTGCAACCTTTAAGGAAATGAATTGCCAGAACAGTTAGGATCCCACACACTAAGAAGGATGCCCGTAATAGGAGCGAGGGATGCTTCCGGGTGCATCCGTGAATGCCAAACCTTCGCACTTTTCTGCCTTGTAGGTCTTTAATTGTCTTTCAGAAAAAGTTTAAACGGTCGCCTTGTCCTTTCTCCTAGTGGAAGTGTTCATGGTGCAGAATTTTCAGATAAGTAACCTGCCTGTGCCTGGTTTTCTCTTAGGCATTGGTACCTACTAGATGCAGTAACTGATGGAAATATTTTTTTTTACATTGAAAAAGGGTTTCAGCCTTCAGCTACTGCATGGTTAACTAAAAAAAACCTTTTCGATAATCGGATTACCCTTTTTAAAGTACACTTGAAACTTACAAGAATACTTGAAAGTTGGCTCACATGACTTCATTTCGATACAACGCCAAAGTCATATCGGTCCAATCTCAATGACACATTATCCTATTCACTTTCCCTCACAAATCTGGTAGATAAATGGTTTTGCGAACAATTAAGGAGTTAGTAAACACACGTGGCACGTTTAAACGAGAGTTTAAGTGGTCAATTTGATGCTACATGCCCATCAGCTTGCCGCATATGGAGAGTCGTTGGGCCTACGCTCTGAGGTCGGTGGGGATTGTGACAGGCAAGTTTACCGTTCTGATGAAAATATTGAGTACAAGTCTAAAAACTAAAACCTAAAACGGAGGACTAAAATTATAATATAATATGCATATTTGTAATGTGCTCGCCAAGACCTTTCATTTGATACCAAACATGATATGATTATCTAAATTTATGTTTTTTCGTGGCTAGAATTTGACATTTAAATTCCGTCATATCAAAAATTGATAAAATTTATATAGCCTATGTTACCCGGACTATTCTCACGAATCTATTGACACCTCATTTATTAAAATTCATTCGGTAGTTTAGGCGCTACGTTGGAACATACATACATACAAACATACATACATAGACTGCCAAAATCATTACCCTTCCTTTTGGCTTCGCCGTAGTCGGGTAAAAATGTTTTTCGTATCTTCAAAAGTAACAAATCTGGTCGTTGCCCCTGGCATCATTATCGTCATCATTCTCCTGCCCTTATCCCAATTTATTTGGGGTCGATGCAACAAAAAAAAGCGGTGTCGGCTTAGAAACTTTGTACTTTTTGTATATAAAGCCATTAGGCAGATTTTTAGCCAGATTTTTAGCCATTAGGCACTAAGGTCCTTATTTGTTTGAAAATACAAGAACCAAAGTCAGGTCTATGGTGAATTAAGTTGGAGGTACAACTAAATTCCAGTTTAACAACAAAAAGACGCAAAATAAAGTAAACAATTGGATTTTGATCGGAATTTCTTCAACCGATGACACATTTGCCAAACCTGAAAAATGTATTTCAGTAAGTTTGTTCACCTCTTCAGACATTGTTCTGTTATTGTTTTGTCTTATTTGTGTGATTTTGTTGCATGTAAAACATCATTTATATAACGTTTACAGAGTAACAGGGTTCATGTTTGTTCAGCTGAAAAAGTATGACACATGCAGTTTCACATAGTATAAAACAAAGTGGCTCCCGCTGTGTGTTCGCTTAGATCTTTTAAACTTCGTAATGGTTTTTAATGTAGTTTTTGGTAGTAGATAGAGTGATTCAAGGGAAAGGTTTATATGTAGTACTTTGTATCTGTCCGAAACCGGGGCGGGTCGCAAGTTTTCTTTAAAAAATTTAAGCACACTGGAAGTGGGCGCGGGTTGGCTGCCGTGTAGGATCTGCGCCTGTCGCCCGTCACGACAAACAGAACGGACGGGAGCGGTTGTAGCGTAGTCGTCGTCACACGTTTGTTTTTATGCATCGGTAGCCCGAATTCGAAAAAACTCATTCAATCATCCTAAGCGGGCAAAAGCGGCTTAAGTGTAATTGCACCATAATTCAATAGGCTAGCTCATTCCGAAACTGACGCATGAAACTAACTATCATATTATTATAGCACCATACCATTATCATGGTATACGGGAATTTTATCACCAAGTTCCCAAGGAGTTCTAAGTAAATACAAAAGCCACAAATCGTGCCTCGTATTTGTATCAATAATCAGAATTTACAGTGACATCAGTTACCACGCATTACGGTGAACGGAGCGTGTTGTCGTAAAATAACAGAACTGTAGAACAATAAGATTTTAGCATTGAATGCTGTGATAAAACATTAAAGTTCAGAAAGCATAACTTTATGGTTTTACCTAATGTAATGTGATTCATACGGCGTTTTGTTTAATGTGTTGTTAAAGGGCATTTGTTCATGTGGTGTGAATATTATATGTGTCTTCTCTTTACATAGAGGTCTAATATTTTGTTTGTCACAAAAATATAAATGATTATGCTAAGGAAAACATCGTCCAGTAAACCGGCATATCCTAGAACCAAAATTCGAAGACATATGTGACATCTATCAAACCGCACTGGGCACGCGTGGTGGATTCCATCACCCCCATTCCCTCTCTAGAGTAGCCTGTGTCCCACCCAGCCCATGGTCCTAGTAGTGGGAACATTATAGTCTGATGATGATGATGCGAAGTTTTATTGACTACAAATTATCTTTACTTCGCATTTGGTCACAAAAGATATATTTCATCTCAAAACATTGTGTCATACATAAACTCCATCCCCAGTAAGTTACAATAGTGCTTGTGTCAGAGCTGTCTCACTCTTCCCTAGGTGGTATTTTAGCAATTATATTATATGAAGAAACTAGATAATGAAAAGGAAAAAATAAAAATTAAATTAATTTAAAAATTAAGTACCTAATTATACAGCTCTGAGGATATGTTAATATTTATTATTCCTCTATATCCGTTAATGACTGTTTCAGAAAATTATAATGGGATTGTCTAAGTGACGAAACCTTTAGATTTTCCTTTGTATGTGAATAGTAATAATTGCTTCTTTGTATTGCTGTAAACGCAGCGTTTTGCGTTCGTCTCTGAAATCTCCTTGGCTTTGCACGGGTCACAAGACATAGCTTTTAATTTCGAATACAAACCAAGCCAGAACGAAGCCATTACAATCATCTGGTGCAGGATATGATGACCGATGATAGGCAGTCGCCTATCTCACTTCCACTACCCAATTAGTACTATAGGAAATACGATACCATGCATTGGTTAGATATGGTTGTCAGATTTTCGGGCCTCGACTACGGATTTTAGTTGGTTCTATAAAATACTTATCACCAGTTGTGTCATTTTCATAATTATGTAAACATAGCAGTCCCAATCGGATAAGAGTTGCAGGAACGACGCATAAATCAGAGAAATTTCCTCATAAATGTGTATTTAATCACAGTTTTCGCAATGACGTGAAGCTTATAGGGCGTGTAAACTTGATTGCGAAGATCGCCCGGTTCCGCACATAATGTTGTAATGTCAGCGACTTGTCAATCTTGCCGTAACGGCTTTATAAATAGACTCAACGCATTCGGACGGTGCCCTTTAAACTTTTTAAGAACGATATACTAAAAGACCGAACGTTTATAATGATCAACAGTTAGCCGTAAACGTCTTATTTATGAACTAAACCATATTTATGGCGTATCGTGCTCTATTCAGCATTGTATTTGAATTCTATTTGTCTATTCACAATAATTGCCAGTGCCCACAATTTCTCTGCCTCAGATATTACCTAAAATGGCCAATAAGCTAAGACAAGCGAACTCAACACAATAGTCGTATTACCATCTAAGTTAAATGACCACCAAAGCTGACAATAATTACATAACACCATAAACATAACGTGAAGCAATACTGACCTAGAAATTATCATTCAGTGAATAATATGCACGGTAATGTCTCGCAGCGGTTAAGTAAAGTTGTCTCGAGTATACATTGCATTGACCTTCGATAGTTTGGCAAACTTATTTACTGAATGATTACGCCATAGCTTGTGGCAGAGGATGCTTCTCGCGCCACTCCGCCGCTAGCCGCAGCGCGAGCGCCCGCGCTCACTGTATACCCTTGTCGCTCCGCGTTCATAGTTCATTCTGTTTTCAGAACAAGACAAGGATTACAAACGTCCCGTCGACTACGACATCGAGGAAGAAACACGCAAGAAGGAGACATCCAAGTGGCTCGAGAATCATTTCGGCAGCGAATCCCGCTCGTCACACGACTCCATCGCCGAAGAAATAGGACGAAGAGCTGAACCCGCTTTCTATAAAAAGGCCGAAGACGAGGGATATTACGGGAAGACATCATCTGTACCGCCACCGCCAGTGTATGGAGATAGAGTTCTACGCAAAACAAAATCGTCGACGCCCTCAGACGAACGACCGGCAGTACCAGTGAACAGGACCGGTGGCTATTTTAAGGGGGTTGCGGACTGGTCGCAGCGACGCGCCAGCAAGCCCAGGATGCCCGAGCCACGCAGTTCATCACCGTCACCACCGACAGTGCGTTCACCATATGCCAGCGACGACCGATTAAACGGCTCCTCCCCGAGACATGTGTACGGGAAGCGCGACTCGCCGCAGGGGAGGTCATCACCGATCGGGCGCCGCCATCCGCCCTCGCGCGACGACTCCGCCTACGTATCGTCGTCGACTATGCACAGTCCACCGCGCGGCTCGCCTTTCCGGCCGTTAGAAGCCGAGCGCTCGTTCCGCGAGCCCTCGGTCGAGGACGACTACCGGCCGATCGCGCCGGAACGAAAACGACCAACGAAACAAAGATTGTCCGAGGAGCACCGCTACGACAGTGGCTACAGGAGCTCATCCAGGAATGAGAATTCGGGAAGGTCGCGTGACAGTCGCGAAGAGGGAGCCGTGGAACCTCCGCCAGATTACTCTCCTCCCAGAGAGAGGCGTGAAAGTTCGGACAGGGATCGTACGCCTCCGAGGCGACGGGATCGGGACGAGCGCAAGCAGAATCAGAAGACTCGTTTCGCTGACAATGGCAACGGGCGGCGTCCATCGCCGGCGCGTAAGTCAGTGGGGTCTGCGATCGGGAACTCGATTCGGAAGTTGGTCGGGAAGATTCGGTCGGCGTCTGCGGAGCGGCGCGCTAAGTGGCGCACCTCTCGGACGCCGTCGCCGGAGCACTCGTCGCGCACGTACAAGCAGTACGGCGGCGAGCTGGCGCCCCCCGTCGCGCCGCCACACCGCTACTACCTCGGGGAGGACCCCTTCGCGCCCAGCATCTACGGCCGCGAGCACAAGTACGAGGGCAGTTCGAGACGCGCCGCCGCCGCCGACGCCCGCGACCACCGCGAAAGGTAAGCAATCAACCACTTCTTATCCTCATCAAAACATCAATCAAATTAATTAGCCGTTGTCATAAAATATGTGTCGCGACTTATTAGGAGCTGATCATAACAGCCTCTAGCGTGTTATCTCTTTTGGTAGTCGAGCACATTTAGCCATGATCTTAGATGATAGATATTATTAAATTTTCATAATTTTTTTTATCCAATGAGCCTTAAATAGAAGCTTGTTCCACTACCAGCCGCGTCCACCTACATTAATATCTACCAAACCTTTAATTAATGCTTTGTGTTTATATTATCATAGAGTTACGGCGTTTTGATAGGAGTCTGTAGTAATAAAGGTAGGATTTGCTTTAAGTCGGAGTATGTGGGTTGGGCAAGGTTTCCAAAGTAAACGTAAACGTAACTTAAACGTATTTTCTAAAGAAGTATGTATTTGACTTATGTATGAGTTGTTTCGCCACACCGAGTCTGTTTGTTCTATTGTTTACATGGTCAGTACATGAGGTAGTGAGATGAACCTTGCAGTCGCATTCTTGGTCTTAGTGTGGATTACAATGAACAGTTGAACTCATTAGTGTCATTTTCATACAGCTATTGTGAAGTAAGAATAAGTTCTCGAGGTTTTATACACAAAAGAATATTCTTAAGATTTTTAAATTAGTTGAGAACTTTAGATTCATTAGGTACCTACTAATTGGAGCAAAATATTAGCATCAGAATATCAACGTGGTGTTAGAATATTATTCAATTGCGTTGCATAGAATACTTCCTGATATCCATCTGCTAACATAATATTATCCTGTTTAAATACACATTTATTGCATGTGCGATACATATCTAATATCAGGAGATATTGTCGATACCTACTGATAAATTATGCAGCGATGGTCCTTTTTTAAAGATAATATTTCGCAATCTGTTTTAAACAAAATTTATGACAATGATACGCTTAGATTTTTGACTGAAACGTCTGAAACAAACATTTGGTTAAACATATCTAAATCATCGGTTAGTAATAAAGGTTAGATCTAATTCCGTTTGAACATGAATCACATAAGTTTAGATGGCTCACAGGAATACAAAATAGTATTAGCGCCTACATTTCATTGCCCAAACTAAACAAAAGAAAGAACCTGCCGCTTACAAAACAAAGTATTTTTAACACCAAAACATCAATACATTCATCTCAGAAATTGCGGAAACTACATCTATTCACATTACAAAAACAAAAGACAAAATAGGCACTGATAAGACTCAAAGGACCAGGAATGTGTCACAGATTTGTGACATAGAGCCTCCACAATGACCAATACCCGTTAAGCATCTTTTGTCACGGCAAATTAGACCTTAGAATTACGCAAAGCAACTAATTATGCATGCAAATACCTAAGTATTTCTTAGGTTTCAACTTATAAGGAAATGTGCGTTAATTAAGGTAACGTTTGAATTTGTTATTTATAATTTAAATAAATAATTATAATATCAACAACATCCCACTGTACTTAACGTGATGCATTATACAAGAATGCAATGATTTTTCAAAGGCTGGCCGAGGTCAGATGGAAATAATGGGACAATGAAATCAGCTGGTTGGTAATTGTCCAACTGCATGGAAAATGGGCCTTATCACACAAATACATCGGTATTGATGACTGCACTTGTAAGCTGCGTGTGCGCTGGTGATTATATGATACTAGCTGCATATGCCCGCGGCTTCACCTGTGTTGAGTTCGATAATAGGGTATTTCACCAAAAAAATCGAATTAGTCCGTCAGATAGATTTCCAAAAAATAATGGACACGTATTTTTTCTTTTTTCACGTAAACAAAAAATAAAGACGATACAGTGCTTCGAAAAGTCGTGTCAAGTCGTGTGACGTCACAAGGATAGTACTTTTTTACCCACAAAGTGACGTGAAAAACCCCCACTCATGATCTTTGACAGGTTTCATCTTCGTAAATTTTTATTAATTTGAGAAAACAAAAAACACGTATCCGATATTTTTCGATGATCTAACAGACGGACTAATTAGAATTTTTTGGTAAAATACCCTATTGTCTAACGAGATCATACTGCTGATATAATAAAAAAAACAGTTATGATTTTAAAGTTCCATGTAACAGAGGGCGAGCATTTTGAGATCAATCGGTCACAAATCTGCTACAAAAAAAAATGCTGATAAAAAACCTCATAATACTTTGCCCGTTCTTGGAATCAAACTCGGGACCTCATGCTCAGCAGTTGCGAATAACCCTTTCGGTAGTTTACCTGTGGCCTGTTCCAAGATACCATCTAGGCACTCAGATATTGTCAAAAAGCAAACACTCGAGAATAAATTGAAATTACTTACTTATTGTAATCTTGAAGTTTGCAAATACAGTCTAGTACCTAGAGCTTTGAAATCGGTAGCTAAATATTTCCTTTGCATCAGCGATACAATATTTAGAGGATCTTAATGATTTCAAAAATGATTCTAAGTTCTTTCTTTGAACTAGCACAATGATTACAATTCATCATAAATTGATGAATTGTAATCAATCACAAATCACGAAACACGATAAAGATCAATCAAGCAATCTTCGCAAGTGTTACAGCGACACGAAACCACGTTCAATTAAACTCAATCCCAGGACTAATTACGAGACAAAGACAATTAATTCATTCACTATTAATAGCCACGACAATAGTTTCTCTGATCATTTGATCAATCTCGGCAATCCTGCTCTCTCAATTAAAACTACGTTCCGGCATATCTTGCCTTTTTCATCCGTGGCTGTCCATGGGTATTGCCTAATAAGGGTAAATATGCCTTTATTCGCAAAGAGACCCTTATTTAGTGCATGAGTCAGTCGTGTTTGTCAAGTGAAACAGTCTCTTTATTGAGAAGTATGTGCCGATCCGCAATGACATACGACAAGTGACTCATGCTGAGGAAATGTTCTTAATAAACAGTCAGTCATGTGGTGGAGGTTGTTCTATGCAAATTAGTTTTCTACAATTATTTATTGCAAATTACAATATACACACTTTTGCTTCGTCTGTTTTGCTAGATCAACACGTGTTTTTAAACCACCTTCAAATATTTATTGAGCTTGCAAACTTAAGTGACAAAAAATGTTTAGTTCTAAATTAAATAAAGTACAATTTGTTCAGGCCTTAACAAAGACGTCTTTAACGCACGAAAACAAAGCATGGTCGTTAGGCGTGTGGGTGGAGATTCCCCATTGAATCCAATTACCAGAACACCAACAAGATTACGAGTTTTTGCGTCTTACCTACAACACAATAATTGTACGTGGGCCCGGCTCATTACACCTTCACGAAACGCCAATAAATGTCATAAGCGGATTGTATAAAAAATATTCAATTGTTTATTTAATGGTTTCAGGGGTCAATTCTCGAGCACGCTGGGTCGGTTCAGTCACTCGACAAGTCGACTGAATCCGAACATCGAGCCCGACGAGGAGTACACTCGCAGCGCGCAGACGCTGCCGAGGAAACTGCACGACAGGAAAGAAAAAGCCACCGAACCCCAGAAACCAAGTTCCAACAAATACTGGCACAGACTCACGCCCAACAAGCGCTCCAACAGCACCGCTAACATCTCAAACAACGTGACAACTGCACCTGACGGCAAGATCAACGGATACCCACCGGGACCTGCTAAACCCGCACGAACATACAAGGCTCTCAACAGGAGCAAGAGTTTTGCTATGGGAGCTCCTGAACCGGAGACTCACCCACGTTACGTATCAACAATGAACCGCAATTACTCAACGATGTATAAATCAAACCCCCACCTGAGTCGCCTCGATGAGACCCCAGAACAGCTCAAAAGCCCAGGAATAGTTTCCATCATTAATCGTAGTCAGCGCGACCTTGCTGATGCCGTGTCTCGTGAAACAGAGCGCAGACGTGACGGCCTGTTCGGAGCTAGATATGGAAAGACAACCCCAATGACTAACGGACACACAAATGGCTACAGTAAATCTTATGATGAAACTGATAAGAAAAAGATATTCCTGAAGGGGCTTCGGGAAAGAGCACCTGAATTATATCAAACTTTGCACGCTGACGACGAATCAGACGGCAGCAGGTTATCGCCTCGATACAACACACCGTCACCACACTACAAAGATCGCATCTCAGAAGAACGCAAAACGCCTTTGTATAAGACAGAATCGCTCAATAGGGAATCGAGTCCTTTCGTGTCCCGCCTGGATTCGAGGATAAAGTCACCGGCGATACGTCGAGGTAGCAACAGTAGTGATAACTATTCCGAGACGTACCGGTACACCACTCGCTCAGGTGATCCCGAACGTCCCAGCGTCACCGACACTGTAGAAACAGTTAGTAAGAAGATCGTGCCAGGCAGAGACGGTCGCAAAGAGATTATCGAGTCAAGGGAAATTAACTCAGTGACCAAAAGCAGGGGTTACAAAGGCGAACCAATAGCCAGCCCCAAGTATATTGAAAATGGTATCCGCCCCGCCCCACACGGATATGAGTCTAAGAATGGTCCTTTGTACTCTGAACGAAGGAGTAGTAACTATAAAGTAATCGAGAAAATAAGAGATTATTAGTAACATGTATAACATTGAGAAAAGTTAATTTTAAATGTTTATTCTGCCATATTTTTTTCGAATGTACTAAATGAATCAAAGTCATACACAGACTGAATCTTTGAAACGCTTTAGTTAGTAAGTTATCTAACTTTATTTTCACACACAGTAACTGTTGTTAATGTTCGTTTAGGGAGCTTCGTGTTATCATGTAAAAAGTCATAGAGCTTTACTAATTTAACTATATTATTGGTTTAAATCCGTCCAGTGTACGTAATGAATTTAAAATAATTTCGGGTACGTTTTACAATCGAAGGCGTTAACTTTGTGAATAGCTTTATATTTTTTTAATAACATTTATTGATACTTTTTAAGAAAATAATAAGTAAAAGTACTTAATAATAAATAGATAAGATTTTATAATAAAAATGTATGATCAATAAAATTATAATGTGTTAATACGCACTAAAGTTAGGTGTTTTATTTTAAAACCACGTCATGTGTAGGTACCTACCTAAAGACCATTTCATCGTCACCATTATCTGCTTAGCTTATTTTCTAACTATGTTGGGGTCAGCCTCCAGTCAAACCGGATGCAGCTGTAAAATACATGCAGGAGCGACTGCCTCTACAATTTGGTTTGTATTGGATAATAAGTTACCCCTTGATAATATTGGTGGTCAGACTTTTGGTATTGTAACAGTAAAAGACTATTAAAGATTACAAATAACAGCTCAGGGCTTAATGTGCTATCCGAGACAGATAGGAGTCTCGATATGTTATGAAATATAACTTGGAAAATGGGAGAATATAGTCCCGTCTGACACGCAATCTGAGAGTGGTGCTGTGCAGAACATCAATAATTTGCAGCAATGTACTAATAAAGTATCCTTTACTTATTATATTCTTACAAATTATGTACGTATCAAAACTTATTTAGAATTATTCAGCGACGATAAAACAATCTCTTTCCCGCCCGCTACGAGCGTCCCCATCCGTGTGTCCAGCCTAAAATATTCTTTTTGATACGTAGTTTTCGTTGTCAGTATGGCCAGTTTATACTGCACCTCTGACGATCAATGATCAAAAATTTTTTTTTTTTATTATAAATGGTCTTGCTCTTGACTTCAATCTTGCCCTAAGGGCAGAGATGAGGTCGACGATGGAACGAGCTTACCCAGAAGAAGCCTGTTTACTCGCGACTTAAATAGATTAGGGTTATATGAACTCGGAAAAACCGACGTAGGCAGGGAATTCCACACCTTGGCTGTGCGCATATTAAAGGACTTAGCAAAGCGCTTCGTTCGAATGTGTGGAACGTCGACTAGGTATCGGTGATAACCTGCAGTACGCTTAGTCTCCCGATGGAAGAAGGGAGATGGTGGAATCAGCTCGTGAAACTCCTGCGCACACTCTCCGAAGTACAGTCCGTAGAAGAAAAAATAGTTGGAGTTAGCGTGCTACCTTGGCGCATCCTCCTTAACGTCAAAAAGTAACAGACTTACCTGGAGTAACGATTTCTTTGATTATCAAACATTATAGTATACGTTACCACCTTTTTATCAGTTCTGCTCGGTGCAACAGGGGGATGAGCGTATTTACATCAACCGGGTGCAAATCCTGAGCGGCTGCTGCTAAAAATACTACATCCCTGATTGAAGAACTAAAAAAAATTTGCTCGACCGCTCAAAATGCTTACGACCAAGAGGCAACTATTTGAATAGGATGTCCTTTATTCATTTTACTAGGTACATACAATTTACATTTTTAAATATTTCATACAAAACTCATAAACAACATTTAAAAATATAAAAATAGTGGTCCACCGACAACGGGAGCATGGTCTAAGCTACCGGTGGTTATGATTATTCTTAAAATTCATTAGCAATTATTGCAATACTCAAAATTGCTCTTCAATTTTAGTTAGGATTTACTGTCCACCTTTTGTGGCTATATTTGTTTTCAAAAGTTAAACCAAGGTGCAAGTGTGGGAAGGCAACACCGGCCATTTTATTGACAGACCCGTCCTTACGCCCTGGGGCAAACGGCAAGAAGATGAATGTTAAAGTAATTGATTTTTCAATTCGCGTATTGTTGCTGCGTAGTATAGGCGGAGCACTGGAATGGTTCTCCTCTTACCTTCACAAATGTTAGCAGTCAGTTCATGTTGGGGAATTCTCATCATGTTGGTGTACGTTGGAAACTGGTGTTACTCTAGGTGGTATTCTTTCTCTTCTTATATTTTTATTAATCTACTAACTTCTGAACTTCAGTGTGCGTAATATCTGTATACCGATGACTTGCAGTTGTACTGTCAGGGGAATGTTGGCGAAATACGAGACCTGATCAACTATTTCAATAGGGACCTGATTTCAATATAAACCCATACCATACCCATATTTGGTGTGGCAGTAAACCTTTATGTCATGCGACCTTCATTGGGAGTTCCCGCAGACTAAGCATGTTGGATGCTACCTTTTTCACCATGCCACCAGTTCTTTTTGTCAGTACAATCGTTCCTTTTAGCACCGATATAAGGGATTTTAGCTTGCAAATTGATAGCGCGATGAAATTTCATACATTAATTATTTGAGTAGCTCGTATCTGCTAGAAGGTTACTGTTACTTGGCAGCTTTGTACCGGTTCGAGAAACTTTTTACCGTCAAATACGAAAATAATGCTTGTTCAGTCCTTAATTTTTTCCTATCATCGATTAGTATCTAGTGCTAGTTTGACCTGAATGCGGATCTCCTCGAAAACCTTGACCGTCTTCTGCATTCCGTTTGTCTTCAATCTGCGAAAATATGAAATTCTGCGAGCACCGATCTCTTCTTAAGTGGTCACTATCTTGTTTTCTTTTCTTGCTCCTCATTTTCATTACATCTTGATTAATTTGAATGCAACTCCAACTGCACTTTGAGGGACTTGTCCGAATTTTTGATCTGTCACAGTTCTTTCTGTTCCATTAAACCTAATTTCAAATCATCGATACGACGAAGAAAAAGGCGATACCTGTAATTTTCAACTCGCAGCGACTAAGCATGGTCATCCTTGATGAATTGCTTGCATAAAGTCAATACATCTGGATACATAATTATTATTGTGCGAAAAATTATAAAACGATCAAAATTGATCTGCTTATACACGAATGTGTTGATGGATGACAAGGTTACATTAAAATGCGACACGTGTAACGTGTTGCAGTAAAATTTAAGCACTTTTGAAAAGTACAATTACCATCTGACGTCAGGGATTTTTTTTAAATAAGTAGTCTGCCAACTACACCTTATTTTGACATGGCCATGTTCAAAAAGTTTTGGCATATAGGCTGCTACTAGAAATTCCAGATGGAAAAACCCAATCACACTTTGCACGGCCTGAGAATCGAACCTAGGACCTCATGTTCTAGACGCAGAGATGGCCGATGGAGCAATGCATTGACTGAGTGGTGGCCAAGGCTAGGCCATAGGAACCAGGGCCGTCCTAAAGCTCGTTGCGTTGACGCGTCGACAAAGTCGCGGAAAACACCTGGATGAGAGACGCACAGGATCGAGACATATGGCGGAAAAAGGGGAGGCCTATACCCAGTAGTGGGTGATTCCGGGCTGATATGATGATGATGACCTCTGTGCATGTAGCAATATTTTAATATACGTCGTCTGTTCAGAAAATAACGGGAATTTTTAAATTTCGTGAGTTTGGAGAGTCCAATTGTATTTTTTTTTATTTTAATATATTGGTATTGGTATTGGTTGGGTTTGGTTTGGTTGGTATTGGTTGGCCCCTGAAGTATGACAAAATTGTTGACTTTGAACAAAAACGGCGGCGAATGGAAACGACGATGCAGAATTTCTGCAACGTGATACACCAAGTGAATAAACATGGGTTTACGAATAATAATATGACGTCGAAACTAAGGCTCAGTCATCTCAGTGGAGGCATCCTGGCTCGCTAAGACCGAAAAAGGCTCGACAAGTGCGGTCTAACATGAAGGTGCTTACTGTGTTCATGAATTTAACGGCATAGTGTATCATGAATTCTTACCACAAGGCCAAACGGTCAATAAGGAGTACTCCTTATTGACCGTTTGACTCGTAGGTCGTACGACCTACAAGTTCAACGCCGTTTGCGTGAAGCAATCCGAAAAAATCGCCCGGATTTGTGGAAAAACCATTCATGGCTTTTGCACCATGAAAATGGACCTGCTCACACTATCTTGCTTGTTCGTGAATTCTTGGCCAAAAACAATACTGTAACGATGCCCCAGCCTCCATATTCGCTAGACATGGTTCCGTGTGGCTTTTTCCCATTTCCAAAAATATAGAGAACCTTATAGGGCCGTCGTTTTACAAGCATAGATGACATTAAAAGCGCATCACTGAAAGAGGTAAAGGCTACCCCAAAAATCGAATTAGAGAAGTGTTTCGACCCGTGGTTTCGACGATTGGTAGAAGCGCTGGCACAAGTGCATAATATCTAATAGGGACTATTTTGAAGGCAACAATACTAATGTAGACAAATAAATAAATATTTTTACAAAAAACGATAATTCCCGTTATTTTCTGTATATAAAAGCTTTGGACAACTGTATCTCGGGAAGGCGTAGGAGTGGTTGCAAATTAAATAATACCTACATATTTTTTTATTCGAATAAGTTGCATTACCTGTTAGTTAAATAGTTACACCTACTGCTATTTACTTTGTAATACAGATGGCGAAGATAATTATCGGGAAATTTTGCGCTTGCAGTTCTTAATGCATATGTAATTTTTAGGGTTCCGTAGTCAACTAGGAACCCTTATAGTTTCGCCATGTCTGTCTGTCCGTCCGTCCGTCCGTCCGTCCTAGCTTAATCTCTGTGACCGTTAGCACTAGAAAGCTGAAAATTAAAGGGGTTTGAACTTTTTTGTATGGGAGCTGGCATATCGACCCACCGCCATTTTGATTTTTCGAAATCGCGACCCACGATGAAAGTGGTATGTATGAATAGAAGATATATAGACGAACAAAAAATGTCCAGTAACACGGTATCCAAAGTGTCACGTTACCGAGATATTTGAAGGTAAAGATGGACATATGAGTACAATGACCACATAAAAATTAGACCTTTTACGTGTCTATAGGCGTTTATTATTATTATTACTGGTTATTGAAAGAGAGTAGGTACATTACATACTACTAGGAGCACGAGAAAACTATTTTTTGACATAATATAGCGTTTCATTGCGATGCGAAGCGATTTTATTGTGCGTATAATAATAATCAACCTGGAAACTATTATTTGGATACAATTTAACGCCTATAAACGTAAAAAGGCAATTTTTTAAAATAATTATTTAATGATTGTCGATGTACTCATTTGTCGATCTTTAACTTCAAATATCTCGGTAACGTGACACTTTGGGTACCGTGTTACCGAACATTTTTTGTTCATCTATATGTCCTCTATCGATACATACCACTTTCATCGTGGGCCGCGATTTCGAAAAAAAAACAAAATGGCGGACAGGTTGATATGCCACATTGGTTCTATCCCCTTTGGTACCAATATGTGTATTAATCACAAAAAAATTGGAAAAAAATGTTTTATTAGGGTAGCCCCCCCCTGTATGTACCTACCTAAAGTGGGAAGTGATTTTTTTTTAATTTCAACCCTAACGTGTGATATATAGTTTGAAAGGTATTTAAAAATGAATAGGGGTTTACTAAAATCATTTTTTGATAATGTCAATAATTTCGGAAATAATCGCTCCAAAAGTAAAAAACAATGTGTCTCCCCCCTCTAACTTTTGAACCATAAGTTTAGAAAAAAATCTGAAAAGTAGAACTTTATAAGAACTTTCTAGGAAAATCATTTTGAACTTGGATGAAAACAGCAGTTAACCAATATAATTTGGTCCCTGAATCGTATGAGCGCCTATACAATCCAGAGGTCAAGTTTCATTGGCCGTAGAAGAAATTGAATAAATATTATAGCACACCGTTTTGGTACGGAACCCTTCATGTGCGAGTCCAACTCGCACTTGGCCAGTTTTTTACTGTGTGCATTTAATTTTCCACCATGGTGTGGATAATTGGGTATCTGTATAAATACCCTGAATTCCACAATTCAGAATACTGTCATTTCTGCCGTTAATGGTATAAGCAATTCCTCATGAATCAACTCCACTCACTCACTACTTGATTCATAATAATGGTGGTTATTATAAAGTTAGGTATCGTTTTAACAATTGCATCGTGGTGTGATTCGGCGAATATTTTGTACGTGATTCCTTACTCGGTAAAGTCGCATTACATAATGCAGAGACCGGTGGGTCTAGAGCTGGCTCGTAGAGGACTTAACGTCACTGCCATCACAGCTCACAGGGAACACGAGCATCCTTCGAGTTATCACCAGGTGATGGTGGGCAATGCAACTCTTTGGGATGTACTTGGTAAGAATAATAAAATAAAAAGGGGCGGCAACATGTAGGATTAGCTATAATTTGTATGAGTGTAATGTGCTGACAAATTAGATTATTAAAAATAATACATTCATTTAAATTTATCCGTGGTGCTAGGCCACTGGTCTTACCTCAATTGTAAGTCTCTTTGTTCTTATTGACGTTGTTTTGTTTTGTCTCCTGTTAATATGGAGGAAAGTGAAAATTATGTTTTTCCTAATCCTTCGCTATTCTTTTCTTATTAATTTCGTAGTGTGATTCGGTCAGTTCTTTTTTTTTTTTTTTTTTTTTATTATTGATAGGTTCGCGTTTGACCACTATCTCACCTGATGGAAAGTGATGATGCGGTCGACGATGGAGCACGCTTACCTAGAAGTAACCTATTCACTCTTGACTTAAAGACTAAAGTTAAACTTTTTCTTTGGGACTTCGTCGAGCTTTATTGTCTCGGCACTTTTCTGTTAATCCTGGGTTGCAGAAGTTGAAGTGGTTTAGGAATAAGGCGGCGGGGGTGTCCCAAAAAAATGGACTAATGGAATATTTTATTGTTTTCAGGAAGGGCACGTCCAAATCTCTTTACCATGGCAGAATATTCCGCCGAGGATTTTCATAGAGAAGCTTTGTGGAAAGGTGGACTAGCTCTCACTGAAGGATCTCTGAAAGCTCCTGCAGTCCAATCACTGCTAGCTGAAAACCGATCCTTTGATCTGGTAATCAGCGAACTATTTTTCCAAGAAGCAACATACGTTTTGGCTCACAAGTATAATGCTCCATTAGTGCTCATATCCACCATGGTCAATTGTGCTAAACATAGTTTGATAACTGGAAATCCTTTGCAATTGGCAACTGTCAGCTTCGAGTTTTTAGATGTTAAAAATCATACTAGCTTTTGGGGAAGACTGAGAAACTTATATTTGAACGTGTACGATTATTTCTGGTGGCGGTTCTGGTTTTTGCCCAAACAAGAAGAGCTAGTGAAGAAATATATTCCAAATCTCCCGCAGCCGGTGCCTAGTTTGTACGACATACAAAAGAACGCTTCTTTGTTGCTGCTCAATAGCCATTTCTCCTTCCAGTCTCCTGTAGCATTCCTTCCCAATATTGTGGAAATTGGTGGATTGCATTTGTCAGAGAGTGATGCCCTACTACCAGACGTGAGTACTTACTGCGTAATTATTATTGTACCATGTAGCTACTTGGAACAAATTATATGATATTTTAAAAACTTAACCATCTACGAGGGGTGGTGTGGTGTTCTGTCGTGCTACACGTAACGATTCTAAAGTCCGTAGAGTTCAAATCAGTTTAGTTTGTAAAATATTCTGTGCTATCTTTCAGGATCTACAAAAAGTTCTTGATGAAGCAACTCAAGGAGTGGTGTATGTCAACTTTGGATCAAATGTTCAAAGTTCTGAACTACCAATTGAAAAAAGGGATGCTTTTATCAACGTTTTTAAAAGGTTGAACCAAACGGTTCTTTGGAAATGGGAAGCTGAGAATTTAGACCAAAAACCAGATAATGTTGTTGTTAGAAAATGGTTACCTCAAAAGGAAATATTGTGTAAGTTGGTTTCCAAATATTTTATAAAAGTACCGGATTAATCAGTCATTATTCATCAATTGGTTTAATTGAAAAAATACTTACTATCAACTTATGTCAGAAACAAAGATATGACCCCACATGAAACTAAGTGTAACACGATAGTAAATATTGCTTTTTGTTTATTTACCCGATGATTCATATTTATACTTTCTTTATTTTCTTTCTTTTCTTTCTTTTCTTTCTTTTCTTTCTTTTCTTTCTTTTCTTTCTTTTCTTTCTTTTCTTTCTTTTCTTTCTTTTCTTTCTTTTATGTCTTTTCTTTCTTTTCTTTCTTTTATTTTTTTTATTTTTTATTTATTTTTTCATTCTTTTTCATTCTCTTGGCGAAGCAGTAATAAATGATTATACTATTTTCACAGCACACCCAAACATAAAGGTATTTCTGTCCCATGGAGGTCTAATAGGAACACTCGAAGCTGTTTTCCACGGAGTACCAATCATAGGGATCCCAGTTTACGGTGACCAATATAAGAATTTGCAAAAAGCAGAAGAAGCTGGTACTGGAATAACCTTATTGTACCACGATATCAATGAAGAAAACCTCGAACGGATTTTACGTGAATTTTTGAAAGATGATACTTATTTACAAAGGGCTAAGGACCTATCTCGTAGATTCAAAGATAGACCTATGAAACCTTTAGATACAGCTATGTTCTGGATACAATATGTTATCAGGAATAAGGGTGCTGATGACATAAAAAGTCCGGCTTTAAAATTAAGTTGGATAACTTATAACATGCTTGATGTTTATGCTTTTATTTTTAGCATACTTGGGGTACTGGTGTACATTATCTTTAAAATTGCTAAATTGCTTGAGTTTAATATTTTTGTTAAGATTATGATGGCCAAAAGGAAGCAAAAATATCTGTAAACCTTCAATAAAGTCTAACATAATTAAGTCTCGCGACATTTACATTAAATTAACTACCGCTAGGTACTGAATGGCTTGTCTCATTAGGTCATTAATAATTATTTTTGAAGATTGTGTAAAATAAACAATTTATTTGATCCTTGTGATTCTTTTGTCATGTAGTAGGTAGGTACATACCTTCGTTGTGAAGCTGTTGATTAAACCTAAAATCTAGGAGGAAACCTTTGCCCTCCATAATATTAATTCTGAAAGCAACAAAGTATTATTCGAAACTGAAGTAATACCTCATAAGTACTGAGTTAATTAACTACACTGAAAACTGACCCACGTAAATTTTCTGAATGAAGCTTCTGCGTAGTTCGTCACTGCTTATGTAGATGGCGTTGTTGCAAAAAACATCAACAACAAAATAGTGTTTTGTAGAAAAAATAATAGAATGTTATGAACAATACCCTCTATAATATGAACAATTTTCTGTTCAAATTAAACTTAATTAGCATAGATATACAGAAAACAAAGAACAAACAGCGACATTAGGACAGTCCTTTCTATGGACAAGGGCCAAGGGAGTGCCATACCGACATTATTATGTTAAATACAAATATTTCTTACCCAAACCGTCCCTAATCTTATTATCATCTTTAGGCCACAAATTGTTTCAACTAAATAGAACAGGCATTGTTTGAATACAATAATCCGGATAGGGAGTGGATAACAATTAAAGGGTATATGATAATAGATATCTCGGAATATTCAATGAGCCAACCTTTGCCCTTACATTGGGCTTTATCTTGTAGAATGTTTTAACAAATACATAACATGTTAGATAATATTACATCACGCCAAGAATACCCAACGGGATAGGCAGAGACGTGGCCACTGTGACTGCTGTGTTGGTCTAGTGGTAGCAAATGCGACTGCTATGTATAAGGTCTATGGTTCAATTCTCAGGTCGGGTAAAGTATTATTGGGGTTTTCCAACAGGCATTTCTAAGTAACAGCTACGGAGTCATGCCCAGTTGATGGCAATAGGTTCACCCCCTATTAATGCCCTATGTTGTGTTGGACATAACTGGAGGAATGAGCCTAACCCTACGAACATCACAGAGGTCTATCAAATTGATGGCAATAGGCTCGCCACCAATTACAAGGAACTTAAACATAACATAACCTCTGCATAACATGTTAGATTTTTTATTTATTTTAAATGGGTTTACTCTTGACCTCAAGCTTGCCCTAAGGGCAGAGATGAGGTCGACGATGGAACGAGCTTACCCAGAAGAAGCCTATTTACTCGCGACTTAAATTAAATAGATTGGGGTTTTAATAAATGAACTCGGGAAAACCGACGCAGGCAGGGTGTTCCACTTCCTTGGCTGTACGAATAATGAAGGATGATGCATAATAATCTACATTATTATTCGCTAAAGCAAAATACTTGAAAAAATATATGCCAAGATAAAAGTTCAAGTTCACTTCGAACTTGAACTTTTAACTTAGTATACCTAACGTTGATAAAATTTGTATCTAAATATATTCAGATACGAAACTTATTAAATTCTAAAACTATTTAACTATTAAATTATGTCTATTACGTTAGTCTTCATCTGCCTAGTCTTTTCTTAACCATGTTGGGGTTAGCTTCCAGTCTAACCGGATGCAGCTGAATACCAGTATTTTACATGGAGCGACTGCCCAGCAACCCACAACCCAGTAACAAGCTAAGAAGTATACAGCCAGTTAACTTGTATTTACTTTTAAGATTTTAAAGATAATAATAATAATAATAATATTCCACAACTATCACACAACGCCATCTAGTCCCAAGCTAAGCAGAGCTTGTGTTATGGGTACTAGACAACTGATAAACATACTTATATATTTCTAAATACATATATATTATAGATAAATTACACCCAGACACAGAACAAATGATCGTGCTCATCACACAAACATTTGTCCTGGGTGGGAATCGAACCCACGACCTCCGGCATAGCAGTTAGGGTCACTAACCACTAGACCAACAGGCCAGTCAAGATACAGATGTTAATCGATACAGCGTTTGACATTAGTCACTAATGCAAAACACTTCATAAATCAAAATTGCAATCAATATTTTCAGTGTACTAGAAATATAAAGCCTGCCAGTGCTGCAGGTCAGTTCTTCAAGCCAGTGCTGCAAGCCAGTGCTGCAAGCCAGTGCTGCAAGCCAGTGCTGCAACCCAGTGCTGCAAGCCAGTGCTGCAAGCCAGTGCTGCAAGCCAGTGCTGCAGGCCAGTTCTTCAAGCCAGTGCTGCAAGCCAGTTCTTCAAGCCAGTGCTGCAAGCCAGTGCTGCAGGCCAGTGCTGCAAGCCAGTGCTGCAAGCCTGTTCTTCAAGCCAGTGCTGCAAGCCAGTGCTGCAGGCCAGTTCTTCAAGCCAGTGCTGCAAGCCTGTTCTTCAAGCCAGTGCTGCAAGCCAGTGCTGCAGGCCAGTTCTTCAAGCCAGTGCTGCAAGCCAGTTCTTCAAGCCAGTGCTGCAAGCCAGTGCTGCAGGCCAGTGCTGCAAGCCAGTGCTGCAAGCCTGTTCTTCAAGCCAGTGCTGCAAGCCAGTGCTGCAAGCCAGTTCTTCAAGCCGGTGCTGCAAGCCAGTGCTGCAGGCCTGTTCTTCAAACCAGTACTGCAGGGTTGCAAGCCAGTGCTGCAGGCCGGTTCATCAAGCCAGTGCCGCAGGCCTGTTCTTAAAGCCAGTGCTACAGGTCAGTTTTTTTAGATCAGTTCTTCAAGCCAGTGCTGCAAGCCAGTGCTGCATGCCAGTGCTGCAGGCCAGTTCGTCAAGCCTGTTCTGCAGGCCTGTTCTTCAAGCCGTTGCTGTAGGTCAGTTCTTCAAGCCCGTGCTGCAAGCTAGTTCTTCAAGCCAGTGCTGCAAGCCAATTTTTCAAGCCAGTGCTGCAGCCCAGTTCTTCAAGCCAGTGCTGCAAGCCAGTGCTGCAAGCCAGTTCTTCAAGCCATACTGCAGGCCAGTTCTTCAAGCCAGTGCTGCAAGCCAGTGCTGCAGGCCTGTTCTTCAAGCCAGTGCTGCAAGCCAGTGCTGCAGGCCTGTTCTTCAGGCCAGTGCTGTAAGCCAGTGCTGTAGGCCTGTTCTTCAAGCCAGTGCTGCAAGCCAGTGCTGCAGGCCTGTTCTTCAAGCCAGTGATGCAAGCCAATGCTGCAGGCCTGTTCTTCAAGCCAGTACTGCAGGCGAGTTCGTCAAGCCAGTGCTGTCTGCCTGTATACTTATTAGCTTGTATAACAACAAGGTACAACTTGGAAAGATTGGTTGTCAGACTTATTAGCCACGGTCTACCTGTAACGACTGACAATCACAAAAAAATAAAAATAATAAATAATGACAGCTGGGGCCAATTGCTTTACGTGCTTTCCGAGGCACGGAGGAAACCCGTTAAGGTATGATGCTCACTCATCTACATACTGACCTAGGTATACGCGGCTAACCTTGTAGTTCAACCAGTGCGGATGTTATTATGCAGCTACGAGCTCCTCTAACTATTACTATTAACTATTGTTTGAGTGACGACGCAACCGTTCGCATCCGGCCGGCGCGCGGCGTGCGATGTATGAACGTGGGCGTGGCAAAAGGTGTATGTAAGGAGCTTAGCAAGTCCCGTCGGGGCTGCGGGTTGTTTGAAAGAGATACCGTGGCCTCGACACAAAGGGCATAAAAGGAAGATGGGTGGTTTATCCAGTGGACAAGTCGCCAATGACCAAGGAGACCGGTAGGTCTGCCCAGAGCGGGAGGACTCATTGGATGATTTCCCAAGCTCGTGGGAAAATGCGTGAAGTTATGTATGTTAGAGTAAAATAAAAAAAATGCGATGCTGGTAGTCTTTTACTTACGATTTCAGCAGATTACATTATGTTATCAATAAAAAAAAAAGGATTTTTAAAGACATTTGCCACTTGTTTGGAAGAATATTTAGACCTCACAGTTTTAAGGCACATTATTAAAGTCAGGAACTGGCATTTAAATAGATGAGGAGGTGGCTGAGGGCTAATGAGCGCCCGACTAGATTCTGTAAGCAACGCGGAAGTAAATATAGGACGTGGATATGAGACGCTGGGAAAAATAGCAGATTTTAAGTAGGTATTTACTTGAAAAATATATAATTATTCATACTGTTGTAGCAAATTGAAAACAATAAAGAATTTAATCAAACGATTAATATTCATGATATCGTTCAAAGTATTCTTATTAGATTTCTAATAATTATGTTGAAAAACACATAATAGTAATATTAAGTACACTTTAAAAAAAGTTACTTAGCTAAAAACAAAACAAAGCCTAAAAAAATATAATTAGATAAGAAAGCATTACTATAATATAATATAATTATGTATTGAGGTTAGACCTTACTGCCCAAACGATAAGAAGAAGAAATAGCCAAATAGAAGTTATTTTGATTTCGATCTTGAGCAGTGACATGACAAGCAAAATCTATTACGGACATCACTTTATCTAATGTATAGTTTTGTCATTATTATAAAGAATGCTCGTCAGTGTTGTATGACGTTTCTAAGCAGTGGGTAGTGTCCATTTAAAAACATACTGTTAAATTATTCGAAAAAAGAACTCCTTTCAAAATGGTGCGTGTTTACGTTTTCACTTTTTTTATTTAACTTTTCAAATTTGTGACCAAAGTTTTAAATTGTTTTTTTTTCAGGATTCTTTAAAATTAGTTTTGTTTGTCTTGGCTGTGGCAAGTTATTGTGAATCGGCAAATATTTTATATGTGGTGCCTTTCACGTCGAAGTCTCATTATATTATGTTAAAACCTATTGGTTTGGAGTTGGCTCGGAGGGGACATAATGTAACTGTGATTACTGGTCATAGGGTACGTATCCCTCCGCCGAATTATCATCAATATATGGTGGATGAGAAGGAGATTTGGGATGTTATAGGTGAGTTTTTAATTATTTGATCGAAGCTTAAAACACAATAAATTTTTATTTTTTAAATAGTTCTTCACACACCAATTAAAACACTCATTGAGTGTCATTATTAAATAAAAGTAGGTACTTATCTACTAGATAGGTAGGTAAGTACCTACATATACCTTATATACCTTTTTACACGTGCAGTCTGTGGGCCGATTATACCCAGAAATCGTACGGCGTCCTTCGCGTTCAATATAATAATGCGTTCAGGATGTTGATGGGGTTGCCCCGCTTCTGTAGTGCGTCAGGGATGTTTGCTGAAGCCCGATTCGATTGTTTTTATACAACGATGAGGAAGCGATGCGCCTCCCTGGTGCGCCGCGTGCGGGCCAGCCCCAATATCATCCTGCGCTGTGTGGCGAGCAGACTCGATTGTCTATATGTGAGTCGCTGCTGCAAGCTGTCCACATCTGTGATATGCGTGTGGCAGTGACTCACATGTATTCATGGTTTTAGGTTAAGTGATTAGAATAGGATTACTAACATAGGAATAAGGAAAATTGTTACTAACACAATGAGTCAATGTTACTTGAAATAAAGAGATATAATAATAATAATAATATAATTTTAAAACGATTAAAATTCCCAGCTTATTGATTACATCTCTGATAGTCTTATTTATCTTTTCAAGCAGTCGAAATACAATTTGTTTAAATAATGACGAGACCTCGAGACATCATTAATTATTTTTATGATAATAAGTAATACATATGTAGCTAGCAAGTCATAAAACGAGATCATATTTATATTTATAGGAGGCGAGAGACCAAACGTCTTCGAAATGGTCGAAGCGTCTGCAGAGGCATTCCACCACAATGTTCTATGGAAAGGAGGCATAGCCTTCACAGAGCTCGTACTAAACTCAACTGAAATCAGAACCCTTCTGAAGGAAGACACCAAGTTTGACTTGATCATCAGTGAGCAATTCTTTCAAGAAGCACTCAATGTTCTAGCCTACAAATACAATGCTCCTTTAGTACTAGTTACGACATACGGAAATTGTATGAGACATAATATTGTAACTAGAAACCCACTTCAGTCGGCCACAGTTGTCTCAGAATTTCTGGATGTCAGGGAACCGACATCATTTTGGGCGAGACTGCGGAATTTGTATTTCACAGTATACGAATATGTTTACTGGAGATACTGGTATCTTGCAGACCAGGAAAAGCTGGTACAGAAGTATCTACCAGACTTACCGAAGCCGATACCAAGTTTGTACGACTTGCAAAAAAATGCTTCTTTGATTTTGATTAATGGACATTTTAGTTTTGATACCTCCGCGGCGTATCTTCCGAATGTAGTGGAAATTGGAGGAGTGCATTTGACTCAAAGTGACACTAAATTACCTGAGGTAAGAAGTTATAATTATATAACATTAAATTACGCCTGTAATCCCCAAAGACTAAAGCAGAGGTGTGCCCCATAGTAGACACCCACTTTTCAGCTGTAATATTTTTAAAGTCCCATGCAAAAGCGGGTCGAGCCTGGCTAAATTTGCACACTAACTGCGGTTTTCAGAGATATTTAATGATTTCTTAAGCCGTCACTTAGTAAAGATTTGACAAAATTTTGGATGACAAAACTGTCAAAACCTTTACTAAGTGATGGCCTAAGTTATCATTAAAGCTCTCTGAGTGCGGCAGTTAATCCATACTAACATCAAAAAACTCCAAAAATATTTTACATTGCTAAAGCTTATTTTACTGAAACAACTATTTAGATTTGGTATGAAATTAATTTGGCCTTAAAAAACTGGTTTCATGTCTGTTCGTCTATAGACTAACTTGACACTGACTGGAACTATTCTTATAAAAACTGGCTCGCCAAGGACAAGCACTAGTTGACGGGTTTACTATAAAAACATTAAAATATTAATTAGCTTAGCCAAGGCCATCTGCATATACTTAACCGGTAATTATCATAAAATTGAGACAAATTACCAACGAAAACCTATTTCAATTTCAAGATAATTATTATGCATATTTTGTCTTTATGGTGGAAGCAAAACTATGCAATTTCCAACGTTTTAGGACCGGTTCCAAACCACATGCAGTACTTCGTATTTTGTAACCTATTGGGGTTAGGACTCCTTTGGGCGTTTGCGGAGAAAATGACAAAATATTGCGTAATTTCGCTTATTGGATGTTTATTTTGCAAATAGGTTTGAACAAATACTTTTACACGTCACTTTTTTTAAACCTGATGGGCCGGTGTTTCATACCTCCTGACTACTCTGTCTGAGAAGGTGAAACAAACTCATAGATCGTAGTCTCTTTTAGGGTCCAGACATAATCTTGGTCAACTCACTTGAGGACTATGCAGATTAGTGCATGATTTAAAATCTTATGTATTGAACTAAAATATCTATTCATACATTTATAACAAATGCGGAAGTTATTATGACTGTCTGAGTCCTTTCAAACATGAATGGAATGGATGATAACCGATTTCCAAAGCCGTGGGCAAACGCTAGTCCATACTAATATTATAAATGCGAAAGTAACTCTGTCTGTCTGTCTGTCTGTTACTCTTTCACGCCTAAACGGCTGAACGGATTTTGATGAAATTTGGTACAGACATAGTTTGGAACTTGAGAAAGGACATAGGATAGTTTTTTTTTTTTCGCGAGATAAACCAAAAATCTGCCGGAAGTCACTATTCCACGCGAACGAAGTCGCGGGCAAAAGCTAGTCGTTTATAATCGCACGTGACATCGATCACCATCACTAATCATAGTGATCAATTGATAAACAATAATATCCTCACGTGCTTTCATGTTGATATTCATACTTGATCTCTGAACCCATCAGCTGATAAATCCATGTGTGGTCCGCAGTTATACCTACCAATAAGTATAACATAACATCATGTCTGTTATTCACGAAGGGTTAGACAGAGCTGTACTTAATAGCACACCCACATTTCGTCACTGGTGTTTAAAGGTACAAGTTGGCAGCCGACTGCACGCAGCAGCAGCAGACGACATGTCGTCGCGACACGTCGTTGCGTCATGTCGTTTCACTAAAGGGCATAATCTCCTGTTGTTTCTGTCACTATGGGCACTACTGATCTGCGGTCGGACGACACTACCGTCTGCCGCTCGACGACGCGTCGCTATCTTCATGTCGCTAACTACGGAGGGAATTTCATAGAAATACGTAGAAACCAGTAGTGTCGCTGCGACATGTCGTCTGCTGCTGCTGCGTGCAGCTACCATCTTGTACCTTAAGTCCTATGTATTAGAGGGCGACGTTATTGATATCAGCTGGGCACAAATCTAGACTCCTTAGTTGCCACTGAGAAATTTTTGAAGGAAAAATCCAATAACACTTGGCCCGAGCTGGGAATAGAATCATGCTCAGCAGTCGGGCTGACTAATAGACCAACAAGCAGGGACCGAAAGCGGTTACGGTTAAAGGTTAAGATACCTCAAAAACATACCGGTACCGGTTTAAAATAAAGGTTGAGCTAAACCGGTACCTTCATAAATAAAGGTTACGCTGAACCGTTATTTAACCCTTACACGATTTCGGTACCGAAATGCATGCGAGACGGGGCGCGGCGAGCGTGCGCGCGGTGTAAAACGTTAGAACTTGTGTATTTTGTAGTTTATAATACAATCGGCAAGTGCAGACAGACCGAGTGGCGAGGCGGTGCGTCAAAGAAAACCCCTATTTATTATGGTTAAGGTACCGCTACCGGTACATTTATAACGGTTTTGGTTCTACTACCGAAATATACCGGTATGCATTTCCAACCTCAAAATTCCGCTACCGAAAAAAGTAACGGTATCGAAATATTTCGGTAACCCTTATTTAACGGTATGACGTCAAACCGAAAGGAGAATGCCAGCGGCACTATGGGCAAATGTACTCAATTCAACATTTTTGTGTCTTCATCAAATCATCTTTAAAATACTGGATGGCATGTCTAAATACTACCTCAGAAGATTGAACACAATAGACAATGTCATTTTCGAGATATTTACAAAAATGAAATGACTATTTTTAGGTTAAGCTCAACCAAAAATTAGTTGAAAAAAACTATTTGAAAGGGTCTGAATGGGATTACGAGTGAGCTTTGTGTCTTTAAAGCATATTTTTGTAAAATCTGTTACGGTTTAGCTATTTCAGGTAGCCCGTGTCTGGTGACCACCTGTGACTAACTCACCAAGTCTAACTGATTTAGATTTTGAGCATTTCAAAATAATATTCTCGCGTTTCATGAAATTGCAAAGCATGGAAGAAATCAGTATTAAGATAATCAATCGCTCAGTGTTATTTGTAGATACTATTCAAATCTTAAGGTAGTGGAAATCATGAAATTGTCTTTGTAAGTAGGATGGAAAGGGAAAACACACAATACTAAATACAATAAATGAAAGAATGATTATTTCTGGACTTTATTTTATTCATCTAAAAATAGTGTATTCAAAAATGGAGCTGGAACACTAACATTGTTATAACGTCCCCAGCTTAAATAGGTACCATACTATGCACATTACATGCACACAGCAACCTTCAGTTCTTCTCCGTCCCAAAAGTTGTTATTCAAATGGATATTGCAGATCCGGGCACTCTAAGGAACATAATTATATTTTGTGGCCCCGCGCTGTATCAATAATCCTTTAACTATTGATGATACCAATAGACGCTCATTATTGTTACGTTTGGTGTGGCAGCAACACGTTTATGTGTTCTTGAATTAACCTTATTAACAATCCATAATACTGGTCCACCATGGTTCTGGCAGGATGGGTGGCATTGGAATATTAAAATCTTGTTCAATATGTGTCTGAGATCGGTTTTGGGTAGCAGAATCTTCCACTCAGTCAGCATCGTGAGTTTGTCTGGTTGCAGTTATCCAGCATGTTCGGCAAACACTTTCCAGACGTGACACCTGTAGATCAATACAATGACTTGTTTATAATTTGACCAGCCTATATATGTACAATCACTAGTAAGCTAACAGTAAACAGTGTGAACTAGTGTAGTACGCAAGGGAATTCGTAGCTGATAGGCTTGAAAAACAAGCTAACGTCCTCAATCGTACCTATGTGTATAAAAAAATATTATATATTACCTGATGAGATAGTACCCCTCGCAGTAATAATAAATTATTTGTGGGCAGTCTAATGGCACTCGATGAGTTCTTGATCTCAGTACGGAAACCACAACCACAGCCGTAGCAGACGGCCGTTTGTCCTACTGCAGGTGTCAACTGTCCCTGGGATGGGAGTGTATTTTGCAACAGTGTAACACACTCCTGACACAATGTGCCTTCGGTTGACAGCTGAAAAAAAACATATTTAAATAATTATATTTCTGTCAACTAATCTTAAATGATAGGTACCTACTACATACAATTAATATCCTCGAATACACACTGATTAAGATAAACCATCTTAGTTAATAAGTTGGTTATTAACAACACATCAGTATGAGGTTCCTACTTGATATAAGTTATATTAAAATCCGGTAACTTAACTGGTGAGGTGAGAAACTAACACACACATGGATTTTACTTTTGCCCTCTAAGATTTGTTATTTGGTACATAAACATAAAAGTACAGTTCCTAAATAAAAAACACCATTCTACGTTAAAATACAATGTTTACTCTTACCGGTGTTGGTGAGATCCAGACTCGTAAAATGTTCATGATGTTATTCGGGATCTCCGACAACATACGTCTGTGCATAAGTTGCGTTAATCTCAAAGAGCAGTTGAGACATCGCACCACAGTTGCACTCGCCATGATCACAACACAAAAAGTTCTGTATTTAGTTATAAACAATACACACGGTGCAGCGGCGTTAGAAGTATGTTTATTGTCAATGGGTTGGCAGCATTAACGGAGTAACTAAAAGGTTCGACTCGAAGCACAATGTAACAAAACCAGCAAAAATAACATACCGTCATACTGTATTGTAAAAATATGACAAACGCAGAATAAATGTTAATGTACCCGCACTACGAGTAACATAATCCCTAGTATTGTCAGGTGATAGTAAAAAATGGCGTACTATGACGTCGGAAATATAAAAGTACTCATTTATTGTTTGAAAAACTATCCAATTGTAAATAATCGTTAATACTTATTTAAAAAATGTATTTTTATTTTAGATATTTAATGCCGTTTTAGGTTTTGATACACAAGTCTTTTATCAAGAGTACTGTACGCGGGCATTCTCCTTTAAAGGTACCGTAATTTTTGGGTAATTCAGTCCCTGCCAACAAGGCTACATACCATCTCGTCATTCTCTTACCCTTATCCCAATTTATTAGGTGCTTCTTCTTCCATACTTCTCTACCACTCTCCAGCTTGGCACTTGGCAGTCATCTCCTTTCTAGCCATATCGTCCTTTACACAGTCCATCCATTGTTACTTTGGTCTTCGTCTACTCTTTTAGCCAGCTGCATTCATACTCATCATACTTACCTAGCTAATCATAATTATAATAAGTTCCGTATCATTACTACTATGTGTAAGTGGGTGTCTTTATTATCTCTCAACGTTCTTAATACCTTCGGACAATTTTCTAATAATAGACAATTGTACAAATTGACATCTATTATATTGCTGTTAGTAATGCGCTGTTAGTATGTTTGGTTCTACAATCCATTCATTGTTGTTCATAACATTTAATTTAAGATCGTTACTTACATTACGTCTTGTTTTGTAGTACTAGAGGTGTACGCCTACTTGATATACGAGGCAAAACCGTACAATAGAAGTCGTACATACTATTTTGGGTTGTTTTTGAAATAGGTGCTTCTAATTGTAGGTTGTATTGGTAGACTGCTGTTTTGTCGTTTACCCATGATAACTAAGTAACAGTACTCGTAAAATCTGTGCATTCATCTGAAAGAAGAAGAATTTAGAGATAATTGTTATCCACGTATCTACTTTATCACCGTCATCATCTGCCTAGCCTTTTGCCAACTAAGTTGGGAATTGGGATAGGTTTCCAGTCTAAGCGAATACCAGTATCTACCTACTACATGATGATTAATTTTACCTGCTTTTTACATACTGTTCGTCTATCAACACGATTGATTGATTGATTTATTTAACAATTTATGTACACACAAAAGACAGCACAGGAAATTAACATAAAATAATATTTTATTCAATAATTAATAATATCATATATTTTTTATTTTATTTATCGCCATTTAGCTATGTAAATACTACAGTACCAATTGTTACTAGGTTATTGGATTGATGATGAGTCTCAGTCAGTATTTGTAAAACTTGCTAAGAAATCTTCATATTGTAAAGGTTTATGATGGGAGGGGAAGAAAACTCCTCTGGAGGTGAATACTGGCAATTTTCGCAACTTTCTACTACTAAGAATTGAGCTTCGATTTCATTTCCGCAGTTATGGTGCATATAGTATACTAGCTTTTGCCAGCGGCTTCGCCCGCGTGAAAAAAAAACGACTTTCCATACAAACTTTCATCCCCTATTCTATTTAACTCCCATAGGGGTTGAATTTCGAAAAATCCTTCCTTACTCCTTGTCTACATTATAAAGGGAACCTCTGTGCAAAATTTCAGCTTTCTAGGTCCAAGGGTTTGGGCTGGGTGTTGATGAGTCAGTCAGTCAGTCAATCAGTCAGTCAGTCAGTCAGGACTTCTCTTTTTATTTAAATAGATAGATAGATTTTTTCCTGTTAGCTTGATGTTTTAACTATTTGTTTGCTAATTAGCTATTTAATGGTCGTTTCTCGTAAGTCAGTTTAGTATAAGTAGTGTACTGTTCCATTATTTGTGTAAACACGCATCGACAAGAATTTATTTGATTGTTTTTTTTTGCTGCATCCGGTTAGACTGAAAGCTAGGGCTTGGTTAGGCTAGGCATTTGTAGAATATTGTAACTATATAATATTTAACTACGATGAATTACCTACTCATTGTGTAACATGTTTTTTATACAATATTATGGCACAAAAAATGAAACAATGACATGAATTCTTGTATTTCCATACATCTTTTTGAGGCTGACCGTACCTATGAGCAAGTACAGCACATCAAGCTATCCGAAACAGTAGGTACAATTTTCCTGATCAACCTTGAACCAAATGCTATAGCGATAAAGTTCTTCTTAGCGTGTCAATGGCAAGTTTTCATTAAATCGTTTTGGCCCAAAATTTAGCTATGCGAACTCCACTCGCTGATACAGTCATAACCATAAGGTTGTCAAGTATACCCTGTGAAAATCTATTAAAGAAAGACAGGATTGTAGTAGCTTAATGTCTGTACATCTGAAGTGGTGGTTTTCACCAACATTAGGTTAGCAACCTACCTCAGAAACTAATTCTCATTTCACGTTATTTTTCCAGGATCTTCAAAAAATATTAGATAATGCCAAACATGGAGCCGTGTATATGAACTTCGGATCAAATGTACGTAGTACAGAATTGCCAGCTGAGAAAAGAAACGCAGTTCTCAACGTATTCAGGAAACTTAAACAAACTGTACTTTGGAAGTGGGAAGACGATAATTTGGAGAACAAACCAGATAATCTCATTGTAAGAAAATGGCTGCCGCAAGCTGAGATCCTGGGTAAGTGTTAAAAATTTAAATCAATATAGTCCTCCTGACCGCTTTCGATCACGGCGACCAATCTTAGCGAAGATTAGACATCGGTGCTGGAGATATTATAGTACACAAGTGTGTGCGCAGACACAGGTGCAGTTTCTGTTCCTTTACTCCTATAGTGCGATGGGATGGCCCGACAGGACCAGAGAGAGATAAGGCGCAGGCCAAATAATCAAAAATCCCATAGCAATTTAAAAGCAAAAAAATTAAGCAATACCAATATTGAAAATGCGAAAATTACTCTGTTGGTCAGACTGTGTCTGTTAACTAGACAAGCCTCAACGACTGAACTGAAAAGGATTTTAGGATACTGACGGATAACCTATGACCTTGGATATTTATTTTATCCGACCTCTAAAATAATACAATATTTTCAGTGGATCAGATTGAGATATTGGAACACCCTACGATATTAATTAATGAAATACTAATAGGTGACCAATGATAAACATATTTATAATCCGGTTCTGTAAAACGGCTGCAATAATTTAGTTGAAAGTTCCAATAAAGGGCTTTACGGGGGCAAAAAATCAATCTAACAAGGTCTTATATACTTACATTTATCTGAGAATATATTGCACCCGACCTGAGCTCAACTGCGTACTTTGTACGGTAAACAAATAATTCATTCTATAGAGTATAGGATCATGAATTCATGAGTCATGATTACATTATATTCACATTACATTACATTATTATTATTTAAATTATGCACAATTTAATACCTCCATTTGCATGTGCTACAAAAATACACATTACATTATAGCTGGCTATTAGTAAAATTGAGTTCCAATGTAAGTACCTGAAAACTTACTATATGTAACGTAACACCACACCGGTAATTCTCGAAGGGTTAGGCACAGGTGTACCCCAGTTATGCTCAAGTCTCGTGCAATAGGGGGCGAGCGTATTGACATGAACCGGGCACATGTAAAGACTCCACGCGGGCTGCTACTAAGAAATTGCCAAGTAATTTACTCTAAGTAATATATATATTTTTGAATATATATTTAATTCATGTCTACGTTTTTACAGCTCATCCAAACATAAGAGTATTCATATCACATGGCGGTCTAATCGGAACACAAGAGGCCACCTACAATGGAGTACCAATCGTTGGCATTCCAATTTATGCTGACCAGTACAACAACTTATTGCAAGCCCAGTCTTTAGGCTACGGCAAAATATTGGAATATCCCAACATTAATGAAGAAACGTTGTCTAAAACACTGAATGAAGTACTAACAAATGATTCATATAGGATAAAGGCTAAGGAATTATCGGTCAGATTCAAAGATAGACCGATGAATGCTTTGGAAACGGCCATGTTTTGGATCGAATACGTCATTAGAAACAATGGGGCCCATTACATGAAGAACCCAGCAATGGAATTGAGTTGGGTTGCTTATACAATGCTAGATGTTTACGCTTTTATTTTAGTATTGTTACTGGTGGGTGTGTATGCGATTTTGAAAATATCAGCAATTGTAATGGGCTTGTTGAAGTCGAAACCATCGAAAAAAGAAAAGAAGAAGCGGTCGTAAGATTTGTGTTAATTTTTGAATAACTGGCGTTGTACAGAAGCCAGCAAATCAAGATATTCGAAACTGATTTATTTTTCCAGTATACTTTGAACCTAAAGATTTAGCGATATGGTTGAAAATCTAGACAGATTCTAGTAGCTTTATGTCTATACAAAGTTTTCTTGTTATCATGATTTCTAGTTTACAAAATAAAATTATAATACAAATTTATTCTCTAAGGAGTATCGAGGACACTTTGTAATTATAAATATTCAATAGAAAAGACAAAGTTGTGATACGTAGTTAGTTATATTGAAACTTTACTTGTAATTTATTTATTAATTCTTTAGACTAATTAGATGAATTTATATTGATCTGGTTTTCGTTATGATATAATCTTGACATTCTGTAAAAACTAAAATTAAAATTGTTAAAAATAGAGTGTACTAACTTGTTTATTTTTTACATACATATAAAAAAGGCTATTTATTCTCCGAAAAAAAAACAAATCCTTCGTAAATTAAACCCATCGAAATATTTTTCTCGACTTCATAGTTTTTATACGAATAATAAAGTAATTTGATGACAAAAAATAAGTTATAGCTATTTAATTGCTGTAAAAAACTTTGATGATTTAGGTGTTAGTTTTTCACAGGTTTTTTTTTTCCATGAACATGTTTCGAACTGTTTTTTTCACACATTCTGTGTGTGAAAAAAACATATACCTACCTAACTGCGAGTCAGTGCCTCGAAAATTTTTAGACACCCAACTTTTCGTAGACTTAAAATCTACAAAAAAAAACAACCTTCCATTTTCTAATCTAAAAAAACCCTAAACATGGCTACACGGCCGTAACACCGTACCTGAAACTACGTACAGTTTATAATTAGACAAATATTTGAACGGAACATTGCTGTTTGAACAAGGCACAGGTTGGGGCGAGTCTTTTGTCCAGTGCTGCGAGAGAGTGTGCTGTGGGCGACTGCTCTCACTGACTTATGAATTTCGAATGCGACAGACTGAGATTGCGAACCTCTTTCATGTGTACTCAGACTTTCATTACTACGCACTTTGTTTTTATTTTTCTTCGTGTTGGTGGTTATAGGTGTTTCTTTGTGTTTTTATCTATAGCATCTACTGTAACTTGGAGGACGAGGAGCTCGTGGCTAGATAAAAGCAGCCACTTAAAACAATCTTCAGGTTAAGCCACGCTTGCCTAGGTTGGTTAGTGAATGGGTGACATGACAACCCATTACATACCGAGTTTCCTCCGTGCCTCAGAAAGCACACTAAGCCATTGGTCCCGGCTGTCATTTTTCTTCTATGAATGTCGTAACAGGTAGTCGTAAATCTGACGTCTACTCAAGACCTCATGAAATAATCATTCTTTCGGGTGATAATAAGTTCAGGAGATCTGTTGGTGAATTTTTGATTTTACTTAATTTTATAAACTCAATTAATAAATTGAAAATAAGCCAACATAATCAGGGCTTATATTATTAAAAAAAAAAAGAACTATATCGACTTTTCATAATTCACAGTCAGATGAGAAACAATTTGAATCCCATTTATGGGTCACATCGTTCACGACGAACTGACGTTTTGGTACAGTATTCTACGCTTTGCGAATATTCTGGCCCAATTCTGGTTATTGATAACTTCATGTACTTAAGTAATAGATATTCAGTGCCGACATAGATATTTCTCTTTCCCTTCATAGTTCAAACCAGATGAGTAACTTGTGCACTTTCATCTTAAATAAACAGAATGACATGGCATTATTTAAAATTAAAATATACGCTATTAAAAGAAGAATTTTTTAATGAAAATTTGAAGGTAAGGAAAACTTTAAATAATACGGGAATTAATACTCGTAGTGTCATCAATCTTAAATTGTTACTTCCTAAGTACAGAAACTTACACGGCAAGAGATCGTTAAAGTATATAATACCTTATCTTATTAACCAACTACCTATATCATTGAGGGACAAAATAACTTGTAAAAACTTAGAACACAAATTAAAACAACATTACTTACAAATTAGTGATAACTAATTATTAGGTGTATAATACTTTCTGCAACAACCTGTATCGAGCTGAGCCTCATTCCTACGTTCACGATGGTCACCGATGTTCGTTACTTGAAGTTTGTAAGGTAACAGAAAATATTTCGGTGCGTACCCACCCTCGCTGCTGTTTTGTTGCTGTTACTTAAATATTGTAGAACTTAAAGAGAACTTAAGATTGTTTAATCTGTTTGAATTATGTCGTCGTTGATTTTGGTGCACGGTTAATCTCGAATGAGTTTATGTTTGCACCAACTTTATTATTTATGTGTAATTGTAAAACTGTTGAATAAATAAATAAATAAATAATAATTTAAAGATAATATGCCAACTACATAAATCTATTATTTATTAATAGTAGTCATGATTATTATTGTCAGTTAACCCTTTAACCTCAATAGTATCACATTATGAAGTATCGATTAACAGTTGACGTGAGCTCGATTGATTTTCGCTTTATATACGTCATTTATACAAAACGAAGTCACGGGCTAGCTGCTCGTGACTTCGTTCGCGTCAAAGAAATATAACGAAATAGCATAATTCTATGCCCAGCAGTGGAGGCCTATGTCCAGCAGTGGACGTCTTTTGGCTGAAATGATGAGCGGAATTCTTTGGGGAACGACATAAAAATATTAAGAACAGCTGCTATATCACAAAATACTTGCTTTTAAACCTTAATTAACCCTTTAATTCTTACTCGCATTGCATTATCTGCATGCCTAGCTTTTCCAGTCTAACCGGAAGAAGATGAATACCAGTACTTTGTATGGAGTGACTGCCTATCTGACCTCCAAAACCCAATTAGTACCTATTGGTACTGGTAACCCTAATTGCTAGACTTTCGGGCCACTGACTACATCTAACGACTGTCAAAGATATTCAATTGACCATGATATCCGGACACGGAGGAAAATCTATATGTAAATGGGTGGTCACAAATTCACGGACCAACCTAGGTAAGCGCAGATTAACCTAAAGATCGCCCCGTGCGGCTGTTATTATTTAGCTTCGATTTGCATTGTAATAAAGTTTTTTTTTATCCTCACATATAAATCTGTACCCCTAACATTAATTCCCACGTCATCTAAACTGATAAAAAACATGAGTCCTCCCACTCCCTCTGATATAAAGCATTGATAGAAAGCACCGAAACCATTCCATCCAGTCGAAAAGCCCCTTCATTACACATCGATTTTCGTACACTCCAGGTAAAAGTACGGTATGCATTCACACACACGTATCACTAATTTATCAGTCGTCTGTCTGGAACTCTGGATCCGTGAAAGGTAAATGTAAAACTAACAGAGTTCCGACAGGACGCAAATTAAAATCAACATACCGGCGACGAACGACGACCGCTCCACGGTTTTCGTATCCGTTTTTTGTCTAATCTCCTGTTGATACCTGTCTACCGAATTTCTACCGGTAGATGTTCACGCAGAAATTTTAAATGGATTTAGGATTGAGATTTTCCTAGGTGTATTTTCTTTTGTTCTGGATTGGTATTTATCAGTTGTGGAATATATGTGCAGTACGGGATATGATGCGAGACCCACGGGACCGGTCAATGTGGCGATACTTTTGGGAGGTCTATGTCCAGCAGTGGACGTCTTTCGGATGAAACAAAGGTGATCATCATTAGATGTGCGTAAATGAAGGTGATGACCCGTAGTTATTCGACGATTTTTTCATCTTGACTCGTGCACTGAATTTTCGTTTAGATGCCGATTGATTGAAACTTTCAATCAAATTGAGTGAGTTGAGTCAATTGAACTTTTGCGATCAATCGGTCACTCAATTTCAATTTCAATACAATCCATCAATTTCTGAATATATTCCAGTTACATCATACTTCATGCCCGTACGAAAAATACACACTTTGACGTGGAGTTGCGGACACCAGCCAGTTATACAGGGTGTTTGGTGCATCGTGTGCCAAATTGAAATGATCAACTGGAAGGATCATTTGGTATACATTCAGACCCCTAAACACTTTTCATGCCCTGTCGACACTCACGATTGTTTCCCTTGGGGTAGCCATATACTCGTAATGCAGAGTGGCAACTGCTGCGAGCCTTACATGATTCTTGATGATCACCGCACACGCACACTGGTTGCGATGATTACACTCATCGATCTTTCTGGAAAAACAAAATCATTAAAATGAGTGTATGTAGGTTTGTCCTTCTAGGGCGTTTCTGCAATTTCAGTCACATAGGTACACATCTGCCTTATACCTAAAACACTATTAGGCAATACTTTTATTCCGTTTGGAGTAGTTCAATATATAGTACAATTATGTTCTCAATTACGCAATGTGCAAGCCTGGAGGCTTGCACATTGCGCTGGAGGGAGGCTGTGTTTCGGGCCACTAAGCTTACGCCCCCATTACACATCTTAGATTCGGTCTAGACTGTTATAATGGAATAGCACTGTGGTTGCACAATTTGGCTGTGTGTGCTGCCATATTGTGCACTGTGTCTACACGGAAATACGTTGAATTGATTGTGTTGACTTTTTAAAGGTATCAGAGTTCATTTACATTACAAAACATAAGTTAGTATCACACCAGTAATCCCAGAAGGCTTTAGACATAGGTGTGCGGTGTGTGTACTACTCCCACATTTCGTCAGTTTTGTTTAAGTCCCTTGTAATAGGGGGCGAGCCTATTGCCATTAACCGGGCACAAATCCAGACTCCGTGGCTGCTACTGAGAAATTCCTGATGGAAAAAACCCAATAACATTTTCCTGACCTGGGTACCAAAACCAGGACTCCATGCTTAGCAGTCGCGCTTGTGACCACTATACCATAAAGGCAGTCAACAAACACACAACTGTCTACAAACTCCAAAGTATTGGGCCACAGCCAAACACCAAAAAATTAGTTTCAATACGTCTGTTTTAATGAATCCTATATGCTACTTAGAAACAACGATACTGCCCAATTAACAGCTCCAAACATTCCACACTTCACCTAACGCCATCGTCCCAAATTAGTCAAAGGAAGGACCCAACCTAATTAGTATCAATTTTATCTGCAGACGACATAAAAGCAATTATTCGCCGCAGTGCATTTAGCGCAGACTACAGATACGAAATTTGCACAGAAGAGTGCAGAAGGTCGATTACAAGAAAGGTAAGAAACCGCACGCACGTATAGACTTTACGTACAGCGAGTGCAAGCGCACTCACGACTCGTCAACCGTGCTTGGGTGATCACTGCAAACCAGTGCTGTGCTGTGGGTCCTCATAGCACAGAACCATGCTGAGTGGTAACCTGCTTGTCGCAGTCACAACGTGCAAGCTGTTAACTTTATTTTTATTATCCCTGCTTTTTACCCGATTGCGGCGAAGCCCAAAAGGAGGGTTATGTGTCTGACGTGTATGTATGTCCGTTTCTTTGTTCCCTCATAACTCCTAAACGGATGAAGAGGTTTGAATGAAATATATGTCGTTAGATTCGTCTTGATGGCGCGAGTGCTATAGGCTACATTAAAATTAAAAACAAAGAAAAATTGCGGAATTTGGGGGTCAAATCGCGGGCAATATTCCAATACCATCGAGTATAGGGTGTCAAACTAAAGGGTTTTAAAAGGAGATTACAAAAATATATCACACTTATATGTTTAAAAAAATTCAAAGTGGCAAATCCAAAACAAGCACAAAAGTGCGAAGAATTTTACGTGACCAACGAAAGAACAAACACAAAAGAACTAAAAAGTTGGAATAAAAAAAGTAGTTAAAAACCAAAAAACCCGACTGAAAAAAACTGAAAAGCAAAAAACAAGCATATTTTAAATTAAACAAAACTTGGAAGCAGGCGCATCCGTATTATTTATTATTCGTACGCCTACTTTGCACGTTGTCATAAGAAGCCAGCCTTCTGTGCTCCCTACTCTGTGATTTAGCGCCGACTACAGATATGCGACATTGGTCTATTTCGAGGCCAGGCCTATCTCATTAAGAGTTTGCAATTAAAACTTTGCAATCTGGCCGCCGTTCTGAAGGGAATTAACGCCAATGCCAACGCTTGGGAAATGAAAATCAGTCTTGAACGTCACAGAGATTTCGTTGGATTGGGACTTGTTAGTGGCGATTTGTTAGATATTTTAATTTGGACTGAAATGAGGTGGAAATTGGTTTGTGGGTGGTTTTTCTGATAAGTTCTGAGTATTAACGACCATGATGATTTCATAGTCTTATCAAAGAGTATCGTATTGCCTAGTACTAGCTGCTCTGTGAAGGTCAGACAGACAGTTGTTCCAGGTAGAATGTTGGCATTCAGCTGCTTTTGTCAAGACTGGAAACCGCCCCAAAAGTTGGGAAAAGACTACAATGATAGTGATGGTATTTTTACAGAGTTGTTAAAAAAACTGATCTGAAGAAATCTGAACAGTATAATACGTATAACTATGTCTCGTTGACGTCGTATGTATGAGTAAGCGTATTTTAGTTCATATGACGGTTTGTCTAGGGTTGGCGACCCTGATAAGACGTACGTGACTAAAGTTGTACCATCCCTTATGTAGCCTTTCAACTGGATTATCAGATATGGACACGAAGTAACGGTAACATACCTTATCTAAGATGAAATACTCTGGAACAGTTCAATAATTCATCCAAGTTAAATCGATACCAGAAATTTTTGACTACCAATTTTTTGTTGACCATTAACTTTAGCTTCAACGCCTGGAAGGCTTAACAGTACTGTGTAAGTTACACAATATCCGCCTTCCTTTCTACTTTTAGATAGCACGCAAATCACAACAGACGAAGCTCTATACAAAAGCCGGTAAAAATAACAAGCTTTATTATATTGCGAACATTACACATATCGTACGCATACTATTCACATACGCCAGTCTTTTTATGTCAGTCCTCTATGTCCTAGCTCCGCTTGCAACTTTTTGCTTGGCGAGCGCGAACAAAAACGATATTTATACCCATCACAATAGCGTGATGTACTGTGCGGAATTGAATGCGGAATGTGAGAGCCTTTTGTGATATTATATCAGGTCTAGCGAGGATGTTTCGTTTGTGGAGACGCAGACGCTAGGAAATAATATATGGGAATATGTTTTTTGTGAAATGCGGGAGAACAGTTTTTTTGTGATAAGTAGCTGTGGGTGGCTGAAATACAGATAAATTACGGACTTGAAGGTAGGTATAAATCCCGGCACATCAAGATACCCGATACTGTCAAATTTCCTAATCAACCTTGAACTTAATGTTTTTACAATAAAGTTTAAAATCAACAACTGGAATTCATGGAGAGGAGTTCAGACGTTTGCCTCTCTCCTGTCAGATTTTCCCATTCAACTTCGAACCTAATCCTTTAACGATGAAGTTAAAAATGTTTTCAAGAAAGACAGATTGTAGCCAGCGCGGTATGTACCGAATTCGAATACCCCAGAAACGGGATGGTTCGAGGTCCATATTTAGTAACTTTCCTTTTTGATAATTATAATTGGAATCAGAATATTCAGAAGAAGAATCTAAATGGATCGATATGCTGTGGGTTGCTCGAAAGAGATAGCGCGGCAGTGGCTTTGGAAACAAAGTTCTAAAAAAGAACATGGATGGTTTTTAGACATTAGAAGTCAGACACTCCGCTCCACCCAGAGCAAGAGGAATCAAATGATGATTTCTCATCCACCAAAAAAAAAGAAATAGATACGATACTATCCTACAAAACAGACGATATTGGATACCTTGTAATTGAAACGCTTAATTCGTCCAAAATTGAACATTAATATATAATTTCTTTGTTTTGTATCAAATGCTCAATTTCAGATGAAATTCATCTGACATGATAAATATTCGGTAAAATATTGTGTTGTTTTTGACGTGACAACGTCTTATAAATTGGTTTGCCGGGTGACACTTTAAGAAACTGCGTTACGCTCCGCTCACGTTATGCGCTCACAATGAGAGCGAGTGAGAGGCACGCGTCCCTTCCACTCGGGCATGGTTAGCCCGCCTAATTTGTATATAAATACGTATGTATGTGTAAAGGTAAAAATAAAATTTTGTTAATATGAAATTCAGTGCGAGATTCTTTGTATAAATTAATGTTTTAAATATAATTCTTTGTATAAATAAATGTTTTAAATTGTTACTATTATTTCATCCTTCTTCCTACTATACGAATGAATATTCACATTAAAATTATTTTACCACTCAAAGTCGTTGTCACGTAAAACTTTCGCCCGTATACCGACTTTACAGGCAACCAATTTTTTTTTTTCTCGCCAGGATCTTCAATTTCCAGGGTTGCGGAATTTTTTCAAAACATTCACCACTGCTCTAAAAGCTTTAAAGAAGAAGATAAGAAGGAATACGGATGATTTTAAGTCAGTAAGAGAGGTAAGAGTCTGGCAGTCCTTTCTGCTCCGCTTAGAACGGGGAGTTATTTGATGATTTCCGATCCCTAAATAAAAAAGAGGATCTTAAACTTGTTTGTTTTTGCTAACGACTAGGTATTAATAATAATTTATGTGGCTCACGAAAACGTCTGAAAACTTTGCGTTAGACGTAATCGTAAATCAGACCGATTTAAACTAAGTTTTCTGTGCAGAATTTGATTTCATGAAGCTGTTTGTTTTAGATTTTCAAATATGTATATCGAATTTCAAACAACTATTGAAGAAGTCTTACAACATTACTTTATCATTTATCTAACGATCTAATTGGTTTTTGATACAAAAACTTCTTCGATTAATTAAATTGAGAATTCGATTCTAAGTAATATAATATTTTATTTTATAATTACCAATTTACTGACTGGCCTGTTGGTCTAGTGGTTAGTGACCCTAACTGCTATGCCGGAGGTCGTGGGTTCGATTCCCACCCAGGACAAATGTTTGTGTGATGAGCACGATCATTTGTTCTGTGTCTGGGTGTAATTTATCTATAATATGTATGTATTTAGAAATATATAAGTATGTTTATCAGTTGTCTAGTACCCATAACACAAGCTCTGCTTAGCTTGGGACTAGATGGCGTTGTGTGATAGTTGTGGAATATTATTATTATTTATTATTATTATTTTACATAATTTGTGCTTACCAAACAGCTTATAAGCAATTAAAATCAAAAGTCAGTTATTCATATTATACTGATAATTAGCAGTTTTACACAGGATAACAGGAGACTGTCCTCTAAAACGCCCCGCCTGTCGTCACTGTCTAGAGTTTTGGCTTGGAGGAAGAATTTGCGGAACAAACAGCCCAACAAGTGTGGCCTCACCACACTCATGCCAGTAATCAGAAAGAGTTTATGAATGTAAACAAGGTAAAAGGAGTATTATATATTGACAGCACGGTTGGCGCAGTGGCTGAGCGATTGGACTGCTGGGTTGCGTGTCGCGGGTGCGGGCATGGAACAAATATTTGTATGGCCTACAGAATAGTTGTTTCGGGTCTGGATGTCTGTGTATGAGTCTAAGTGTCTGTAAACGCACCCACGAAACTTGAGAAAATTCCTAGTGTGGGGCAACGTTTATATATAAATTAAAATTAAATTCAAAGGAATATTAAGAAAACCAGAACATAATTATAGTCGTAACAATTTCCTATTATTGACACATATATACAACTTTAGTTTGGAACATGATGTTTAAAACAACCTATAACCCGTGGGCGAGGGAAAATCCAACGCTTCGTAAACTAGAAACCCAGTTTAACTAAACAAACATTAAAACATAGAAAGATACACAACACATTTACCTGACACATGATTAAGTACATAACATCGAACAAACCAAGCTAAGTACACAATGTATCATATTTATATAGAAAATGTCAAACGGCTCATTGTTAAAGTTTGCTCGTAACAAAATTTGACATTAAATTACAAACTTACCAACTTCAAAGTAATGGCTTCAATTGAATTTTGTTTTAACATTAATTTGTTCCGAGTTTAGAGTTCGGGAGCTGAAAATTACGATGTAAGAAGAAAGGGCGGACTGAAGCGACCTCGTGTCCCTTTTGTATATTAAAGAACATTGTTAATATAGTCATTATTACTACCGAATTAATTGTTTTTATGTTTCGTTGACAGTTTGTTTTGAATTGTGTTTGAAGTTTTGATTGTGACGTAAATATTGTGATAGTACAGACGAGACGCCAGCATCAAGTTTCTAACATCCGCAGTTTAAAAGATTTTCTACTTTATCGCTGAAGGATTAGGTTCAAGGTGGATTGGGAAAATTTGAAAGTTTCAAGTAGCTTGCTGTGCTGGTATTGTTTTTTATTTAATTGTATTTGTTCTACCTTTGGACCTCTGGGTAAATTTCAGTGTTTCTTCACCCCGACTTAATCTAGTCTTAAAACACATGCATGTTAACTAAAATAATCGTGACTTAACCTTCCGATTGGAATATAATGATTGATGATAAAAACTGGATAGCTACTTTTTATATTCATAATTTTAATCAGTTAGTTTTTTTTATATTCATCTGTGGTCAGCGGGATAATTAGGAGTTTTGGCCCCTAATTATTCGATGATACGTTAATGACGATCATCATTGGTAATAAGTTACTTCATCGTGATTATATCCTATCGATGTTGTTTCAGGCCAAAGAATATTCCTAGTCTGAGTTATTATATAGGTGTATGGCAACAGAAAATTGTACAGATTAGTAACAATTCACTGTGCGGCTTGTCTTTTATTATATACACGGGACTTGCAGTTGACACTTCAATTTTGCTTTTGTGAAATGGTCTCACTATTTTGAACAATCTTACGAAGACCATTAGTTGATGCCTAACTTACGTTCAGTGCCCTATAGCGTGAACGAGTGGCACTCACTGCATATTTCCGCGCGACTGACTCCTTCTCCTTAAAATCTTCTTCACCTGAGCCTGAGCGCTGTTGTGATTAAATCAAAGCAATTGTTTCAAGTAGGCAGCTATAGGCACTTTTGAATTGTCGAAAGAACGATAACAATGAAATGAAGCTAGTTCCAGTCAAAAGGCATAATAACTGTGAAAGTACTGTAGTTGCCCATTCCAAAGCGTAGATTTCTATGGAGACGAACGGGCAAGAACCTCCATGGACACTAATAACGGTTAACCACCGGATAACCGCCTTAATTACAACCTATATAGACTAAGACATACAAAAGTAAGTACCTAACGTGAAATTGATTTTCGCCTACTTAGTATTTACGAGTATATTCCAAAGATTACAATAACGACCTTTACTTTACGAGATTAAAATAAGCACAATATAACCTGATTTTCTCCTAAAATCAAAACACGGTAACCAGCGGAGGTACTTCGGATCTTTTCATAGCAAATTAATCAATTAAAGCCTTGGCTCCAGGGAAGCAATCGCTGGGTGAGGCCTAATTATAACAGATTACATTAATCTCTTACGATATAACGGATCCGACGGGGCATGGCCGCCATTTTAGCGTTTGTATTTTATTTATATTGGTGATAGATTGCAGCGTATCTTTTAAGTATCTTTTAAAACTAACATTATTTTATTTAGAATTAGGTGTTTCCAGCGGCTTCGCCCGCTACAACTCAAAAATTATCCCACGGGAAGATAAATCGGGATAAAAACTATTCTATGTGTTGATCTAGGTTATAAACTATCTGTGTACCAAGTTTTAACCAAATCCGTTCTGTAGTTTTTGCGTGAAAGAGTAACAAACATCCATCCATACTTACAAACATATTATTAGTAAGATTTGTATTGTCACTCAGCTTCCCTGAGAACCTAGGACTTCATGCTCAGCAGTGGCCTGTGTGATTTACCTAATCGATTTCTGTAAAAGTTACAGACCCCATATCCCTGCCCTTATCCCATTTTTTTTTTTTTTTTTTTATATACATTGCCCCACACTAGGAGTTTCTCCTGTATCGTGGGTGCGTTCACAAACATTTAAACTCACATACACAAATACCCAGACCCGGAACAACTATCTGTAGGCCATACAAATATTAATTGTTCCGTGCGCGGATTTGGTGTCGGCACAGCTTGTCTTTCTCTTCCTCTTCCTTACTTCTCTATTACTCTTCACCTCAGCAGTTACCTCCTATATAGACATATCATCTTTCATACAGTCTATTTATTGTTTCTTTGGTCTTTCCCTACTCTTATAGCCATCTATATTCATACTCAACATATTCCTTTTCCTCTATCCAACATATTTTTTTTTTAAGTTCCTGAGATTAGCGCGTTCAAACAAATAAACTCCTCAGCTATATAATACTTAGTATATATAGAAGATGTACTTACTTTTAATTAATTATAATTAATTAATAGTTCTCTCGTCGTGAACTTTATGACGAGAAAACTTATACTTTCAACTTTACTTTCGCTGATTTAATCGAACTATGAAAAATATGCAAATATTTTCTTAGCTCTAGAGCTATTAATTTTAATTATAATTCAAACAAAAAACTTCCAAAGGGCAACTCATAACTACTTTGACAACAGCTGAGAGTGGGTCAAAACAAAACTAATTATAACTACGCACATTTACTATCAAAACTGTCGAGTAGGTATAAAAGGGTTTTAAATAAGGGGCGAATACAATTTGATGAAACTTTGATGTATGCCAACATTATGAATGAAGCATCTTATTTGTTTATATAATTATTACATAGGCTGAGAACCATAATTTATAGCTGTGACGAGAGACGTCTCAACAACCACCAACTATGTCGTAACCACGTTGTGAATCAACATTTTAGCAGGCATCCTCTAAAAGATTGCCCAAAGTATTCACGGGGCGGGGATGGATCTCGTGGCTTAATTATAATAACAGCCGTTCTGGTCGATCTTCAAACAAGTAAAGTCACGTGTACTTAGGATTGATACTTGGATTACAGGTGGTCAGTGTCCCGAAAATCTGACAACCAGTCTAGCCTAAAGATATCGTTTAACCCAGTACTTTCTGGAAAAAGCTAGGCAGCTTCACGAGGCGGGTATTACATTACCATCAATTTCTGTACTGTACAATCAGAAAAATTCAATTTCGGCAGTAAACATGTTAACTAGAACGTACGAACCACACATATATATCCATATACAGCTCAAAACTATTTCCCGCTTGACAACTCCATTGATATTTTAGCTTTTCTATTTTTAAATCGCTTCACGCCAACACTGAAACCAATTTCATACTACGGCTTAGATGGTACCTACCGAGATTATCTCGGTATTTCTAGGCTCTCGAACTACACGACTATTCCATTTATGTTTGTGAAGATATTCCAGGGACTCTAATTTTGGAACGTCGCTTCAACTGGCACTTTATATCATGCAGTTGTCGAAGACTTTGTCAGCAATACCATTTTCATTTAATATTTCAAAGCTTCTAAAAATATTCCGCCGTACCGTCGTTTTCCCTTGATTTATCTTCTCCTTTATCTAATTTTATGGCTTGTTTTGGTTACTAAAGTAGGTAAACGATTTAAATAACTAAATAGCTTCATTAAAACGTCAAGATTACTCAGCTCGCCCCGCTTTAAATTAGAAGCGCCAACACAAAAGCCTGTTGCAATAACCGTCAAGACTAAAATTTGCGTTTTTAATATTATCAACATTTTCGTCTGCTAAAATAGGAGCACCGAATAAAATGTATGCTAATCTGACATTTGCATATGACTGGGAAAAATCACTGGCCCATTAAAGAGTGTCCCTAGAACTGTGAAAGGATGGAGTGGTTAAAATACAGTTAACAAGGGCCGAAGAGGTGCCATTAAAGGTCTAAGACCTTCCCTGCTCTCCCGTCGTTTGTCATGCAAATAGAGAGTGAATAATTTATAGAAGATTCATCCCCCTGCTTTACGAGTATCCCCATTGTTGCGGAAATCGGATGATATAAGGCGACCGGTGTATCTGGATAAATACCTTTTACATTGTTATGATGATTCCCTTTGTTTGGTGTTGCGGACGTCAATGTATTTCAGACTACAATAGTATTCTACATTTTGACTGGCCTGTTGGTCTAGTGGTTAGTGACCCTAACTGCTATGCCGGAGGTCGTGGGTTCGATTCCCATCCAGGACAAATGTTTGTGTGATGAGCACGATCATTTGTTCTGTGTCTGGGTGTAATTTATCTATAATATGTATGTATTTAGAAATATATAAGTATGTTTATCAGTTGTCTAGTACCCATAACACAAGCTCTGCTTAGCTTGGGACTAGATGGCGTTGTGTGATAGTTGTGGAATATTATATTATTATTATTATTCCATGTCGTTTACTATTTGAATGGAACATCTATTTTCTACTTCAAAAGTTTTCTATTTTTATTTAGATTTGGCTGTGGACGTTGGACCTACGTAAGTATTTGTCAAAAGAAGCAGCGATTGGCGCCGGCTGTATGTCACTGACATGAGAATTAATGTTCGAGACGAGGCGGGGTACTTAGGTACCACGATGGATGCCGGTATCGTCGAAACCTAAACCAGCTGTTACATGGAAAGATATGGCAGCATGGATCGTGACCAAAGTTAGATGCATTCACAGTAGCCTTTAAAAAGTTGTGTGAGGCGTGGTCAAAAAACACAAGAATATAAATCACAAAAATAGCACAATACACGTAAAATTTAACAAAGTAGGTACCTAATAAAATAAATTACGTGGCACGTCTGTAAGCTAGTTTAAATTAAATATTTCAGTCGTCTACGCAAAGAAAAACTTGAAAAAACATTGTAGTTTGTGTGCTGCAACGTTTTTTGCATTCATAACACTGTGCAGTGTGCTTTTTGTCCTAGGGCGTGAACAAATGGACACACTGTCCGCATACGGCCCCGCTGTGTGTTGTTCCTAATTTTTGTACATTTTTTAATGAGAAACAGCGGTGCAATTGCTTTGGTTATATTTATCTGTTCTTACAAATGACAAAGGATGAAAGCTGCTTACAGTCTCAGTTATTGTTTCATAAGTACAGGCATCATGTCATAATTAGTGAAACTTTATTTATTTATTGGCCTGTTTATCCTAGAAATACAAACAATATGATACAACTATTAATACTATTAAAAATAAATATCCCGATAGTAGTATTAATAGTGGTGTCAGTGACCATGTCAGTTTAAAAACTAATATGATACAAGCATTGTGTACATTAAGGAGCGAATTTATTTATTTATTTATTTAACAATTTATGTACACACAGAAGACATCACAGGAAATTAACATAAAAAATAATTGAGTACAAAGGTACTGCTTATTTCTTTAGAAATTTCTGCCAGCAGACCTGCTAAAGGAGAAATGATGAAGAAATGTAGACGATAGTGTGTGAAAATAGGAAAAGAATAATGTGTATACGTGCCTTAACTAACTTAACCTAAAATAATAAAATACACATATAAATAAATAAATATAGATATATACTTAAATAAATACCTACATAATGCTAAGATACATAAACAAATAAAATACATACTTTATATTACTTTTATTCGTTATGTATAATTGACAGAAATTGTTCAAGTACAATCTGGAAATCTCTTAACCATTTACGGGGTCAGGTAAGTCGCTTTAGAAATAATCTGCCAAACCTACCCTGCACAAACACAATGCCAGAGTGAACCTTTACAGGTCCCTGGCAGAACATGCTTCATCTTCTTCACATTTCAGGACCGAAAACCGACACAAAAATATCAGGAGAAGGACAAGAAATTGAAGTCAAAGTCCAACATAGGTTATCCAAGTGTTCTTTATATAATTGAATTATCCAGACATTTTTTTTTCTGAATGTTTTATTCAGCATGGCATAAGCATAATCAGCCTAAAATGTTCCCACTGCTGGGTCACAACAAAATGGGCTATAACCCATAATACAGGCCAAGTGTGGGTTGGAAGATGTCACATATATCTTCAAATTACATTAATTATATTTTATTTACAAATATCAATAAAGGTTACCTTTCGAACCGTACAATCCCAAACAAAGTATTCAATTTGAAACAATAAGACATCGATTGGAAGGTCGTGGGCTCAGATCCGACCCCGCTGATCTATTGTGGTGAACCCAATGCTAAAACAAGCACGTTTAGATTAGTTGGTTGGATTAACAGGGATGTTGCCAAAGTACATAATTGTACATATATAGACTTAAGGTAAGTGTATGTACATGTCTTATATGTAGTTTTAATACCTTCAGTGAACCGCAGGGTTTATATTGACGTACCTATGTTATGAATTTTGGAAAAAAAAAAATTATTGACACTGGGCTGCATCGTTGTTCTAGCGACTGCTGATATGAGGTCCTGGGTTCGATTCTCGGGTCAGGCTAAGGTATATTGGGTTTTTCATCAGGAATTTCTCTGTCTGGATTTGTGCCCGGTTTATGGCTCAAGTTTGGCTGACTTTAAACTATAAAGACTATAAACTTTTCTGGGATTACAGATCGTATGTTTGTACACTTGTTTAATCCAATCTGGAAAAAAATAATTGAATTCTAGGATAAATGAATTAGAAATTGAGGACACTGGCCGCTTTATTTTTGCGTCAAGAAATAACGCCTGTTATTTATCTGGCGATTGACTTATTACTACGTATTGCTATTAAGTTTTACCACGTTGACCACGTTGTAATACTGTTTTTACTATTCTCATCTCTATATTTAGCCGTAGTGTATAGCAAACAGTAGCATAAAAACAATCATTAACCAGCTGTTGATGTCTTTTAAGAAACTTTACAATGGAAAAGGTGAAAAGACAATAAAGTCATTCCATATCGTCATTTCTTTGTTTTTCTCTTGGTACATAATTATATCGTAAAAATATTATGTAGGTAACTATGAAATATAAACGTAAAACATATAATTTAATTACGCAATTCCTACCGCCAAGGATCTCTCTGTATCTCTTTGCGAACGCTCCTAAGTATGTAATAACTGCTGCCTACTGAAATGTTTGTTATTTAAACTAGACTCGTGCCTAGGAGAAGTTCCTTTGTATTTTTGCTGGAAATTAAACTTTTACTTAGGCTGTCCACATTTTTATATGCAGTATAAAATGAATAGTCATGGCACTCATGCCAGGTTTGCTTTCAAAGATAAAAATGTCCGTGTTAGGCGTACCTTTTTTTTTTTTTTTTTTTGGTGGGTGGAATATCATCGAATGACCCCCCCCGCTCTTGGGCAGAGCGAAGGGGAGTGTCAGACTTCTACTGACTAAAAACCGAACCCATGTTCCTTCTGTGCCCTTGTGCCGAGGCCACGTCATCTAGTACTAAAATCCGCGGCCCCGACGGGATCCGCGGCCCCGTACCTCTAAAGAGGTCAAGCGCACTGGGTATATTATGCTCACTGCATGTCTTTTTTACACTTAAGTCTGTGGGTTTTTAGACTCAAAACACACAGCGCCCTTCGCTTCGCTTCCCTTGAGGTTGTCTCGATGCTGCAGCGCATCAGGGATGTTTGCTGAAGCTCACGTGGACTGTTTCTAGAGTCTGTCCATGGGGTGCAGAGCAGCACCAACAGCTTCTATGATAGCAAGCAGGCTTGATTGTGTGTTTGTGAACCACTGCTGTGAGTGTTTGGTAGGGCCTGACTGACACCTTACAGCAGAGATGTCATAATCTGTTTCTGTGTTTGGTTTTGAATTTTTAAGTGTGATTACCGACACAGTTTGTAAGTCCATTATTACTGACACTACTATGAGTCTCGTTGCTCGCATTAAATGATCAAAATAAATGATGTCAAATTTAGTACATTATCTGTTAAATTATGATGGAAAAATGGAGTTTAGGAAAATGAATTTTATGTTGCATCCATACGTCTCAAATTGTTTCATAATAATTTGTGGAATTGTCAAAGGTTTTTTTACATATTTAGTGTGAGATAACCAATTTTGAAGATTTTTTCTGTGATTTGATTAAAATGTTACAAAAATTTTAGATTATTTATTAATTGTAAGTCAATTCAGAGAAAAAAATAATTTCGAAAATATAGTAGGCCCGTTAAATTTGACCTTCTGCACCTATATTTATTCAGCAAATATGAATATTAGGTAATATATTTCACCTGTAGTTACTTTTATCACCAAATAGACATTATCATTATGTTTTTAAACTGATAAAAATTAAGACAAATGACAAACCAAAGTGAAATAATATTTATCCAACACTCTTATACTAGCTAAAATCAATCCTATTGTCTTCAAAATAAGATCTGGAATGATGCGGACTAGCCCACAAATTCTCGCATGGAAATTAGATAACCGACTCACACATGCACAAGAGTTACCTACGCGAAGCAAACACAGAGTGACGTAAAGTTCAACGATATGAAGATAGTAGCGGATCGCTATTTTAACAATTCGTCGCCGCCTCTAGGTCACTAAAGAGGTTAAGAATTCGAAGAGTTCTTTAAAAAAGAGTCTAAACGTAAAAGTTAGTGGATATTAATCACGTTTGTAAATGAAACCATAGTGATACAAAGTTCCAACAAAATAAAACGTAATACAAAGCGTCAGTGTCCTAGATTAGTTATAAACAAGAAACAGTAAACAACTGATTGTGAGCGTCACGCCACTGTATTTGTGTCGAACAGTGAAACCGGTCGCGATGGCAGTGTCAGTGTCCACTAAATTGTTGTCTCTCTGCAAAAACAGTGTCAACATAAGAGCATTGTCCACCACAAGCTCAAAAAACGCAAAAGTAACGTTCAACTGGGAGGATCCCCTGAATTTAGATGGACAATTACATGACGACGAAAAGGCGATAAGGGACTCGTTCAGAGCTTATTGCAACGAGAAACTATTGCCGAGAATAATCGAAGCGAACAGAAATGAAGTCTTTGATAGAACTATTTACAAGGAGCTAGGAGAATTGGGAGCACTTGGATGCACTATTAAAGGGTATGGCTGTGCAGGTGTGTCTTCGGTTACATATGGATTGATGACAAGAGAACTGGATGGAGTTGACTCAGCTTACAGGTCAGCAATGAGTGTACAAAGCAGTTTGGCTATGGGCGCAATATACATGTATGGATCTGAAGAACAAAAACAGAAGTACTTACCGAGAATGGCGACAGGAGAATTAGTAGGATGTTTCGGCTTGACTGAGCCCAATTTCGGTAGTGATGCTGGTGGTCTAGTCACAAGAGCTAAACACGATGCGAAGAACAAAACCTACATTCTATCAGGTTCAAAAACCTGGATAACCAACTCGCCCATTGCAGACATACTGATCGTGTGGGCTAAAAACGAAGAAGACAAAGTCAGAGGTTTCATCGTTGAGCGGTCGCAAGTCAAAAAGGGCCTCGATACTCCTAAAATCAATGGCAAATTTTCTTTGCGAGCGTCGGCAACGGGCATGATATTGCTCGACGAAGTGGCTATACCGGAGGACAATTTATTGCCCAACGTTGTGGGCCTGAAGGGGCCGTTCGGATGTCTCAATAACGCGCGATATGGGATCGCTTGGGGCGCTCTCGGTGCCGCTGAAACATGTTTGCGGATCGCCCGTCAGTACACATTAGATAGGAAACAATTTGGGAGACCTCTCGCAGCCAACCAGATTATACAGAAGAAAATGGCTGACATGATGACGGAGATTGCCCTTGGATTCCAGGGTACCCTGAGAGTTGGCAGACTGAAGGATGAGGGTAAGGCAGCTCCTGAAATGATTTCCTTATTAAAAAGGAATAACTGTGGGAAAGCTTTAGAAATAGCTAGAAATGCCAGGGACATGCTTGGAGGTAACGGTGTGTCTGATGAGTATCATATTATACGACATGTGATGAATCTAGAGGCAGTCAATACTTATGAAGGAACACATGATATTCATGCCCTGATATTAGGCAGAGGTATCACTGGAATACCTGCATTTTCTTAGTATGTATTTTTTGTTGTTTATTAGTATATTCTGTACAGAGTTATATTGTTATCGTTATTAAAATGATTTATATTTAATGCTACTGTTTGTGTTTTCTATTTAGACCCTAAAATCCTTTGATTAAATACCAGACGATTGAATATGTAGCTGTTTAATTTATTTTTGGGAAGACGAACTCGGCAGAAAAACGTACTGTTTTTACAAAAAGAATAATTTGGAGGCGCCGGGTATCGATCCCGGTACCTCTCGCATGCTAAGCGAGCGCTCTACCATCTGAGCTACGCCCCCGATGAAATAAGACAGCGAAATAAACCAGTGGTATCTGTTATAACTTTCGAGTACAAGGTCAAACTAAATATTAATAATAATAATAATAATATTCCACAACTATCACACAACGCCATCTAGTCCCAAGCTAAGCAGAGCTTGTGTTATGGGTACTAGACAACTGATAAACATACTTATATATTTCTAAATACATACATATTATAGATAAATTACACCCAGACACAGAACAAATGATCGTGCTCGTCACACAAACATTTGTCCTGGGTGGGAATCGAACCCACGACCTCCGGCATAGCAGTTAGGGTCACTAACCACTAGACCAACAGGCCAGTCAAGTGATATTAGATGGCAAATTACATTACAAATATCACACTTTTACGCAAGTTAAATATCTCAAGACGAGCAAACAGTTTTTATTTCTATCTATCGTCGTTCGAACATCATACTTACCACTGGGGAAGAAATAAATTTAAATATGATACTAGTAAAGAATGTTGTAGTTATAAAAGACAAATGTTTTCTCTTTTGAAATCATTAAAACTGCTAGAACAGACCCAATTATTAAAACCACTTTACTATAAACGTATTTAAAAAATAATTTTGTCTCCGATTTTCATCTTTAAACGATTGACAGAAGTAGCACGATCATCATCATCATTTCAGCCAAAACACGTCCACTGCTGGACATAAGCCTCCCCCAGGTATCACCACATTGACCGGTCCCGTGCGTCTCGCATCCAGCGGGTCCCGCAACCTTCACCAGGTCATAATAGCACGATGTTTTAAAAGTACATTTAATTAGTTGAGTGCCTCAATGTTGGATCAGTCACAAGCGGGACTGCTGGGCATGGGGTTCTGGGTTCGATTCCCTGAATGTGTAAAGAGTTATTAGGTTTTTGCAACTGGATTTTTTCAGTAACAGCTACGGAGTCTGGATTTGTGCCCGATTGATATAGGTACCTAATATCGAAGAAAATACTTGAATGTAATATTTATTCTTTATTTCATTTTTTATTAATTATGAATTCTTATATTAATCATTGATGTTTCACATCTGGCAGAAGCCCCGTGACGGCCAATATTGAAAAAAAAACTGGATGTACCACCAGGTACACTTTTGCTTATTCCTTCGGGAATTACAGGCTTGACGTCTTTAGTTTTTAACTTATAAATAAAATTATTAAAATCTCTTTCTGCAATAAGTTAACTTCGCAAAACCTATCTATTCCTGGTCTGACCTTTAAGAATATCAGTCTATCTCAGCTACATTATGAGGCATATTCTTCAAATTTATAAATTGCGAAGAATTCACTTCGTTAATTTCAGGTATTGGAGCGTTTCTATTCTTATCCACTGATTTATTTAAATTTTCTTCCTCTTGTCTCTCAAGTGTAGGCGGTATGTAGGCGTTTCAATTACATAATTATTTGAACTCACAAATCAGGTACTTGACGAGATTGCCATTCTTTATTTACTGAAGACTTAATGAGGATAACGGAGAATTATATTGTGAGGAGTAAAAAACCCACGCTGTTTTCAGTAAATATGTGATTTTGGTAAGCTTCCTTATCAACCAACAGAACGTTTTGATGACAGAGGTGAAGAATTGTATTAATTCGTACTTTGTTTTAATGTTTCAGGCATTGATGCCTAGGTATTGCACAGTATAATATTGAATTATACAGATTGCCTTTAATATCTACACAAATAATTAATTCTTCTTTATTTTGAACAACGATTCGGATAGGGTTTTTGAAATTGGTAACAAAATCCGATTCAAAAATAATAATTTAATAATAAGTTAATGCAAACAAAGGTCGCGGGAAACTGCTTGTAATAAAATAATTATACATACATACATAAACTCACGCCCTTTTCCCAAGGGGGTAGACAGAAACCACAGAACACCACCTGTTACGATCCTTACATATTCCTAAAATAATTATTTTTCAAAATATAATAATACTGGTGGTTTGTTTAGCAATTGAAAAGTCATTTGACTTTTCATTTAGATTAGCAGACGCCATAAGATACTATTTAGAACGTTGAATTGAAAGCAGGAGACATAATTTTTCTTCTGCAACCGAATTTCGTATGAGTCCTGCAAGGATTTAGCGATGAGCAATAATATCTCTCTGTCTCGGAATATTTATTTTAATAACACGATAAGAGAATAGACGTAAAGGGGGAAGGTATGATTCAATGAAAGATTAGTATGCACGTTCTAAATATATTTTAGTTAAAAAAACATGTTATATCTTCAGTATAGTAGTAAATATGTGTGTATGATCACGTTGACCACACATAATTACACAAGTTAGTAATATGTCAAATTGTAATGGTTATTTGTGTACTGTACTGACAAATAATAATTGTAAACTAACTGATGCCCGCGGCTCCGCTCGCGTGGATGTTGGTCAAATTCTATACTACAAAAAACTGGCCAAGTGCGAGTCGGACTCGCACATGAAGGGTTCCGTACCAAAACGGTATACTATAATTTATACAATTTTTTCTATGGTCCAATGAAACTTGACCTCTGGATTGTATAGGCGCTCATACGATTCAGGGGCCAAATTATATTGGTTGACTGCTGTTTCCATCTGTTGTTTCCTTTCAAGTTCAAAATAATTTTCCTAGAAAGTCCTTATAAAGTTCTACTTTTCAGATTTTTTTCATATTTTCTAAACTTATGGTTCAAAAGTTAGAGGGGGGGACACATTGTTTTTTACTTTTGGAGCGATTATTTCCGAAATAATTGACATTATCAAAAAATGATTTTAGTAAACCCCTGTTCATTTTTAAATACCTTTCCAACAATATATCACACGTTAGGGTTGAAATTAAAAAAAAAAACACTTCCCACTTTACATATAGGGGGGCTACCCTAATAAAACATTTATTTCCAATTTTTATTTTACCACTTTGTCGGCGTGATTGATACACATATTGGTATAAAATTTCAGCTTTCTAGTGCTAACGGTCACAGAGATTAAGCGAGGACGGACGGACGGACGGACGGACGGACAGACAGACATGGCGAAACTATAAGGGTTCCTAGTTGACTACGGAACCCTAAAAAAAACCTTGCTTGAGAATCACTCTATACATTGGTGGAAACAGCATGAAAATCGGTGCAGTAGTTTTAACGTGTATCGTGAACAGACAGACAAATAGACGCGGCGGAGAACTTTGTTTTATAATATGTAGTGATGAACTATGTATTGGTTTCTAGCTACTTCTGGATAAATGGCTGAATAGGTTAACAAAATTCTTGAAAACTCAGTCCAGGACACACAGTACCTACTTAGGATATTTCATATTCCGACAGGGTGTTCAGGAGAACACCCTGTCGGAATAAGGTGATACAGGAGTATCACCTTTATCCTTGTAATTTCAAATAATTAGAGACGTTACTGTCAAGTTGGGTTAACTTTAGACGAACCTGGCAGTAATAAGTTTAAACATAGAGAATTAGGTCCGTAGAATATAATTTTGTCTAATTTAATTTACACGTGCCATCGTGGGAGGATACAGGAAAACGTACATATTTTGAAAGGATTCCTAGTCTAAACAGTCCTTGCCAATTATTTTGAATGTAAATTAACAGTTATCCCATCTTTCCTGAAACAAAATTAGTGGAAGATTTATATTTATACTAGCTTATGCCCGCGATTTCACTTGCGCCGATATAACGTAACATTTAATATCCCGGTATACGGGATCGTATTATCGGGATAAAAAGTAACCTGTATGTTAATTCAGAATATAGCGTGTCTGCGTGCTAAATTTCACCTGAATCCGTTCAACCGTCTTCGTGTGAAAAAAGAATAAACATCCATACATCCTTACAAACTTTCGCATTTAGTTAGTGCGATTCAAAAAAATATCGAACTGCACCATCACACCCTCACTATCCTATCGTCATACAGTCAAATAGAAAAGTCTATAACAAAATACAATATACAAACAGACAGTTGCGTGCAAACGAGCACTTTTGTCACTCAGCACACCTACTAGAATATCGCTTTATGTGCGTGATGATCACTATTATTGTTTATCACGGATATAATAAGGCTGACGGCGTCACTGCATACGAATTCTCCCTAATAAGGGAAATACAGAATACGGATGTCTTTTCTCCCTTATAATATCTATGTTTGATAAGGCGGCGCTTTCGTGTTTGGGCAGGATATTGCTTTTTGTATTAGATGTGTTAATTGGAATATTGTATTAACACGCTTTTATTACGAATACAATACATATTCTTTTTTCTGTTTCATTATAGGAATATACTATAAGACATACATAGGTTCTCCAGAAAGGACAGGTGCGTAGTACTCGCAACCGGTGGGCGTGTATGACCAGATGTATGAACGTGAACGAGCCAAGAAGAGTTACTATTTAAGGATCGTGGCAGGAGGCGTTCTGTGAATTCTGCCTATAAAAACGCGTGAGTTTATTGTATTGAATGTAGTTGGGGGCTGGAGCTTGCGGCTAAATTATAACAGGCGCACAAGTCTATCTTCGAGGTTAAGCCTTGCTCGGTAGATTAAGAAGAACACGTGCTCGCGTCTGCGAGCACATCAAGCTACCGAAAAAGCCCTGAAACCCAGGACCTCATGCTCCGTAGTCGTGATGGCGGCCACTAGACCAACGATGCAGTGACCAGCAGATATTAATTCGGTTTTTTTTTTCCTTATTTTTTCACGTGCTTCAAGTTCAAGTTTTTAGTATCGAAAAAATATACTATTGTTTGTTAATCAAAATGTCAAAATATCTGCTATCGAAATGTTATACCTTAGCACTTTCAAGAATACAGGAAGATTGGGAGAAAAATCCAACTCGTGTTTCATGCCCTAGGCAATTGTTTACCTTTCCTGGTATTGTCTAGTATTTAAATATTTATCTTCATTTTAGCAAAATGAACTTGTTATTGACAGTTCAATAACCAAATAATTTTATGTCATATATTTTTACTCCGCTTTTAAAAGGTCATTTTAAATGTAAATTATTTGAAATCTTACGACCTTATTGGTTCTTCAGAAAATACAGGTGCGTAGTACCTACTCACAAACGACATACCTACGTGTATTACCAGATGTACGAGTATGAATGTGGACGAGGCAAAAGGAGTATGTAAGGATCGTAGCAGGCGGCGTTCTGTGGTTTCTGCCTACCCCCATAGGAAAATGTCGTTAGTTTAAGTAGGTATGTATGTTGATTTTGATTTTAGTTACTCATTCGCAAGGGGCTTTTCATTTGGGAAATGGGCAGGAAAGTCCATAAAAACCATTTACTGTACCCGGTGCCCAAATGAATCGAGATGAGTCTTCCAAACAAATCAAAGTAAAATTACAGCATTACAACACATTACAGAATTATAACATTCTGCAGTAAAAGGCTCGGCAATGAGACTAAAACCATATTTCAAATAGCTATCTTATTTTTAAATACCTATCAGTCCATTGCTCACTGATAGTAAGTCTCCAGCAACGTTTTATCTAAATTATCTTTTGTAGAAACAAGAAAGATAAGGGGAAAATGTGAACGTTTTATTGTACGAATGATATTATTATGACGTTCATACCTATTCCTTTTGCCTAATTGTAATTAGCGACTGTTTACCTAATTTCTTGTAGATATTTTGCCATGTGTATTAAAAATCGTAATTGTTGAACTATTTGATAGCAAAATGGAATTGAAGATTAACAAAAAATAAAGCAGACTTCAAAAAAAAACACAAAAAAGTGAAAAATAAACTTTAGAAGAAAAATCAGTTTCTGAAGTCGGTGACTTTTGTTTCTTTGATTTAATTTTTTTGCCACCGACTTCAGAAACTGATTTTTCTTCTAGTTTATTTTTAATTTTTTTGTGTTTTTTTTGAAGTCGGTTTTATTTTTTGTTAAAAAGTTTTTAGTGGTTCACATGTAAGTTCACATGTGCATGGATAATGTGGACAATGTAGCTTTTTTTTGAGTTTTGTTGATTTTTCAAAAACTGCTTGTCCGATTTCGATAAAAAATATGGGACCATTTGGGAAGTATACCCTTTCCAACAAAAAAAGAATTTTTCAAATCGGTTATCAAGCGACGGAGTTATGCCCGAACAAACATAAAAAAAAACAAACATCCGAATTGAGAACCTCCTTCTTTTTAGAAGTCGGTTAAAAAAAGTGACGCATGTTTTAAAATGCATATTTTGATAAGCAACGCAGCATGTTTTCTTCTTCCGTACTTCTGTTACTCGTCATCTCAGCAGCCACCTGCCGATATAATGGGTAGAAAGTTGGTGTCTGGTAAAGTCTACTAAATTGACGAGCGATTACACTTGGAACGGATACACGTGAATTGAGATATGGAAGGAGAATCATCATTCTTCTTCCATATCCCAATTTATTTAAGGTCGGAATGCTTTTTTTGCAATCAAAACCTATACTGAATATCATTATCATTCATCAATGTTCAGTATAGGTTTTGGCTTTAGATACGAGTATTAGAAATAATTGAAATTCAAAACTGTTTAATTAAATAATTGAAATTCAAAATTTACATAGTCTTCTTTTGGATATTTTGGACACGAAAAGTTGCAAAAATACTAAAAATAAAAAGTAATTTTAGCTGGTAGTTTTATTATAGAATGTTAACAGTCAGCGGGTAACCTACAAAGTACAAATAGATGATTTGGTTAACTTTCAGTTCGACTAGCGAGGTTTCAATTAGAAGTTTGTGACTAATTATAACTTTATCGTTATGGATGATAGTTTCTGATTAAATCGTTTCCATAGTGATAAATGTGTTGATGAGGGTTTTCTACCGGAATAGAACGAGGTCGTATAGATAGTCGTGTAGATAGTTACCAGGTTTGTAAGCTGCAAGTTTTGCTCCAGTTTAGTATGATTTGTAACAATATTTATTTAAAAGAGTTTCTGTCCCATTATTCAACTTTTATTAGACATCTAACCTTTGAAATGGGCTACTAATGTAAATAATAATAATAATAATTCATTTATTTATTGTTTGTCACAGGTAAACAGAAGATCTTACAAATAGTATTGTTGTATCACTGTAACATACCCATTGGGTGTACAATATTTTAAGTTTTTTTGCCAAAACAAATAAGTCATATATATAAAACAATAAGCAAAGGTCAATTCCGTTTCGTTTCTGATTTTAATGTCAATAAGGACTGTCAAAGCCCGAGGGGATAATATCCCTGACATATAAATGGTAATGCAAGTCAGATGCAAGAGGGGTGACGGTTGTAACTGGTGAGACGGAAACGTTTTAGTGTTCTTGCATTATTAATGCACCTACTACAAGTAATGTATTATTTATGTGTGTGATTGGAAGTGATATAAGTGCGTACATTGTACATTGGTGTGCGCGGATTTGTACGTAGCTTATAAGAGAAGTAGGGTCTAGCCATCTGCGTGTTTTGTTTTATTGGTGTTTGTAATAATTTGCTTTAGGTAGTACATAAAAGCTGCTCTAGTCTTATTTTCCGTAGGATGTCCTTCATTAAGACTACCAGGACGAGGTGGTCTAGAAGGGATGAATTGCATGTCACTAAAAGACTTATGAATATAAATAATTATGGGGTTTGTGAGGAATTATAAACTTGCTGTCGTGTATAAATCAGAATTTTGCGCCACAAAAGGGACGAATGAAGGGCAATCGCTGGGATTGGCTGGGATGAGAATTCTTAGGGGGATGTGTGGTGACTGAAAGGTTGTGTGGTAATCGGTGATCGTAGTATGGACATGTGATGTGAAGGAATGAGGAAAACGTAGTAACGATAATGTCTAGTATGAATGTATGGCTTTAAGAGTAGAGCAAGAAAGAAACGATGGATGGAGCGTGTGAAGGATAATATATTAGTTAGAGCGCGGCGGTGTGTGCCGTGGCGGCGGGTGTGCGGGGCTCCGGGTCGCGGGGCGGCGGTTTCACGTTGCGGCGTGCATTCGTTGTTACGTGATTCGGGGTCTCGAGCATTCGTTGTTGCGGTTTGCGTCGCTGCGTGCTTTCGTGCTCGCAGTGTTCGGCGTGGTGACTTTCGGAATGACGTATTGCACTCGTAGTTTCGTTCTTCTTCCGTCCTTCTGACATTCAAAAGTGCCTGTAATGGCTTAATTGAAATAAAATATTTGAGTTTGAGTTTGAGTTGAGTTTTGAAAAAGGAGGTGACTTCTGAGATGACGAATAATAGAGAAGTATGAAAGAAGAAGACCTGCGCCTGAGCCAAATATTATGGGACAATTGCAGGGTGATGATGAGATCCCGACCTCCCCCTCCCCCTCCCCCACTCCCCTCTCTCGTCCTCCTCCTTCCTGATGACCTACGCTTATAGACCCAAAATTTCCATGTACAGACCTCCTACCTCATTGTGTGAAAAAAAAAACTTCTCAACCTACCGATCAGATTCAACACTCCAGAAAATCAACGCATGTTGTGCGCAAAAAATACTCGTAATTACAAAATAATGTTAACAAAGAATATGATTACACGGATCAAGACAAAACATTTCCTATACGACAAACGGATGCGGATGCGGCCCACAAAGAGGCGGATAAAGCCCGATCTTACTGCTCGTTATTTTAAAATATTTATTTTAATAATGCGCCGTAATGGGGGCTGGGACTTGGGGTTAGTATAAGCTGTATAGCGTCTACTCAACATCGTTATATCATCTGCCTAGCCGTTTCCCAACCATGTTGGCATCAGTTTCCAGTCTAATCAGTCAGCTGAATACCATTACTTGGGTTATTCTGTAATGGTAGAAGTTAGTAAATAAATAAGTAGTTTACATAGAGCCTTGCTTGTTTGCCTAGACAGGCAGTCGTTAATAATAAAACCTATTAACTGGGTTGTGCAGGTCGTCTGACCTCCACAACCCAGTTAATAGGTAATACAAGCTCTGCTTAGCTTGGGACTAGATGGCGTTGTGTGATAGTTGTGGAATATTATTATTATTATAATACGATACCCCTTTGGTCAGACTGGTAATAATAATCGTCATCTATACTAACAATATTATTGAATTAAAGTTCGGAACTACTGATCCGATTCCAAAAATTTTATCACTAACGAAAATACAAAACCCCCAAGTTACATTAACGGCTACATTAACAGTATCCTAGTGGTTTGACCGTCGGACTGCAAACTCAAGTTTGATCCCAAGACACGGCGACATTATCACTTATTGCTTCGGTGTCGGAAAAAGTCGTGAGGATCAGGAAACCAGCATCCGTGAGAGATATTTCTCGACTGTATAGAAAGCCAAATCAGAGGCCCATGGGTGGCATAAAAATTCTGCCACCAGGTTAGGCACTAACCACATGACGACGGGGAAGTGCTAACAACTCCTAACTTACATTTTTTACGAAAACGACTTATAATGCAGTTCGATAGAGAATAAAATTGCGCGTCTACTGTTATATAAATTAAGTTGAAATTCGCAAAATTGACGTAGCTAGGCACCAAAGAAACATCTCCTATGTTAAGGTCTAAAAGGTAATAAAAAAACGTTTTTTTTCGCCTCCTGTAAAATTTGGTTTTTGTAAGTTAGGAGTTGTTAGCACTTCCCCGTCGATGAAAGCCTTGCCAAATTGTAACCGATATTTAAGAAGTCACTGGCTTATAAATTAAACTGGTACCCCAACTTTAGGTCTGGAGCCAGGGTATCACATTTTCTGTAACCGGTTTTTATGACAATAAAGACAATATTATTATTTAAAACTGTGTCAATACATGGAAGAGCGTTTAGTAAGGAATTTAAAGAAGTTAAAAGATGTCAACTTTGGTCAACATTAGCGCTCTACAATGTACATTCATACTCAAAGATAAAAATTGGTTTCCTTGAAACATTGTGGCAGCTCTGTGGTCCCAACAGTACTTATTTAAAAATGATGACGAAAAACACAAAGTATACGAGTTTCGACAGAGTAATACGTTTTGCTATTAAAGAAAGTGAAGGCGCTTCTAAATTTAACACCTGGAAAATGTTTTTGAATAGAATTCTGGTAAAAACGTTTTTATTTATAATGTTCTAGAAATCCAATTAGCTTAATGATACAACTCGTTTAGTGGTGAGTCATGTTTTATTTTAATTTATGAATGAACGGCTAAAAATAGCAACTTCCAACCAAGTTCTATCATCTTGGGTTTTAGTAAAAATAACCCCTAAGTTGATGAACAGGTTTTACAGAGATTGTATTTATCTCTGTAAAATCTGTTCGTCACCTAAGGCATTATTTTTGTCAAAAGTTTTCTGTATTGATACGATACTGATTACGATACTTTTTAATGAAAAAGTCCACTAAGTGATGGAGTTTCAAGGTATCATGTGTCCGGACATGATAAAGGAAGTCATTTGAAGTCTGACTTTCAGGCATACATAAAACTATTTTAATTTTGTAATTTTTGACAAAAACGAGAAATCGTAAAAAAATATGATTATAATTGCATTTGATATTTACGACTCAAATAAAACTGATTATGTATTTTTTCCTAAAACATATTTCAAAAGTACCAAATTAAGCAATATTTCTGTACTTTTTGCGTAAACTCACACTTATCCGTTTCCGCCCGACTTCGATAAAGGAGGAGGTTCTATGTTCACATGTGTTCGTCATAAATACACCTAACTTCAATATTCAATCCAAATATCCAAAACAAACAGCAGACAACATCACCTGTCACCTGTCAACATCGACTGCCGTCGAATTCCCAAAATCCACCAATTAATTCCGCATCATGCCATACAACTCATACAAGTCACATACACCATGCAACCGGCACAGTTATCAATAAAATATCCGGCGGCCATATTGAAATATTTACGTTCTCATTAGCCGGTGTACGCATGGAAAATGGCTGACATAGCGTGAAAGCAATCGGTAGTGTTGGTGGATAGCGTCTTTTCCCCTATTTTGGGGAAATAAATAGTTCCTGGTGATTATTTTTAGGAAAAGGAAACCAATGAAGAGATATTAATTGAATTTGTATTTCTTTAAAAATACACAAACAGTGTATTTTTTAATTTAGACAAAGTGTGGAAAGTTTTGGCTGTGATCGTCGGCCTCGATTAACCGGGAGTGTGGTGACAAAATATTACATCGGGCATGTGGCGGGGTATGACATGCCCGTAAACTAAACTGCATGTATATGATTTAAAATAATCAAAATTAATTAAAATTTTAATTTTATTTATTAGAACACAATCCCTATACTTATATTTAAATGAAAAACGGGATAACACCACTGTCATGTGCCCTTCCACACTACCTCAGCTCCAGCTACTCGAAGCCGCTAACACTTAACGTACAATAATCAAAATGTACACCAGTAAAAAGAATTGGTGGGGTATGCTACACCCCGCCACACTCCCGCCGGGTTAAATATAAAAATCATGTAATATCTATTTCGCTAAAAATAGTTTTTAATCTTTCAATTTGTTTTAAATCTCTCTGAAACAGGAAAAAGTTTCAAAACATTCGAAAAGCGGGAAAATTCAGAAACTTGATCTAGCAACCCGAATGGTGTTCCCGTTTGCTCGCCATTGCATTTTACTAATTAACTTCTTGTTGAACGAAATGCGTGCCATAACGTAAATTACATTTCCAATATCTTTCTCAGTTTAATTGGAGATTAATATTTCAAATTATTATCGTATTCGCTCGCCGTGCGGGTTAACTTTTGTGATACTGTCGGTCGACGTAAATAAATTATTTTATTGCAGTCGCTGTCCTGGTTTTGAGTGACGTATATTTATGTATTTACTATATCTATGTGACCAGATGTATGAACGTGGACGAGGGAAAAGGAGTCTGTAAGGATCGTAGCTGGTGGAGTTCTGTGGTTTTTGCCTACCCCAAGGCAACAATGCTTCACCGTTTTGAGAGCATCGGTGATGAAATATTTTACACAAAGTAATGCGCCTGCCTGGGTTCAAACCCACGACTTACTGTTCGTTAGTCGGGGCCGCCACCACTGGGCCACCGCTGCTCTCACAAGCCTCTTACAAGCCTGTTACTGGATAATTCGGTATACCTTTGTGAGACTGATCATGAGACATTCCGGCCACTGACCACCTGTAATGGCTCGCAAAGATCTACCAATGACAGCAGTGCTTTCCGAGGCATGGCTATCCCTAAGTGTAATACAATGCAAAACCCATTACAAGAGCCTACAATAGACGCATAGAACCAATAACTTGGAATAGTAATTACTAATCACGATTAATTGATAATTATTGCATTACATTTAGAATTGAATAGTTTGCAATGATTCACATTCAATCACATCGGAATTGCAGGTTTGTAGTACAAATGGTTAGCTTTGGGTTTTATAATGAGATACATTCAAATACCGATGGATAAATGGATGAATTTGGATCAAATATACGTTGAATAGTTGGGGAATGTGTTTTAAACTAACATGGTTACTGATACTACTATTAATACTATAAACGGTTTTTTTTTTACATATCCCGTTTATAGTATTATTAGTAAGGTAATTGTTACTATTAAATTAATTTATGTCAGTATAAAGCTGAAAAACAACCAGTCTTAACAAGAGGGATCATATTACCCAGTACTAACTGGGTTGTTGAGGTCAGATAGGCAGTCTGACCCCAACATAGTTGGAAAAGGCTGGGCAGATGATGATCTAACGATGACTAGTGACCATTTATTTATTTAACAGCGAATATGAAATCAATATCTCTTGGGCTACGTTACCAAAACTAGCATTTGCTGAAGAAATACTCAATCAATAATCCTTATAATGATTCGGTAAGGTAGGTAGGACCCTGTTCCCAATGTCGGTGGGCTACTATTTTTTATGCTTTTAAAGATTTTTTTTTTATAATTTTTTTCGAAATATTCAAAAATGTTATTAATATGTGTGTAGAAAAATAAAAGAAATAATAATTCGGTAATTAATTAATCTTACACAGACTAAAACAATTTTTTCAACTTAAGAAGTTTAACAATATCCTGTATCAATTTGTTTAACCTGAAACAGAACTAACGAAAAACAGGCAAACACTTTTTTTCTAAACTGTAGACAGACTTTTCTATTCCACAGGCGCTGTTTTTCATGAAAGTTTTCACATTTCCGTTATAAAAGTAGGGCAGTTGTAAAGTTTAGCGTAATTTGCATCTCACTTCCACAGATCTGACTAACAATGAGCCACGAAAAGCAATTAATACTTGAAGTGGCCCGATTCCGGTTTAAAACTAAGTGCTCTTTTGAATTTTCATCCTAATTTACATCTATAGGAGGGGCAGATTCGATGAATGCGTTTAAAGGTTGTGTGAATCGTGGTTACACAATGGAGCAGCTCTATTACTCCGTACGGAATCTTTTTTTAAGTTTTTCTAACAGTTTTCTTCTTGATTGGAGTTGAAATGGTTGTTACGTTCGTGTTTTTCTACAGTATTGGGGGTAAATTTGTCACCAGGGTAGACTCAATTTAAACGCCTTTTATCTTTAGTCGTTCTTGGAACGATAGGATAGTCATAGCGTCTGATGTAACCTTTATCTTACGCTGTGGATATTACACAGTCCCAGTCAAGTGAAAAGCAAAATAGGTAGAAAGGTAGGTACTGAATAAGTATTACCGAAATAGCTTCCGAAATTGTATTACTAAGGTCTAAGCCCTAGCTTTGCGAGCAAACGACCTCAGATAACGACAGTGTTGATAACAACCTGATACCGAACCTTATCTATAACTTCAATCGAATAAAAAACGATAACCTAAAGTGGATAAGGGCCATATTTTCGAAGCAGCTCATAAACCGATTCTATTAACATTTACATTGCAAATTACTATAAATCCAGATTCTAATCATTGTTTAAACTTGGTACATTTAGAGGCAATAGCCCATTTTCACGGAACGCCATCCAGTCGGCCCCCGTTTGGTACACAATGAGATTGCTTGTTTAATTTTAACAATTACCATATTTTTTAACTTAACATCTGTTGGTTTACCCCTTTTAAGGAGTTTAATTATGATTTTTGTGGGGTTTTTGTGAAGGCGACGGTGACCGTGGAATCACTGCATTGTAGCGTCGAGACTTCATAAAGTTTCCGAATATTGTTCGTGGAGAAAGGGGAGTGTGTAATTGTGTATTGCAATAAAATTTACGGATTTAATCAATTCTTTTATTTGCCTTTGTTATAGAAATCGTTTGGTATAAGTTTTCGTGTCATAAAAACACGAATGGTAATAAAAACTCAGTTGGATTCGAATTGTGATTCAGTTTCTACTAATTTCACAATTAATTAGTAAAGTATAATCCTTGCCAATTAGGTACCTACACGAGCCTTGGACAAGGTGTTTAGAGAACGTACCGACATAATTTTCACAGGAGGTTTTTCTGAACCCAAAATGACACCCTCATCCTTCAAAAATAATGACGGTCTTTTACAAAACATCCTATTATGACATGTTTATGGTATGAGGAACCCCAGTTTGTCCACCTATGTATGCGAATAAGTACAACTCAAAATTTTTTTTTTTTTGGTCGTTGGGAATCATGAAATGACTCCTCCCGCTCTGGGTAGAGCGGAAAAGAGTGTCAGACTTCTACTTACTAAAAACTACCCATGTTTAATCTTAGCCCTTTGGGCCGAGGCCGCGGTTTCTCTTCCGAACAATCCGCAGCCCCGACGAGGACACAATACATAACCTACGCTTAAAATAATTGTATCCTGATATCTTAAAACTAGAAACTCCTTCAACTATCCTATTCTCAATTCTGATAGTTCTATCTACCGACACCCAGACTAGACAAGTACGCACTTGAGTTCGCCACATCAAACTGAGCCGGGTAAGAAGCGCCGCCAGTGTAAGTTGGAAACGCTCGGTGCGCCCGTGACAAATTGTTGCAGTAATGAGCGCCTTGCTTCCTAACTGTTAGGACCTGGGTACACGGTTCGACCACGAAAACTGAGTCAACAGAAAATAGGGCATTTTACAGAAACGTGTGGTGGTGGTAATTTTTTAGGATGTGGTACAAATAACTTTCTCAATGGGACCAACATTTATAAGTTTTGAAATTATGTATGGGTGAGTGGTTTTTTTGTATGGTGTTGATGGTCTTGCAATAAATAGGCAGAAAACCAAGTTTATGGTGATAGATCGTGCGGGAAAGCTATCGGGCGCCTATAACATCCAAGGCATCGATACTGTGGACAGTTTCGTTTCTCTGGGCTCTAGTATAAATAATGAAGGTAGTTGCGTCCCGGAAATAAAACGGCGGATAGCCATGGCTAGGTAGTTGCGTCCCGGAAATAAAACGGCGGATAGCCATGGCTAAGGATGCTATGACACGTCTCCAAAACATCTAGAAAAATCGAGGTATAAGTTTTAAAACGAAGGTCCGTTTAGTAAGAGCACTAGATTTCCCGATTTTCCTCTATGGAGTTGAAACGTGGACAATCCAAACAAGAGAAAGACAGAGGATAGACGCATTCGAAATGTGGTGCTGGAGGTGAATGCTCCGAATTCCATGGACAGCCAAACGCACAAATGTGTCTATCCTTTCCCAACTCGATATCAAGACTCGATTGTCTACAGTTTGCCTACAGCGTATTTTGTCCTATTTCGGCCACATAATGCGAAGAGGAGCTAGCAGTCTTGAAAAACTGGTCATTGTTGGTAATACCGAAGGCATGAGAGCGCGAGGCCGGTCGCCAACACGATGGTCCGACCAAGTAAAAGAGGCTATTTCCTCAAGCAAATTTCAGCAGGTGGTGAGGGCAACTTCAGACCGGAGTAGATGGAGGCAGATTGCCCGCTTGAAGGGGTCCAGTGACCACGATTCTCAGTAATGAGGGACCGACTGAAGAAGAAGTTGATGGTCTGGTGGAGGAAGTTGGTGAGTATACACCTTTTGATTCATGCTGTAGAAAACGGAATAGTGTGTAAAGTTGTACTTAGTATTCAAAATGAATTTAAAATAAAATTAATTTAAATTAGATGCAACCAGAAGCCGTAGTGGCAGACCTCGTGGAAGACGGCGGGACGAGTTGGACAAAACAAACGACCAGTGGTCCACATTAGCCCTGGACCGAGTTGCTTCGTTGCCCAGCAATGCAACAGTAAGGCAACAGTAAGGCGACCGCAGTGTTAAGAAGGAACATGGGTGGTTTTTAGTCAGTAGAAGTCTGATGATACTTTCTTCCGCTCTGCCCAAAGCGGGAGGAGTCATTTAATTTGGATGATTTCCCACCCTCCAAAAAGACAGTAACAGTAAGAAGTTGTACACTATTAAATAGTTTCAATTCAGTACTTCGATATGGCGTACATTCCGATGTTCGTCATTCGTAATTATGTAAACGGTACATTAGTATTTGGAACTTCGAACTTCACTAATACAGTCCATTACAGGACTGGCAAGTGATGAATAGAAAACGGCGTAGACAAATCTAAATATAATGTTCATCACGAGGTAATCAATAACTAAAATGGAAAAGATTGTTAGAATAATAGTGTCAAGTAGATACCGCATACGATTTACTAAAAAGCCCATGATTAAATCTCGAACTCAAATATTAACCGTACCAAAATACATTCTAATGGATTTGAAGTAAAAGCCTAGGTATATGTAGTACCAAAGAGCTTCAGTCAAGTATCAAGTAATAGCATCTTATCTTGAGAGTGAGGCAATTAAAATTTTCTTTATACTTACAGTTACTTAATTAAGTAACTGTAAGTATAAAGAAAATTTTAATTGCCTCACTCACATTACTTATTAATAAGTAATGTGAGTAAAACTGAAGAGGTCTGCGTTGTTCATTGAGTTCTATCGACTTAAGTAGGTACTTTACAAAGATAATGTTGTTTTATAATTATACTAGCTGTTACCCGCGACCTTCCAACGTGTAATTTTTTTTCAAAATGAGCCTATATTGTGTCCCACTGCCTCCCCGTCCTCCTTCCAAACCTCTCTGTTTTAAAAACTATTAAAAACATATGAATTCCTTATTTGAATATTGTTAACAATTTCTAAGGTTTTTTTGCATGTACCCTAATTGTTAAAAAAAATATAGTACCAATGTACTTCATTCAACATTCATCTTCAAGTAAAAACGCCGTTGAAATTGGTTCAGCTGTTTCACACACAAAAAGTTTTGTAATTTTTCAACCCTTAGTAGCCGAACTGCGAATGACACCGCGGAGCACATAAAATAATGTGGAATACAATTTTATTAAGCGTCTAAATGAAAGTGTTATAATGTACCTACAACAACCTACAACTGAAAATTAAAAACGTTCTAACCGTGGATAGCGCAACCACACTGTACCGTGTATCGACGCCTTTAGACCAGCGTGTAGGTATGCGTATTTTCATTGTTTGTGAATGGGTGTTGCCAGCTCTGTCTTGTTGTAACGCGGTTTTATTCCCGGTCGAGTTGTTAATGTTCTAGGTTTTTATAGCACTCGCTTATTGTACGATATGATCGGTTACTTGGCTGATAGCGTTCTCCCACCACTTTTTCTTCTACGTGTACGGAGTAAAACATTATTGCAATGTGCGCCTTTAACTTTGTGTGTGTAACAAATGAAATTGGCTTCTGTGTTTCAATTTCAAGAAACGTTCATTTGTTTTACTTTTGTTTACCGTTGAATTCGTGTATTAAATTGTTGTAGTTCTCGTTGTACGTGGGATTGAACAACGAACGTACCTACATACATACATAATTGTTTAATTTAATTAGTACTACGGCGGTTGTAGCACGATATGTTAATGCTTTGTACACGACTAGTTCGGAATATGCCGCTTATAACTAATAGCTACGGATTCCAAAATGGGAATTTAAACGATAAGTAATTGGGATTTTGGAACAATTTAATGTACGGCCGTTTTGTATCTACTTTATGTGGCTTTGTCGTGTATTTATTTGGTCACAGCGTCAGGCACACGGCATACGAATGCAATTTTGGCTGTGAATTATTTTGTTCTTTTACACATTACTTATGTACCATGTTTAAATGCACATAGGCGAATTTTTGGTACCTGTATTAACTGCTGTTATGTACTAAAAACCTGAACTACAGACACCCTATAAAATGTATGTAGATGATTTCATTTGGGCGGTTGATATTCATGAACAGTTCATTTAGTTTTTAGAAGACCCTCTAATATTATCCGACTACAAACAATCAATTCGAAGTTTATTATAAACTAAAATCCTATCGCAAACCTTTTATCCCCATAGAACGCATCAAATATTGATCATCACCGTTTTGCGATGACCTCTCCCATAACACCTAAAACTAGATACAAACAATCGCTGAATACATGTTTCAATCCCAACCTCAGTTTATGTCCACTAGGACATAAACTGAGGTTGGGATTGACAAACTGTGAAACTACTAATAGTTACTAAACTATTAGTAGTTTCACAGTTTTTAACCCCCGATAGCAATTGTATGTACTTAAGTACATACAGTTGCTATCTTTATTCTTAAGAATAAAGATCACATTGATGCAGAATTACGACTTAAAAAACTGTGGAGAGACTGTAGTAACTTCTGTGACTCAACAGCGTGTCTAGTTGAAAAAGTTTGTTGGTAAAAACATTAGTTTGGGCACATGCCAGGCAACGCGCGAGGCGACGCTAGCGTCCGGCATTAGATTTACTGTGACTTCACTATGGTGCCAATGGCCTCATGTGACAGAACTGCTGACTTGAATCTTCCTGTAGTCGGGGCAGCTTGTGATAAAAGTTTTTTTATTGTGTGAACAAAAATCGGGCTATCTTTCATTGTCTATGTCATGCTGGGAGGAAGGAAAGGTATTGGTGATGAGCCAACTGATCTAGTGATATGTATTGGACTGCCGATTTGCGTTAGAAAATTGAACTTACTGCTTAGAATTTAACAAAAGATATATTGTTGGCCCGAAATTCTAACAACCAGTCTGATAGATATCGTATTACCCAGAACTAACTAGGTTGTGGAGGGCAAATAGGCACATAGGTCACTACTTGTAAAATACTGGTATTCAGCTGCATCTGGTAAGAATGGAAGCCGACCCCAATATAGTTGGGAAAAGGCTAGCAGAGGATAATTATCAACCTGAAATACAATGTGTTATTAGTAAAAACTCACATTTACCGGTACCAACATCACACTAAACTTAGAAATTTGCTCACCATTATTTCCTAGAACACGACCCAAGAAAAGGCAACAGACACAATATCGCGCGAAAAAATATAGCTTCATGTTAAAAATTAATCCCCGAAATGGTAGCACCGCTCGGCGGGTGTCAAGTGCGAGCCAGTACATCGTTAGTCGAAGAGTTTTCTTTTGTCTCAAGGGTTGAGCCTTGCTTGTTATTCCAGCTTTTGTTGGTGACCCCGTCCGTGGCCTTCTTCTAAGTTATTCATTACGTGCTTTTTCAAGGAGCTAAGAAATACTGAGATGCAAATAAACTATGGCGCGAGAATCTCCTTGGCGGATGAGGGATTTGAATTTGAGATGTGCCTGTTGAATGTAGTGTTCGCTACTTGATGTATGGGGAGAATATGCTTGCTGAATCTCATAGTTTCTGTTTGAGAATTTTATGGAGGATGTTTTATAAATAAGGGTTACTTTTTTCGTGGGTTGATTTTGAAAATCCCTTAAGAATCTATCTTTTTTGTCTTAGGTATTCGTATCTATCAACGGTCGAACATAACATAACATCATGGCTGCTATCCCGAAGGTTAAAGTAGAGGTATACCTGATAGTACACCTACATTTCGCCAGTAATGTCCTTGTCATAGGGGGCGAGCCTATTGCCCTCAACCGGGCCCATCTTCAGACACCGTAGCTGGCTACTGAGAAATTCCTGATGGAAAAACCCAATGATACTTCCAGATCCGAAAACCGTAACCCAGGACCTCATGCGACCACTAGACAAAACTGTCGAAAATGAGCCCAAAAAATATTATACAGCCATCTACAGCAATGATCTCTAAACATAAATTTCGGGTTGAGGAATTACTTTCATACGCAACCTTCCGCTTAGTCCTATTCATTTTTATATCTACACAAGAAAATTAATTCATACTTCTTGTATAGTAGAGAGATAACATAAAGCCGACTTCGTTTATTATACATCATTATGCTAATACCAAGAAGGATAAGAAATTCTGTTTCTACTCTTAACAGAATAGAAATAAACCATTTTCTAGAATCCGTTCCTCAATGTAGTACAAACGATGTCTCCTCTCATATCTATTTCGCGATCGCATCTAGGATTTATTTTAAGTCGCTTGAGAATATATATGTTGTTACCATAAGCCGAAAATTCAATCTATTTTGTAGCGCTTAATGCGAGTCTGACACTACAGGGTATATCAATTGTCGACATGTCATTCTAGAAATCTGTCTCGAGTTTCTATTAGTTGTAAGGTCTGTTAAAGGATTCTGTGTAGTTACAATTAAGGTATAAGTTGGTAGCAGACGACATGTCGTCGCTTCATGTCGTCACGACACGTCGTTGCATGTCGTTTCACTAAAGGGCATACGAGTATCTCCTGTTGTTTCTGTTATTTATGGGCACTACTGACCGACCGTCTGCCGCTCGCTAGCTTCATGTCGCTAACTACGCCTAAACCAGTAGTGTCGCGGCGACATGTCGTCTGCTGCTGCTGCGTGCAGTCGGCTACCAACTTGTACCTTTAAAGACACATGAGAAGTAAAAACAGAAAGATTTAATTATGATGCAGTATGTGAAGTATTAATGCAAGTCTTAACTGTATGCATGAATGCATTTAATAGCAAGAAGAAACATTTCAACAACCACATTGCGAGACTAAAGTAAGTTATGACACACATTCGCTTACGCGAAAAGGTTAGAATATTTTACAGATTTTTGGCAATATTGAAGGCAACATGCTTATGGAGCGAAATTTATTTTTTTAAGTCAGAGTAAGTTTATTACGGTTTATGCATGTAATTATTATTATTCATTTATTATCAGATATTACATCCATAGAAATTGTTAGTAACACAGGAATGCTTATAACTAATGTTAGTAATGACAAGACATGACACATTAAAAACTAAAAAACACAAACATAGAAACATGACCTACTGGATACCCCAATACTCGCGCGCGTGTTTATTTGACTGCGTGTAGTCGTATCCAGCGTTCGAGCATTGGCGAATCCCATCGGTCCGACAATACGCACAGGATGCCGTTGGAACTAGCACGCATCCGTGTTAGGACCGACGTGCAACGCTTACGCATGACTGCAGCGAAGCTATCTACGCGGGCCTCAGCAAACATGCCGGAGGCACTGCAATACCGCGGCAGACCCATCAGCATCCTGAATGCATTGTTGTACTGCACTCTCAGGTCACTGTATGCCCTCTGCAAATAGTCAACCCACAGGCTGCACGTGTAAAAGGACTGACAGTACGCTTTAAACAACGTCACTTTCACTTTTTTTGTACACCGTGCAAACCTGCCAGCTAACATATTACATCGTACAGACAATGACCTGCGCTCTCTCTCAATGTCAGTACTATCCTTACCGTCCGTATCCGTAATGTGGCTTTACTGAATTAACTCATTAAAATCAATAATACAGTCCTCTAACATAATTTAATCCCATTGAATGCCCATTTCATGAAAAAGTCAAACTCCATGTTAGACCATTTTCATGTCACTATGTTTTGTGTCCAAGTTTTCGCAATTTACCTTGCAATTGCCTGATGAAAAATGAACGTTGAAACGGGATTATTTTGCTGTTTAGGAATATGCTCTGCTCAGGAATTACCCAACTATAAACAAAAAAACTCCGACCCCTAGAGAAGAGGCCTTAGACCCTGCAGTGTGAATATTATAGGCTGATGATGATGATGATGCAACAAAGAACTAGACGTAGTTTCGCTTGACGATAGACAAAGCGGGCATCAATTTCACGTAGAGCAGCTCATCTCTATCAATCTAATTCATTATTATTTCAGGGGATTACATTAAGTCTATTTCGGGCAGTATTAAGTCGAGTTTGACTAATGTTGCCGGACGGATTGTTACGGCAGCCAAGTTTCCCTATCTAAGCGGATGAGCTGATCGAACCCACTGTGTAAAATTAGAGTTCTGTGTTCCCTTCGGTATCCATTTGGTGATTACTTTTAGAGATTATCTTTATTTAGGAAGACGTAAAACTGTTGGTAACTTCACTTTGCTTTGCTTTGGAGTTTTCATTAAGTTGTTTTGTAAAGAGAAAAGAGGAACGTTGTAATTGTGTTTTTGGTGTTGATTTTTTTTTAAGAAGTTTTTACTAGTCCTGCAAATATTTCGGAGAATCCTCAAATAGTCCCTTACTTGGTCTAGTGGCAGTAGTTCGGTTGAAAAATAGCACCGAACTACTGCCACTCTTTAGTTGCTTTGGTATGTACTCACATAGAAAGAGAGAACATCATATGCCTATCCTTTTCCTAACTCAAAGATCGAATGACAGCCGGAACTAACAGCTTGACGTGTTTTCCGAGGCAGGAACGAGTTTCGATATGAAATATAACTTGGAAAAAGGGCCAAGGCAAGCGCAGTTTAACCTAAAGATCGACCCGAGAGGCTATTACTACCTAGCCACGAGTATCTCCCACTCACGACTCACTCACTTTCTCACAGACAAAGAAACTGGTGATTGAAAACATAAAAACCTGTACCTATAAGCAAGCACCGATACACATACATACATCTACTACATACTTATTGTAGCAGTACAGTACTGGTAGTAACAATTTATGATTCTATACTCAAACGTATCTCAATAAAACTGGAACTTACGACACAGGAACTTTTAACACAAATGAATGACAAACTATCAAAGCTGACCAAACATTAGCCGCCACAATAAGTACGTGACAATGCCGATAATAAAACCCGTTACCGCCGAAAATCCTTTGAAACTCAATGTGGGCTATCCACTGAGTGCCGTGGGCTTACCATAAATAACGTTTAGTGCTACCGAGAGGTGTTCAAATTGCTTCCACGTGATATATCCCACAGTCTAAGTACGTTTAGCCATATTGAATTTTTAAGCAAAGATGCCCCGCTGCCCCCGTTACGTGGCGGTAGGTTTTTGTGACGGTAGTAAAGCAAAGCTTTTTAAATTGAGATAGGTCAGATTCGTGTAGGTGGTTCTGGAATGTCATGTTCATAACTGATGTGGAGGTGTTGTGTGAGTGTGTGTGTGTTTTGGGAATACGGTAGCCATTTTTCTGGGACTGGTTTTGTCGTTATGTTTCACGAACCATCTGCCTAAGCTGGTAATCGCAGTTTGTTTAGTAGTCTTAGGTACCATGCCGGTAAGGTAAAAGATAAGTGACATCATCACTGCTACCAAAACGTAGAAAGAAAACTGAAGAAAGAAAACATGATCATGTCGTTGAAAAATAAATTGGCCTACTCGTGCGAGTCGGATTCGCAGTCACACAGGGTTTCGTAGCACCAAACATTATAATAACAATATTTTTAAAGCTGATTCATATTTTACACTGAACAGCATAACAAAATGTTCTATTTGATTACGGAACCCTAAAAAATAAAGCACAATAATTATTTGATATCCATCAATCCACATTAAACCCACATCGCCGATTATGGCCCACATATTGTCTATGTACATAGAGAGGAGAATTGTGTCCCAGTAGTTAAAATTTTTTTAGGCTGATTATAAGCAATACCTTATTTCGGAAACCAGGTTCCTGCGCAATTGACAATCTTAAGAGTGCATCAGCGAGCGGAGTTGGCATTCTTAGTTTAATTTTGGGTCAAATTTATTTGATGAAAATTCATTAACACACTAAGAACTAGATTGCATGACAATGTCGCTATAACTCAATGCCACTCTTTAGACGATCCTCGGCAATCTCCCATTTTACTTAAACCTTGCAAGATATTTATAAAAGCCAATAAACAATCTCAACTAACGAATTCTCTTAAAATTCACGCAAGAGACAGCCTAAACAACAAATCTCGCAGTTAATTTAAATTCCATAAATTCTTAGATTTAATTAAATTAAATAAAACAAAACAGCTAGACTGAAATGAATTCTAGTTTTAATTGTAAGTATTCAATTGTCTGCGTACCTTTAATTTAGAGCGGCACGAATTTATAATTGCAAATTAAATTCTGACTGACACAAAAGATATTTTTGGACTTAAAAGAACTCGAGAACAGCCCTTTATTTTGATTTGTCGCTTTGTTCTGGTAAATGAAAAGCCATTCTGTAGATGACTATCTTACACCCGGTATAATGGTGCACCTCTTCTGAAATGATAACGAGATATCATTTTAGGAATGTTTTAATAAAAAGACGTGGCTTAATTAGTAAGAAAATTTTAGCCGTGGCTTGAATGGCTGCGGTTGTGTTATAAAGAAAAGATATGCAGAAATTAAAAGCTGTGTTATGAGTATGATGCAAAAAAAATCATCTTCCGTCCGGTACTCGACTTAAAATAACTTTTCAAGTTAAATAAAATCATTATCTACCTTATGCAGTCTGTGACTGCCTCGACTGACTGTTGTGTAGTGGTCGCATACGCGACTGTTTAGCAAGAGTTTCTGGTTTCGATCCTGGGACGGGCAAAGTATTATTGGGTTTCATCCATCAGGGATTTCTCGTTTGCAGTCACGTAGTCTGGGTTTGTGCCCGGTTGATAACAAAAGGCTCCTTATTACATAACTTGCGAAATGTGGACGTATGTACTAATGGGTACACATATGCCTAACACTTCTGCGATTACAGGCATGATGTTATGTTATACAACATTTAGAGCTGCAAAGCTGCATCCAAAACATTGACACTCTGAAACACAAAGCTACATTCATCATAAGTCCCACAGTCCCACATTGCAACTCCGCTCAAGAGCTATTGATACAAGCAATTTTTCTAATGCACCTACATGTAGACATTATCGTGATTAAACTCGTATGTATTTGCCAAACGTTTTAGAGATTTATTCCACCCACATTTACTTATATGTAAGTACGGTTAGAATTTTGGCTACGGCTATTCCTTAACATAACTTTTCCGTGGTGCAATTCTTTCTGAGAATTTATTTGAGTGCATATTATTAATATTTGAAGATATCGTACCAGTTTTTCTGTAAGTACTTGTGAATTTTAGTTTTTACTTGTATGTTTTGGATGTTTAAGTGCTTATTAGTTGACCTGTTAGTAGTTTATACAGAAAAAAGTCAGGTCACTGTATACGAAAAAATCTGTATTTATAGAGTAGTGGATACTTTTACAGGCAACAATCTCTAACCATACATTATAGCTACGACCTCGTAGCAAATTGTAAGCTACGCCGTAGCACGTCGCGTAGCACGAAGTCGATAACAAAAAGAACCTTCACACTGCATGCCCATTTGCTAACAACATAATGATGTAAGCAAATAGGCATGCAGCATTGAATTAAGAATAGATTATGTTTACTATTAAATTCTATCTTCTATCTAATAAGTATATAAAATGAAACTAAATAATTATTACTTGCTCAAAGGCAGTAATAGTAGATAGTAGTTAGTTGTATAATTAAAAAGCGGGTGAAACCGAGGACATAAGCTAGCTGATAATACTGAAGCATAATTTTATTTTCACTAATTATAATGTAGCAATGTAATGGCATAATTTAACAAAACATGGGTTGAGAGTTGTACCAACTAGGGTGGTATTAAAAGGTCATTACCTGTGAAATTGTAACTTTAAATGTACGCCCGCGAGGGTCATTTGTAAATTATATGGTAGCTAACTATTCGTTTAGCAAGCTTTTGGAAATTATCTATCTAGGTATTGCCCGCGACCTTTTTCCGTGTAATTTTTTAATAAAATATGAGTTCCCTATTTTAAGACAATTTTGTTAACAGTTTCTTGTAACAAAAAAAAAACAATCGACTTACTCCATTATATCATCCATACTCCGCTCTAATAGCTATATAATAACATCATCCATCAAATCCAGCCATTTCGGAGATTAGCCGTAATAAAAAGATAGACAAGTTTTGTCTATAATTAGTGATGAGTCTGTGAAATAGAAATAGGATTAGATGAAAAACAATAGAGCACATAATTTACCTTTTCCAGAAACAATCCTTTTACTCAGTCTGAGCTGCAACATAGAAGTTCTTAGTATTTTACCTGTTTTTGTGAATATCAGTCTTTACCTAGGTAAATGATATTACCTATACATCTTGAGGTTCTTATACATCTTCCACTTTTCCATATTCGTGGTTTTATGGAGCACGCCGTTACAAGGACTGCGTACGTACCTGACCTTTTGGAGTGACGTCATCAATATGGTGAGGACATACCCTTCAAAAGCGACCTCTTCAGACATTTCCTCTTAGATTAACGATTCGAAAGTTTGAAATTTTGAATATGAAATTGACTATGCTTTTGAAATTTTCACTTGACAAAAATCATTTGCTTAGACCGGTTTCCAAAACATTTCTGTTTTCACATACATGAAATGAAGACGAAACAGTGCTTCGAAAACTAGTGTGACGCCACATTATAGTACAATTTTTACCGGAAAGTAACTTTGACGCCTTTTCTCTCATCTTCGTCAATTTTCATTAATTTGACATTACAAAAAACACGTATTCAATATTTTGCGTTAATTTAACTGACGGACTAAACAGAATCATATTTTTTTAAACTACCCAATTATCGTAAACGTCGAGGATAATAAAATAGTTTTTGTAGATACATAAAACCACGCTAGTAATGAGAGGTGTGCCTAATAGAACCCCCGAAGTTAGAACTTTGACTCCCAAAATCTCCGGTAGAAGATTTTCAGGTGGTCAAAAAATGATGAGGACAACAAGTATATGATATCGGCTTCATTAAGGATATTTTTACACCTATTATATTTACAATAACAAAAGGTAGGACATTAAATAAAACACTATATCTTTTTAAAAATAACCAGGCCAAAGATAAAAGAAAAGAAAAATCTAGTTTCGGTTTATTTATTCTAGACTTGATTAGACTTTCTGAGTTCAATTCCCAGGAAAGGTGAAATGAAAGGTATTGCTCTTGTATTGCTACTATTATTTCAGGGTGAACTCAACCCGACATTTTAGGTCAAGTGACCAAAGTATCTATTTATTTTGCGATATGAAAATACAGCGTTTTCACGTCATTTATTTTATCATAAATAGAGACATGTTTCTCCACCATTTTTTCATAATAATATTGAATAACATAACATAAAGTCACGCTTATAATCCCCGTTGGGTAAGGCAGAGGTTGACCTAATATTACAAACGCATTTCGCTATTTGTGTTTAAGAGGCCTTGTACAGACAAGACTTGCGGAACTTTAGGCAATTTCTATGTTTGTGTGCAGCGATAACACCGACGAACGCACACACGGGCATTTCGAGCGTTGAACTACGGTTGAAAAATTTGATCATTTAGACGATTATTATTTTAGGTGACATAATTTTATAGTAAGTAAGTACACGCGTACGGCTTTGAAAAAAAGTCTGGAATGTGTGTTGTGTATAGGTACAGTATATCAATCAACATAAAAATGGTTCAATTAGGTGTTAGATGAATTCAAATAAAAAATTATGACATCTATTTTAATCACAGATTTTAATATTTGCTGTAAATTGGTTGTGAAAGCACTTAAACACGTCAAAAATAAATAATGTTTCCGTCTCTTTTTAACCGACTTCTAAAAAGGAAGTAGGTTCTCTATTCGTATGTTTTTTTTATGTGTCCGCGCATATCTCCGACAAGTGTGGACCGATTTTCAAAATATTTTTTTTGTTTGAAAAGGTATACTCCCAAGGTGGTCCCATTGTCACCAAGTCAGTTTCTGATGATGGGAACTCTGAGAAATTGAGGGCAACCCTCGAATATCATAGGCGCACATAACGTTTTCCATACATTTACAGAAGCTGTTCAAGTATTTGCGTCTGATAATCATAATTTCATGTGGCTGCACTGATGACGGAAGGTGCAACTCCTCAACGGTCAGGACTTAAAAGAAAATTCCTTCAAAATTACACGTACTTATGGATCGATAGTTGTATTCTTTCAGGCTATTAGGTTGAACGGATGATAGGCGGTAAATCTCATTAACCGACTTAAAAAAAAGGAGGTTCTCAATTCGTCGGCTAGGAAAATTTTAGGTTTCTCCGTCATGGGTGTCGTTTTCATGGTTTTTGGGGTCGCTGATTACGAAAATGAGGTCAAAATGAAAATCCAAGATGGCGGTCAGGAAATTTTTTGGTTTTCCGTCATGGGTGTCGTTTTCATGGTTTTTGGGGTCGCTAATTACGAAAATGAGGTTAAAATGAAAAATCAAGATGGCGCCGACGAAAATTTTTGGTTTTTCCGTCATGGGTGTCGTTTTCATGGTTATAGGGGTCGCTGATTACGAAAATGAGGTCAAAATGAAAAGCCAAGATGGTGGCCAGGAATTTTTTTGGTTTGTCCGTCATGGGTGTCGTTTTGATGGTTTTCGGGGTCGCTGATTACGAAAATGAAGCCAAAATGCAAATCCAAGATGGCGGCCAGGAAAATTTTTGGTTTTTCCGTCATGGGTGTCGTTTTCATGGTTTTCGGGGTCGCTGATAACGAAAATGAACCCAAAATGAAAATCCAAGATGGCGGCCAGGAAATTTTTTGGTTTTTTCGTCATGGGTGTCGTTTTCATTGTTTTTGGGGTCAGCGACTACGAAAATAAGGTCAAAATGAAAATCAAGATGGCGCTGGCGAAATTTTTTGGTTTTTCCGTCATTGGTGTCGTTTTCATAGTTTTTGGGGTCGCTGATTACGAAAATGAAGCCAAAATGAAAATCCAAGATGGCGGTCAGGAACATTTTTTGGTTTTTCCGTCATGGGTGTCGTTTTCATGGTTTTCGGGGTCGCTGATTACGAAAATGAGCTCAAAATGAAAATCCAAGATGACGCTGACGAAATTTTTAGTTTTTCAGTCATGGGTGTCGTTTTCATGGTTTTCGGGGTCGCTGATTACGAAAATGAGCTCAAAATTTAGTAATACATAAAATGGGTTTGTTAAACATTAAATCGAAATAAATATTAATAAGTTATACTAGACAAAATGTAAAATAACTGTCATGAAAAGGAAAAACATGGAATTATAGGCATTGTCATTCAAATAGTCCGTTAGCCGTTATCACGTTTCCACCGGGCACCACGTGGAGGTGGACTGACACCCAGCGTTTTTTTTTGGTTGTTGTTTTTCATTGATTTTTATACACAATGTTCAAATCAGATTTTAAGTATTATACATGATGAAGGAAAAAAAAACATGATTTTTTGTTAGGTTTTGTGCTTTCGAGGTCAAGAATCTCGATCACGCCTGAAGGAATGCTGGCTTATTTTGTAAAAAAAAGGTCATTGGCCGTATGCAGCATGTAGACTTTGACCCCAGATAGATATGATTATTTCTTTTAAATTTTTATACTTTTTAGCTTTTTACGTTTAATCATTTTGTTTGTTTCGTTTTTTTTTAATGTATTTTTTTAATCAAATTTGTTGGAATTCAAAATTATGAGCAATGGCCGGTAAGTAATCTGGGAGTGGTCTCTCCTCAAATGATTCAACTAAATCTTTTAATCTTGCTGATGTTTGCCTATATCTTGGCCGACTAGTTGTGTGTTTCAGCTCTGTCAGGCTTTGCTGCCGACGAAGTTCATCCAAAAACTTCCATATAGATGGGTGATGAGTCGTTAGAAGTGACGAGAATCCCCTGTGAAAGCCTTCAACGGAGTTGTTCGTTCGAGGAATTTCCTGAAGAAATGCATCAAAAGTATTCCACAGATCAATAGGAAATCTAGGAGCTCACCTGCCCCGTCTTTCCAACCTTCCGATCCAGTTATCTTCAAAATAATCAACGACTTGTCGGAGGAGGCCAGAATGCACAATATAAAACTGAGATTCGAGCAGTTCGCCAAAAGCGTTGATAACTTGTTCTGATGGAACATACGCTAAAGCACATAATTGGCGAATATGCAATGCGTAATCAGGGGTGTGTAGTGTACTCAGTTTTAATAAACAAAAAATCAAATATTTTCTTCCCTTCATCACGTATAATACTTAAAATCTGATTTGAACATTGTGTATAAAAATCAATGAAAAAAAACAACCAAAAAAAAACGCTGGGTGTCAGTCCACCTCCACATGGTGCCCAGTGGAAACGTGATAAAGGCTAACGGACTATTTGAATGACAATGCCTATAATTCCATTTTTTTCCTGTTCATGTTATTTAACATTTTGTCTAGTATCACTAAATTAATATTAATTTCGATTTCATGTTTAACAAACCCGTTTTATGTATTACTAAATTTTGAGCTCATTTTCGTGATAAGCGACCCCGAAAACCATGAAAATGACACCCATGACGGAAAAACCAAAAATTTCGTCGGCGCCATCTTTGATTTTCATTTTGACCTTATTTTCGTAGTCGGCGACTCCAAAAACCATGAAAACGACACCCATGACGGAAAAACCTAAAATTTTCCTAGCCGCCATCTTGGATTTTCATTTTGGCTTCATTTTCGTAATCAGCGACCCCGAAAACCATGAAAACGACACCCATGACGGAAAAACCAAAAATTTCCTGGCCGCCATCTTGAATTTTCATTTTAACCTCATTTTCGTAATCAGCGACCCCAAAAAACATGAAAACGACACCCATGACGGAAAACCAAAAAAATACCAGACCGCCATCTTGAATTTTCATTTTGACCTCATTTTCGTAATCAGCGACCCCAAAAACCATGAAAACGACACCCATGACGAAAAAATCTAAAATTTTCCTAGCCGACGAATTGAGAACCTCCTTTTTTTTAAGTCGGTTAATGAGATGTACCGTTTATCATCAGTTCAACCTAATAGCCTGAAAGAATACGGCTTATTCCACAAATCCCCCCTGAAAATCCCCCCTGAGGGGGAAAAGTGGAATCCAAAAAATAAAGTCTACAAATCCCCCCTAAAATCCCCCTTAGGGGGGAAAAGTGGAATTGAAAAAAATATTATTCCACAAATCCCCCCTAAGGGGGAAAAGTGGACACCAAAGAAAAAACAAGTCTACAAATCCCCCCTGAAAATCCCCCCTAGGGGGGAAAAGTGGAATCGAAAAGAAACAACGTCCAGAAATCCCCCCTGAGGGAATCAAACTCTTTTGACCATTCACAAGTTTTATTTTTTTACTAACCCATATTGTCCCACTGCTGGGCAAAGGCAAGTTAAAATCGCTTTATATTTATTGAAGTTTAAATACTGAAATTGGCAGACATGTTATAGTCTAATGAAATGTTTTTTTTTAATTATATTAAAAATAATAATATTGAGGAGCTCGTGGCTTAATAAGAACTGCCACTCGGGTCGATCTTTAGGTAAAGCTGTGCTTGCCTAGGTCGGTCTGTGGATGGGTGACCACCCGACATACCGAGTTTCCTCCGTGCCTCGGAAAGCACGTTAAGCTGTTGGTCCCGGCTGCCATATATATAGATCTTTGGCAGTCGTTACAGGTAGTCAGTGACCTGAAATTCTGACATCCAGTCTTACCAAAGGGTATCGTATTACCTAGTATTAACTGAGTTGTGGAGGTCAGATAGGCAGTCGCCCCATGTAAAATACTGGTATTCAGCTGCATCCGGTTAGACTGGAAGCCGACCCCAATATAGTTGGGAAAAGGCTAGGCAGATGATGATTAAAAATAATAATATAACTATATTATTAAGTTAACTTTTGTTATAGTTTATTTGGTAGTTTGTGGGACTTTACCATCTATGCTTTTAAAAAAAAAAAAATCATTCCTGTTTTCAATACCTCTTTCCTACTTCTGATCTCCTGGTAGTTTGTGGGACTTTACCACCTATACTTCTAAAAAAAAAAACTTTCATTCCAGTTTTCAATACCTCCTGCCTACTTCTGATGTCCTGGTAGTTTCACCTATGCTTTTTTTTTTTTTAAATTCATTCCAGTTTTCAATAACTCTTTTCCTACTTCTGATCTCCTGGTAGTTTGTGGTGGGACTTTACCATCTATGCTTTTTTTTTAACTTTCATTCCAGTTTTCAATACCTCCTGCCTACTGCTGATGTCCTGGTAGTTTGTGGGACTTTACTATCCTTTTTTTCTCATCTCCTACTTGTCCTCGCCAATGCCGTTTGAAAATGTAACCATAAGGGGGAAAAGTGGAATAACTCAAAATGATAAGGGGGATTTTCGGAATGATTTTACATTTGAGTTCAGTTTTCCACCCCAAAGTATTCTCTCAGGGGGGATTTGTGGAATAACTCAAAATGCCAAGGGGACTTTCTGGACATGTCTTACATCCGAGTCCAGTTTTCCCCCCTGAGGGGGATTTTCTCAGGGGGGAAAAGTGGAATAAGCCAAAGAATACAACTATCGATCCATAAATACGTATAATTTTGAAGGAATTTTCTTTCAAGTCCTGACCGTTGAGGAGTTGCACCTTCCGTCATCAGCGCAGCCTCATGAAATTATGATTATCAGACGCAAATACTTGAACAGCTTCTGAAAATGTATGGAAAACGTTATGTGCGCCTATGACATTCGAGGGTTGCCCTCAATTTCTCAGAGCTCCCATCATCAGAAACTGACTTGGTGACAATGGGACCACCTCGGGAGTATACCCTTTCCAAGACAAAAAGAATTTTGAAAATCAGTCCACAATTGACGGAGATATTCGCGGACATACAAACACGAATGGAGAACCTCCTCTTTTTTGGAGGTCGGTTAAAAATATATATCGAAGTACAATCGACAATAACAATCGATCTTGAAATTCGACTTCGATTTGAAGATGAAAAAAATTTTAGCAATCTTTACAAACTAGCAAAAAAACATGTTTGATCAAAATTAATAAGTGTATCAAATTGTGGTAATCGGCTTACAATCTCGAAAATATGTTTACGAAAAACACGGGAGCGTTTGTGACACAAAGCGATACGTCCGTCCTTTGGCAGTGGCCGATTCGTACTGGCGAGATAGAGTTTGCGCGGTCGATAATATAGTTAACTTTGGATTCAATTTACGAAATGAAATTATAGTTTATTGATAAAATAAAAATACGATTCTATTAGAAAGTTACCTTAAAATTAATACGTAGTTTTTGAATTTTCTCTAAAGTGATTCTAAGGTATAGAAAAAAAATCTTAGTTGTCGAGACATTTTGTAAAAATTGCGATGTTTTAACATTTTTTTTCTGCTATTTTTTGTATTGAAGTCGAAAATGTGACTCCTTGGTACACCAGTAGACCATATGGTGATGTTATTTATATTTTTTTTAATGTTTAAAATCGTTTGTAGTGTTATGTTCGGCTAAGCCAAACGTAACTCGATCGGTATTTTTGCGGAAAAGGGCTTTTGAATACGGGTGATTGCCATTAATATAAACATTATTTTGAAAATTCTTGTTCACTATTCACCAGAAAAAGAACTCGTCTCTTATAATAGCCAAAAGGAAGCTTCAAATTCTTCATAGATTTCCCACACGAACCGATCAAAATTGATCAAAATGAGATGATTTCGTGGAAGGAGCCTTAAGTCCCAAGCAATACAGGGCGAGCCTATTGCTATCAAACGGGCATGAATCCAGACTCCGTGGCTGCTACAGAAAAAATCTTATATTAGAAATATTGGGTCAAGTAACTAAATTTTTCTTACATTTGTGGCGACTAGCGACATCTATCGCAACACCTGCGTACTAACAAAACGATCGACAGAAGTTCCTACATCGCGCTATCAACATTATCCGCGACATAAGGCTATATAGGAGTTCCCGACTTACAACTGTCGGGCAGTTAGCCCGCCGGACACAACACCCGTCCGGTCGGAGGATCCTCCCTTTTCTATGGGGGATGAGGAGCTTCACACCCTGTTCCTCAAACCCCCAAACTGGTGACCCCGAGCATGAACGTCAGCGCAGCCTTCGTGCAACTACTTCATACGTCATCATCACTTCCCCTTCGCCTTCGAGCAGCGAGTCATACCGTCAGCCAGCAGCCACGGCTTCATGGGGTATCCTGACCACCAGCATGCAGCGGAAGCGCATTCCTGGTCATCACCCCCAGCCTCATCAGCGAACTTGGCACAGCATACTGCACTTCGGCCGGTCAGCAAGCAGAGACGCCCTTCTCTCCTGGTCGACGCAGCAGCCAGCCACTACGCAGCACTGCACACTCCGACTCACTGGAGCATACGCAGCATCACCCCGACTCACTGGGGCATCACGGCAAGCACTGCATCGCTCCGACTCACTGGAGCTAATATGCAGCATCACCGGGGTATCACCGCAGACAGTTCCGACTCACCGTGAACTATGCGGCATCCGGTTCCGACTCACTGGAACCTTCCACTGGCTGACAAGCGCCAAGACTTAACCTGCGTTCGACCTCCGGTCTCGGAGGGGAGTGATGTGGCGACTAGCGACATCTATCGCAACACCTGCGTACTAACAAAACGATCGACAGAAGTTCCTACATCGCGCTATCAACATTATCCGCGACATAAGCCTATATAGGAGTTCCCGACTTACAACTGTCGGGCAGTTAGCCCGCCGGACACAACATCCGTCCGGTCGGAGGATCCTCCCTTTTCAACGGGGGATGAGGAGCTTCACACCCTGTTCTTCACATCCCCCAAACATTGGTATTTAATCAGACTACAAAAAGACAAATGGCAAAATTCTGTTGTTGGTATTTTAAGCAGAGTAGTTTGTCTAACACACAACGAAAGATTTTAAATGCTTGAAAAAAATCTAATTACAATTAGAAGATCTTCCTATTTTGGCGATTCAGATAATGAATTGACAGCAAAACTATGTAGCTGATTGTAAAATGTATGTATTGTTGGCGTATCTATTTTAAATAAATGTATTATTAAAATAAATCAGTTCTTCAAAAAAAAAAAAACCAATGGTTGTTACACTGTCTGGCTCTGCTCTCATCAAAGTAGTCGATAAATTGCACGTTCTGCGAATAACAAGCAGCCCTCCGCTGACGTCACGGCCAACATAAATTAAATTTATAATCAACCCGACTCCCCGAAATTAAATTAAATTATACCTGCCACTGCTTCGGCAAAACATTTACGTTTCGCTCCTTGAAAAAGGCACAGCCTGTAACTCATCGGTATCATTTAATGGTGTTAGATAATTTGTCATCGCAGAGGGTCTAAGATTTTAATGTGCTGCTATTAATGAAGTTGGAATTGTCGTTGTTTTCTAAATACGTTTTGAATGGCAGTATAATATAATCATAAAATAAGGCTTACACAAAATAAGCGAAATGAGGGATAGTCAGCAGCGCCAGAGTACCTATACATTTTAATTTTTACTTACTGTTTTGATTTAATTTTCATGTTACCTAACGAAACTAATATTTTGGACTGCATATTATCATAAGATGATATCTCAAAGTTTCAATAATCACGAGAAAATCGCACTACAACTTTGCCCAGTCATATTTTAATAAAATTAATTCCGCTGAAAGCCAATGCCAATTAACACAATGCCATGTTGTCTCAAGTATTATATAGACCTGACCGCTTTTGGTCCAGGGCGGCCAATCTAAGCACAGATTAGTCATTGGCGTGGGAGATATTAAAGTGCACACGTGTGTGCGTGGAGCCAAATGCAGTCTCCTTTCCTTTACTTTACTCTCATAGTCCGTTGCGATTGCGACGACTATCCGACATGACCGAAGAGCTCTGGCGGCTTGTATTCACACAGTAATGCGGCAGCGTTATAATGTTGACACTCTAACGCAATATATATCTCTGACTATATCAGTACGAGAATAATTTCTCATAACTCTTAACTAAATAAATATAGCCCCAAAAGGACGCAAACTCGCTCGCAGTCAGAAGATCGTATCAACTTAATTAAAACTGATGCTTAAAGTAAGTTTTAAAACATTTTAGAAATGAAAATAATGTGTTACAGTATCACAAAACGTAATTAGGCCGAGCGGGCCTGTTTATACGTAAACAAAGTTTGTTTTACGAGTTCCTATGATATCGTAAAGCAACATTTTATGACGAGCACCATTATCGTCAGTTAAAAGGATCGTAATTCATTCAGGAAATTGTTTAGTAGTAAAAATTATGGGCGTGCTAACCAGGGGAATCCGGGTTTACCATAAATTCGTAATGCGTATTAAGCGAGGCTAAAACACACTGCTAATTTGTGTTATGACGTCGTTTTATAGGATAAATTGTTCTGTTAGAGTGGCGGAACTGCGTTGCACGTACCTAAATGTTTATCTAAATTGCCATCTGCTTTTGTTATTGCGAAAATCAACCAGCGTATTCCTAATTTTCGTTTATCATGAAATAATAATAGATTTGGAAAAAGGTTTGCCCATGAATGTCTTTGTTTAGAGTAGAGGAAAGCCAAAAAAACTAAAAGATGATATGGCTAGAATCATTTCATAAATATCTATTACCTGACTCTTAAAAAGATATGCTTCGTTGACCAAATCTATATTGACATAAGACTAGAGATCGACGATTACATGGTTTTTGATTAGGTACTCTCGCGTTTACTAAATAATCTGCAATAATACGATTCGAATCAAGTTATGTCGTTAGGTCATAAAGTTTTTGAGTCCAAAAACCAGCAGTGTAATTTTAAAACTCTGCAAACACAAACGATGAAGTTCCTTTTCTTTAAAAATTCGCTATTTGAGCAACTTTAGTTTTATAATAATTACCCCTCAAAACCAGTTGTGTATTCCTTTCGGTTGAGCAAGTAATTGCTTACCAACTAATAGTGAAAGTTGGTAAAGTTGAAACCCTGATAGGAGTGATGCCCAAGCCACTAGACTAAATACTCAAATACAATAATAAATCAAGAAGTTGTTTGAGAGTTGCTCGTTCCTACGCTGAAATGTCTTCTGCATTTTACGTGGGTAGTTAACTATCTGCAAGTCTGCAATGTCTGGGAAGATTGCAGTACTTGCGCTAGTGCCTGCATGACTGTTTTTGTTTTAACGTCAATCATTGGAGCTGAGAAAAAATAAAATGTTGAGTTGCTGGATTGCTTCATATATACAAAGAGGAGCATTTATGTGAGGTACTCGTATAAACTCTTGTCTCGTTACTTACAGACGCCAGTACGTAAAGCTACCTACTAAAATCTGTGAAACTTTAATAGATTTACATGCAAGTTTATCGCTGAAGCATTAGGTTCATGGTTAATTGGGAAAATTCGACAGTTTCGGGTAGCTTGAGAAGCTGGCGACTGTACATAAAATGTACAACGTAACAAATTTTTTCCGCAGAATTCTCGTAATATTTTTTATTTATCACAACTTTGCTTTCTACTTACCTCAATCATAATTATACTTGATAAGCTGATCGTTCTCATGGGTATTTCACTGATTTGATATTTACTAAAAGCGTTTTCTGACATTTTACATAACTCTGCCACTAAAAAAAGATAAAAAAGACTTATTTCATTAAAAGGAGTCACATTCCATTCAACTCCCCATAAAATAAAATAAAAACGCAAAAATAACTTGCCCAGTAAGCCCCACTTTATCCCAGACATAGAAAAATCCAAAGAATTCATAAAGAAAAATATTCGTAGCGGAAGTTACAGCAATACCGTCGGATACCGAGCCATCATACTCTTTTTAAACATGAAGAGTTAAAATTTTAATTAAAAGACTCTTTGCGTGCTTCGAAACGACTCCAATTAAAACTATATCTTCGTCGAAGAACATAAAAGACGCGAGAGGGTAAAAAGGCTGTGGATAATAGCTCCTCCCGCGTTGTGTAATTATTGTGGTCAGTCTATTTAAAATATTTAATTGCGACAGTTATGCTTAATGATTAGGGATGCTGCGGGTTTTTTGTTGTTGTTTTTAAAAGGGAGAATAATGATCGTGGCATATAAATGTGGATGGATTGTGTGAGGCATGATAATTATGAAAGAATAAGTAGTTAATGATAGCACGGCGGTTGACAGAGGGGTTTTTTTTTTAATTTGTGTTGGGCTTACTCTTGACCTCAATCTTACCCTAAGGGCAGAGATGGGGTCGACGATGGAACGAGCTTACCCAGAAGAAGCCTATTTACACGCGACACAAGGGCGAAGAAGGAACATGGGTTTGGTTTTTAGTCAGTAGAAGTCTGACACTACCCTTCGCTCTGCCCAAGAGCGGGGGGGGGGTTATTCGATGATTTTCCACCCACCAAAAAAAAAAAAAAGGAACATCGACAAGCTAAGGGTGATAACCTGCAGTGCGTCTAGTCTCCCGATGGAAGAAGGGAGATGGTGGAATCAGCCCGTGGAGCTCCTGCGCACACTCTCGGAAGTACAGTCTGTAGAAAACCGCCAGACATGCGACTTTGCGGCGGTGGGCCAGGCTATGAAGCTTGGCAACCAGTTTATCGTCACCAATTAGCCTCCTGGCTCTACGCTCTACAGAGTCAAGTGCGGCAAGTTGGTATGAAATGGAAGTAAAATACGTGTTGCGCCCGTTTACAACACGTTTTGCATCATCTACTACCATCCACCGTTCATCATTGTCTTCCTGTCCTTGTCCCATGACACTGCGTTTGTCGTTGTTTAAATGATTATGAACGGTCTTGGCATACTATGTATTTGCTGTAGGCAAAATTAAAATAGTGTGCGTTAATAGTATGTAATGCTTTCACGTGTTGTGTACTTAAAAAAGGTTCTCATTTCAAACAGATAAATCATTATCCCACTAAAAATCTTTATAAATTATCCGCTAACATCTACAAATCAACTGATGCCTCAATTTTTCACAAAGACTTGACAATTTTCCTCTAAACAAAAGGTCGGACATCTGTTTTGGAACCGGCTTTTCATTAAGCGCCCGCAGTTGGTGCTTGAACTCAAAGCGCGGCTGCCAACTACTTTCTGTGAGCAACATTCAATCATTGTGGTCCCGACACCTTTTGTTTCCTCGGAACCAGTATCGACGATATTAACACGACATTTTGTACTATTTTGAGGTGAGAAATTGTTGTTTTGAACTGTGTGATTGATTTATCATTAATTCTTTCTTCGAAGAAAGTTAACCTGTATCACTTACTTGTCTAAAATAAAAATAACAAAACTCCTGACTACAACTAGGAAGTACACTTTTCAAGCAGTTAATTAAGTAATTTAGGTTTTTTTTTTTTTTTATACAGTAAAGACATGGTTATGTTTTTACGTGGATGACCACATAATAAACATGTAGAGATGCTCGTGGTTAATAATCTCAGCCATCGATCTTTAGGTTAGGATGTGCTTCCTGTGTATGAGTGACAACCCATTACATACCGTACTTTTTCTGTGCCTTAGAAAGCACGTTAGGCTGATATTCCCGGCTTTATTTGGTATATCTTTGACAGTCGTTACAGGAAATCAGTGGTCTGATAGTTTGACAACCGTCTTACCAAGAGGCACCGTATCACACTGCTACCCAGTATTAAGTGGGTTGTGTATGTCAGATAGGCACTTGCTCCATGTAAAATACTGGTATTCAGATGCATCCCTTGAGACTAGTGATGAACCATATAAAATAAAAATAGCCCTATCTTTCCCGTTGCGCAGATAACTTAAAACTCTCAAGTCACCCAAAATAAAATTGAATGAAACATCCGATAAAACTGTCTTAAAACAAAAATTAATACATCACAAGTTACCGATCACAATCTCCCATAAAATAACGATAAGCCCAAGTCTTTAATGTCGCGTTCACAAATTATGCAAATCGTCGACAAACGAAACAGGACACAAAAAACTTAAAACTTAGCATTTATGTAGGTGACGTTATCTCGTGAAATTTTGCACCAAGCGCCATGAAAATGTTACGTGCTTCCGCGAAGATTTCAGTTTTGTAACTACCTGTACCTGTCGTTCCGTATATTATGAAATTTTGTTATTACATTCAGTGAGCGTCTACGCTCTCGAATAGCGTTTTCAGGTGACAAATTTTAGAATAGACGTTTCTATTCGATTTTTCTTCGGTGTTGATCGAATAGAGTTGAACTTGTTTGAGTATTTAAGTATTTTTGTCTTTTCTTTGTTAGAAAAGAAATATTCAACAACAAAAAAACTATTGACTATAACTATTTTATTTGTTATTCTCCTTCATCATCATCATCATTTCAGCCAAAAGACGTCCACTGCTGGACATAGGCCTCCCCCAGGCGTCGCGACATTGACCGGTCCCGTGCGTCTCTCATCCAGCGGGTTCCTGCAACCTTGACCAGGTCATCGGTCCACCTAGTGGGAGGCCTTCCAACGCAACGTCTTCCGGTTCGCGGTCGCCATTCCAGAACTTTTCGGCCCCATCGGCCATCCGTTCTGCGAGCAATGTGCCCTGCCCATTGCCACTTAAGTCTGGCGATTCTTCGGGCTACGTCGGTAACCTTGGTTGTCATGCGGATGTCCTCATTTCTGATTCGATCACGCAAGGAAACTCCGAGCATAGCCCTCTCCATTGCCCTTTGGGTGACTTTGAGCTTTCTGATAAGGCCCATTGTGAGCGACCACGTTTCGGTCCCGTACGTAATCACTGGCAACACACACTGGTCATAGACTTTCGTGTCTCAAACACTGGGGTAAGTTGGACGAGAAGATACCGCGCAGCTTCCCGAACGCTGCCCAGCCGAGTCGGATTCGACGATTGACCTCTTTCTCGAAGTTAGATCTACCCAACTGGACCGTTTGTCCCAGGTAAACATAATCGTCCACAACTTCGAGCGTAGAGTCTCCGATCTTGATAGGAGTGGGTGTTACATGAATATTCGACATAACCTTGGTTTTGTCCATGTTTATTTTAAGACCCACTCTTATTCTCCTTATTTATATATTTTAATGTACTATATCGCAATGCTGTCTTATTTGACTCAAAGGTTGACTGGTAGAGAATGCCTTGTGGTGTAAGTCCGCATATATGTACCACTCTTACATGAAGTTTTAATAAATAAATATAACATTTCATTATTTATTATGATTCATATTACGAATCATATTACGATTCATATTGCGATTCTTATTGCGATTCATGTTACGATTCATATTACGATTCATATAACGATTCATATTACGAAATAATAAGGTATCGTGCCTTTTCTAGGTTCTACATTAATATTATTAGTTTGATCGAGATTTACCTGTGAGGTTCTATAACTTAATGGAAAATAATAAGATATTGTTCCTTTCTTTGGTTTTAGGTAACCATGATTTTTTCGGAAATAATGTGGCAATGTTTTGGCAATGTCAATACTCTTTTTGAATTTGTGGTTGTTGTAAGAGAGGAATTTATCGTTGTACTGGATAACATATAATTGATCAATTATTGTATGTTCAACCTTCGTTATATTGCCTGATTCAACAAATGTACAGTTTTCGTAGTTTCGGATATGTACTCATCCGAAACCGAAAACCCGAATATATGTAAATTAAATAGTCAAGGCTACTGCCTTAGCTGACTATTTAATTTACATTCATTAAGGAAAATATTATTAAATATATTTACTAAAAATAAGAAAATGTAAAGCTATAGACATTTCTGACAAAAACTCTATTGAATTGACATCATTACTCCCTGTCATTATGTTAATAATGTCGCTTTTTGATAATGTCTTAGCCATGTTGCTACAGTCTGACAAAACATTTTTCGTTCTTGCGTCTGGTCTTGTTATAGATTGAATTTTATAATCCCTGATTATAAAATCTATTTTATTCTCGATTAGCATCTGAACGATGCCTTTACTTTGATTGTCCGATAGAAGATATATTTTGCCGCATTCTGGATTACATAAAAGGTCATTATTCTCAACTTGAGCCTGATGTTGTTGTTGTTCAGTTAAATTCTTCCTTTTGCTGGTGCATCCTAAATTATCATTCAAATCAAATCATTTATTTGCTTGGAATGCAGGTAATTACAATAAAGTTGTTAAAAAATATAGTGGAGCCATATAACATTCTGCCTGAGTTTTGGCAAGCAAAAATTTAACAATTAATGTCAGTCTCAATATTATAGTGAAATTATCAATAAAAACAAAAAAAGATTGTACTACTAAAATTCTAGATTAAGCACATATTAAGATATAATGTTTTATTAAATTATTATAATGTCAGTAATATTAAATTGACACTGTTAATAACATTATTGTCAGCGTAAATAAAGTGTCCGTTTGTAAACTTGTGTCATTCCTGGTATTATTACATTTTATATGGTCTTGATTATCTTTATTAGAGCATTCATCCAAGCTAGGATCCAGTCGAAGGCTCTCAGTATTCGATACTTCTCTTGCCTCCTTCGTATGCCGTAATTTACCCCTTAGTTGTTTCACAGCGATATTCTGAGGAGTAGTGGCATACCCTTCTTCTGTAGTTTGAGTTAAACCTTTGGTAACACGTTTTTTCTGGGACTTTGGTGAAGCCCTTTTTAATGTTGACAAAGGACTTTTACATAATTGTTTCAGGGCAACCATCTGCTGCTTTAGATGTTCAATTTGATCTAGGAGACTAGTTTTTTCAAAGATGGTAGTGTCAAGTTCATTTTCTGTACTCCGTAGTTGTGATTTCAAGCTATTAATTTCTTCTTTTAATTCTTCAATATACCTATGATTAACATTAGTAGATAGGTCTCTAAGCTTTTCGTCAAACATTTTAAGTCCGTGCTAATGAGAGAAGTGTTATGAGATTCTGTCGATCTTGATGTAAATAATTTTCTTGGTTTAACATTTACATTGAAGTCATCCATTTCATAGACCACAATTTTTTTTTTTTTTTTTTTTTCTTCGTAGTTAGTAGTGGTAGTTAGTATTTTCTTTATAGTTTAATAGTCTTTCTTTGGTAAGTAGGTTAATGATCAATAATCTTCTTCTTCTTAATCTTCTTTGATCTTTGTGTTTATAATATGATTTCTGAATGCAGAATGATTTTTCTAATTAGTCAATTTTTCCAAAATAGTCGATTTTTGTTCAGTCTGAAAAGACTAGTATTCATGGTTGTGAATTATGTTTCCGAACGATAATTATTGTGTCATGACTTTTACTGTCTTCCCATTGGTCACTTTGTCAGTCAGTGCAAAGGTTTGTTTTGATTTTCATTGGCTATCTATCAGCATGATAATTTTACTCGAAATTTAAATAAAAAACGGATTCACCAACGTTTTATTCCAGATTTTCTGAATGATATGACTTCACCATGCCAATTCTTGCTAGCAAATGTTATTTGAAGACTCGCCAAGCAATGTTTTGTTAGTTCACAATAGGAATAGTCGGTTTAAGTCTCGTTTTGTGCCCCTCTGTGACACACAATGCAATTTCTCAGTAATATGTGTTTCACGTCTTAGTATCTCAGCCGAATAACACTAGCACTGACTAATTGTGCACTTTAGTCTATAACGTCACATTCTTCACCAACAATGTTTCAATAAACAGTACTTTTCTATTTTTATAATTAGTACGGAGCCAATGTTTACATCACGGCAGTGTTGCCAGTGTTTTTCATATTACGATTCATATTATGATTCATATTACGATTCAAACGATTCATAATGTGATTCATTTTACAATTCATATTACAATTGATATTACAATTCATATTAAAATTCATATTTCAATTCATATTACGATTAATATAACAATTCATATAACAATTCATATTACGATTCATATTTCAATTCATATTACGATTCATATTATGATTTATATTACATTTCATATTACAATTTATTTTACAATTCATATTTCAATTCATATTACAATTCATATCACAATACATATTACAATTCATATCACAATACATATTACAATTCATATTATGATTCATATAACAATTCATATTACGATTCATATTCATATACAATTTCAATTCATATTACAATTCATATTTCAATTCATATTACAATTCATATCACAATTCATATACAAGTCATATTACAATTCATATACAAGTCATATTACATAGTACAATTCATATTTCAATCTCTTGAAATACAGATATTTAATATCTAGCTCTGGAGTCAGGGCTTCACAAATATTGTATAAAATGTTTTGCAAATGAAGAATTATGAATTATTTATTAATTCATATTAGGGGGTGACTTTTATTTACAACATTTAAAAACTAAGTAATTTACAGAACTAAGATAATAATAAAATATATACAAGTATCAAAAAGGGGAGTAATTACAGGGCGTCAAAAAATTCGTCCACACCGCTGTCAACAGGATAAGTGCCCAGAAGGCTGGCAGCATTACCACGTTGGATGGCAATGCTGATTCTTTGCCCAAAAAATATTCCAGCCCTCTGGTCACGTGAAGAGTCGACCAACCGCTTGGCAATTTCCTGATAAATTAAGTGGGCACTCGGACCCCATGGCCCCAGTGTTTCAACCCCAAACGGCTCAAACACATAACTACTAATTAACCACTCAAGTGTCAAGCAAAATTTTCGCAAAATTGGCACTATGTCACGGCTATCTGGGATGACGTCACGTGACAGTCGCTGTCAGTCACGTGACGTCACGCGGCGCGTGATTAAAACGCCGATAACTCTTGTTTTGTAAGAGAACTCTGTTAAAACTTATGTTTATTTACAAATCAATTAAAATAACAATACAAATCAATTAAAATAACACAGCTCTCCATTCATACTTGACATACTGCAAGCTAAACAAAAAGGTCGGCTCAGGTAGCCGACACTTGAGTCAACAAAAAAAAAAAGGGTATGTTTACGCGTTCATTCTGAGAACTCCGTAAGCCAAGTGGCTCTTGAAAGTATCGTATTGCTTAGTTTGGTACACAATGTTATCGCATACAAAGTTTCAGCTGTGTGAACGTTTTGTTCACGAAACATGAGTCATAATGTAAACACTCCAAACAGAGCGATAAGAAAGACGCCCGCGCGTTTGGTTTTGACCTTGACAGGGGAATATTACTATTAATACTGAGTAACCAATTTTCATCCTTGTCTCTTCCACTACACGTTGGGCAAGTGTGAGCTATATAGGCATAGTTTTGACACATTTTAACGGTTTTTAGATAACGCGGGAACGAGCGCGCTTAATAAGCGCGCTTGACAGTCAGCGACTTTTGACAGCGTGTTTTTAAAACACGCTTGACATTCAAGTGGTTAAGTTATTCATATTACAATTCATACTACAATTCATAATACAATTCATATTATTTATATTCATATTCATTTTACGATTCATATTATGATTCAAATTACAATTAATATTACAACTCATATTACCAATAATTACAATTCATATTACAATTCATATACAATTCATATTATAATTTATATTACAATTCATATTATGACTCCGTATATGTTCCGTATGGTGTCGGACGCAAAGAATAGCACCATCCCCTATCTTCCCGTGGGTGTCGTAAGAGGCGACTAAGGGATGTACCAGAGAATGGGCTGCAAAAAGCACAGAAAGCACAGAGAACGCTGCTGCGTTCTCTGTGCTTTTTGTATCGACCGTACTGCGATCGCCAACCCGCCTGCGAAGCGTGGCGATTATGGCAAACCCCCCCTAAGCAAAAATTACACTTGGGGGAGGCCTATGTCCAGCAGTGGACGTCTTTCGGCTGAAATGATGATGATTATGACTCATAATACAATTCATATTACAATTCATATTATGATTCATGTTACGATTCATATTATGATTCATATTACGATTAATATAACAATTCATATCATGATTCATATTACAATTCATATAACAATTCATATTACAATTCATATTACGATTCATATTCTTTTTTTTTTTTTTTTTAAAACGTTGCCCCACACTAGGAATTTCTCCTGTATCGTGGGTGCGTTCACAAACATTTAAACTCACATACACAAATACCCAGACCCGGAACAACTATCTGTAGGTCTTACAAATATTTGTTCCGTGCGGGGATCGAACCCGCGACACGCAGCGCGGCAGTCCATTGCTTGAGCCACTGCGCTAACCGTGCCGTCATATTCATATTCATATCATATTCATATTATTCATATTTATTTTATCGTCGTATTCATATTATTCATATTATTATTCATATTCATTTTACGATTCATATTATGATTCATATTACAACTAATATTACCAATAATTACAATTCATATTACAATTCATATTCATTTTACGATTCATATTATGATTCATATTACAACTAATATTACCAATAATTACAATTCATATTACAATTCATATACAATTCATAATACAATTTATATTACAATTTATATTACAATTCATATTACAATTCATATTACGATTCATATTATTATGATTTATCGCAAGAGCGAGGGATCTTGATTCCCGGGTCGGGCAGTGTTTTTGGGTTTATCTATCAGGAATTTGTCAGTAGCACCTCTGTGTCTGGAATTGTGCCCAGCCGATGGCAATAGACTCGCCCCCTATTACCTACATGGGACTTGAACATAACTGTCGAAATATGGGCTTACTATACCTATTTATTTTTTGGAGGGTGGGAAATCATCAAATGACTCCTCCCGCTCTGGGTAGAGCGGAAGAGAGTGTCAGACTTCTACTGACTAAAACCCACCCATGTTCCATACTTTGTGTTGAGGCCGCGGTATCTCTTTCGAACAACGCGCGGGCGGACGGGGGCGTACTATGCCTAAGGAAGAAACTTTAAGGCAATATTTCTACAATAAAATTTTGTCAAGATTTGTAAGATCCAATATTTTCTCGTAGAATTCAACATTTCTCTACATTTGTAAGAGGACTACCTGCTGAGAAACGTAGACACTACTGCTGCCAAATCAGATGTGACTCAAATGCAAGATTGCTGGCTGATAAGAGCGTCTCTCGAGCTTGCAACTTTTCCAAGACAAGTAAAATATTACATAAAAGTTATAAAATATTAAAACTTACAACCCCTGAACTTAATGAAGAAGGTTTTAAAAGCCCCTCGTGACGCTGCGCAACTGTATATGACAAGTAGGTAAGAAAACAAGAAAAAGTATGTATTTGTCGCAGGGACAAGACGTGCAAATAAATGACAAGCAAGACGTGCAAATACAATGACAAAAAAGAACTTGAAACTTATAACGCATAAAACTTTTTTACAAAAAATAAAACCGACTTCGACAAAATTAGAACACAAAAAAGTGAAAAATAAAAATCAGCTTCTGAAGTCGGTGACTTTTGTTTGTTTGATTTCATATTTTTGCCACCGACTTCCGGTTTTATTTTTTGTAAAAAAGTTTTAATTTTCACTTTTTAGTGGTTCACATGTGCTTACCCCTTCATAACGTACCGGCGTGATGTTATGTTATGAACTGGTGTAAACAATAGACAGACATGAGATTTCAGCAATCCCAGTCCATTTGCTATCATTTATTGAGGAGTTCCGTTGTCTATCTCCGAAGTTCTTCATCAGAATATGTTCACCAAATAGTTTTTATAACCTTTGTAGTGAGTACAGGCGTGATATTATGTTGTGTGATGGCGTAAACAATGCTTAGATATGCTATAGCAACAATCGCGGTTAATCTGCTGTTATTTATTGAAGAGTTCCCCCGATTTCTACAAGATCCCATCATCAGATATTGAAATGGTGACAATGGGACCACACGGGAAGCACCAGCTTTCAAATGAAAAAAGAATCATGAAAATCAGTTCACCCAGTCGCAAGTTATGAGCTAGCAAACATAAAAAAAAAAAAAAATACAGTCGAATTGATAACCTCCTCCTTTTTTTGAAGTCGGTTAAAAAAATAGTCATAAATAGAATTAGACGGAACAAACCAGGTCAGCTTACACGTCGTGACTGCGACAGGCAAGTAACCACTCAGCATGATGCTGTGCTATGGATTCACGACACAACACTGGTTTTCAGTGGTAAGTAAAAACACATTAACTTAAACCGTCTATTTCCAGGTTCGAGGGATGGTTCCTGAATGTCTATCATCATTTCAATTTTAAAATGTCATGGTATAAAACAAAAATGGAATTCCATGCTTGACAGCTGAAGTAGCTACGTTTAAGGTACCTTCATCCCATACTCACAAAACAAAAGAAAGGGGTCATCCAACTCTCAACTTCCCCAAATGTTAGCGAATATGTCAACTGCATCCTATCTCAACCATTAACTCTGTCAGTCTCATTACGAAGCGGTTACGGCACACTTAAAATTTCCCCTAAAACCGTGCACAATTTTTATGACAATGTGAGCAAAAAACTCACCGTTTTGATGTACATAAGCACAAAGAAAGCGCGTATGTTTTACGGTTTCTCTTATCTCTTTGCAGCCTTAACTTTGTTGGTCATACGGGATCATAGAGTGAGGAAAAAATGGAGGGTTCACATGGCTACACAATCGACTCATTACTTTTGTGTTAATCTATTGCATAGATTCTATCGCGGGCCTTGAGCGTGGAGAGCGAATCCAGAATTTTCCTAACGAAAATATTAAGATTCAGTATTCAACCAGGTTGCTATGGTTACGGAAAATAACAAGGTTGTCAACTGATGTTGTCAAATTAAATAATTGTTTGTCTCTTTGCTTTCTCCTTGTAAAATATTCTTACTCGTATAATTTGTGTACACACGGCTACACATCGAGCTATACAAAACCAGTATAATCTGATCGTTCATTGTGCGAAAAGATCTAGTAAAGTGAGGCCAAGATTAACTGGTTTTGTATAGCTTGATGTGTAGCCGTGTGTACAAAGTGTTTTAAATATGAATAAACAAAGTGCATTTATTAATGAAGAAAGTCACGATAAAATTGTGAAAGAAAATGAGTGAGGAGTGAGTACTCTATATACATTCATTATAATATTAGTACGCATCTATCATAAGTTTTATTGGTTTTTGCATTACTATTCTGCGAATCGGTCTAAAACGATTCGTTTTCTTTTAAAATATCTAAAATAAAATAAAAAAAATTCATATTTTTCAATGTTATGACACGCTGTCAATACTTTTTCTTTTAAATTTTCTGTCATAGAGTTTCTTACTAGCTTAGTCTATGAAGGTTAGTTTTGATTTATGTACATCGCGCGATATTCGAAGATCAAACTCTTAATATCGTTATTTTTGTTCAAATTTTTTGAATGAATAATTATTTTGGTGTGTAATTACACTATTAATACCTAATTATTTATACCTATTATTGCATATATTACCTAATTATTTATGTTCCGTGTGGTGTCGGACGTAAAGAATAGCACCATCCCATATCTTCCCGTGGGTGTCGTAAGAAGCGACTAAGGGATGTACCAGAGAATGGGCAGCAGCGTTCTCTGTGTCTTTGTAACAACCATACTGCGATCGCCAACCCGCCTGCCAAGCGTGGCGATTATGGCAAACCCCCCCAAAAATGCCTGGGGGAGGCCTATGTCCAGCAGTGGACGTCTTATGGCTGAAATGATGAATGATGATTGCATAAGTTGACAAAAAATGCTATGCAATAGATTTACCGCGGCAGTCTCCGAGTGCCACACGTTTTTTTTTTTTTTTTTTTCTGTGTCGTATGAAGTCATTGATATACGAGAGTAGTGAGAGTGGTGGTGGTGGTACAATCTCTGGGATGTTTGAGCATGTATTTAAGCTGTTTTCTAATTATTTATAGAAATGTTTACAGACGTATTACATAGTATATGATTACACTTTTGTTTTAATATACTGACTGAGTGTTACAAGTAGGTGTGAAAGATGTGTAAATCCGAAATTATGAGCAATACTCTAAACACTGTATTATTATTTTATAATAACATTTGACGGTGTCATTAAAAAATGTTAAACAAGAAACTGATTCATAGTTTTAAATTCTTGTTCTTGATTTCTATCATCAACCGCAAACACATACTAGTCACCCTGTTTGGTATTGTTATACTATTGAAACGCAACGGCTTCACCATAATTCAAATAACAGCTACTTCGGCGCCTACCTTTGTCTGCTATTACGTACTCCATGTATTACCTACTCTTGCACTCGCTTTTGCGCATGAAGGTCCTTATCTAAATATTAGCAGTTGTTTATCCGTATGTCCTTTTGCATTCCACGTACGTATTTCATATCTCTGAAACGTCCGGTATTTTGGCCGGATCGGTCATGCATACGAAATGCTCTGGAATAGCTATTTGTTTTGATATATTACAGGTATACTTTGGTTATCTTAGAAATTGTATCGTTTTATTGTGAGTTGAGTATTGTACCTACTTGTTGTTTTTTTTGTTGAGATTTGGCTTTGGCTTGCTGTGAAGACTGTTTCAATTGATTGAAAATATTGCATGTTTGATCTCGTGTAAGTAATAACTGAGAGCAGAGGTGGCCCAGTGGTGGCGTCCCCGACTTACGAACAGTAGGTCGTGGGTTCGAACCCAGGCAGGCACATTACTTTGTGTAATTTATTTCATCACCGCTGCTCTCAAAACGGTGAAGGAAAACATCGTGAGGAAACCGGCATGTCTTAAAACCTAAAAATTCGAAGACATGTGACATCTACCAATCCGCACTGGGCCCGCGTGGTAGATTATAGCCCACTTCCTCTCAAAGAGAGGAGGCCTGTGTCCCAGCAGTGGGAACATTAAACGGCTGTTGATGATGATGATGAAGTAATAACTATTTAACTAATCCATTAACACAAAATTGTAATCCCCGAAGGATGAGGCAGAGGTGTACACTCACATTTCGCCAGTAAGTGTTTAAGTTCATCATTTTGTATTTCAATAATTTCGCACCGCATTATCATTACACCTTCCACCCAAACGTGATAGTTTACGTTCCGATGAATTTCGCCTAGTTGCGCGGCCCGGATGCAATGCAAATGGAATATCCGTGTATTTGGCGATTAGATGTGGCCCAGATCTGACCGGATCTTGTAACCCGGATAAGCTGAGTTGTGCTTCACTCGCTCGATGTTCGCTCGGTTTGTTACAACAGCACGCTAGATTTCTTGATGGGATAGGCAGATGGATGTAATTACACTTGCAGACTGGCATTTGGAAGTGTCTCTTTGGCTTCCGTTGTTGTGAATTCAGTCCCTGTGTTGTGATAAATATACAGACTCTAACCTCGAAAGTTCTTTTACATATTCAGGGTGGAGTATTTTATTTATTTGGGTTTGTTAACGGACCCATAAAACCAAAAACACTGGTAGGCACATTTCGTTTCAAACAAACACAAAAAAAAGTTCAACAACAACGGTAGCGAACCTATTTCCATTTTACGGGGCTTAATTCCTAACATCGGCTCGAAACTGAAAACTTTCTAACTGAAAAAAAGCCCAATAATACTGGCTGACCTAGAAATCGAACTTCGTTTACCAGCTGGGGTTGTCCGTTCAGTTGATTTACTAACATTTTGTTATTACATAAGTTCGGGATTCCAGAATGTATTGAATTTGGCTGATGCAGTATGGCGGATTGACCGTTCTTGTTAAACAATAGAGGAGCTTGGAAGACAAGATGAGTTTGTTATTGAACTAAGGTTAGCAAGCAAACTTAGTTCTGGAGTACCTTAACACTGTTACGTACAATTTACATGGTTTTAATTTTATTGCTTGTTATGTTATACGAACATGGAGATGTTTTCAGGTTGGTACCTACTGAACTTTAAGTTCTTTATAGGTTACTTGAATAACTGGAGGGATATAAAAAAAAAACAGAGAATATGCTTTTAAGGCCCAGAAAAAGTGTATTAGAAGTATATGTGGGCTTAAACAAACCGATTCATGTAGAACAGAGTTTCCAAGACGACACATTTTAACTCTTCCATCACTATACATTTATGAAGCAGCAGTAATGACAAAACGCGATTTAAATAAATATGACACATTGAGAAGTGCACGGTATAAATATGAATTAAGTAGAATTAAGTGTAGGACAGTTATGTTTAAAACGAGTATATTTGGGATAGGTGTGAAAATTTATAACAAACTTCCAAAAAATGTAAAAGGTACTTTAACCTTAAATACATAGTTTTAAAAAAAGTGTAAAGGATTTTTTTTTTTTCAATTAATGACTTTTTTAATGACAAAAATATTGATGACTTTGATTGACCTTTAGACAATGACTGAATGAGTAATTTAATTTGAATGACATAAATCAATAATTTAATTTGAATGACATTAACGAATAATTTAATTTTAATGACATCAATGTATCATGTAATTATCATGAAATCAATTGGATAATTTAATTTGTATAACTGACTATGTGAACTTGTAACTATATTAATGCATGATGAATGATGGACATTGACTTAGAGCGAATAATTGTTTTGAAATTCAGTAAAATGTAGTATGTTTTAAATATGGAACCAGCATCAAAAATTGTACACCTTATGTTGCAGCGATCCAATATATTGTAATCATAAGACCTAATATTTCACCTGTGACAAACAATAAATGAATTTGAATTTGAAAATAATACACCTTGTCTAGGTGATATGTAATCATCATTGAAACCAACAAAGCTTACTTTATATTTTTGGCAACGTTTTTCTCGAAAACATTTCTAGTTTTAAAATATTTATATTTATGGTCTATGTAATGCAGACTATGGCATTAATCATGCATCAAAATATTTTAGTACAAAGAAATAATATGTCTCTTTTAAAACCTACTCAAAATAATATCAAAAGAAACATATTTAAGTGGCATGTATGCATAATAAAAAGCTTGTTATTTTATTTTTCAGTAAAATATTGAAAAAAAAATCCTTTTAATTTATAAAACGTACTAGTGCTTCAAATATGTTAAAATGAAAAGTAATGGATGTAAGGACTTATAAGTAATTTATTATTGACTAGCTTTTGCACGCGACTTCGTCCGCGTTATACTAAAAATGTTATCTTTAGTAAGTAGATCTATCATTGATTTTAATTTTAAATGAAAAACTCTTGCGATAATATCATGGCGGTCATGCGGTGCTTGACCCTCAAGTAGCTCCCGAGTGATTTCATCCCACTTGGGCTTGGTAGTTACAGCAAAAAATAAGTCGGGACGTCCATATTTTCTTACGTAACAAAAGCGTCTTGAGTACGTAAATTTTACTCAAAGGAAACATTCCTTTATTTTTGAATAGAAAGTTCGAAAATTCTCTTCTCCCACACCCGGGAATCGAACCGGCTAAAATCAGAAAAAAATATACCCTGTACTTTTATTGCATCGATCGTTAGGGTCAATTATAAGGATGAAATCTCTGTAACAAACATGATAAATTAAATGAAAAGAAAACCAGGAAATCTTAAATTAATTTAATTATTTACAAAAAATGGTAAACTAACTAATTAGTTGCTCGAAATGGGCTCCATTCACTTGGATACACAAATTTATTCTTTTAACGAATTCATTTCTAGTAACCTTTGACCTTTGAGCTTTGTGGTGAATATTATAAATCGTATTCTGAACTTCAACTCTCAACTCTTTGTCATTCGCATAAGATTTCATGTAAATTCGATTTTTTACATAGGTATCCCCACAAAAAAAATCTAATGGGGTGAGATCTGGCGATCTCGCAGGCAGATATTCCTTTCATTTAATTTATCTTGTTTGTTAGAGAGATTCATCCTTATAATTGACCCTAACGATCGATGCAACAAAAGTGCAGGGTATAATTTTTTCAGATTTTAGCCGGTTCGATTCCCGGGTGTGGGAGAAGAGAATTTTCGAAAATCTTTGAATGCAGTTTGCTTTCTATTCAAAAATAAAGGAATGTTTCCTTTGAGTAAAATTTTCTATCTGCAGTATTAAGAGTACTTTCCCTCCAGGTGGCATTACAAAATTCCACCCTGTATAATCAGAAAGCTCCGAACTGCTAAGCTATCGGGAGTTACACGTGTTATTGTGAGTCAACCATAAAAGATAGACATATTATGCTGTTGTGGGATATTTTTTAGATAATTTTATGTAGAACATTTCCGTCATAAATGATTTCTATGTAGCTTTAACCATTAAGGCTGCACACGCGACGGAAGCTTAAAAAATGGAGCAACTTCTCCCGTTTTCCCAACATTTCCCTTCACTGCTCTGCTCCTATTGATTGCAGCGTGATGAAAAGTATACTATAACCTCCCCAGGAGTATGAAGAATAATTGTACCAAGTTTTGTTAAAATCCGTCGAGTAGTTTTTGTTTCTATAAGGAACATACAGACAGGAAGACAGACAGACAGAAAGACAGACAGACAGACAGACAGACAAAAATTTTACTGATTGCATTTTTGGCATCAGTATCGATCACTAATTACCCCCTGATAGTTATTTTGAAAATATATATCATGTACAGAATTGACCTCTCTACAGATTTATTATAAGTATAGAAGATAGATAGATAGATTTCAGTAATGAAAATACATTCTTAGACACTAACATTAAATTATAGAGTTTTGAACGAACACTGTTATTAAATTAAAACTATTCAAGCAAAAACTAATTGTAAAGATTTATTAATTACAAAAGTTTCACCTCCAACTTTACGCAATAACTTGTAGAAGGTGTTCCATCGTCCAATATTTTGTTCAAACTCAAGAAAAAATCTAATTTAGTTTTAAGTGTTCATAAAATATTGAAGGCACGACCTTTTGAGAGAAGAGTTTCGCCTGTCTTGAGGATATTAAAAATTTCATATTCGCGTATATTTATCTAGTCTTGGATGAAAACGAGACACAAGGACTGAAAATATGGTAATGAAAAGTAAAAAATATCTTTAAGATTCTTTGTTCAATGTTTGCTTTTAATTTTTTTTTAATACTAAAGAAATGCGCGACCTGTTCCGGGTTTAAACAGATACCAAATTCTTAGCTTGAAGCGAACCAAACTTCTCATGCAATCTCGATAAAATTTAAAGCAAAACTGCAAACTCCTATAAGCAAGAATTTCATTTACGAAAGTTTTTACAAGTCCACATTTTAATTATGAGACGCTAAAATAAAATGTAAGCTGTACTTGTATAGATAGTAAGTATATGGTTCCACACATATGTGGTTCATTAACAGTTTTTTTGTCTGTGTTTTATTTTCCGTTGCAAAAAGGTTTCGTATGTTTTTGATACATGCATCGTTCAAAGGAACATCGCTGTTTCCCGGTATCCCAGGATTGAATCCGCCCGTACTTTGTGGATTTACAAAAATTGTGGTGGGTATTACGGCGCTCTTCACCTGCATGATGAAAGGGGAACGTAATTTTAACGTGCGCTGTATTGCGCTCGTTTACTCGTATTAAGGCGCACAATGAAAATGTTATTGCGAGGGATTTGACTTGTTTTAAAGTGTGATTTTTTTGTGTTGATTTTTATATTCCTGGGTTGTTGGTGTAGTGGTCGCAAGCTTGACTGCTGAGCGTGAGGTCTTGGGTTTGATTCCCATGTCGGGCAAATTGTTATTGGGTTTTCCTGTCAGGAATTTCTTTGTAGCAGTCACGGAGTCTGGATTTGTGCCCGGTTGATGGCCATTAGCCTCGCGCCCTTGAAACAACAACACCAACAACAACACAAACAACTTTAACATAACTGGCAAAAAGTGAGTGTAGTACTTTTAGGAACACCTCTGCCAAACTCTTCGTAGAATACATGTATGATGTTATGTTTTAGGTATTTGTTTTTATTATAAATACCTGATGTATAACTTGCGATCATAATAATATAGTAAGAGGGAGATCATATTAGCGATATAGTATAAGTAAACTAGTCCAACACTAGCACTTATGTGTTTTAGAGTAAACTTATACAAGAACGAGAAAGCTGCTTTGAATTCGTATAGTCAAGGAGGTGAAGTTTCGTACTCTTGTTCAAATAATTTAGAGAACCATTATTGTAAGTAGCTGGTTGACTGAAATATGCTTTCTTGGAGAAAGAAGGTAAATAACCGTGATGCATCGAAAAAGAAGTTTAAAATTTCTCCCACAAGTCATCATCATCATCAGCCTATAATGTTCCCACTGCAGGGACTCAGGCCTCCTCTCTAGGAGAGGGATGGGCTATAATCTACCACGCGGGCCCAGTGCGGATTGGTAGATGTCACATATCTTCGAATTTTTTGGTTCTAAGACATGCCGGTTTCCTCACGATGTTGTCCTTCACCGTTTTGAGAGCAGTGGTGATGATATAAATTACACAAAGTAATGCGCCTGACGGGGTTCGAACCCACGACTCACTGTTCGTAAGTCGGGGCCGCCGCCACTGGGCCACCACTGCTCTCTCCCACAAGTACCTACACAAGATTATTTAGTGTTAGAAAATACAAAAACAATTTTGGAAATTGGTCCACAATTGACGGAGATATCGGTGGACAAATATTTTAAAAAAAACTTACACACTAATAGAGAACCTCTTCCTTTTTGGAAGTTGGTTAAAAAGATAATCATAACGCCTGTAATTACCGAAGGGGTAAGCAAAGGTGTGGCCAAATATACAACAAAATTTTGCTAGTTATTTTGTCCCATTTGGCGAGCGAGAAAATAAATAAAAGTTGAATGTTAGATCACAAGAATATCTTTTAGGTATAATTTGTAGACAGTTCCAATCGATCGGACTTGGTAAAATTAAGTTTATGAACTTTGATCTTCACGAAACGTTGACTAAACAGATAAATTATTGATGAGAGTAAAAATAATAATGAAGCGAGAAAAGGCGAGGTCTTACTTTCAAATTGACAATATTTTGGGAATAAAACGGAAATTAAAAGGGGGTGTAAGACTTGATTGACTCGTTCAACTAATTTTGCATCAAAGCTGGGCAGCCAGAAACATCCTCCTCCATCCTCCTCCCATCCACAGCCTTTTGGTCTAGTGTTCGTAAGGGTAACGGCATGTGGGTGTCGAGAAAACACTCCTGTATAGCCGTGATGTTCTGTGTTAATCATATCTGACGAAATGTGAGTATGCATTTCGGGCACTTCGGGGGCCTTGTACACAAAACTGCGATGCGAATTCGCAAAATTACTTCAAATGCAACTTGATCAACCTTCGGCGTTGCTCGCAGGTTTTTGCGATGCGACATTGCATCGCAGTATTGTGTAGTGTATACGCCCTTCTGCCTTATCCTTCGGATATAGTATTCGATAAAATGAACTGCAGTTGATTTTGCAACGTTATGAAACTAAACATCCGCGTCGCCATCGTCATGCGTGAATGACCAGGTGTATGAACGTGGACAAGGCAAAAGGAGTTTATAAGGATCGTAGCAGGTCTGTCGGGTCTTCGGGTTGTTCGAAAGAGATACCGCGGCCCCGGACACAAAGGGCTAAGAAGCAACATGGGTGTTTTTAGTTAGTAGAAGTCTGAAACTCCCTACCGCTCTGCCCAGAGCGGGAGGAGTAATTTGATAATTTCCTATCATTAAAAAAAAGGCGTGAACTTATGTATGTCAAACTGGGGATTGAAACAAACTCCATACCTGAAAAACACAAACACGATCCACTCAATACGAATTGTTATCGTTAAATGGTACTAACAAGTGCTACACATCGGTCGGCCGGGTAATTCCATTAATGTTGAGAATACATCACTCGAGAAGAGGTACTTCCCTCACTATCCTCCATCTTGGATTTACGATCAGAGCCAGATGTAAGGGCTAGGTCGCCGTTCTACCTCGTTTATTAGCAGTTATATATCCACAAAGATTTTCTAAACTAGGAGTTAGGGGCTAAATAATAATAGCTGCATAGGAGTCGATCTTCAAGGTTAAGTAGTGTTTGTCAAAGTCGATCCATGTATAGGTGACAACTGATTACATTTCGTGTTATTTCCTGTGCTTCAGGCAGGTCAGGGCTGCCACTTGCAGATCTTTTAAAATTGTTATAGGATGTCTGAAAGTTTGACAGCCAGTCGTACCAAGTGGTGTATTGTAATTATAACTAAATGGGTCGACCTTCAAGGTTAATATCGCTTTCCAAGGTCGATCAATGGATGGCTGACCTCTCATTAATTAAATTTTTGTTTTATGTCATTTAAATTTAAGTTGCAGTTATTTATAAAAAGTTTGCCACCGACTTCAGAAACTGATTTTTCTTCTAAAGTTTATTTTTCACTTTTTTGTTTTTTTTTTTTGAAGTCGGTTTTTTTTTTTGTAAAAAAGGTTTTATTTTTCAGTTTTTAGTGGTTCACATACATGTAGTACATACTGCATTGTCTCTGTGTTACATACAGGTCCTTCAGACAGGATGTCTGAAAGTTTGAAAACCAGTCGTACCAAGTAGTATCTTAGAAACTAGTTCTGTTTTATGGAGGTCAGACAAGCAGTCGCTCCATAATAATATCAAATACTGCGCACCCGATTAAACTGAAGCGGACCCCAAGATCGTTGGGAAAAAAGCTACGCAGATGAAGATAACTACAGAGATTTATCTTGTTTCGTACAAGTTTGTCCTTATTTCTTTGAGTAGGCTTATCAAATTTCTTGTTAACGTTATTTGTATTGTCGTCAGGTAATGTAGTTTGTTCGTAAAGAATCTTCAATTTCGTCAAGGTTGTTGTTGGGAAGAATTTTCGTGTATCCACAGTCAATATTAGTCATCCCCCTAGCATTTTCGGATCGCAGTACCAAAATATTAACTTAGTACCTACTTGTGAAATAACTAACGTACGTTCGTACGTAATACGCGCGCGGGGCGTCGCGCGGTGCGTGCAGAAGGCTCGTCTCGTGCTTTTTTATTAATTTACTGAGACATAGGTCCACCGCAACAAACGCTGCATTTTAAACTAACGAGCGAAACATCGCTACTCGTAAAATCGACGTTTGAAATCGTTAACTTTTTCATACATCGCCATGTGTTTGAATTAAAAACGCAGCAAGCGCCGCGCGACGCCCCGCCTGTACGTAAACATGCACTTAGACTGCCTTGTTGGGATAGTGGTCAGAAGAGCGACTGCCTGTGCATCAGGTTCAGGGTTCGAACTTAGTCACGTTGTGTTCTCAAAGAGTTGTCAGCAAAGTAGACGGGGCCCACTAGGACCAGTGTCTGCCGCGGCCCTGGAACATAAAGGGAATAAGACGGAAGACGCATGGGCTTTAGCCAGGAAGAGTCTGACACTCCTTTCCAGAGTGCGAAGAGTCATTTCATGATTTCTTATCATTAAAAAAAAACCCGACTGCAAAAAACTGAAAAGCAAAAAAACAAGCACATTTTAAATTAAACAAAACTTGGAAGCAGGCGGGGTTCCATTTTATTTCTATTTTTTTTTATTAAGTTTCAAATGAACCCCGCCTGCTTCCAAGTTTTGTTTAATTTAAAATGTGCTTGTTTTTTTGCTTTTCAGTTTTTTGCAGTCGGGTTTTTTAGTTTTTTAACTACTTTTTTTATTTCCAACTTTTTAGTTCTTTTGTGTTTGTTCTTTCGTTGGTCGCGTAAAATTCTTCGCAGATGATTTACCTAACTTTTGTGCTTGTTAACAGGATTTTTCACTTTGAATTTCTTTTAAACATATAAGTGTTATATATTTTTGTAATCTCCTTTTAAAACCCTTTATTTTGATACCCTACTCGATGGTATTAGAAAAAAAAAAAATTTGAACTCTGCGATTTGGCCCCCAAAATCCGCAACTTTTCTTTGTTTTTTAATTTTTATGTAGCCTATAACACTCGCGCCATCAAGACAAATCTAACAACGTACATTTTATTCAAATCCCTTCATTCGTTTAGGAGTTATGAGGGAACAAAGAAACGGACATACATACATACATACATACATACACGTCAAACACATAACCCTCCTTTTGGGCTTCGCCGCAGTCGGGTAAAAAGGGTTTGAACTTAAACATAAACAGGTGAGAGGTCTACTGTTAGGTACACCTCTGCCTATCCCTTCAGGGATTACAGGCGTGATTATGATTACGTTACCTATCAAGTGGCTTGGTAAGAACCAAGCCACTTGATAGGATAAAAACTTTTGTCTGTTATAAGAATAACTTAACAGACAAAAGTTTTTCTAAAATTATCTGTGGCCACTCGTGTAGTTGTAATTATAAAATTATATCTACACGAGTGGGCACGACGTAGCCCGAAGAATCGCCAGACTTAAGTGGCAATGAAAAAGGGAAAATTGCTCGCAGAACGGATGGTCGATGGGGCCGAGAAGTTCTGGAGTGGCGACCGCGAACCGGAAGGCGTTGCGTTAGAAGGCCTCCCACTAGGTGGACCGATGACCTGGTGAAGGTTGCGGGGATGGTGACACCTGGGGGAGGCCTATGTCCAGCAGTGGACGTCTTTTGGCTGAAATGATGTTGATGATGTAGTGAGCACGGCAAATCTTGGTTCGACCACAGGTATGTTGTTTCGTTAAGGGCATTCAATGCCTACTTTTCATGAGTTTCATCTTCAAAAAGCTCTATTAAACAGTCTTCAGCAGATATTCTGAACTTAAAAGAAAGTCTTTAGTTTTTAAATGCTCAAAGTTACTTGCGAATGTACTTTTTTTTGTAGCCATAGTTTAGTTTATTTTTTAATCAATAATAACATTAATCAATAATAACATGTCAAGTTTTGAGTCATAAATAAAAACACAATTCATTTAACATTAAAACGATTTATCCAAACAAATTATTTAAAAAAAAAATATAACATAGAATAAAATAATTGAATAAATATAAACAAATCAATGATGATGATGAAACAAATCAATAATATTATAATTACATCAATTAAGTACCTAAAAATCATTCCTTCAGTCAGTATGGTTGATTATATTGCAAGCCTTTAAGTTTTGGTTACTTCAGACATACAGAATTAGCTTTAGATTCGTTTCAGCATACTTGAGACAGGTCTAGGTACTGTATAAAAACTATTCACCATTTGAGTCAACGCCGTACTTTTGAAACTTGCCTACGAACACAAAATAAAATGGTTTTTATTGCCACATAATTCACCTGAATGTCTTCTTTACATGGTTCAATAAACTTGAATCTATTATTGAACAACAAAGTCGAAATTAATGACGTGTGTAGGTATAATTACGTTAAAATATACCTTATACGCTTTTAGCATGTTTAAATAAATGAGTACCTATCTTTTCTTATGAAAACGAAAGTTCTAATTTGAATACATTTAACATTTTTCGTAGAGTTATTTGCCAAACAAGTGGCGAACCTCATTCGTTTTATCTTGAAAAATAATTTGCTCACATTTTACATTTTTGTTGGAGCAAGAATATGTTATTGTCGTAATCATCGAACGCGAATGGCAATTTAAAACATATTTAGCATGAAAATAGACGTTACAGAGAGCACGAAGACGAAATAACGAGGAGGGGTCCTCTCCCTATTCTTGAGAACCCCTCACATAAAAATGGAATTATTTTTGACAGGTCCCAACCTTATTTTCGAAATCGATGACGCCGTACCAAAGATCTATTCAAATTCAATAGAATGATAATCTTGAAAATGTAAATTCATTTAGCGACGCTTTTCTATTGAATCGTTCGTTCAATATTGACAACAAACAAAGAGTAAACGTTATATTTTTCTATTTCATTTTTCAACTAAGCGACGGCACTATAATCTTCTTATCCGACCTTTTCTTTGTTTTGAAGTGTTCTAGGGTTCGTGTTCGATAAAGGCTTTGTACGAATAAGGGCCAGGGGTTGATAATCTATATCAGTTTGTGTGCGACCAAAGGGATCGTTAATATATATTACATGTAGAATATACAAAGTAACGTTTCTGTCTACTTTCATGTTTCTATGTGCGCGTGTTCATCGAACAAGGAAAATGTGACCGTATCGATTATGAAACATGATATGCATTTTTAAGGTGCTCCTTAAAAGAGGCTTTGGCCTCATTACTTTACCGGAAAGGGAATATTTCAGAATTCATTAGACGCCACGTGTACCCACGATGCTATAAGGAATTTAATGATTTCTTTTTTAACGACATTCGACAGCTTTGAAGACAAGCAGGTTGATGTTTATTTATACAACTTGTTCAAGGAAAAGTCACGTTTTATTTGATTAAAGAAGCTAATAGGTAATAATACTAATTCAGGAATTAAATGCACCTACTTTCATATAAATTACATCCGTTATGCTGTAAGTTGTAACGGCATGAGCAGGCTACGTCAAAAAAATAAAAAAAAACCAAACGAAGTGCGTGCTAATTAATAAAAAAAAAATACGACGAACACAATTCAGTCTCGCGGAAATAGATTTTAAAACAGCATCACTCGCAGAGGCTTGTCGAATGAATCATGCTGCAATGATACCCATCTCGTGATTTCCCTCCAGAGAAGCCATCAAGTTTGAAGTAAATCTGCGATATCTCTCGTAATGTCTCCCTTGGCGTACCAACCGAACTCGCTGACCGTAAAATTGTAAAAACTACCATAAATCTTTGCCTTTTACTCCGTTTTTTAGCAAAGGGAAATCAAGTGAAGGTGGCCACACAAAATAGATGTATATCGTTTTGCAGTTGGTTTTGGTCTGGGACGCATGGTGACCCGGGATTGCCTCGGATATATAAATTGTTGACAGTGAAATATTTGCAGCAGGTACGACCCTCTTCTTGGGTCAACGTCTTTGGTCAATTTCTTCAAGTTTCCCTAATAAAACCGACTCAATTGCTATACCTGCATTTATCTTGATCACACAAAACATCACCAAAGTTTTTAAATTAAGAAAACAAATAAATTAAATTTTTGATACACAATTACACGACCACAATTTGAAGTGGAGTGCGTGCCTTAATCATATTCTCAATATTGCCTTTAGGACTTAGTTAAATTGAAAACTTAAGTCTATAAACAAACACTATTAACGTGAAAATGCCGTCAAATAATAAATTACGAATTCGGGCGATTATTTCAAATCCGACTTCATTTTAATTAAATTTAGACTTGATTAAAGCTTGATTACAATTCTCAAAAACAGGCAGGATTAAAGATACCGGGAAATGTCTAATGAATTCTTGATATCCATCCGTACTCTCTATGTCGTAAGTTTCGTAACGTAGTTACTTTGTATATAACTTTGTCTGTGACCTTTCTTAGGTTTGCTGGCGGATTAACGCATTTGGATGAGATATCTTAGTGAAAACCCATGACCTGTGGTAAAGTTGTTAGAATTATATTAAGCGTTTGTTTAGTTTTTATGTTTGTAATTAGTTATTTGGCCAAAAAAAAAACAAAGTGACGGCCAGTCAGCGACAAACTCCCTTAAAAGGGACACTTGCACTTGAGTCTCAGAGATGTCCAAATGCGATGAATCTTTATAAAAAGTTTGATTACCAAAAATAATTCTTGAAGAGCACACGAGAGGGAGAGAGACGTAAAATCTTTAGTAACTTCAAAGTGAATTTGAAATAGATTTCCAATAAATTAAATAATACAGGTGCCAAGGAATCAAAGCCACACTTTGCCATTATCGCCTGTCTCAGGGTAAATTAGTCGTTTGATGGCTCGAGGTAACTTTTAGCGCTTCAACTTTTATAATTGTCTGCAGCTTTTAACTGTTTTTATTTAGAAATAGTAACCTTTCCGTCGTATCGATTTGATTGAGGCATTGGGCTCAATCAAATCGATACGACGGAAAGGTTACTATCTATAGTGAGAAAATTGATAAAAATTGCATGTAATTTGTTCTGTAAATAAAAAGAAATACAGCCTTTTATCAGTCTCAGACAGTAATAGGTGAATTACATAATTATTAAGGTTTAGTTTTAACAACTTCTACCAATAGTTATATTTACTATTTTGGTGGTGTTTGACAATTAGGTACATCCGTTCAATCAAAACTGTCTGACGCTATGTTAAACAACTTAGGCGCATCTTTCAAAGCAAACACAATAAATCTTACTTCCTACTAAATTATAAACGCGAAAGTTTGAAGGTAAGTATGGATGGATGGATGTTTGTTATTCTTTTACGCAACTGAACGGATTTGGATAAAATTAGGTACACAGACAGTCTATAACTTGGATTATCACATAGGATAGTTTTTATTCCGATTTTATTTTCCCGTCGGATAATTTTCGAGTTGTAGCGGGCGAAGCCGCTGGCACCATATTGGATGGTTGACTGCGCGACTGCTGAGCATTCGGTTATGTTGTGTGATGATGACTTTAGCTGCTGAAATTAAAAAAAGTTCAATGGCCAATGAAATTACGCCTTTTTTTTGGAGGGTGGGAAATCATTTAATGACTCCTCCCGTTAGTCAGTAGAAGTGTCAGACTTTTACTGACTAAAAACCACCCATGTGCTTAGCTCTTTGTGTCCGGGACCGCGGTACTTCTTTCGAACAACCCGCAGCCCCAACAGTTAAAACTACACCTGACTTTGTGTTACTGAAAACTGTCGTTAAAAGTCAATTAATCCCACCATTTAATAAAGCATTTATAAATAACTAAACAAAGACACACAAACACCCTTTAAAATAATACAACTAAACCTAAATCCTGGTCCCAAAATTCGGGACATCTGCAGCCACGCTAACTTCTCCGTTGACTTTACTATTTGTATTAGTCTACGGCCACACACCCGCACCGTACTAACTTACTGTTAGCTGACTGGCTCACTGACTTATCTACTTACGAGTTAGCTAAGTCTAAATTAGCTTACAACGTAGCCACGGGGTACAAATAGGTAGCCGTAGTGCAATTACTTCTAGATGTACTGAGGATTTTAGGGGTGTGTATTAAATTATATTGAGTTATGGATGTATGAGTCCCATTTAACTAATGGAAATTTTAACACATATAATTGACAAGAACTTGATTGTCACGTTATAGGAAAGTAAAGAACAAAATGTTTCTCTTATCATCTCATAAAGGTAAGGCAGATTGTACGAATAAATAGTACAGTCACTAGTTTAGTTTAGATCCAATGTGTGATATTTAAAGTTAAAAGTTTAAAAAAATATTGAATTATTTCTTATTATTATCCACTAGCTGACCCACGCAACTTCGTCTGCGTCTCATAAATATAGCTTATAAACCTTTCTCGATATATCGACTATCCGACATAAATCAAGCTAAATCGTATAACAAACAAAAAATCTTATCTTTCTTCTTTATTATAATAGTTTAGATGGTTTAGATTAGCTTAGATTATATTAAAGTGTGAATAACTATAGGTATCTCTTACTGTTAAATACATATACGATAAGACTCTGTACTTGTAAACATTATGATGCAGTAAATCTCCCTACATTGCGTCGCGCGAATTATTTTGCCGCGCGGATATTTTTACATTGCGATATCTTCTAAGATATTTGTTTAAACTGTTTAGAGTAAAGGGCACAAATATTCTATATTAAATTTACCTTCTAACAAACACATTTATTTAGATATAGATTAATACCATATGGGTTAAATAAGCTTCGCAAAAAATAATTATTTATAACCTAACAGTTTAATAGTAAAAAAGGTTACAGTGAGTCAATCTTAAAAGATAGTTATATGCTGTCGCGAACTTTTTTTTAGAAATTTTAAAGAGGAACAATTCCTTCATCCTTACATAGTAAAAACAAAGTCGCTATTTTTGTCTGTTTGTCTGTATGCTTAAATCTTTAAAACTACGAAACGGATTTTGATGCGGTTTTTTTTAATAGATAGAGTGATTCAAGAGGAAGGTTTTAGTATATATAAACTGAATGAATCCACGCGGGTGAAGCCGCGGGCATCAGCTAGTACATGATATTTGCGTAACTTAAACCGTTTTCGCAGCGCACGCAGCGGAAGCTCTCAAAAAGGAAATACCTTTTCCCGTTTTTGTAACATTTTTCATTTATACTCCGCTCCTATTAGCCGTAGCGTGATGTTATATAGCCTATAGCCTTCCTCGATAAATGGACTATCCAACACAAAAATAATTTTAAAATTCCAACCAGCAGTTCCTGAGTTTACCGCGTTCAAACAAACAAACAAACTCTTCAGCTTTATAATATTAGTATAGATAGGTATGCATGACGGGTAATTTCACATTAAATGCTATCAGACAAACTGAATATATAAACAACGTAGATACGGCAAATTCAGTTTTTCAGCATTCAATAGATGTTCCACATTATGTTGTAGCTCTACAAACTGATTTTAGCAATGAAAATGTAACATGAAGCCATTCAAGTACCATACCAGAATACAATGTCATGTACAGTTATAGCCTTATAGGTCTTGTTGCATCAAAATGGATCTTGATCATTGAATATTTGATAGCCTGTATTTGTTCCCTGTTTTGTATTTGGTCGCCTGTTTGTGTGTGTGTGTTTGATAGCCTTGTGTTTTGTAGCCTGCCAATGTGTGTTTGTAGCCTCATAGCCTGTTTCAACTTTTTAAATCTAATTGAAACTAAACTATCGAGAACGCCCACTGCCTAACAAAAAAGCATCACACAGATAGTTAACAATGACGACAAAAGCGATTTACAATCGTCGCAATTGAAAATTGCTCAATCACTTCGAATATTAGTTGCGCGGGCAACTTTTTAATGAAACCAGGGCTCAACCGAAAAATACTTCAAACCTCGAACACGCAAAGCAGAACTACGAGACTGGAATAATGTTTGGGACAGAAAAAGTTTACGCTTTGAACTCTACCGAGGGTAAGTGTTTTGCATTTCGGCCTACGCAGCCTGCATACCAATGCGTAAAAGGATTGATGTTTGCAAAGCTACAGAAAAAAAAAATCCAATCTTTACCTAACTAGTGGCTGTGAGTGACTGACTATGTTTGTGTTGGGGCACTTTTAGTTTTTTTTTTAGGCTGGGTTTTTACGGGTAGGTTTACATTTGTAATGTGAGGTAACATTTCGTATGGGTTGGCAGTCAAGGCGAGAATTTTATAAATTCGCAAACTGTAACTATCAAAAATATTAGTACTAAATAAATATATCTTTTACTGCTTTCCAAATAGTTCTTAAGCAACATTTTCTGTTGTACTGTACAATGCCTTGTTGGAGTAGTAGTGGAAACGTTGAGCATGAGGTCCTAACAACACTTTACCCAACCTGGTAGACCCCTACCAGGTTGGGTAAAGTGTTATTGGGTTTTCCCTTCAGGAATTTCTCTGAAGCAACCACGGAGTCTGGATTTGTACCCGTTGATGGCAATATGAACCTCTTATGACATAGAACTTAAACAGTACTGGCGAAATGTGGGTGTACTATTTAGATACACCTCTGCCTAATCCTTCGAGGATAACATGCTTGATTTTAGGTTGTTATTTTATGTTGTAAAAGAAAATGAATTTTACTTGTAGAAGCCGTACTTTGACACTTCTACTTTGATGCAGACATAAAAAAATATGGATAGTATTATAAACTCTGATTTTATCATCACAGCTTTTCTTTTCCTATGAAAGGATGCCACACCGTAAAGCACACAGTAGATTCTTTATGACGATACGTAAAGAAAAAAAATAGCTATTATCAAAGCAGCAGGAAACGAAAGTTTGGGGCAACTTTTATAGGGAGATCCAAGGCTTAAGATATCTTTGAAAAAAACTTTCTTGCCACGTCCGATAAAATGTTTCGTACGCGTGTAATCCCTGAAAATTCTGCGTGATTTGTCTCTACCGCGATAAAGAAAAGGTCTCCTGAAAGTTTCAGGATGCACTTAAGCCTTATCTACTTTCAAGATTTGATGAAACAATCGATTTGTGACCATGTTTGTTTGTGAGAACGTGCATTTGTGTCACGTGGTCAGCAGTGATAATGCAGAATGCAATTATTGAAATAAAAGCTAATTACGGAAAATCGGATTAAACAATTTCGTGAACATTATTACAACAAGTACACGTCTTCCTGTACCAAATCAAAAATTATTTTCATAATGTAGTTCTTGACTTTTTAAGTTTCGTACCTATCTAAGTAACTCTAAAACTACTGAATTTGGGTAGAACATTTGGTGGCTCAATATGCTGCATTGTAACTCTAGTGTAACGTCCTGTAAGGAATTAGCAGTATTTATCCCTTTAAAGGTCTTTTTTCAAATCGTGGAGCTCGTGAAGTCGTGACTAAAGCTATTCGGATTCATCTTCTTGTTAAACCATGCTAGCCTAGGTTGGTCTGTGAATGGGTGACCACCCACTTCATACCAAGTTGCCTTCGTGCCTCGGAAAGCACGTTTAGCCGTTGGTCCCGGCTGTCAATTGTAGATCCTTTCTTTCTTCCTGTCAAGACTTTCAAGCCACTGACGAGTGGCCTTAAAAGACTGACAACCAGTCTTAACAAGGGGAATCGTATTTATTTATTTACCCAGTAACAGAAACTGAGTTGTGGAGGTCTGAGAGGCAGTCGCTCTATGTAAAATACTGGTGTTCAGCTGCATCCGGTTGCACTAAAGGCTAAGCAGATGATGCTTATCAGTAAAATGCTTAGTTTATACATACATAATCTTTTAGATAACCGGTAAAATTATTGCGGATTGTTTGTCAAAATAAGAAAAAGAGGTTCTGTGTCAACGACAAATAAATTGGGATAAGGATAGGAGAATGATAATGACAATGGTTGTTAAAAGAAATATTGGGCTACACTTAAGGATTTACCTAATACTTGATGGTAGTTTATTAGAGTAAAACTAGACTTTAACACTTCTGTCTTAAAGTCTGGTTTCTTATTCAATACCTACTCTTCATTAAATTTTATCTCTTCGACTAAATTCTTTTTTCTACAAATTTTACGTTCGTACTCGACAAACTAATCAGGGCCCGAGATTTCGACAGAATGTAAAACAATGGCTGAAAATTATCCCTCGTAGAGGACGTCTTAAAACTCATTTTCAAAGACAGTCTTTTAAATTTTTTTTTTTTTTTTTTTTTTTTTTTTTTTTTTTTCTTTTCTTTATTTGCAATCTATCTAAACGATATTCAGCAATAGTTGAGTATTTTCATAAATCAGGCTTGTGCGGTACATGTCCAATGACAAGTCCGCTTCATCTTTATCACAGTCTACAATAATAAGTCCTGTGGGGTTTTCCGTTTTAGCCTTCTTGGCATGGTTGGGTCGTTCATCAGCTGTTTTGCAAGCGCATTGGGGTGGTGTGTGATCCTTGATCTATAATTTTCCATTCTGGTTTTTATTTCTTGCTTAACTGTTTTCATATTAAGGTCGTGGTGTAATCTTTCATTGGTGATATACCAAGGTGCATTTGCAATCATTCGTAGCATTTTCGATTGAAATCTTTGTAGAATCTCAATGTTAGAGTTTGCTGATGTGCCCCATAACTGCAATCCATAACACCATATGGGTTTCAGTATGGCTTTATAGAGTAGCAGTTTGTTTGTCAGTGATAGCTGTGACTTTCTGTTCAGCATCCAATACATTTTTCGGACTTGTTGACCCATTGCCAGGCGTTTGGTAAAGATATGCTTCCTCCATGTAAGCTTCTTGTCCAGGTACATGCCTAAGTATTTTGCCTCATCAGCTTGTGGGACCTGGACTCCATTTATTTTGACTGGAGGGCAAGATTGGCGACGAAGTGTGTAAGTTACCTGTACAGACTTAGATTCATTAGCTTTAATACGCCAATCTCTTAGCCATTTTGCGATGTCATCAAGACTGTTTTGGAGCTTCTGAGTGGCATTATCTGGGAGTTCATCCGAAGATAATACTGCTGTATCGTCGGCGAAAGTACCAGTTATGTTTACATTTGAAACAGGTAGATCTGCAGTGTAAAGAAGGTACAAAATGGGACCCATAACGCTGCCCTGAGGTACACCTGCGTGAATTTCGTATAACATCGTTGCTTCTTCGCCTTGCTTTACAAAAAAGTGTCTGTTTTCCAAATACGATCTTACAAACTGGTAGAATTGTAATGGAAGACTTTTTTTAACTTTGTACAAAAGCCCATCGTGCCACACGCGGTCAAAAGCTTGGGATATGTCTAAAAATGCTGCTGTACAGTATTGTTTACGTTCAAAGGCGGTTTGAATAGCATTAACGAGTCTATGTACTTGTTCAATTGTGCCGTGTTTTTGCCTGAAGCCAAACTGATGATCAGGAATTATATTTCTTTCCTTAATAATTGGCATTAATCTATTTAAAAACAGAATCTCCATTACCTTTGACGTGATTGGAAGTAAACTGATGGGCCTGTAGGACTTAACATCATCTGGGCTTTTACCAGGTTTTGGAACCATTATAATCTGCGCTACTTTCCATTGCCGCGGTACCGACGATCTTCTCAAAATAGAATTGAAGATATGCGTTAAAAACAGCACACCTTCCTCTGGCAGTTCAAGTAGTATTCTCGCAGTTATTAGATCGTAACCTGGAGCTTTGTTTTGATCCAGTTTTCTAATTGCCTGTTTAACTTCTTGCTTAGAAAAGCTACGTATTGGGAGATCTAATTGGTGAGTTTCATTCAGCAGATTAGCTACTGAATCAATCTGTTCAGATCCCTGATCAGGATTCGGTTGGAATACCTGCTTTAAATGATCAGCAAACGTTTGTGCTTTTTCAGAGTCGTTTGTTGCCCAGCTGTTATCAGTTTTGCGTATAGGAGGACGGGTTAATATTGGACACTTGAGTTTTTTTGTCGCCTTCCAAAGCGAATAATCAGTCGCAGCACTGGGGCTCAAATCCATAAGATATGCCTGTACATTCTGATTCTGATATTCAGTTATTAATTGTTTCAGTTGAAATGTTAGTAAATTTAGTTTAGTTTTATCTGCAGGATATCGAGTGAGTTGCCATAATTTTCGAGCCTTGCGTTTCTGGGCTATCATTTCCCTGATGTTGACCGGGTATGTTTTTGTACCAGGAGCAATGTTTGAGTTTTCTGGAGTAGCAATCCAGGCAGAATTCTGGATGCAATGGTTAAAGTGCTCAACAGCTTCTTCTATGTCTTGATCCGTTTTAAGTGGTAATTTCGTTTTAAGGGATTTTGACACTGACTCCCGGAAAAAACTCCAGTCTGTTTTTCTGTTGTGTAATCTACATGGCTTTGTAATCTGCGTAATCTTCCTATTGAGTGAAATTTCGACAGCGGAGTGATCCGATGAAAGTTCATAATTATTAGGCTTGCACGTGAAGTATGTACTAGCTATACCTTTAACTATTAAGAAGTCTAACAAGTCGGGTAACTTCCTGACATCGGTAGGCCAGTAGGTTGGTTCCCCAGATGAGATACAGCTAAGATTTAAGTTTTCAACGGCCTTAAGCAATTGTCGGCCTTTCGGTGTCACTGTTCTTGAGCCCCAATATGTGTGTTTAGCGTTGTAGTCACCGCCAGCTACGAATCGTTGACCCAAAGTAGAGAAGAATTTTTCATATTCGTCCTGTTTTATATTATGTTTTGGTGGGCTGTACACTGATGAAACTGTAAATGGTCCAGCCCAGTCCTCAACTACTATATTTGTAGCTTGAATCTCAGGTGTGCAGTAGTTTGTGATCTCATGGTGTCTAATATTGTTTCTTATGAGTATAGCACTCCCACCATGTGCAGTGCCATCAGGGTGCATCGTGTGATATATTTTATAAGAATTTATATTAAAGTGGCTCCTTTTGGTGAAGTGGGTCTCAGTTACCAAGAGTATGTCCACTTGGTGTAATTCTAAAAATGCTTTCACCTCTAGGGTGTGTTGTGACAGCCCATTGGCATTCCAGATGACAATTTTTAAGGCATTGAATTTGTCAGTCTTGTCGTGAGTGTTAGAAGTAGGTTGGTTACTGTAGTAAGTTGTTGCATCATTTGCTTCATCATTATTATTAACTCACGAGTGTCATTTTTACTCGAGTCCGCTTCAGGAATTATATCTTGTTTGTCAGTTATTTTTGGTTTCTCAATAAGAACGTCTCTGTATGTTTTTTGGTATTCATGTTTCTTGTGGCGTGTTGTTTGTTCTGTTTCTTGTAATGGTTCAAGTCTTGTTACGTAGCGTGTTTTTGCTGTTTCAGGTTTACCAGGTAATTTAATTTTTTGTAGCTCTCTGTATACATGACAGCCCTTGTAGTTAGCAGGGTGATTTCCATTACATAAGATGCATTTAACTTGATCAGATCTAGTCTTTCGAGGGCAGTCTGATGACAGGTGATCTCCTGCGCATTTAATACATTTGGGGTTCCGACGACAATAAGCCTTTGTGTGCCCGTATTGTTGGCATTTAGCACATTGTGGTATCTCACGCTTAGGCCGAGGAGGTTCAAACGTTATTCTACAGTTTAAGAGGCTTTTGACTTGATATATGCTTTTGTTGTTATCATTAGGTTTTAGTTCGACTATAAACATAGGCAACGGTTTTTTAGTTTTACTTTGTTTCATATTCCAAGTATTAACACATTCGTGGCCTAGGTCTGCTAGAGCTTGTCTAAGTTCAGTTAAATCAGTGGATGCGTGTAGGTTTTTGAGGACCACTTTGAAGCTTCTTTCTTGTTTAGGCTTATATGTATAAAATTCTGTGTTTTTTATTTCAAGCTGTTTAACTGTATCCCTGTATGCTTCTGATGTTTTAGGTTGAATTTTGACTTGGTTATTGTTAAGGACTTTGAGTTCATAATTATCCCGGACGTGTTCATTCAGTAGGCTGATAAGTGGTTGTATGTTTTCGACTTTATCAACGAATATCGGTGGCGGTTTTAATGCTTTTTCACTTAGTTCCGGGTTCGATTTTTGTGGTTCGTCATCCTCCAGTAGTGCAAAACGGTTTGATGTCGGTACTGGCTGGGTTTGGGATAGCCAGTACGTACTTAGTTTGCTTTGTTTGGATGGTGCCTTCATACTATCGGGGCTAGATAGTGATCTTTTCTTCCCCGTTACTTCGTTGTTTAATGAATCGTGTACTATAGGTTGCTTTGGTGTCGAAATTGGGATCTCGCCAGCGGAGCAGGTACGAGGTCTGTTTTCGAACATTCCTTTATGGAATATCTGTTGGGTGAGCACCCTTGTAGGGGTGATATTTGAAGAATTTGGTTGTTGCATTAGGTTTTCATTATAAGAATCAGTCATGTTATTCCCACGAGTAGGGCCGAATATAAGGTCGCTAGTGAGGTGACGCCCATCCTCAAAAGAAGGCTATTACTACGACGGGTCGCCTGGTACGTCGAGTTGGTCGCTAGAGGCTGACTCTCCTGCCAGTCATACATCCTTTTAGCGCGCCCCGCACTGTAGGATTAGGGGATTTTTTACAGAGGTTTTCCTTCCTCGCAGTCCAAACGGCGAAGTTAAGACCCCCGTTCCTTAGTGTGAATACCACAGGGTTACGGTACTGAGACGACCCTCGCGGGTCGCACGCTGGTTTTTCTGTCGGGGTTGTCTCCCTTAGCTATATGTTCGGTTTTAAGGCGCCGAAGACTCGCCTTTGCCCTTCTTACTTTGCTATCAAGGCTACGAGAAAGGTGTTAATGTGCAGAGCTCGTTGTTAGGCCAAGACATTGCCCGGGGTTTGGGACGACCCACAAGAGTCCACCGCCGTAGCGGCGGCGAGGACGTGTAAGATAGGACTTTAAGGTGCGCGTCTGATAGCCCAGCTCTGCACTTCTGGGCGTACGCTAGCAGCTCTAACTCGGCTTTTTATAGGTTCAAACCTACTAGCATAGGAATATCCCACCGAGGCCTACACCTTTTCTTTTAAATTACGTCATAAAATATTAGAGGGACTTTCTGCTTGAATAAAGCCTGTGAAATAATTAAGGAAGTGTAATAAGGCTTTTCCATTTGCATAACAAATCTTGGTGCTTTTAGAAAAAATAAAGCTGAAAATCCTTTGATATAATATCAACCATTTTCTAGGGGATTTTAATTTTTTTACCCCTCCTCAGAGTAGTGGAATATAGGTATTCCATTACTTTGTACATAGTTACATAAGTGCATGAGATCGAAGTGGTCGTAGAATTGATTGTAACATTATTCATTTTCGCTCACTAAAATAATTAATTTTGATCGAAAAGACATGACAGTGTGGGTTATTGTACATTCGTCATAAAGCAAATTTTCCACGAAAAAAAGGATGTGTAAACTCGCCACAGCTCTATTTTCATGAAAAAAAAATCAGCCATATTGGTTATTTCCGTACAGACAGCAAAAGAATCAAACAATAAGCAGAATAAAACGGAAATGACCCAGTATCTTTTTCAGATTATTTTTAATGGGCAAGGACAAGTAGGAAGAAAAATGGATAGTAAAGTCCCACAAACACTGAAACATAACATGAAACATAACCTGAAACATAACCAGAAACATAACATGAATCTAAACATGAAACATAACATGAAACACAATGTGAAACATAACATGAATCAGAACATGAGACATAACATGAAACACAATGTGAAACACAACATGAAACAGAACATGAACTATAACATGAATCATAACATGAATCGTAACAAGAATCATAACAAGAATCATAACATGAATCATAACAAGAAACATAACATGAACCTTAACATGAATAAAAACATGAAACACAACATAATCCATAACATGAATCAAAACATGATTCAAAACATGAAAAATAACATGAATCATCACGCATGTAATCCCCGAATGTGTATGTCGAATAGTACACCCACATTTCACCAATTATGTTTAAGTGTAGACTCCGTCACTGGAATCGGTGAAGGAAAACAACATGAGAAAACCTATTATTAATACATAATTAGGCTTAAATCACCAAACCGCTTTAAATAAGCGCACAGATCAATGATTGTCCCTACTATGTATAAGAATAGGCCTTTGCCTAGAAGTGGTACTGTAAAAATCTGGTATTATTCCTTTATTAGTTGAGAAGACCGTAAAAATGATGGGAGGAATGTGTGAAGGATGATATGGCTAAAATGGCTGCTGAGGTGTAGAGTAATGGAGAATTACGAAAGAAAAAGACATGCTGTGTGTGTGCCCTTAAAATATACTAAAAATTTCCAATACCTCCTGCTTCAAACTCAAACTCAAAGCATTTATTTCAATTAAGCCATTACAGGCACTTTTGAATGTCAGAAGAACAATTCACAAAACAAAACGAAACTACGAGTGCAATACGTTATTCCGAAAGCCACCAAGCCGCCGAATACCCGCAACAACGAACACTGCGAGCACGAAAGCACGCAGCGACGCACACCGCAACAACGAATGCACGAGCGCGTTTATTATTGTGTAAACTGTTTAAAGAGAAAATTAAGTTTACATATTGTGGCCTAGTTGTGAAGATACCAAATGTGTAAAAGCTGAAACCTATTTGTATTACTCTAAAGGATCCATAATGTTTATGTAAGTTATTTGATATTATTCTATGAATATTCCTGATTACTATGTGTTAGAAATATGTACCATGATATGGTTTATATTGCTTATTGTTTATGTACACTGATAACTTGCTATAACTTGAGACAGTCAAGGACAACGTCCGGTTGTCCTTGTATAATACTTTAAAAGATGTTCCCGTGGAGTTTCTTGTCCATTCTTCTCCACGAAGACCTAGGGACTTAGTGAATGGAATAGAGTTTCGAGTTTGAGATAGACAAGACCTAAATAAATAAAATTAATGGTCTTGTCTATTGTGGTTTTATTTCATAACAACCCTGTTCCCTACACACTTATTTAGAGATACTTCCAAACACATTAAATAACGAGTAATCATCTTGACACTCAGTTTATTAATTGGTGGATATTAATACATATACATATAGATCTACATACACTTTCTAACACACGCCGCAACGTGCATCGGTCTAAAATATTATGTATGTAACATAATAATATACTCTTACAACGATTTTGCTATCTTTATTTCAGTAGAAAATTGTGTCCCTACACATAATCAGCACATTGGTGGCTGTGTGAACATAGATAGAAGTTTGCAGCAAAATATGTCAACTCAACGTTTTTCATCGTGAACACATCTGAAAAAAAAAACAACCGACTTCAAAAACACCAAAAAGAGAAAAATAAACTTCAGAAGAAAAATCTGCTTCTGAAGTCGATGACTTTTGTTTGTTTGACTTCATGTGTTTGCCTTCATGTGTTTGCCACCGACTTCAGAAGCTGATTTTTCTTCTGAAGTTTATTTTTCTCTTTTTGGTGTTTTTGAAGTCGGTTGTTTTTTTTGCAAAAAAGTTTTTTATTTTTTCATTTTTACTTGTAATAAGTACCTATAATATATATATATATCCTATACAAATATTTACTATGCATTTAACATTCAACCAAGAAACCTAACCCTTAACCTTCAAGATTCAACTATTTTTGCTTTCAACTCTTAACCGTTGAGGAGTGGTACTACTCCTCAACGGTTAAGAGCATGAAGACAAGTGATGACTGCTAGATGCGAATACTTGAATTGAATAGCGTCAGAAAAAGCACGAAACACGTCATACGTGTCTATGTAATTCATATATAACAACTAAAAAAATGTGTATTGTACACATCTGCATACCCCCTCAGAGCATACAGGCGTGATGTTACGTCATGATAATGTATATTCAATAAACATCCGAGCGATTCCATTCCAGCAATTACGACAGATTTGCCGTCTATTTTTGAAGAGTTCCATTGTATATCTCCGAAGATCAGCTCCAGATCTTCACCAAATTAAAATGGGACCACCTCAGGAGTATACTCTTTCAAATAAAAAAAGAATTTTGAGAATCGGTCCACAAATGGGGGAGAAATCAGGTAACATACACAAAAAATAAAAATAAAATACATACACACGAACATATAACCTCCTCCTTTTTCGAAGTCGGTTAAAAAAGTAACCATTATTATTTCCAACCCCTCAAACGCTATCATATTTTTCTTACAAAACAGCGTTAAAAATATACACAGTTATTCCCTTCTAAGGCGATGCACTTTAGCCATCATTATTTTAAAAGCAACCTGGCTTTGGAGAAGGCGCGAGTGTTTTGGACTCCCCCTTTACACGTGTCGGTTGATTGATTCGGTGCTTGAGATACCGTCCTTTAGATACAGGATGCTCCATTGTTGCCTTGAAGTATTAATGTGGCTATAGATTGCGCATTCGGAAGTCCGTGTCAGTATAGATAGGCGATTGAGTAATGGGTGTATTTCACGGATGGTGGCTGCCCGATTTATAAATGATGGATAATACTATCATCAACACTGAAAATGGAATATTTACCATGTTTACTGTTTGTTTTGAGTTCCCAATATTTTGGCACTGCTGCAAGCACTGTGATCACGGCGAGAATCGAGTGGCGAGTGACAGTGATATCGGTACTGACCGCAAAAACCGAACAAGAACTCACCCGCCATTACTTCAGTTTATTCGTGATCATGGTGCATTTGATGATATCCCATCCCAAAAAAAAAAGAAGGTTATTCACTTCTCTTTACCGAAGAACGTAACCTGGTTTTATTAATACCCGCACGCCTCTATAATGTTGCAGTGTCGTGTTGTCCGAAGAGCCCTGTGTGCCAGGAGTGTCTTGTCCGTGAAGTTGACAAATGCCGTTGGCACGCTAGGTGTTTGCCGACGCCCCTTGATGTAAGGACGCCACGCCGACGCGGACGCTATCTGATATATACCCCGGGATAAGATTCTGGGAAGGCAGTGTTAGGGATTATTTTCAAAAAAGGAAGAAAGAATATTCAGTTATTGATTATGTAAAATAGAACCATGGAGTTTGAAACGGAGTTCCTAATCGCACGTTATTATTATGATTTGTTTGCGGGTGTAGACCGAAAAATGCTTCAAAACAATGAAAACCCTCATCGTTTTGCAATTATTTTTAGGACCTTCCAGATCACCCAGGAAACTAAAACTTTTTTCAATCGATACAGCTTGGTATTTTCTTGCATTTGATGGCATAGCAATATGTATAAGAATATCTAGGTAACTATTTAGAAACTCTCATTATTGACCAAAATAACGTAGCAACGTCGGCTGTCAAATGTCAAGTGACAATGACGTAGGGCGACGTTGCGTCAAGTATATTGTTGATTTAATAATTATCGTAAATATATTAAAAACAAAGGTTCTAATTTCAAATAAACCTAATTTACATTATTCTAATGATATTTTATATCCCGACGTATTTTATAGAAGTAGCTTTTTACTATTGTGGTATTTGAATAGTTAAGTCAAGTTAAATGTTTATTTATTATAAATTGCCAATAAATTATATAGTTATTATTAAACGATACTTATAATGTTTCCTACATTTTATCTTGCAATTTCAATAAATTAAATAGTTTCAATCAATTCTCTGAACTATCGGTTGATATTCATATTCTATCCGATAGTCATAAAGATTACAAATAAAAACATACTACACTGCTAAATTACCTAATGACTATTTAAAATAGTTTCACTACATACGATTTGTTAATTATTATTTATGTTATTAGTTATTTAGCTATAATGTTTAACTATTTGCCATTGGTTTATTATGGCGGTAGTCGTTGATGTACTTTTTAATATTTGACAGTTATAAAAGTAGAAGTACCGCCAATTCAGGGTCAGTTACGCTGCAACTGTTGAAGGGTAAAGACAGACCCAAAGTGTATTCCATTTGTGTATGATTGTGTAATTGTGAGAGAATTAAGTTTACATATTGTGGCCTAGTTATGAAGATACCAAATGTGTAAAAGCGGGAACCTATTTGTATTACTCTAAAGGATCCATAATGTTTATGTAAGTTATTTGATATTATTCTATGAATATTCCTGATTACTATGTCTTAGAAATATGTACCATAATATGGTTTATATTGCTTATTATTTATGTACACTGATAAATTGCTATAACTTGAGACAGTCAAGGACAACGTCAGGTTGTCCTTGTAAAATACTTTAAAAGATGTTCCCGTGGAGTTTCTTGTCCATTCTTCTCCACGAAGACCTAGGGACTTAGTGAATGGAATAGAGTTTCGAGTTTGAGTTTGACAAGACCTAAATAAATAAAATTAATGGTCTTGTCTATTGTGGTTTTATTTCATAACAACCCTGTTCCCTACACACTTATTTAGAGATACTTTCAAACACATTAAATAACGAGTAATCATCTTGACACTCAGTTTATTAATTGGTGGATATTAATACATATACATATAGATTTACATACACTTTCTAACATCAGAAGTGGGATAGTCTCTGGCTCTCTGATGTAATTTCTAATGGTCTTCCTGTTTTATTTCCATGATAAATGCTGGAGCTGCTGCTGGTGTGATGATGAAAGCTGTGACGATGATGAAAGCTGTGACGCCGATAGCTCACCGCCTCGACTTGGCTATGATCAGAACGTCGACAGCACGTACTCCGACAGCGAGATTGAGAAGCTGCGCTGGAACCACTTGGAAGCCAGGCCATGGATTCAATCAAGCAGCAGTACGAATTAGCTAATGTCGGTAAGGCCTTTAGAGGCTTTGTTTTATTTTTAATTCTCTAAAAACGTAGTAATAAAAGATCCAAAGGGATATTGAGATCCGAGCAACTGTAAAAATAAAACTAGAATTATTCAGGAAATTGTTGATTCAAAGTTAAGCTTCTTTCTAAAAGTTTTTAATGTACCAGACATCAAAAACTTGTGATGAAAATATTTATAAATTTTTCGTAATGCAAAGCATTACCCTGGCTTGGTTAGTACCCCCAAATTCATGCAGTATGTTAGTTTTCATGAAACATCCAATAATACGATTAAAGAAAAATAAGTATCTCATCTTCAATTCAATTAATGAGATTATGGGATTGAAGATATTCAAATATCTAACGTTATTTTTTTATTTCCTTGATAATTCTAGTTCTCGCAAAATAAATATTGTGAATTTAATGTATAAACGTTACGTAGTATGAAGTTTGAAACTACAATAAAATTCTAATACGATCTAAATAAATAAGATTGAATCATATAACGAGGGTAGAATTTTTTATTTCTCGAAACCCATGTATGGGTCGGTCGGTCTAACTGGGTTAATCAAACAAGATCTTAAATGTTAGAATGTACCTACATTATGTACAAAGCCTAATTATTGTCTAGTCTAATAGATAAGTTTAAAAATTTGTAGGTGAAATACAAGTTACTATTTAAAGATATGAGAGATGTATTAATAATTATTATCGGCCATGAGAACTTGTCACATTTATTAAAAAAAAAAAGAGAAAAATTCCCACAAATTGAGTAAAAGTATTTGTTCGTGATTTTAAGCCCTATTTCCTGTGTACAAATAGTAATAGTTTTTCAATTATCGCAATATTCTATTCAATCTGGAATCAAAAAAAATATAATTAAATAATCTAGACATTAAATGTGAAAGATAGGTGATGTTACTTGTACTTGGTTGCTTGTAATATTAATTACAAGTATTATTCTCATACAAATATTTTTCGATTATTTAAGAAACAAGTGTGGCGATTTTATCACTTTGAAATACTAAAGTGTACTTCTGATCAAATAATTCAAATTGAGATTTTGTTTTGTAAACTTCTTAGCAGTTTTAATTTTTATTATATACACACAAACAGTGAAATGGACAAAAATATTACTTCGTTCTGTACAGAGATTAGTTTCCCAACATTCCTAAAGGACACAGATTATGGCCGAAGTTCCATACAAAAGGTTAAGTCTCCTTTCTAAACATTAAAAAAAGAAATTTAATATTTTACTACTTAAATGTATCAAGTGGATAACAAATAAATGTATGTGATGTAATAAATAAAAACACCATACTTAATGTTTATAATTTAGTGTGACAAGGTAGGGTTACTGATAGTTCCCTTTATTTGGTTGTGCATTGGGTTGATAAGAAGATAACTTTTATGTTTAATCAATTAGTACAAAAGACTTGTTGATTCATACGAAAACATGTTTATTCTTTAATGCTCAGGGGTTTCCTCATCAAGAATAAACAATAATCCACTTGCTGATAATAAATTTAATTTAAATAAAAAAGAACATGTTTATGAAAACGCAGAAATTTACGTTTATAGTAAAAAAAAACATCACAACGAATTTGAGGATAAAAGATTACAATAACAACACAAATGTCTAGTAGCTAATCACCAGCCAAGCAAATACTGAGACAAACCAAAAGTGGGTTTCGTTTTTTTTTACTAGATGTGGCAATACATGGCGAGTATTTTTATTATGTAATATTACCAATGTGATAATTATTCATTTAAATGATTACCTATTTGTTTAAACTTGATTAGGTAGGTTCCCCCCTTTGGGGATCACAAGACGTGATGTTAATCTATCTAAAAAATTAAGATTTTCTTTGTTAGATTCTAGATAATTTGTTAAAATAATAATATCACTGTATTTTTTACGGAATAGTACAAAATGGTAAACTAGATTCGCAATGATATTGTCAGATTGACCGAGCGGTGACTGTTTGGTGATGTAAATGAGATTGTATGATTCAATGGTTAGAGTATACTATTGATTACGATCTGGGTACATTTTATAAAATGATAGTCAAAGAAACAGTACACGATAAAGTCATAGATAAAAGGCAAAAAAAAATGCAATACTAGTGTGGTGAATAAATAGATACCTAGATGAAAACATTGTTGTTGAGAATTCAATCTAGACAGAAATTTTGATGTGTTATTCAAAATGAAACAATAATTATTATAATGTGGTTCATAATGTTAATTATTGATTGTGCTGATAATGTTACAATTATTTATTTAAAAGTAGTTTAAAAAAAATAATATATATATCATTCTCTTGTCCGTCTTCCTCTTCCACACCACTCTGTTTTTTCGTCATCTCATGAGACACATCCTTTCTTACCATAAATTATTCTTAACACAGTCCATCCATCGTTTTTTTGGTCTTCCTCTACTCGTATACCCTAAAAAAAAATATATATCATATATTTTATTTATCCGCTGGGGCCTCTAGTTGATACCGAGTCATCTCACGGGCAGCGGGTGAATGTGAAAGGTATCTGGATAACTAGTTGGCTACATATTTATCTTTATAATATTTATCCGCTGGGGCCTCTAGTTGATACCGAGTCATCTCACGGGCAGCGGGTGAATGTGAAAGGTATCTGGATAACTAGTTGGCTACATATTTATCTTTACAATATTTATCCGCTGGGGCCTCTAGTTGATACCGAGTCATCTCACGGGCAGCGGGTGAATGTGAAAGGTATCTGGATAACTAGTTGGCTACATATTTATCTTTATAATATTTATCCGCTGGGGCCTCTAGTTGATACCGAGTCAATGTGAAAGGTATCTGGATAACTAGTTGGCTATATATTTATTTTTATAATATTTATCCGCTGGGGCCTCTGGTTGATACCGAGTCATCTCACGGGCAGCGGGTGAATGTGAAAGGTATCTGGGGAATCAGTTGGCTACATATTTATTTTTATAATTAGTTTGATGGTCTTATGTGACAGTAAATTTAATTTGGACCTCCATGTCCATGTAAATATTCCAAACAAGAATATATTTTCTTTTTCTAATTGTAAAATTAACAGCACATTTTTTATTTTATTTTTATTTGTTGTGTGATACTTCGAGGACGAAGTATTGTCAGTATGGCCGTGATGGCATAGCAATATGTATAAGAATATCTAGGTAACTATTTAGAAACTCTCATTATTGACCAAAATAACGTAGCAACGTCGGCTGTCAAATGTCAAGTGACAATGACGTAGGGCGACGTTGCGTCAAGTATATTGTTGATTTAATAATTATCGTAAATATATTAAAAACAAAGGTTCTAATTTTAAATAAACCTAATTTACATTATTCTAATGATATTTTATATCCCGACGTATTTTATAGAAGTAGCTTTTTACTATTGTGGTATTTGAATAGTTAAGTCAAGTTAAATGTTTATTTATTATAAATTGCCAATAAATTATATAGTTATTATTAAACGATACTTATAATGTTTCCTACATTTTATCTTGCAATTTCAATAAATTAAATAGTTTCAATCAATTCTCTGAACTATCGGTTGATATTCATATTCTATCCGATAGTCATAAAGATTACAAATAAAAACATACTACACTGCTAAATTACCTAATGACTATTTAAAATAGTTTCACTACATACGATTTGTTAATTATTATTTATGTTATTAGTTATTTAGCTATAATGTTTAACTATTTGCCATTGGTTTATTATGGCGGTAGTCGTTGATGTACTTTTTAATATTTGACAGTTATAAAAGTAGAAGTACCGCCAATTCAGGGTCAGTTACGCTGCAACTGTTGAAGGGTAAAGACAGACCCAAAGTGTATTCCATTTGTGTATGATTGTGTAATTGTGAGAGAATTAAGTTTACATATTGTGGCCTAGTTATGAAGATACCAAATGTGTAAAAGCGGGAACCTATTTGTATTACTCTAAAGGATCCATAATGTTTATGTAAGTTATTTGATATTATTCTATGAATATTCCTGATTACTATGTCTTAGAAATATGTACCATAATATGGTTTATATTGCTTATTATTTATGTACACTGATAAATTGCTATAACTTGAGACAGTCAAGGACAACGTCAGGTTGTCCTTGTAAAATACTTTAAAAGATGTTCCCGTGGAGTTTCTTGTCCATTCTTCTCCACGAAGACCTAGGGACTTAGTGAATGGAATAGAGTTTCGAGTTTGAGTTTGACAAGACCTAAATAAATAAAATTAATGGTCTTGTCTATTGTGGTTTTATTTCATAACAACCCTGTTCCCTACACACTTATTTAGAGATACTTTCAAACACATTAAATAACGAGTAATCATCTTGACACTCAGTTTATTAATTGGTGGATATTAATACATATAGATTTACATACACTTTCTAACACATTCTTCTCTGTCAACCGTCATGCTGCCATTTACATTTCACATATTGTTCCCTTGTGTATCTACCTATGTATAAAATAGGCACGAGGAAATAACCTAAGTCAATATAGATCTTAGTTTCAAGTTAATAAGTAAAGAAGTTTAAGAAATCCCTAGAGGAATTAAATCTTCCTTCGTAAAAAAAGCTTAAAAACTGATCGGGCACAAATTACACTGATTGATTTACGAGGTACCTACCCTAAACGGAAATAAATTATTACCAAGAGTTTTCTAAGATAAAAGATTTTAAATTATAGAAAGTAAAGCTATCAAGTCGAGCTTAAGATTGGTGTGCCTACGGTCTTTTCTTGACAAATTAATGATGGCGAGATATACTTACCTATTATTCATTTTCTTTTTGTGTCGATTGCTGGGAGAATTATTTCTGCTGATATTGTAGGCAGGTTGAGAGCAGCGGTGGCCCAATGGTGTCGGCCCCGACTTACGAACAGTAGGTCGTGGGTTCGAACCCCGGCAGGCGCATTACTTTGTGTAATTTATTTCATCACCGTTGCTCTCAAAACGGTGAAGGAAAACATCGTGAGGAAACCGGTATGTCTTAGAACCAAAAAATTCGAAGACATGTGACATCTACCAATCCGCACTGGGCCCGCGTGGTAGATTATAGCCCATCCCCTCAAAGAGAGGAGGCCTGAGTCCCTGCAGTGGGAACATTAATAGGCTGATGATGATGATGATATTGTAGGTGTATTTCTCACAGGTGTGTTTGATAAGCTTCTTTAAAGTAATGTTGAGAAATCTTACCAAAATAGAATATTATTCTATATTCTAACTAGTCTGTAATCGCCGTAGGGTTAGGCAAAGGTGTGTGTGTGTGGTAACACCCACATTTCACCAGCTATGCTTAAATCCCATATAATAGGGAGCGAGTCTATTGCCATCATCCAGATATTAATCCGGACTCTATTCTCAGGTCTATTCTATTATCTAAACGAATAGTTTGTTGCACCTATTATTTTTAGAACTTATCATTTCGGAGACAGTTTTGCCATTTTCGACCTTATGTAGGTAGGTATATAAAAAAGACTTTTTTTTAAAATAAAGTTTTTAGTTTTTTTTTTTTTGAAAGAAAGAGTTTCAGCACACATTTAAAAAAACTATAAGTTAAACGTTCCGAATAACATTACATTTTGTTCAATACCCAATCACAAAATACTCCTCAAAGCTACTAAAGTGTTTGCAAATTTCTGAACTAAATCTTCCATGTATAAGAATAAAGTTCTATATAAAATAAGTTATACTGCCTTTTATCCATCTGCCAAAGGAAATCATGTCTGATGCAATATATTGAATATCTGTATCCTCCCCTCTCAACTGAGATTTGATAGAAAAATCTTAAATTGTGTAGGCAGTACATCAAAGCTTTGACATGGAATTTAGTTTTGTGAACTTTGTTACCTGTAAGACCTTTAAGAATTTTGTTACCAAAATAGAATAACTGACTTTTTAGTAGGGATGGAATTTCACGATACATTTATAGTGTTGTTTGTTCATTACCCGAAGACAAAATGCTGAATTTTAGGTCTCGCACATTAGATAAGCACCATCACGCGACGTTGCGTGAACAACCATAGCATAATAGGTGCAACTATAGTTTCTAGCTAATTTCTGCTCCATAGGAAACAATTAATCTTATAATTGATTGATGATAATTGAAGATATATAGCTCTTATTTAAAGTACCTTTTTATCAATAAAAGGAATTTTAGAATAACAACAGAACATCATCACCATCCACAGCCCGACTTCACCCACTGCTGGGTTTAGGCCTCTCATAGCTTGTCCTAAGCTAGATTGGTATTCCCGCAATGACGACAATGTCGTCTGCCAATCTTGCCGCCAGACGACCAACACTTTTCTTTCCATTCCTTGGACGCATTCGGCCGCAGCTTTACTCGACCACTCGACTAGCCTGCTGGTGATCTGTCCAACTCTATTTGAGTTTGATAACGCGATTTCCAATATCGATATGTTCCAATGTTATCAGAACAGCCCTAACACAATGAAGGTACATACCCCAATCTATTTTCAAACAAAAACTAGTAACAACCCAGCTAAAGTTAAAAATATATCTATTGTTTATCAATTTAGTAACGAACCAATAATAGTTCAATGGTATTAAATGACTGCCGTTTTTGTTACAAATATTTGAACAAGGCTAGATGCAAGCAGTATAGCTCTAGCCAATTATCATTTTGCACTATGGAATATTTTTAACCAATTTTCAAAAAGTGGTAAGAATGTTCAGCGATATCTTGAAATTGCAGCAATCGCGTGTATGTTTGTAGAGGTTTAATACCGCCAAATGTCGCCAGTTGTGTTTCAGTTCCATTTTTATTGGGGATAAGCATGTTATCATGACTTGTATTGTTAATAATGTAAAATTAATCCATCGCTAGCTAGTCGATTTATTAATATACTACTAACTAAGGGTCAGTTTCGAATTACATGCATTACATCATTAGAATTATCTATCTTTTCATACATAGATTCTTAATAAACACAGGCAATATATAGTACCAATAATATTTTTTCACGAGCCTCCACCAACTCACATACACACCTTCGTTTACAACCTCTCTTGCATCATAAAACTACATTGTATAGTATACGACATCCAACGTATGTTCATATCATACATACTCTAGTGACGAGTTGCAGAGCGTAACACAACGTCTCTTTAACTGGCGAAATGTTAATTGTGGATATTTGTGATGTCAGATTCCTTCAGGGATTATTAGAATGTTTGTCCCTTAAGGATTGCTATTTCTTCTTCTTTATTGTGTGGCTAGTGCCTAAAAGAGCCACCCAGGAGCCACTGACTTGGCCTTACATGACGTCAGACAGAAATATAAATATTGCTCTTTAAAAATCATACAATGATTTGTAACAAAATATACTGGCGATAAAAAGTATGTAGTAAGTGTCCACGATTTTCACATTCAAAAAAAAAAGTAGTTAAAAAACTAAAAAACCCGACTGAAAAAACTGAAAAGCAAAAAAACAAGCACATTTTAAATTAAACAAAACTTGGAAGCAGGCGGGGTCCATTCTATTTTCATAATTTTTTCTTTTCATAATTTAATATTCAAATGAACCCCGCCTGCTTCCAAGTTTTGTTTAATTTAAAATGTGCTTGTTTTTTTGCTTTTCAGTTTTTTCAGTCGGGTTTTTTAGTTTTTTAACTACTTTTTTTATTTCCAACTTTTTAGTTCTTTTGTTTGTTATTTCGTTGGTCGCGTAAAATTCTTCGCAGATGATTTATTTAACTTTTGTGCTTGTTTATAGGATTTCTCACTTTGAATTTCTTTTAAACATATAAGTATTGTATATTTTTGTAATCTCCTTTTAAAACCATTTATTTTGATACCCTACTCGATGGTATTGCAAAAAAAAATTTTTTGAACTCCGCGATTTGACCCCCAAAATCCACAATTTATCTTTGTTTTTTTAATTTTAATGTAGCCTATAACACTCGCGCCATCAAGACGAATCTAACGACGTATATTTCATTCAAATCGGTTCATCCGTTTATGAGTTATGAGGGAACAAAGAAACGGACATACATACATACACGTCAAACACATAACCCTCCTTTTGGGCTTCGCCGCAGTCGGGTAAAAAGTGTGAGTTTATGTATGTATTCATAATACAACATTTTTTCACGATCCTCTACGAATTTATAGTTCCACTTCCACCTTTGTTTACATCCTCGTGCATTACAAAAGTAGATAGTATACTCGTACAACTAGCCACGTGCATTCATATCATACAGACTCGAGTGACGACTCGCAGAGTACAAAACAAAGAAGAGGTGTCATGTTAAAACTCAAGTGAAATGTATTATTCAGTTCCTGCTTTACAAAGACAATTCGGCTTTTGTTTGACACTGACACGAACTGAGATCATGCGAGACGGGCTCACATATTACTTACTTTATATGCGGCATATGGAACTTGAAAAAATATGCTATGTATATTATCTATGTATGGCGTTTCAACCCTTTCTTTGGGGTCTAGTGTTATCTAGTGTGAGATTTGGTTGATATGAATTGTGGGTTATTGATTTCTTGTTGATATATCGCACCTTTAGAATATTATGGACTTAACTCAAAAATCAAAGGTACGCATTTATAGGTGAATAATAAAGAAGCGAAGTTTTTATAGAAGATTAAAGCCATAGGTACCATAAAACGTTGCTTCTTTGATATTCACCTAAAATGAGTGTGTCTTTTAACTCTGAAGTTTATTTCAAATCAAAATGTTTTTATTTTTAACATAAAACCAATTCGTGTTCAAGAATTAGCGACCGACACGCGATCATTCGACTTGTTCATTAATTCGGCAAGAAGAACGCCTCGTCGCTCGATCTTTGAGACAGATTAATAATGACATGATTATTCACACGGCGATTATAAACGGAGTAAAACACTCTTCTATCCTCTCTCGCAGTCAAAATTAGTAGCGATCGCGCTTGTGGAATTAGTAGCAATAGGGGATCGGACTGGGTCAAAATAATATGATTCTGTTTAGTCCGTAAGTTAGATTATCGAAAAATATTGAATACGTGTTTTTTGTTTTATCAAATCAATAAAAAATTACGAAGATAAAACGCGTTAAAGATCTTGGAGTGGGGCTTGAAACGTCACTTGTGTCGTCAAAATGTACTATCATATGACGTCACACGAGTTTTCGAAGCACTGTATCGTCTTCATTTTAAGTTTACGTGAAAAAAGAAAAAATACGTGTCCAATAATTTTTGGAAATCTATCTGACGGACTAATTAGTTTTTTTTTGTCCGATCCCCTAGGGTTCGATTCCCAGGTTATTTATTGTTATTTAGTTTTTTCATAAGGATTTTTTCAGTAGCAGCATGGAATCTGGGTTTGTGCCCGGTAGATGGCAATAGTCCAGCAGAGTGTAGTGTGTGTGGTAGTGGTGGTGGTGGTATGTACCATTTATGTAGGTATATTAATTTATGTTATCAAAATAGAATTCTCTTAATTTATTTGTTTCTGTACTCTACCACAATGCTGTCCTATTTGACCCTAAGGTTGACTGGTAGAGAATGCCTTGTGGCATTAAGTCCGCCTATGTACCACGTTTGTGCATGAAGTTTAAATAAATAAATAAATAATAATAAATAGTCGGCCGAGTTGCAAACGTCGACATCCGAAGATGTACAATGGTTACCGATATTGGAAAGCGCGTTATGGAACTCAAATGGGGTTGGGCAGGACACCTGGCAAGGCGCAGTGACGGCAGATGGAGTAAGGCTGTCACCGAATGGCGTCCAAGAACGGGGAAAAGAAATGTAGGTCGCCCCGCGGCGAGATGGGCAGACGATATAGTTGTTGTTGAAAAACCTGGATGAGACTGGCACAAGAACGTGGCGATTGGCACCAGAAAAGAGAGGTCTATACCCAGCCGTGGGTGAGTTCGGGTTGTGGATGATGATGATGCCAATAGGCTCGCCGCTCCCGATTACATGGGACTTAAACATAACTGGAATGTGGGTGCACTATTAAGTACACCTCTGCCTAGTCCTTCAGGGAGTAACCCTTGTACATATAAGGGTGATGATATTATGACGTGTTAATTTACATAAAAAATACAAATCATTGTTATGATTTTGGATGATCTATGCAAATCTTCACAAAATATGCAAGAGATTAACATACAGTTTACCAATATCTAATTACTTAAATAACAATATAAAATTGGCTTAAATGTAATTGAGTAAACTCAAGATTGAGTGCAGTTTTACTAAGAAAAACATGAATATATCAAACCTCTGAGTCTAGGCATACCTAATATTTTAATATGCATACAGCCTATGGTTAGTACTCAGTTAACTCTAGACTTCATTAGTCTTAGCAGATTGAAATATTATTTTAATTACTCATAACTCGCTTCAACATCTCACTATTACTTATATGTAAAGTCTTACATTACTTTAGAAAGGCAAAAACAACCGACAAAGTCAAAGTACATCATCATAGTTGCTGCTAGTTAAGATGTCAATAGCGGTCATTGCCCTTTTCCTATAACCTCTTCGTACTATAGACGTATTAGAAAAAATGTTGAAGATCACGATAGATGACGATTCAAGACATGAACAATTGAACAGGCTTATTTTTGTATTTCAAAGTTAAGAACTTTAGTAAATGTACGTGGGTCAATGATCGCTATTGACATCTTAACTGGCAGCAACTTAGTACTGCTATTGCCTTTTGCCAAATCTTTAGGTTTCACTTCCAAAGTAAACGGACGCAGGTGAATAATTATGTCCTTTTATTCGCCGTAAGCTATTTTACAAATATGTCTTAATCTATATAAGTTTTTAAACTGACATGGTCACTGACACTACTATAATACTATTAACGGGATATTTACCATGTTTTCTTACTGTTTCGAGTTCCCGATATTTCGGCGCTGTCAAGCACCATGATCACGGATAAACTGAAGTCATTGCGGGTGGATGTTTATGAGCAGACAAAACGGTCTACCCTCTTTCACGACTATAGACTATGACTTCAGTTTATCCGTGATCATGGTGCTTGTAACAGCGCCGAAATATCGGGAACTCGAAACAGTAAGAAAACATGGTAAATATCCCGTTAATAGTATTAATAGTAATGTCTTAATCTGCTCCTAGAAGATATTATTATCGTATGGGACGGACGGGAGATTTTTGCCCATTCTTCTCCATAGAGATCTACGCTTTGGAATGGGTCAACTACAGCACTTTCACAAGTTGTTTTTTGTTGTTTGAGGCATCCAAAAGCGCCTGTAAAGGTCTAATTGAAATAAATGTTTTAAGTTAACCAGTGCCTAACATAATTATTATATTATGATATACATAGCAACTGCAGTATAAACACGAAAGCTCTTGTTCAGAATTAATTATGATAAAACGCTCCTTGGGTCAAGGGTCAAAAAGCTCCTAATTGGTTCTCGATTTGACCAAACACCTGAGTGGAGCAAATAAAAAGTCATTTAGTTTTTCTATGCCATAGCCTAAAGTCTGTATCGGTAACAAAAAGGTGCTACTTTGCTATCTATTAAGTAATTTTATTGCATGTCAGTCAATCAAAATAACAAGATACAAAAAAAAACTCAAATAAGTATCATCTTCAAAACAAGACAGGCGGTACAAAATCTTCTTCTCTGAAAAAAAAAACGCCGGTAATGAATTCTTGTCACTGTGCCAACACGTCAAACGTAGACTGGAACAAAGTTTTTACCTCAGTACGATTTGATTTTGTTAAAGTGCTGCTTAATTTGGATGGATAATTGGATAGTTTTTAATAAATCTGCATTGCGTGATTTGTCGTTCGTTTTTCCTGCAGTAGATAACTTAGGTATATTTCGAGGCAACTTGCAGAAATAGCTTGCAGTACAAGGTACAGCTTGGCAGTGCTTGGTAGTACCTTATAAAACAATTGTAAAGTAATAATTCGATAAAAGTCACTTGAGTGGTTTTAGTTATTGTTAGTTACTGTTACTCCCATGATTTCCAGATTATACGATCCAGGGCCAATGTGGACCACTAATCGTTGGTTCTTCGAATCTCGTCCCACCATCTCCTATGAGGCCTACCACGTCATCTTCTGGCTGTGTCAGGGTTCCACAACGTGATTGTTTTATTTTTAGTTATGGTTAATTGAAACGGCACTCCAAATAGCATGGTACAAGAGCGGGAAGATGATGAACATCACGGTGGTAAAAGTAGTTGGTCCCATAGTTAATTGGTAATATCGTGTCCTCCTGCGTACTCTCATGGAATTTATAGGCATTAGCAATAATGCCAAACGCGTTGTCTAAGTTCTAGGCCGACTCATTAAATATTGTCATCGACCAACACGCTAACAAGACGAAAAAATACCATTGAATAGTTTTATTTATATTTTCTTTTTCTTTTTTTAACATTTTTTTTGGTTGAGCGTATTTCTTTACCATGCTTACTTACCTGCATACTTCCTTAATTATGCAACCTAATTTAAAAATCTCATAAACACACATTACCAGCCTATTAAACCTAACACACCACCCTTTCACCAACCACAATAGTAGATTAGTAGCCAAGGGCTGTAAGGCATCAATTGCTGCCCGGCGCCAATAGTTCGAGGGTGCAATTGATGCTTACACCCGAGCTAACTACTCTGCTTTACATCTCGATTGTGAGGTAAGAAGAAAAATACCGGCATTACAAGAATAAAGTTTTCAAATATCTCTCTTTAGAACTTTCAGGCAAAATATTGTTAATTGCTGCTTCAGCTTCCATTTTCATTGAATCGGGAGTGCAGCTTTTATTTTCATCACTTGCAGAACTCATATTTTTTTCCTAATTAGCACGTAATTATAAAAAAATCACAAATTTCATCTCTTTTTTTAATTTTTTTTTTCAAGGACGATATTGAGCTTCGCCGTTCGATATTTATAATTAATGACTATTAAGCACACACACAGGCGCGTTTTCGCGTTTCTGCGTCCCAATACCAAATGTTCTAAGAACTCATATCAGTCTGTTGGTATGAGTTCTTAGAACGCGAAGACGCAGAAACGCAAAAACGCTCCAGTATGGGGGAGGCGTTATACTCATACGAAGAAAAGGCTGAATAGCGAAGCGACCTCTTTTGTCACTGGGCTGAATGCATGATGTCTATTGCCAGTATAATGGTTAGATGTACGCGAAGTTTTTGAAAGAGTGAAGTGTTTTTTTTTTAATTACTTACCACCCTAGGGCTTTTCTTGCTACATTGCCCTAGAGCGCTAATTGGTTACCTACAAGCCCCATTTGGGGGTAATAATGACCTACTTACCGAATATGAGAGATGTAAACTTCTTTAATAACCCCGTAATTTAATGAAGCACTTTCCATAAACCGAACGAACGAAACGAAAGGACGAATAATGATAATAATATCTTCCTACTTTATGTTGGTAAAAATTTCAAACAACTCCGAACTTTGACATTAGCTGGTGAATTATCGTGGTCTCTTCGGTGTCATTTGTGAAGTTTGAACTGAACTCGGTGCCCTGGGAACGGATTCTTTTCGTTCCCAGTTTGCTCTGGGCGGCGGCCAACTTGCTGGCACACTCAATTTGTTCAGAATGTTTATTCTGTATTCGTTGAGCAAATATTGGAACGTAACAACTATTTTTAAATTGCGCGTGGAATTTACTATCTAGGTACTAATAATACTTTACATAGAAGCACTAAGAGAATTTACATTTTTCATTATCATCATTCATACTCCTGCCCTTCTGCCATTTTAGTTTACCCAGTTCAAAGCCGTTCTAAACACAAGAAACCTGAAAAGCAATTGTCTCTTGTTTAATATGGCCTCAGGTATCACGAGACACTTCATCAATTTAAACCATCAAGTCAAATTAATTAAAAGAACTTGTAATTTTTTTTTATTGCCAGCCTTTAAAAGGATCTTCTAAACATTTGAAAGTAGAAACGAACGAAGCATTTGTTCCACCTTTTTCAGAGTAATGGCATAAAATCTATCTTCCTAAATCTTTATTTGCGTGGCTTCTAGACATAGAGGGCCTAAAGTTAGGTCTAACAAAGGACTTTGATTAATCATGTAATGCTTTCTATATGGGATCACTGGGATCTAACGTAACCTTTGAATCCTTAATAAATTAATTCTAATATTTTTTGACAAACTGTTCTGTGTGAAATGACGAGTAATATTTTTTTTTGGAAAATGAAGACATGCTGCACCGGGCCCAATTAAATTGGGAGAGTAGGAGAATGATGATGATCTAATTTCTTTAAGAAACTGTGTCCAACATAGTTGGAAATAGGTTGGTGATGATAATAACGATTACAATAACTCTCCTTTTGGTCTTCGCAGCAGTCGAGTAAAAAATAATAACACATGACAACACGCTAAAGTAACTTACCTATAATTCAAAGTTTTGAGATTCAATTTCAAATTCTCAAATCCCGCAATAACATAGGAATCGAACAGAAAACTTTTATAGCTAGTGCTTACAAAGAAAAACAATTTACAATTACATCCAGTGCCAGTATTATCTAGCTTTAAGAGTTACAAAACTCATCCTGTGGAAATCGAGATACTGAAAAGGGCTCTCAATGCTTCTACATTCGTAAAAAACAGCGTTTCTCAAACTCTTGAACCCCCAAATACAATACTTATTTCTAGAATAGCGGATTTTCTTGAGTACGATTGCAATTGAATTTCGTATGTTCATAAACTCAAACCTTTATGGGTCTGGACAGAAAGTCCTTTTGTTATTACTATTGCGTTCAGATATCTAGTTTATACTAAATCGTTTTGGAACCTTTTTATTCCAAACAAAACCATAACTAAGTATTAGGAACATGAACATAAATCAAAGAGCACTGATTGCATTTCTTTTTACCCGACTGCGGCGAAGCCCAAAAGGAGGGTTATGTGTTTGACGTGTATATATGTATGTAAGTATGTATGTATGTATGTATGTATGTCCGTTTCTTTGTTCCCTCTTAACTCATAAACGGATGAACCGATTTGAATGAAATATACGTCGTTAGATTCGCCTTGATGGCGCGAGTGTTATAGGCTACATTAAAATTAAAAAAACAAAGAAAAATTGTGGATTTTGGGGGCCAAATCGCGGAGATTACAAAAATATATGACACTTATATGTTTAAAAGAAATTCAAAGTGAGAAATCCTATAAACAAGCACAAAAGTTAAATAAATCATCTGCGATCATCAACGAAAGAACAAATAGGTAAAAGAAAATAAAAAGTTGGAAATAAAAAAAGTAGTTAATATATAATAAAGCAGGCGGGGTCCATTCTTTTTTAATTTTTTCTTTTCATAATTTAATATTCAAATAAACCCCGCCTGCTTCCAAGTTTTGTTTAATTTTAAATGTGCTTGTATTTTTGCTTTTCAGTTTTTTCAGTCGGGTTTTCTAGTTTTTTAACTACTTTTTTTTATGAGTATACTAACTAAGCTTTTTTTATCGCCAACTTAATAGTCTAAAAGCAACTTCTAACCATCTTCATCTTTGATGATGTTCTCCAGCCCATATCACAATAAATTTGGAGCCGTAGTAACATTACTACTTCTTCCACATTTCTCCTTATGTCTTCATCTTATCAGTTATCTTCTTTCTATCTAAATCATCTTTCACATTCCATCCATCTTTTCTTTGTTCTTTCCGTAGGGAAAGACTACGAGAGACTACTATGAGAGTAGTCCCATAGCCCTAAACATACGTCATCATCATTCTCCTACCCCTATCCCAATTTATTTGGGTTCGGCCCGTCTATTCTCGCTTACCATCTGTTCATCTCCAACTCGTCAGCTCATCAGACACCTCTTGTCTTGCCAGTATATCCTTCCACTGCCTTCATAGTTTTCTCCACAACCAATTTAATGAACTAGTTTTCACCAATTAAATAAAAGATTGAGTAACACTGACACGGTACATTGACACAGTTCAATCACAGCAATGAGACAAAAGAAATAGTTCCCTTCACGTTCGTATTAGGTAAGTTTTAATTGAGTTTTTGCAACACCCTTCCGTGACTAGTGAAGTAGCGATGTTGCGTTCTTGCCTGCTTCGGTTTACTTTTATTAGTTTTTATTGTAGCCCGTTACTTAGTTACATGATACATTGTGAGCTTTGTATTAGCGTATGCAAATGTAATAAGGAAGCAACGTGTTGAAGTAGAATTTCTGGAATTTGAGGTCGTTTTTATGAGGGGTTTGGTCTAGTTTGTTTTTTTTTTTCGTTCCGTGCTCCTAGTTTTATCAACGAGTTTTGTATTACCCAGTTATTGGATTGTGTGTGGGTCGAAGATAATTGTCGCCAAGGTAAAACATTCTAAAGTTCGACCTAAGTCAGAGGTACATGGACGGCATAAAAACTATGATGCCAGGTTAGGCACTAGCCACACGATAACGAAGAATGTAAAACATTGGTATACAACTACATTTACAGAAACTGACCCTAACAATTATTATGCACCTAGTTGCGAAAAGACTAGTCAAAGTATCCCAGAGGAAAAAACACAGAGTTCTTTGGAAAAAAATCCTAGGAAATTGAATAAAGATAATGCAAGAGTTCATTAAGTTCTAAACTTCTTTATAACGTATAATGAGGTGAATTAATCTTAACTTCGAAATTAAGTGCTTTCAAATTTAAAATGCAAAAAATTCAATTAGGAGACCTTAAGCAAAGCGGAAGGAGTCCAATTAAAACTATGTCTTCGTCGAGAAACTGGTAAAAGGTAAAGTGGATAGACAAGGAAGCACTGAAAAGCACTTTAGGGCCTTTTAAATTAAGCGACGGCTTTAAATTATTGGAATTTAAATCGTATTTACGACAGTAAACATAGAAGAAGCTGGTAATCGTATCCGGTTAATGAGAAAATCTTTGACAAAATATTTTTTCGGGCGTAATGAAGGAAAATCTTTGAAATGAATTAAATATTACAGGGTTTGGAAAATTAAATGAATTGTCAAAATTGTTTGGTGGCTGGACATAATAATCAAATGACAATAATATTTCAAAACACACTAATACAATATTTGATTAAAAAAGGTATTTGCGATTAGAAAGGTATTTGAAACTTTTTAACCCTTAAATTGGCAGAGTACTCCACCAAAGACATACACTTTGAAAACATCAATTGTGGTAGTAATCTAAAAAACAATACCTGTTATTATCATTTTTAGCTTGCAATAATTGTGTATTTTAGTAGATAAAATATTTGGATGTGATAAAATCAATAATTATCCGTCAAATTCAAAATATCTTCGAAGCGGTCTGACGTCTCAGTGTCACATGAAACCTTTTTAAGTTTTTCTGCGCTTTTTTAGTTGGGACTTGTGGTTATTAGGCTTTACATTGCACAGGGATATTATATACAACATCAATCGTCCATAATTTTATGTGTAAATTACGTAATTGCAATTTTATGAGTTTGAAACTTTGTGTGTACTCCCTGAATACCGTTGCCAAGTACGCGCAAAATAGACTTCGGTATACATAAAGTACATTGCCAAGTATACAAAGAAATAGAAAAGGGGTTTTTTGTTTGTTTTTGATATATAATGATATCGATTTTATGTCGTAAAGCATGTTATTTTCTCTTTTCCTGCAGCACTTGAACCTGACACAATCATATAAATTCAAGCTTTGATCCCGAAAGAAAATGCATGATCCGATGACAGTTTCTTGTTTTGATGATGAATCACACTTCCTCTACCAAGCTCAATTCTCACCCACTATGAATGTTCAGTCTTTCAAAGTCAAATACACATACAACGTTGTAACGTACTCCTTACACGAATGCTTCAAGAGGTTTTTCCGTATTCATCCATCAATATTATAATGCCATGCCAACATGGAATTAAATTCAACCATTATCTACTCCATCTGTAGAACTTCTACTGTCACCAGTTCCATAGCACATTGTAATCTTCACCTGTGCCGATCTCTAGATCTAAACGCAAGTAGCTTTCAATCTCCACTTTTTGCTCCATGTAGTACAAATACAAGAAAACATATTTCACACTATAGTTGGCAATGTACTCCCGGTAGTACATCGAATTTCGCGAAAACTGTAATATTCAGATTTTTTTCACAATTTTTTTCAGTCTTCTGGTATCATAATAAACCAGGAAATAACAAAAAAACATTAAATTTTAGAAATAATTTCATTTGCCAATTTAAGGGTTAAAGTAGCCGTGAAAGCCACAAATCTTGCATTCGTTTTATCATATCATTATCTTTATTGAAATAAAGTAGGTATTTAAAATCACAGTCTCAATCACTCATCAAAACTAACATACACCACTTTTTCACACGACTGTACACACCATACGTTTACCAGCTAACTTTTAAAACACTCAACTTAACTCGAACGCTGTACAGTCGTGCAGTAAAGTGTGAATAAATCTTCTTTAGTGGCATCGCACCGTTTCTAGCCCATAAACACGACAGTGGTCAACAAACAATGTGCCCTGCTCAAGAAGCGTCATTTATCGTCGGCACAAAAAGTGGCTTCGGCCTCGGTATCTACGGGGTTGTTCAGCTGGAGCAAAAACGTGTTAAGATGGCGGGGATTGTAAACGCGGGAATTTAACGTGCGTGTGTTTATGTGTTGATAGTAAACAGTAGAAAATTAGTGCTTGTGTTTTAGGTAGAGTTGAAGATTTTAAATAGTATGTTTAAGTGCTTAATTAGGTTGCCATATTTTTTTACAAAATGGGCCTACTCGTCTTGTTTTCGGTTACGCCTGGAATGGAATGGATGAGGACTATGATGGAACGAGCATGCCTAGAAGATCCCTGTTCGTTCTTGCTTTGAAGGCAGAATTTACTGTTAGAATTACTAAGTATGCATTTTTATTATAATATTTTACATGCAATTGTCGTATCCGTATCAGTACACGGTATTTTTTTGTGGAATTGCTCAATTTACATTAGCTGATGGAAATCGCTTTTCAAAAACATTAGCATTTTACGTAGTTTTCTTATTATTTATAACTTTTCATACAGATCATGTTTTTTCAAAAAAAACCTTTGTTAAAAGAAGGCTGAACAGACGTCCAAGTTCTATAAAAGTTTGTTCAGAAAAAAGTTCTTAAGACCAAGACACTAGCGGAGGTCATTCATCCGATAAAATGTGGCTACTAGATATATAGTAAGGATAATACATTTCGTAAGTTATGTTGGTTATGACTGCTACTGAGGTGGTGGTTGCTAATGATATTATTACTGATGCTTAATAACTACTACAATGATTAACAAGTCACTAAGCTGATGGCGTGGCATTGAGCTGGCTACTAGTGCCAAATCAATGGAGCTAAAACAAATGGTACAAAATATGTGGGCCAAACCATCCACTATGTGACGCTGGTGATAAAAGATGGCAGGAGCAGCTGGACAAAACCAGCGGCCAATGATGCATATCAGTCCAAGATTGGAAGAATAAGGAGTCATGTCAAGAGGTTTTGCGTACATCATACAAATGATGACGTATCCTACTATTCGTCAGATCGACGGAAAAAGTATTTCAATCCAGAAGTTACAGTTTGCTTTTTATTAGTTTTAAACATTTCAAGGGAATGTTTTTCTGTTATCCTTTAAACAAAGCTCGTGATAGACGGATGGACGGTCACACAAGTCATGAGTTCCGTCGGAACACAAAATGAATTAAAAACTTTCTGTAGCCCATTCATTTTTTTTTATTCGTTCTGACTTTGAGTTTTCACATTCGTCAGACACTGGGTTGAAATTAAAACGTTTAAAAACTTATCATAATTAAAATAACTATCTCTGGAATATTACGTAAGTAGGTCGTGTATTTTTTATGACTTATTGTTGTTGGTTGATTTTTACTGCGGGACGTTCGAACGTGTCTTTAGGTAATTTTTAGGGTAAAACAGAACCAAAACCCTCGACAAGAATTTGTGTGAGATACCATCATACCACAACTAGAAAGCCCAATTTAAAAACTTTTTTATTTACAAAATAAACACTGAAAAGTGGAAAATAACTTGACTGCAGGAAGTCGGGTGTTCCAGAAACGCGCGTCGTCTGCGCGTTTAAAATACGCCGTGTGCTAGGGGCTTTAGTGCTGGTTTTCGGAAGTCAGTTTAGTATAGTTTTTGCTGTTCATTTGACTTAAGTAAACAATTGATTTTATCTGAATATTTATAAGCCTAGAAGTCGGAGAAAAAAAAATGTACAGCAAAGAAAAAGAGAAAAACATAAAAAAGCTCCTTTCATCTTGACCTCGGGTTGAAAAGTCGCAAATAAATAAATCCGATAATCCCCGAGTTTTGAAGTTACTTTGATGTGTCTGGTTTTTTTCGTGTACAAATATGAACCGTCAAAGGTAAAGGTATTATTACCTCATATTTAATGGTGATGGAATTAAATAATGCTTTGGATTAACTGTTTTATACGCTATTTAACGTATATAAATAAAATCTGGAGTTATTGACGCCCGTGCTACGTTTAATTAATTTGATATTTATTATCTATATAAATAAAAAAAGAGAAGTCCTGACTGACTGACTGACTCATCAACGCCCAGCTCAAACTCTTGGACCTAGAAAGCTGAAATTTTGCACAGAGGTTCCCTTTATAGTGTAGACAAGGAATAAGGAAGGATTTTTTGAAATTCAACCCCTAAGGGATTTAGATAGGGGATGAAAGTTTGTATGGAAAATCGTCATTTTCACGCGGGCGAAGCCGCTGGCAAAAGCTAGTTTTAAAATAAAATAAAACTTAATGTACCTACACCTTTCCAAATACTAATAAGACTTTTGTGGATATTATGTGATTTTCTTTTTGGTAGTATTTTTTTGTTTTATGTTGTTGTCCCGTGTGAGTCAAATGAATACCATTTCTTTATTAGACCAATTACTGTTACCTCCGATCACCTAAAACACAGTATTGCCTAGTTCACACACGAATTTATTATATGTAGAAAAAATGCAACTTATTAAAAAAAGAATGCGTTCTTATACCTGTATGTTACATTTTTTAATTTTCCTCTTATGTTTATTTTTCTTACTTACTTTATGGAAGATTAAAAGGTTAATGTATGCGTTTAAGATTCTTAAAGGACAGAAAAAACTCTCATAGCCAAGGCTCACTCACCCCACCCGATCAATTTACGAGTACCTATTTGCAATAATTATGCTTAGACTTCTAGTACTTAGATATCTAGTACACTTTATACGGTTTACTAGGTACTCAATCGTCTTTATGAAGTCAAAGGATTAGTTCGCTCGTATGTCAGTTTTAACTTTAATAATGTGGCCTGTCAAAGGATGTAGGATATCAAAGAACGGTTATTTCGCTTTTACGGTAATGTTTGATGCGACGAAAGTTATTAGGCAATATTCAATACACGCTGGTTAACGTACTCAAAGCTGTACACGACGCGTTATTTAAATTCCAATTCGGAAATCATATTGAATATTTTACCATAATATGCAAAAAATGAAAAACATGGCGGGATCCTGTTAAATATTCGCCCTCACTCATCAATTTCAGAATAGACCAATAAATTAAAAGAGCCGCCGTGACTTATCCAAGGTTATTCATTTCTGGATGCTGTAGTACTCATAAAAGTGCGAAGCCGATAAAAATCTGACGTAAAACTTCGTGAAAAGAAGTGGGGATAATTGAAAAACCTGATCTCTCATTAAAATCTCTCGCCTCCGTCCGTTTCAAAATTAAACACGGCCATATCGCAGTCACGTCGTGCCTCTGCCCACTTTTTATGACTACTGTCCAGGAGCAGCGATGGCAGATAATTCAAGTTTTTTTACTCTTATCCGCAACAAAGACTACCTCCGAATCGTTTTGAATAATTTAACCCTAGCTTCGCAGTTAATATAATAAGATTTGAGGTAAGGAGGCCTCGTTTTTACGAATTTCTTTGTTGGATGTGAATTTTCACAATAATGATATTCGTGCTAAGGGTTGTTGTGGAAAAGGCGATTTAATTTGAAGAAACATTTTCTTGCTGACGTCATGCGTAGGACGTGTTTTGCCATAGGCAGAATTTTGTTAGGTTTCCCAATTTTCAGCTCAATGTAAGCATTTAGAAAAGTACATTTTCAATAGAGGAGCTCGTTTCTACCTACTGACACTGCTTGAATCCATCTTCAGATTTGGCAGCGCTTGTCTAGGTTGATCTGTGGATGGGTGACCAACTATTACATACCGACTTTCCTTCGTAGGTACTTTAGAAAGCACGTTAAGCCGTTGATGCCGGCTGTCATTAAAATTACAGGTAGTCAGTTTCCCGAAAGTCTGACAACCAGTCTCACCAAGAGGTATCATGTCATAGTTTAGAAAAGGCTAGGCAGATGATACTCGTAACATTTTACAAAAATAAAAAACAAAATGCGCTGTCTTTAACAAAGTTTGCGCGGGTCCTTAGGCGACCGACATTACCCCGGCTTATATCATTATGTGGGTAACACGATACACCGAGGCTCTAGATTCAATAATGTCTAGACTCTGATTCAGTTTTTTTTTGTTACTGTATTTACGAAATTAGGGTTGGCTTCGTTATTTTACTGAATGTACTTGGTTTCTCCAGAAGTTTTTAGATGATTGCCACAAACCTCAAACCAAGTAACCCAGTTGGGGTTTATTAGTACGTTAAATATTGCTTAATTGAGGTATATCTTTTTTGATAAAGATATTCCTGTTTATTTTATCATTTTTGAAGATAAAATCAACAGGGATAAGCACTTGTATTTTTCATTATTCAAGGTTGCGTAAATTTGTATAACCGAATAACTGGACTGTGTAAATCAGATCAGCAGTCGCTCTAGACTGGCCTCAAAATATTTGGGAAAACGTTAACCAGATGATAAAATTTATGACTGCGTAATTTTCTACCAGTATACAATTTAAGTTAATCATGAATTACATGATATTAATTGCGTTAATTTGTACGAAATAATTGGTATGTTCGACATAATCTGTGTTCGAAATAATTGACTACAGCTTTGATTACCTACTCATACGTCCAATGAAAACAAATTATGATTTAAATTGTAATTATTGACTGATTGAAAATACTGATTTGGAGCTCGTGGCTTAATAAATAACGGTCGATCTTTAGGTGAAGCCGTGTTTGCCTATGTTGGTTCTTGAATTGGTGACGACCAATTGCATATCGAGTTTCCTCTGTGTCTCGGAAAACACGTTAAGCTGTTGGTTCCGGCTATCATTTGCAGATCTTTAGAAGTCGTTACAGGAAATCAGTGACTCAAAAGTCTGATAACTACTCTTACCCAAGGGTATCTTATTACCCAGCGCAATTGGATTTTGGAGGTTAATTAGGCATATAGAATACCGGTATTCAGCTGCATCTGGTTAGTTTAGGAGCCTACCCCACTTTTACACTTGCTGCATTCTTCTTACAAAATTCACTCCAAACTCTAAAACAAGATTTTCAGTAACAAATGAGCTATACTTAAAATGACATCGCATTTTAAATATTTCTTCAGGAGCACGCCACTCACGCTACGGCTTGCAAATGCACGAAAACTTTAATGCTGCCTTAGCGTGTTCAGAAAAAAGAAAAAAAAACTTTAGAAAGATTGCTACACCGATTAATAAATCGGAGGTGGTATGATTTGTGTGTTGTTAGTATGAGCTAAGGCGTCATTAATTTAGACATGCTACACTAGGTTTATGATGGAGTAGCCAGTATATTTTGGTCGTTCATGTAGTGTTGAGCAGCAAACATATTTTTGAGTATTTGCAACAGACACACAACAACACAAAAAAACTGTGTTTTTGTAATAGCCAACTGCTTGCACTCGGTTCAACTTTCGGTTCACAGTCAGCAATGAGAATGGTAAAAGTAAATTCAAAACTAAAAGTATTTATTTCAATTTGATGAGAGATGAATGTCAACAAACAATTAGACGAAGGTGCAATCCCAGCCATAAGCATAATCACTTGTGCAACCACTGTAGTTGCCCATTCCAAAATGTAGATCTCTATGGAAAAGAATAAAAGTAAAAAAAAATGTATTGGATTGAGATAAGCTATCGAAGAGCTTATTTTAAGTCATGATTGGTCAGACCCTCGGATATGTGTGTATTTGTGGCCAATGGCCCTTTTGAATTCAATGAGAATCTCCAAGTAACCTTTACAATTGCAAAGTCGGTGATTTTCCGTGGGCCAACAGTACACCGTGAGAAAATTCACTACCCACCAACATAGATTTAGTTTCCTTTCGTCGCGTGCCAATTTAAATTGGCTACACGTAGGTGTTGTTAAAAATGTAAGCGTGACGGCTTGCGGTCAGTGACTGTGAAGTTACTATCGAAGGACCAAGTAGGGGATCGGACTGGGTCAAAATAATATGATTCTGTTTAGTCCGTAAGTTAGATTATCGAAAAATATTGAATACGTGTTTTTTTGTTTTATCAAATCAATAAAAAATGACGAAGATAAAACGCGTCAAAGATCTTGGAGTGGGGCTTGAAACGTCACTTGTGTCGTCAAAATGTACTATCATATGACGTCACACGAGTTTTCGAAGCACTGTATCGTCTTCATTTTAAGTTTACGTGAAAAAAGAAAAAATACGTGTCCAATAATTTTTGGAAATCTATCTGACGGACTAATTAGTTTTTTTTTGTCCGATCCCCTATTCTATTTGGTACTGGAAACTTTACTTCAACTGCGAAGATCCGGGCTTTTTTATGCAAATAATTACTGTGTATTAACATATTGACTTTGATTGTCTCATCAAAATGGTGATTATTATGACCAGATGTATGAATGTCATGATCATTTTCACTTAACAACAATCACTACTGGACATAGGCATCTTCAATCTCACTCCATCTAACTCGATTCTAGCAACTCTCATTCAGTTGGTACCAACTACCCTGCGACCACCGCTCCGCCAAACCCCAGGGGGTTATACCTTACGCGATTACGGTGATAAGTATGTGTGTCTATTAGGTACAACTCTGTTTAACCCTTCGGACATTACATAATATGTGATGTTATATAAGATGTGGTGGGAACATTAGGGCTGTTTATACTAACCGTAGGCTGAAATAAAATGTTGCCTTTCTGAGTGCTATAAGCTTATCTAGAAAAATAATTGGTTCATTGTTGCAAAATATAACTTTTATGATTGTATAGCGTGTTTGAAATAAAAATGTATTGTTTTACACGACCCCACGTATTGGTTAGTTTTAAAAGTGACCTGCAAACGACATTGTTGCCGTTGCAAGAAGAAATAAGTGGAAATTGCAGTTTTATAAGTACTTATGTTCGTGAGATGACCATTATCATTATTCATAATTAACATTGCGTCTGAAATCTTCGAGAAGCAGAGGTTTACATAATAGAAAATCAACATTTCGCCAGGTATCTTTAAATATTATGTAATGGAAAACGAGCCGATTGCCTAACATCCAGAATCTGATGGGTAAACACTAAAATACTTTGCTCGAGCTGGGAATCGAAACCAGAATATTTTTTATTAGAATATTTCTACGGAATAATTTTATCACCTCACTTAGATAAATGGTAACAATAAAAGACTACATTATCTCATAAAACTGAGTAGAATATCAAAGGAATACTGTACCAAAAGTCCGACAATTCCAGTACAATCGTGGTACTAAATCACAATAAATACAAAAGCCATTTTGATTTCTCACAATACGTAAACAACACATGGCACACGTTGGTAGACCTAACAATAAATTTAACAAAATAGTCGAACCAATTGTACGAAATAAAGCTAACTTTGATAATAACAATGAAATACTGACCCGCCGACTACAAAGTAATTATGTAGACGTTATAATATGAGTTATATAAAGGTTATATAAAGCTCCCAGTTCCTGTATTCACTACTCTTCATGAATCTCGGCAACGTGGAGCTATAAAATTGTTGAATAAATCAAGTTAAATTGTTTTATGTAAACATTTTTGACGTTGCAATGATTCGCGATGTTGAAGCGCTTCGAGAGATGTTATGGTACTTTGAAGTGCAAGAAGTACAACTATATTCATTAGTTGAACTTTTAACTGCTTATTTTATTATGACCAACATTGGTACACGTCTCTCCAAGATACGCATTACTTGTTTCGGTGAAAACATCGTCTGGAAAAACCAGCGCGTGTGAGACATATTTCTCAACGGCATGTAAAGTCAGGTCCAGGCCCATGGATGAGTACGCGTACGTGTTCCACGCGCGCCTCAAAGAGATGTCAGCAATATGGAAGGGGCCCGCAAGGGCCGACGCCTGTCGGGGCTGTGGATTATCGAAAGGTTAACGCGGCTCCGACACAAGGGCGAAGAAGGAACATGGGTTTGGTTTTTAGTCAGTAGAAGTCTAACACTCCTTCGCTCTGCCCTCTTGGGCGGGGGGGGGTTATTCGATGATTTTCCACCCACCAAAAAAAAAAAAGGCCCATGGATGACATAAAAACTCTGACACCACGTTTGAAAAATAAAGAAGCTTTTTTGTAATCCATTCCATCACCAATGCTCTCAAAACGGTTAAGAAAAACAGTGTAAAACTGGCATGGTTAAGAAATTCGTTTTTTATCTCTCAAAAGGCTTTCACAATGAGGTATCGTAAGCAAATGATCCAACGTGAATAAAACTCATATTTTCCCTTCAAAAAGGCAGACATAAAAGAAAACAACATAGTCGTAGTACCTATTGCCAGCATGTAGTGCCGTCGAAGTCGGTCCTAACTCAGCGGTTAACGTTGCAAACAAAGTTTCTCTACAGTTTGATTTAAGAACCCGCCTAGTAACTTACCCGTGTTGGTTAACAAATCGTTATTGGTAGGATGTGGTGCGAATGGTTTAGTCTTGATGTTGTAAGAACGGAGAGAATTTCCCACAAAGTTAATGAGAATTTTTGAGGTGCTTGAGGTAATGAAATTAAAATTATTGAAAGAAGACAGCATATTGTTTGATTAAGTACCTACATAGTCCGCACCGCGGAAAGATAAGATTTTGGGCGAGAGAATCTGAAACTTCCTGATTCATCTTTCATCAAATCCTCTCGATGAGCCTGGGTATGAGGTACCGTGCCAAGTTGGAAAAGTTCAAGCACCAGAAGACATACTCAGATCGACCACAGCTAAGACAATTTCCGCGGACAGTGATTTTTATTTTAAGCCGCTTTCTTTACCCGTACATAATTGTATAAATACCTATGCATGTGTCAGCAAACAGTGCTACTTATGGCCTTATCATACTAGCGGATTGCGAACGTCTTCAAAGCGGAGCGGGCGCGCAACGAATTCGTTACGGACACACAACGAACACACCGCGCATGCGCAGCGAATTCGTTGCGGACGCGCAACGGGATCGCCGCGGACAGTGTATGTGTATTGTAGTGTGTAGTGTATCGTACGGCGATAATTTGCTACACACACGCGACGAAAACGTAACAAATTCGCCACGCGTGCGCGACGTCTTCGCTGCGCAGCCGCGGCGTGTTCGCAACGCATTCGCTGCGCGTCCGCTCCGCCCCGCATCCGCTCCCAAACCGCTAGTGTGATAAGGCCCTTAGACCAAAAAATTACTTCTTTTGAAACATTGTTTCCCGTTGATACGTTAAGAAGAAGAAGATTGAGATTTGGAATGAGAACAAAATGAAATAGAGAACTTTCAGCCCCCTTTTTTTTTACGGGTGGAAAATCATCGAATAACCCCCCCGCTCTTGGGCAGAGCAAAGGGGAGTGTCAGACTTCTACTGACTAAAAACCAAACCCATGTTCCTTCTTCGCCCTTGTGTCGGAGCCGCGTTATCCTTTCGATAATCCACAGCCCCGAAACTTTCAGCCCCTCTGTCGTTTATGATACCAAAAACCAATTACGGTCACTCATAGTGCCGTTACCAAAAGAAAGTAGCACTTCGTTTGTTTCATACTCCTTGTTTTTATAGAACAGAATAATCCGTATTATTCCTCTGCATAGTTAGAATGAGTTTCACGTATTTCTTCATCGATGTCTGATTTGGTTTTTATTTTTCTTTATCATAACTTATTTATCAAGGGAAGTAGGGTTACAATATTATGTGGGTAACCTATTCTCTGTTGATTTGATTTCCTTTGATTATTGGAAATTGAGTTTAGTTTTGAAAGTACTGCCCTAGTTCCGCCTCCGTAGTCTCTAGTTCGTTCCTGCCTGGTACTAGTTTCGTCTACGATGTAGCCGTAATGGATTTTTAATGTGTGTGTTATTTTTGATAATGTATGTGCGTAACTATTAATAGTGGAATTTATATGCATAATGACAAGAGTCCTCTGTTTGAAACGATTGATACTGCTACTGAATCCCATAGAGAAGTTACTGGAAGAGAACAAGTTATAAATTAAGCCCCACCTTTTATTGTTGCCCCACTTACCTAATGTTTTTCTGGGACTTCGTCAAGCTTCATTTTGTCTCGATGCTTTCCTGGTGGCTGCTTCTGTTGATTCTGGCTTTACTGAAATTTAACAATATTGTGACGGGCTTGTCTAAAAAAACCCTACCATTGGCCAGCTGTGGGATAGTATAGTAACAACAGGCTTAATAAATAAAAACAATGGCCGTGATTTTTAAAAAAGAAACGATTGTTTATTCTAGTTAAAACCCTGTTGACACACAATTTTACGACGCACTTAAACTTCTAAAGAAATTCATCATGAATTTAACGACTAGAGGCCCACCCAATTCGGCTTTTAATAAACTTGAACCATTTTTTAAAATTTTCCCAAAGGCTAATTCAGACTTTGTAAAGTAGAAATATTGAGTTGGTATCTGAATAATAAAAGAAGTCTGAGACATTTTTACACAATAGTGGTTTAAGAGACGATTTAATTTTGGGGTTTTCTTACTTTATTACTTACTGTTACTTTTTAAAGAATATTAATTTTCTTTTAATCGTAACGTAGTCGCGCAGTTAAATTTTTTCTTTTTTCTTTTTAAAAAAACGTTGCCCCACACTAGGAATTTCTCCTGTATCGTGGGTGCGTTCACAAACATTTAAACTTACATACACAAATACCCAGACCCGGAACAACTATCTGTAGGCCATACAAATATTTGTTCCGTGCGGGGATCGAACCCGCGACACGCAGCGCAGCAGTCCAATCGCTCAGCCACTGCGCCAACCGTGTGAAAATATTGAGGTTTTGGTCAGTTTTAGAGAGTACCATCTGTCGGCGCGCCTCAAAGAGATGTCAGCACTAGGAAAGGGAACTGGGAAAAGGGGCAGATTCCTACCAGGGCTACGGGACTGTTCGAAAGAGATTCCGCGGCCCCGGAACTCAAAGTGCTAAGAAGTGGGTGGTCTTTTCTCAGTTTATAGGAGTCTGACATTTGCCAGATCGGAAGGAGTCATTAAAATTTGATGATATCCGACTCAACCAAAAATAAAGGGGGTCCGTGGCAATTCTGTTTTAACAGTTACAGTTTGAAGAATGAAAAAAGGTTTATACAAGTATCAGACAAAGAGAAAGTTTTATTAGTTCCCGATAGCTTAAATTAAACATAGCCGATCCAATTACACGGCCCAATTTAAAATTTGCCTACAGAGCTGACAGATGGCTTAACTTGTCGACTGTTTCATTAATACCGTTTTTTTACATAATCCCTGCGTAACAAGCATCAATCATGCCTAAAAGCATATAAAAAAAAATACACGTGCTTTCATAATAAAACTTAAAAAAACGTATATTATATTAAATCTTTATAGTAAGGGGATAGTAGGCATCACTGTCACACAGTCACCCTAATACCTACTGACGCCCAACAAAGACATGAAAAATGGTCGTGTGTTGAGCCATGAATGGATAAAGGTACCTCTTATCTGTGGGTAGACTCAACATCACATGTTGGAGCATTCACACTTGACGGTTTTTTTGCGTGTCGGATGCATAGAGGTATTATATAACTGTTGAGGTGGAAGCTATGGTAAGAGGGGTCCGAGAAACATGTTTTACAACTGGGAAAAAAAATGGTGATAAAAATTTACAATGTTTATGAGTGTACTTTCAAAGGATGGGGTGTACGGTATGCAGCATATATTTGTTTTTACCCGGTTCGAAACTATAGGAATACAATACATTATGCCTGTAATCCCCGAAGGGTTAGGCAGAGGTGTAACTATTTTACTAGTCCACACCACACACACACGACACACCACATTACACCACACCACACCACACACATAAGACCACATTTCACTAAGTTATGTTGAAGTCCTGTGTAGTAAGGGCGAGCCTATTGCCATCAATCGGGCACAACTACCGACTTCGTGGCTGCTACTGAGAAATTCCTACTGGAAAAACTTAATAACACTTTGCCAGACCTAGGAGTGGAACCCAGGACCTAATGCACAGCAGTACCACTAGACCAACGTGGCAGTCAACTAAAGGAAAAATAAGATTTTATTTGTATTTTTTCAAAGTAACAGAGGCAAATAAATCGATGTTTAAAGATAAAAACTTTATAACAAGTTTCCATGTTTCTCTTTAACAAAGAATGACACTGCATTGCACTGAGTTACTTCTATCAACTTTGAGTAACAGAAAACTTTTAGATAATTGAAATACTTCGCGATGCAAGTTTTTCCAACTTAACCTGTACCACCCGGGCACGGAACTTATAATATGATTAACCCAATTGAAGTCAGAAGGTAAGTGCATTGAACTTTGATACAACTTGTCCTTATTCGTGGTCGCGTGCCCCAAGCCCTGCTGGCGTGATCGTTTTATTAACAGTCATTACAGAATTTCCCAATAATAAGCCCGCTGAAACATTAGCCGTCGGCTACACGAAAACAGAATTAATAATGGCCCAAGTTTGTGGTTAATTCAGTTCACCATCTGCGCAAAATGTTTGGGAGATTTTTTTTTACATTCTATCCCTCGTGTTATACGTAAATATGGCGTCATTAGGCACTCAGCGTCGATGCAAACTGCCTTTATTAAAAAAAGAAGTATTTTTTTCTTTGAATTTTACGTTGCATTAAGCCGGGGATTCATCAATGTATCTATTATACCTACTTGCCCCAAGCTCGAAGGTATCAAGGGACTCATCCTTTCATTTATTGAAATGAAACTCCTTAAAAGCTACGTGTAGTATTCATTAATTTGGAATGTAATTACGAATGTAGCAATTAAGTAATTGCTGTATTTTCTATTTGCTGAACTTAATTGTGTTATTAATGTGTTCAAATAAAGGTTTGCCAAAATGTGGAACACCATAATTATAATTAGTTATGTGTATTCCATTTAATTATATACATACCACACCATTACTATTTCCAATCAACATAAAAGCCATAGATATCGTTTTAAATGGACAAAACAAATAGATGCTCAACATTCTTTCAACAAAATCCTCCTATTTCTGCAAACTGTTAAAATGTTTCACTTTCACATAAATCAATCACGTAAATATGAGTGGCTTGCAAGTCTCCTCAAAGTGTATCTTACGGAATCGCATAAAGAAAATTGGTTCCGAGCAATTTTGGTAATGCAAGAGTTGGCTGGCCGGGTTGGATACAGATGGCTCCAGTTTTGATTGAAGGATACAAATGTAGTTTTTTTGGGGAGATACGATAGCTTCTTGGTAATCTGGACTTCGCCCAAAATAATCCTGCAATGGTTATGTGCGGTACTGAGGTTTTATAGGATGGAAAAAGAAAACCTATGGGTATTGACAGGTTAGGTGATGAAAATACGAGGTTCAATAAATACAAGAGACAAAACAAGTATACGATTTTAGTTATTCGGTACATTTTCGACAAAATTCTATGAAAAAACATATACCCTCGAACCCGACCTGACCCTTTTTACTAGCAAACAGAATCAGAAATTATTTAACATAATTTTAAATCCGTAGAGCTGCTGAAATCGTAATTATTTCGAACTGCAACACATTGGAATAAAAATATTGGCGACCAGCCAAATTGAACTAATTAAACATATTTCGCGCTGTTCAATATTTAAAACACAATTAAAATTTTGCCGAAAGTATTCCCCATGATTTTCATTAAAACTTGTATGGAACTCTGATTTAAATACATAGTAGAAAATATAGCTACAACGCGTCAGCACATTTTGCTATTTAAGTATTTATCTGGTTTCCTTTTGTCACCCTCCAAAACACCTTTTTGAGGGGCGAACGAGCCCTTTGTCGTAGAAATCTCAAGAGTGCATTTATTATCTTGCAAATATGAAGCGAACGATGAAAAATTCAATTTAAAAACACCGTTATTTTTATGTAAGAGTAGTTTGAGGTTCTTAAAAGCCCCATTGTACTTTAACTTCCCCTAAAAACCGCCAAGCTACTTACATTAGAAAAGGACAAAACCGTTCGGCCGAAATTACTTTTTGTGTTAAACACAGATTATCCCACTTCAAACAGACGATTAAATCTCCCATAAAATATTTCAGGAACGTGAAACATTTTTTAAATTCGACTTAATCACATTTTAATCGAATTCCTAAAATTAAATTTCCTCGAGGTAAATACGAAAGGGGCGGGGGGGTTATGACTGTTTGATATCACTAATTTCACGGGTTCCGAATGCCTGCAATAAATTAGAGGAGAGGAAATGAGCTTGGCACTCCGGAAAGAGGAAAAAATGCTAATAAAATTGTACTTCGGTTGTTAATCTTAACCCTCGTGACAAAGGCAGTTTTGTTCTGATTTCAGATGCCTAGGTAAAGGGGGATTAATATATCCTAAGAGGCGACACGTTCCGCGGTTGAATTTAATTAAGGGTGAGCATACCTGCGGGGTTTTATCGCGGTGCTCATACCGATGCTTACGAATGTTCTACTTGTGTTTGTTTGTTTTAATTACTTTTTTTTTGTTTTACGGTTGTGAGTAATTAGGTTGGATCGCATTTTTTATTTTGTCAGGTTTATTTGTTTTCGTGGTGATGGGTCTATTTGTTTAAATGTTCTGGAGATAGGGTATTTTTGGGCTGTGAGTAAAGATATCTTTATTTTAAGATGGTTTAACGGTTGGGTAACAACTGTTTTCTATCTTTCACTGTCCCAAATGGTACCATTTGAGACAGTGAAAGATATAAAAAAATGTTTTTTATTATTATTGTATTTACTTAAGTTGCAAGTGTAAGTTATCCATCAGTCATGTGTTAATCTAGATTGACTAGTTTACCATCCTGATGGAAAAACTCACTAACACTTTGCCTGATTTGGAAATCAAACCCAGGACCTCGTGTTCATTAGTCTCACAACCACATTATGCAACCACAACACCTAGTGTTCGTGTAAGTCAAACGCCAACGTTATGTAAGTACATATAAAGAAACATAAAGATACAACGTCACAAACCTAAACGATAACTAAACTAAATAAAAACTAAAACTAAAAGTATTCTTTACTTCAAAAATATATTGAGCTCGGCACAAAACCGGGCTGAACTAAATACGAATATAAAGAGCAACACTGCCATAAGACTTAATCTCATTTGCAAAGCTAAACTAACTTTTTTCAAGTAGTAGCTTAGCTAGCTATCCCGGCCGGTTCGCTTCCAACCATGACTGTGAATTTCCAGTTTAATTAAAAGGAAACAAGGGAATGGTGGGTCTTCTCGTCACTTTTCAATGGGTTAGTTTTTGTAAGGGAGCAATTTTATAAACGACTAACTTTTTTTTTTAACTTTTGTTGGAAAGTGAATTCGTAAATTGTTTGGCGAATGATTTGAAAGTTTGTGTTTCTAAAATCAATGAATTTGCAGTTTAGAACCAGTATTCCTACGGGCAATTTTTGTAAGTATTAATGGCTAAGAAAGTCTACAATATATAGGTATTTGCAAGGTAGATGTGAGTGGCAACGCCGGGAAGAGACGCCCTAGAAAGATATACACTGACCTTATTGGTGACTTATTTCAGAAAGGACAGGTGCGTAGTACTCGAACCCAGCGTGCATGTATGACCAGATGTATGAACGTGGACAAGGCAAAAGGAGTATGTAGGGATCGTAACAGGTGGCGTTCTGTGGTTTCTGCCTACCCCCATGGGAAAAAAACGAGAATTTAATTATAATACCCATAATAACGGTCGTTTTTCCCCTATGTTCGCATGTACAATATCTCGTACGTGCGAACACATGGGTGCACCCATGTGTTCGCACGTATACGAGATAATAATATTCTCTCTCTTCTCTCGCTGTCATAGCTCCATCTCTTCCATCATCATCATCATCTGCCTAGCCTTTTCCCAACTATATTGGGGTCGGCTTCCAGTCTAACCGGATGCAGCTGAATACCAGTATTTTACATGGAGCGACTGCCTATCTGACCTCCACAACCCAGTTAATACTAGGTAATACAATACCCTTTGGTAAGACTGGATGTCAGAATTTCAGGTCACTGACTACCTGTAACGACTGCCAAAGATCTATATTTATGGCAGCCGGGACCAACAGCTTAACGTGTCCGAGGCACGGAGGAAACTCGGTATGTCGGGCGGTCACCCATCCACAGACCGACCTAGGCAAGCACAGCTTTACCTAAAGATCGACCTGAGTGGCAGTTCTTATTAAGCCACGAGCTCCATCTCTTCCATAGAACTTAATAAAATTAATTAGTATTATAATACAAACCCATCTAGATACAACTCTGTGGTCTCTGTCAGTCGCATCCAGATATTTAAATAGCTATTCATCGCGTCATTCGCCGGCGGCGGATTTATGGTTGACTTCGTTTCCGCTTTTTCGAAATCTATTACGGGATCCCGGCAACCCGGGAATTATCCGCAGGTATAAGTGAAAAAGTACGTCCCCTCCCGACTCGACGTTGCACTGTGTATTTCCTGCTCGACAATAAAACACAGTGTCGGTATTGGAGGAAAACTCTTTGATTTTCCGAGAAATATTTTGTAAATAAAAGTAACGAATTGTTCGAGGAAAATGGTTTTAAAAGTTTTTTTAGGGATTCTTTTAGAGTGTTCCATTTAAAACGTAGTTTGTGTTACTGTAAAATAAACGTTTCAGTAACTTTATTTTACAATATTTCCTTTTTTATAAATTCTGAAGCTAAAATCAAGAGTTCAAACTGAAAAATCAACTAAACTATTACCAAACAAATTTATTATAAAAGACGCCAGTACATAAAGCTACCCAAAACTGTCATATCCCATTCAACCTATGTATGTTTTAGTCAGTAAGTCGCTAAAGTGCCATAAATTAATAAATAAATGAAACCTAGAAGCATTTATACAATAAATAAAGCAAATATACAATAGAACCTAAAGCATTAGGTTCACCTAATGCTTTAGCGATAAAGTAACAGCCTCTGTAGTCGAGTGGTTTAGGCGTTTGCCTTGGGACCCGGTGGTCGTGGGTTCGATTCCCACGGGAAGCATACTTTGTGAAGTTGTTTCCAGTTTGGTTAGGACATTGCAGGCTTGAATCACCTGATTGTCTGATAAAAAGATGGCTCCGTGCTTCGGAAGGCACGTATAAGCCGGTGGTCCCGGCCGCCAAATGGCGGTCGTCAAACCATGTCAGAGGCCCTTGCGGCGGTTTAGAAACTCTGACACTAGGGTGTGTATGGTCGTTAGACCTTACTGCCCACACGATAAGAAGAAGAAGAAGCGATAAAGTTGAAAGTTTATAAATGAAAATTGACAGATTGTAGTAGCGTGATGTGCTGGCGTCTGTCCCTACAATAAATCTAGAAGCGAGAGTCAACATTCAGTATTTTTTGAACACATACAAATACTTAAACATTGTATTGTACACACACTTCAATCAAAATCAGTCAACTCTAACAAAAATAACACATTTCAATTAATTCGAACCACAAACAATGTACTCGTTCAACAAAGTATTTTTCTGCCAAGTACGTTACAAATCAGTACCTAGTACCTACATTCGAAGGGGAAAATTCCGTAAATCCGTTTCCCGGCTTTGGTTGTCGGGCCGTCCCACTGTCAATTAGCTAACAGGTAGTGGTACGAAGCCAGGTGTCAAGTGATGGTAATTAACTAGGAGATACTCCTGCGCCCGACTGTACCGTGTGTGCGGTGTCGACACAATGTGACCGTTACATGTACACTCGTGAACAGATATAGATAGTGCGGGAAAGCGTATTGTTTTTGTGTTGAATGACGGACCTCGATGCGTGTGTTTTCGTTTTGATTGAAAGTATTTTTCAGTTTGTATCTGCTCTGAAAAATATAATTAACACATTAGTAGCACAAAATTGCCTCAAACTGTCAACGAAATGTTGTAGAACTCTAGGCAAAAGGTTGGAATTTACACGAACCATAAACGACACAATAGTATCATCAAAAACACAGTAAAATAATAAAACTACCCGTTGACTTAGTCAACAAGCGATGCAACTGTTCTAGCTATAATCACACTATGTAGAGTATGTCCAAACATAATCTATCCGTAGATATACATACCTACATAGCCCAATAAATGTGTGAGCAGGAAATACAAGTGAATTCATTTCGGGATTCCGTATGCGGAAACAATAACTGACGTCTGTGTACAAAAGGGACTCCTTAATTTGGTAAGGCATTTCCCGGAGAATTCCGTGTTCCTACAGAACATCATTACTTTAGTAGAATTCCGTAACACTATGCCTCTTTTTCCTCGTTACGTAATTTTCAAAGGTTTTTCCGAGATTTTCCGAATAATTTTGAACCATTGCAAATTCAGAAATGTAAGAAAACACATTTACACTTGTACCTAACAAACAGCTGAAGGAAATGAACAACCTATAAAGTTTCGTAACATGAAGAACTTAATTAACCCAAAAGAAACTTTTGGGTTAAAAATGTGTAATTTTTACTAAACTTTCTTGTCGTATTTAATTTTCGTTCTGATGGAAACGGGAAATTTTATTATGACAATTTCTTCCTCGTACATAATTACTTTAGGAAAGAAAAAATAGAAAATGCTTAGTACTCTTGTCGCTACAAGCCCCATTCATCGAGAAAAAATTCTTCAAAGTGACAAAGAAACGATAGTAATAAAGTAACTCATCTGAAACGTTGGTTCTTGTCCTAGAAGTTAAAAGTTCTATTATGATTACGTCGTACTCTGAATAAAACACAATATACTTGCAAACCAGTCTAATATTTTTATAACCATTATATAGGTGACAATGACACCCGAGGGGCGAGTTTGCATTTCTCATCTATCTACCGTTACAAAGTGTAACCCTTGATTAGATTTAAAGAATGGCAACAAAGCAAGGGAAAGTGGGGTTCGACGGGACTTCATTATACATTTTTCTCTCTGTTTCTTTCCACCCCGTTCTCCCTCAGTAATCATTGCGTTCCTATGGCATGTCTGTGGAATTAAAGATAAAAGTCGAGGTAATAAAAGGGGAAATAGCCGAGAGATTGCTATAATATTAAAATATCTCAAAAAAAGTTTTGGAAGTCGGAGCATTTGGCCGAAATATTAGAGATAATATGCTGAGAATGAATTTACATATAAATTAAAATAAGATTAGCAGCAATACGGAATCCTTGGTAGCGTTCCGTAGGTTCCTTAAAAATATTTTGTGCACAAAATATAAGGCGCAAATAAACAGCCGACATGGCTTCGAATTCTTTTTGCTGAGAATTTACTAAAATTGTTTTCTACTTACATTTCCCGCATTGTGCAAAGTTTCAGATTTTAATAATATTGTTTTCTCAAAATATTGTTTGACTTTGTTTGATGGAATATTAATAAATGACAATAGACAATGAACAACATTTTCATACTATATTTTTCAACGTTGATCTTGATTATTATAATATCTACGGTGATAAGGAACACAAACTTTATAATAGCAATTTTTTTGAGATAATTATTGTGAACTTAATTATTACTGTTAAGAACTAATTGTTTCTTGGTACAGTCCGTACTTCAGTGGTTCTTTAGACCTTGCTGGTTTAGCATAGTATAGTGTTTTGATCAAATAAGAGGCCAGGTTCTTTTTCTTTATCTTAAAACTGGATATTCAAGATGGCGCTGGCGACAATTATCTGTTTTTAGGGTTCCGTATCTCAAAAGGAATAAACGGAACCCTTATACGATCACTCGTGTGTCTGTCTGTCTTACTGTCTGTCTTATCTCTGAAACTACTGAGCCTAAAATTCTGAAAAAAATACAGAAATTAGTTCAACACGTCGTATAGATTACAGGAAAACCTATAAGAAGTCATGTGCAAGTCCGGCTTGCATTTGGCCAGTTGTTTAGTTCTTAACCAGGTGTCAGAGTTTATTATACCGTCCATGAGTCTCTGACTTGGGTTGACTTGACCTTACTCTAACTTGGCAGTTGAGAAAAATTTATCAGGAGTGCTGGTTTCTTTACAATATTTTCCTTTACCGATAGATGTGATATTTCTACAATACGTATATGAAACCGAAACATCATAATTCAATCCGAAAAACTTTTTTAAACAGGTTTTACACCAGTTTACTAAACCTATCAATTAAAATCTATGTGTAATATAGATTTGGTTTAATTGATTAACATAGTATTAAATGTTTTCGTTGACGCTAAAATGAAACTTCAGAAGGAAGACTGCAAGCTGCCAAGTCTAATGTTTAGGCTAATAAAATTTGGGTTTATTTAATAGGAGAGGTAATTATTCATATTGATTGTCACTAGACTAGAGTCTAGTCAGTACTCATTTGTACTTTTTGTCTCGAAATTCTTAAATAAATGGCTAATATTGGAAATACAGTATAGAGCACTCTCATATTCTAAAAACATACTAAAAGGTAATACTTTATTTAAAAACAAGTTGTGAAAGTAAATTAAAAATTCTGCTTTGCCCGTGCTTACACGAATAAAGTAGTCTTGGCATTTGTTCGCTAATTGTAATGAGTTTTTAATTCCTGTAAGCCATTTTGGTTCGAAGCTCAAACATTCCCGGACTAGCGTTGTAATTAACCCATTTAATCGTAACAAGGTTGTTCGACGAAAAAAATAATCACCGAAACGATTATTTTCGACTTACAATATAATCGACTCCGGTACTTTCTTTGTTCGGTTGGAATAATTTGACTGGTAGAGAATGCCTTGTGGCATTAAGTCCGCCTATGTACCACGTTTGTGCATGAAGTTTAAATAATAAATAGTTTAATTTTTGGGTTTTCAGTGTACATTTTTTGATGTTCTTGGAGTACTTTGTCCAAACACTACTTTAGAGAAGTAAGTCGTATTATTGGTTCATCATTATCCCCTGCCTAGAATTTTCCTATGTTGGGATCGGCTTCCAGTCTAATCTGCTGCAGCTGAATACCAGTGGAGCGACTGCCTATCTGACCTCTACAGCCCCGTTGGTACTGGGTAATATGAAAACCCTTTTTTTTTTTTTGGTGGGTGGAATAACCCCCCCCCCCCCCCCGCTCTTGGGCAGAGCGAAGGGGAGTGTCAGACTTCTACTGACTAAAAACCAAACCCATGTTCCTTCTTCGCCATTGTGTCGGAGCCGCGTTAACCTTTCGACAATCCACAGCCCCGACGGGCGTCGAATATGAAAACCCTTATGTCAAAGATCCAAAATGTCAGCCGGGACCAACGGCTCAACATGCTTCCCGTGGCATAGAGGAAAGTCAGTATGTAATGGCTGGTCACTTATCCACAGACATGAATAGATATGAATAATTACAAGGAAAAATATATAGAGCAGTGGTGGCGGCCCTGACTTACGAACAGTAAGACTTGGTTGACTTGCGAATAGTAAGTCGTGGGTTCGTATCTAGGCCGGCGCATGACTTTATGTAATTTATTTCATCACCACTGCTCTCAAAACGGTGAAGGAAAACATCGTGAGGATGTCTTAGAACCAAAAAAAATCAAAGACATGTGACATCTACCAACCCATACTGGGCCCACGTGATGGATATAGCCCATCCCTCTCCTAGAGAGGAGGCCTGAGTCCCTGACGTCAAAGTAAATCATCAATTTTATCGAATAACTCGTGTGAAACCTAGTAACAGCCATGAAAGGGGTCTCCAAAGGCACAGTATAGAAATCAAGCTAAAACTTGTTTCGAGTGCGGTTGCACAGCAATCAACTTTGTAGCAAGTTTACGTCCACGCGGGCAAAGTTGGGCAATGTTGGGCAAAGTAACGCAACTTTGCCCACCCGTACCTGTTTAAGTTAAAAACATTTTCGTTACAAAAGAACTGTATGTTTAACACTTCTATCCACTTGAATCGATGTTACATTTGAATGGAAGGATTTGTAAGTTTATGTACTGTGATGTTTCTTGTGTGCTGGCTACATTGTGTTCAGTGGTGTAATTTTGTTAGTATATCAGCAGTTCTGAGTGTAACTGAAGTATCCGAATAGTAGGTACGTTTAGTTTACTGAAGCGTTGGTAGTTTTAGTGCTGATACTTTTTGTGTGTTTTGTGCATTTTATCTTATGATTTATTTACTATATCTACAGAGATACATGTTTTGTTTTGAGACGTTAGGCACTTCTACCTTATACAACATATCAGAAATAAAAAGGATCTTGTTTTGTTATGTTTTACACCTTTTTTTCTAGTAACTGTACTGTTCTATAGTTTGCCAGGTAATATTTTAAATTATTTTGATTTACTTGATTATTCGTTGTATAAGCAAAATTTTGTCTATCCATTATATTTTAGCCAGTTCTTCAAATACTTATTTTATAAAATCACGAAACTCTGATACATTTATCAATTAAAACTTTGTTTTTTATGGCTTTCTATTCCTTTTGATAAACCACTGTAAACTATTAATTAATTTTTATCGGAATATTTTCAGACTACCTATCTGTATTATTTTACTAAATTGAGAAAGGTATTACTTACTTAAACCTACTTAAGTACTCCATAGAAACCACTACAGCTACTGAGTAGGTACCAAGAGAGAAAAATCTCAAAAACGTGTCTTTTAAAAACCGGAAAATCTAGTCACCAAAGTGCAGTATAAGGAAAGACTCTAGCTTTTCTCATTTCAGCTACTGAACACTCTATATCAGTAACAGGTGGGGCACATAACTTTACGTAACGAACATCTAAAGTGGTGCACGACGAAATTGCGAACACTATGTCACAAGGCTTGGTACTGGTTTAAGGTTCAAAGAGATCAAAGAAAAAATAAGTACAAGAAGAAGTGTCTAAAGAAAGATTGTAAAGTAATGATTGGAAACGGTTGAACCTTATTTTTTTAACGTTTTTACATCTCTTAACTTTATTAACCAGCTTCTAAGTATCCTAGCGAATGGGTTGTAGTTGGCTATTTAATGGTTGGATCGCCAGTATTAAATGTCAGTTTTAGGATTACTCATTGTTTTTACCCGACTACGGCAAAGCCAAAGGAGGGTTATGATTTTGACTGGCTATGTATGTATGTGTGTATCTTCATCTGTTCCCTCATAGCTTCTCATTTACTTATCGTAACTCGACATATGAGGTATCGTTAGAACCGTCTTAATTTTCCACTGAACATAGACTACGTGACGTGTCACAAAAAGCGATTTGGTGCCCTCTAGCGGACAAAAAGTAAGGCTTAAAAAATAAAAATGGAGATAAATACGCCGTGTTTGGTATCATTTGAAAAGGCCTCACTTGTACATTTCCAAAATATTTTCTCAAATTTAAAATCACGCCCTCTAGCGGACAAAAAGTCAAGAGTAAAAAAAATTTTCAGCGTCGTGTTTTTTGTCGTAGTCGGGTTTTAGTTTTTTACTTTTTTTTAAAACGGAGCATTTGACCAGCTCATTGACATTTCAATATTTTAAATGAAATGTAGCATCACTCTTGGGTTTTTCCATCAGGAATTTCTTAGTAGCAATATACTTCTGTAGTTCTGCCTAACACTTCGGGAATAACAGGATACGTATTTTTTTACTTAATTTGTTTTTTCCCCCTGATCTTTAGTGTACCACCGTAAAACCGTTGAAAGTAATACAAAACATTTAAAGGGGTTTCCCACCTGTCTATACCCTATGTCCTCCAATACCTAATGAGATATTGTTCAACTATAATATTAAAGTCATTTCATTCAAATATTGCTAATAAACACTTTTTGAACGTCAAAGTTTACAAGAGAGAGTCCCTCAAAACACCCGACATACTTCTTGACGTTCGTTTGTATGTTGATCGTAGGCATTTTAAATATATTATCGTGTTTCGGTATGTTATCCGATCCAGTACCCGACTACGTAGAAATTAACAACTGACAAAAAAATGATAAAATAAACGAAAGCAAACCTATTTTTGTAGTTACCATAATTCTACCAGTGGACGCAGTTTGACCACAACAAACCAATAACGTACAAACGTAAAAGTACGTATATTATACAAAATTTATTCACAAAACATACAAACTTAAATTCCAGGAAGCATTCAAAGATAAAAATAAATACAAAAGTAAAATAAAGATGTCAAGTCAGACAACATCGTAAATGGAGCGAGGTTTTGGACCGTTTCTACGGTAAGACAAGATAGAGATCTTGACAAGAAAAGGGGAGGCCGTTGCCCAGCAATGAGACGAATTGTTGGCTCAAAATGACAAATAGAAGTCATAAATATAACACCAGAACCTGTTTGTCGACATTATCCTTTGTAACAAACCGTTTGTTTTATTCCTAATTCTTCGTACTTGTGTTTATTAGAAATCTCCGAATCGTTCTTCAGAATGTTCATTAATGTGTAACTGGAAACGTAGATAAGTAACAAATTGTCGTTCAAGTTAGAATACTACGTAAGTCAAAAATAGCATCTTTATAGGAGCGTGAAAAAATTGCATAATTCATCATCATCATCTGCCTAGCCTGTTTCCCAAGTTGTGGGGGTCGGCTTCCAGTCTAATCGTATGCAGCTGAGTACCAATATTTTTCATGAAGCGACTGCACATCTGACGTTAACAACCCAGTAACTAATGCGAATCACCTTGGTAAGACTGAATGTCCGTTCGGCTTCTGACTACTCGTAACGACAGTCTGACTGAAATATCTACAAATTACAGCCGGGACCAGCGACTCAACGTGTTTCCCAGGCAAGAAGGATGGAAGAAACGCGGTAGGTAATGATGCTCACTGATCCATGTACCATCCTAGGCACGCACGGCATAACCTGTATCCCAGCAGTGGGAACATTAATAGGATGATGATGATATTAATATACTTAGTTAATGGTATAATACCATTTCATAATTTGTGTTGACTTCAAATTCGATAAAGACGTTGCTTGTTTCTGATCTTCCCATTCTCTAGCAAACGGCATCAAAAATCAAGATGTCAAAACCACCAAAACTTGACTTAGGTGGCTTTACTTACACAACTTCAACGACGAAAAATTTCCTAGAACATAATATTTGAGATACATCCTATGAAAACTCATTTATCTGTTCCGGGACTGTTAAGGTTAAACCACTTGACAAAATAACTAAATTCTTGAATCTACGAACATTATATTACTTATGGTCCTCCAGCTATAGCTCCAGTGGTATTCGCGCAAAGGTTTCATTGCCAGTACCTCAGACGTTGATGGTGGCTATGGTTCATTTCAATCGAAATGTTTACTGTTATGTAAGTATTTCCAGGCTAAATTGTTTTGTGTTGAATTTACTGATACTTTGTTGATTGAATTAAATAAATTAGAAATCGCTTCTTCGTCGCATGGGTCGAATGGAAACATTACAAAACATCTAGATTTATAATTATGATCTATGCGACATCTATCGGGTTCAAAATTATATTTCAAGCTGGGACCAAAAATAATTCACAAAATTTCATTGACATCGATTTTGTGGTTTCAGAGATTAGCTTGTCACGTGCGAATATATTGTTACACGTAATTATTACATATTATTATTATTTTCAGCATCGATCGACGGCTTAATTTGCCTTGCCTTTTTCCCAAATCTATTGGGGTTCGCTTCCAGTCATCATTCTACCGGAGGCATGAATAAGAGTATTTTTTACATGGAGTGACTGCTTATCTGACTTCCATCAGCTTCGATTGACGTACGAATAGCTAAACAGTTCCACAAACCACATATCGTGACCAAAACAACAATTACACGGAAACTATCATATCTCGCGGCTTCTGCGTTGTAATCCTCCATGATGGCTAATCAAATATCATTTGGTCCACTAATCTAGCGATTAATGTGACATCCAATGTCGGCCCATCCAATTTCAACCGCAAAATTATGTGTTCCATGAATGATAATCACCTGCGTGGCTGATTGGTCACAATGATTGCACAATCGTGTCTGATCAATCAATCTATGTTTGTTAGAGATTTAATTTAGATGTCATAATCTATGTGAATTATCGACACGTGCCAAATATCGGTGAACTAAAATTAGGAGGACAGTTTAATTTAGATGATAATTTAGGTATAAAGGTTATTCCAATTGATCAACATACCGAGATCTATATAAACATATTTTAGCAAATGAGATACAAAAGATAACTCTGTTTAAAGATATACGCGATCTACGTGTCCATTATAATCCCATTCAAGATATTATTGTTGAGGCTGCAATGGCGATGTAGTGCGTCAGTGATACATGCGGAAATGCATAGGTAATTATAGATATTTTTGTAGTTATCAAACGTAAAAAAACTGCTTCCCTGTTTGCTTGTCTTCGTGGTACTATCAATACTATCTTGAGTTTATTCGCAGATAGATGTCTCTAATCCTGCGACATTGGATGCAACTCCACACTGAATAAAACATGTATGTCTACTAACACTGGTAATTAAGACCATTGTTACTAACACTATGGGCGTAGCCCGAACATGTTCCCGTAGCTATCTTGCACTTCTGTTAGCATGTGTGCGATAGCGACACTTAAACGCTTGGCTTGCTAAGTTTCGTGTCCAAATTTAGGCCTTAGGATATCGCAGTCTACTGGTGGGCGTTGGCCTCTTCGAAATTGGATCAAAATCATAACACATCCGCTTTCCGCAACCAGCCATATAAAGTAGATAGATAGTCAGTCATCTACCTATTCCCAATCATAATTTAATTCCTGTTTGTACTCAAAACATTCATATTCTTGTAGCAGTGATAGTCTAGTTGTGTGACCGTCGGACTGCCATTGCCAAGGTGACAAGATAGACGTCAGACTTACTCCGAGTTCAAACCCTAAACTCGCACATCTCATTTTTCGGATTCATGTGAGTTCTGCATAATTATCAATTACTTCAGTGAAAAGGAAAACATCGTGAAGGAACCAAATCAGCATGTCTGAGAGATATTTCTCAACGGCATGTAAAGCCAAGTCAAAGGCCCATGGGCGACCTAAAAGCTCTGAAACCTGGATAGCCACAAACCACGTGAAAAACAAAAAAAAACACTTTCATGAAACATCTATATTTATTTACCCTCTATAATCTCTTCTGTAAATACATCCGTAAATTATTCCCAAGCTTGAAACTTTTAACACTCTGTCAATATTAACATTTTCTCTTTGCTCACGTTAAAATGTGTCAAAGCTCCATCAAGATATTTTTATTTTTAACGTCCTAAAAAGTGTCGTATCATTACTTTTACGAAAAATGATGTGACATTAAAACCCTGAAAGAACTTTTAAGGATTCTCTATAAATATCTTAGATCACGAAGCTAGGATCGTTAGAGAGGCCTTAATACAATTTAAGTCTGAATCAAAGGCAACTAAAATAGAACAAAGAGTCAATGAAGGTTGTACATTAACAACGTCCGTATCGTTTCTACATAAAATAGATAGGTAAAGAAGGTCGACTCCCTGTCATAATCACCTGCAATTTGACTGCTCGACTGGCCTCCTATTTGTAAGAAGGAAAATGCTGCATTTGCTCGGAAGTTTTCGTTAAAGAATGCGTTGATTTCCTCACAATGATACAATTCGTAAGCAGCACCAAGAGGGGCACGTCCACATACACAGAGTTTTTTTCCTATACGCACGAATTTCGGAGCTTTTAAAAATACAAGGCTGCTGATAGTAAAAGCAGATTCCTGAGATTTGTTTTACGTGACACTTGCCTGCAAATTGCAAAAAAAAAAACATAAGAAAATTATAATTTCGCGGTCTATCTTGGAGCTTCCTGACATTATGAACTTAATCCTTCAAACACTCGTTGTTATTAGTAGGTACTCTGACCTTCTGCAACTATCTACTTTGTGTATATATCGTTTCGTCAAGAGAATAGCACAAAAGATAACAATCACGGCCCATTGAACCGAATGTAATTGATAATATAATTTAACAAGAAAGGATAATATCTCACTGTCGCCAATCGCAATCTACTTCGACGGTAACAAATATCGGTAAATATGTCTTCTAATCTGATTCTATTGATGCTAATATTTTTTCTGAAGGCTCGTTAAAGACGGAAAGCCAGTTCTATTTTCAAACGTTTGATTGGAGATATTTTGTATGGTTTTATGAAAATTACAGGACGTGTAATAAAAAATGGATGTTACTATGCCACAGAGGCATAATAACAGATAGTATAATATCACTTGAAATAACGTTTTCACTTCTCTCGCTCTAAAATTCGTCTTTATGTCGTGCGTAGGCGACATAAAGTAGCGTTTTATGCTCTAGAGCATAAAGTAAAATCTTCGTCGAAGACCAAGGTAATCGGCACAGGTAATCGGCCCAACAGCCACAGGAACAACTTCATAGAATAACCTCTTTAATTTAATTCGTTTCGCTAGTATTCTAAGAACAAGGGATTACTGCTTTTCATTACGAATACAAGGAAAGTTGATAGGAATAGGCTTCCCCTAATTACCTAAATTGCTTGATGGCAATAGGCTTGCTCTTAATTAGGTTGGTTGATGGCAATAGGCTTGCTCCTAATTACATCATTTGATGGGAATAGGCTTACTCTTAATTACATTGATTGATGGCAATAGGCTTGCTCTCAATTACCTAAATCAGTGGATGGCAATAGGCTTGCTCCTAATTACATCGGTTGATGGCAATAGGCTTGCTCCTAATAAGATTGGTTGATGGCAATAGGCTTTTCCTAATTACATCGGTTGATGGCAATAGGCTTGTCCCTAATTACATCAGTTGATGGCAATATGCCTGCTCCTAATTACATTGGTTGATGGCAATAGGCTTGGTCCCAATTACATCAGTTGATGGCAATAGGCTTGCTCCTAATTACATTGGTTGATGGCAATAGGCTTGTCCCTAATTACATCAGTTGATGGCAATAGGCTTGCTCCTAATTACATTGGATGATGGCAATAGGCTTGGTCCCAATTACATCAGTTGATGGCAATAGGCTTGCTCCTAATTACATTGGTTGATGGCAATAGGCTTGCTCAAAATATTTTTATAACTGAGCAGTATGAGTAACGACATACGTCAGGTGTTATGTCAAATTTCCTACAGAAAAAAAAAAGTTAATTGGCGGGAACCATAATTATTTTTACAATATTTACAAGTTGCTGTTGCATTTCCTCGCAATCGAAGTGAAAAGTAGAGTGTAAAACTCGTCCATAAAACCCATTTTACTCTCTACTTTATATCCATCCTCGCTCGCAAGCTCGCATCGGATGGATAAACGTCTCGCGCAAAATGGTGCGTTTTATGCACTTGGTGTACAATCTACTATTACATGATAAGTAATTTGTATAATAATAATATGATTTATGAACAAATTAATAATCAATTTCATGTGATCTAATGTTATAATTTAAATTGCCTTCTTTTGCACTAATAACATTTAGTATAGCGTTCATTTCGTACATTTTTTATAATGCTATTTTTAACGTTCAGTTGATTTCATTTTCACTTGATCTAGATTCCATATTTAAAGAATAAGTGAATATCAGGAAACGCCATACTGTTAAAGGTAACCTCATCTAACCCCAAGTGATTCACCAACGATAGAGGGGATCTGGCCCTCAGTAGCCGCTATTGGAGAAAGCTCGCTTCGCGCGCTCGCCTTCATGATTGTGCTAATGGTCACTATTTTTTTTTCATGTTTAACCGGATTAATAAACCTTGTGCTGTATGATTTCCCGTATACAAGAAGACTTTATTAACAGCGATATTTATTCGGTGCGTTTTTGCAAGCAGGCTCGAAAACGGCAGGTGATTATGTTCCAATCAGTGTTTGCAGAAATATACAAAATGCAGTAGAAGTTGACACATTGATTTTTACAGAGAAAACATAAACTGTTTGTTTTGTTATATTGATGAGTAGTAGTAATTTAGAACTGTGTTTTAATAGTACATTATGGTACAAGTGTGTAATCATCAATACACACGTGTAATATCATACGACGTTTTTCAACACACTTGTGAAGAAAATAATACTAATAAAAAGTCATCTTCAACAGTTAAAGCGAGTTCTGATTTTTGAAGTGAAAACTTCTTTAGCGGCGCTGAGCACTTTTTTTTGTATGGGTAAAAACTTTCAAACTCGCGTCAGGGTCACGTGATGCTGATCGAAAAAGCGTAAGATTTTTCGATCAGCATCACGTGACCCTGACGCGAGTTTGAAAGTTAATATTGAAGTTTTCACTTCTGCCGGCACTCCCGGAGTGCTACCTTTTTTTTTTTCACAATAGCGGGAAAAAATTATCGGTTTTCGCGCATAGGCGCACGCATCTACAGTTCGACCAACTTATCTGTGCAGGCGGGAAAACACGGAACTAAAATAAATGTACTAAGTTTGACGTAGCGATGCATTTTTCTTGACCAGTGGCGCCACCATGAAATTCAAACTTAAAATGGTCATACTGTAACAATGGCGATCGACCATAGACTAAGAGAATGAGGTTTATTTATTTAAAAAAAAGTTATATTTAAAATATGTATTTTATTACAAAAGTTATATTATTCGAGTGAAAGTTTCATTTATTAAAAACGTACAAGTTAAAGTTATCTATTTAAATTTGTTATGTCTTTGGATTGACGTTTTGTCAATGGTGAGTTTCCAGGACAACGAACATATCAGCATTGTCAGATATAATTTTATTATACGAATAGCAAATGTACGTTTGATCTTTTATTTAATATTGGCGACGAGATGGCCGAAGTTAAAAAATTAAAACGCATACGATCCTCATTACGAGGAACATTCACAAGGATTGAAAACTATATTAATGAGGAATTACAGTTTTCTATTGAAGAAATTGCAACACGACTACAAACACTGAAAGAGAATTTTTCAAAATTTCAAGAGATTCAAAACGAAATTGAAAAAGAAACTGAGGATAGTGAACTAAACAAAGAAATAGATTACAGGTTCGAAGTTGAAGAATTATATACTAAATTACGTTCAAAATTCCTAAAATTACAAAAAGAAAGTGAGATTACAATTGTGCCTCCTAATATTGCAACGGACACACAGTCAAGTTACGAATCAGCAATCAGCATCAAAGATAAACCGTTTCGTATGAACTTTCAGCCGTTCCAAGAGAACGAAACTTTTACGAATTTTACCAAACGATTAAAGGTTTACTTCTTGCTGAACAATATTACAGATGGTAAGGTAAAAGTGTACGTACTACTTTGCACGATTTTGCCAGTTCTACACGAAATAATGTATAATTTATGCTCTCCAGAAGATCCCTTGAACATGACTTTCGAAGAGATTATAAAGATTTTAGATGATTACATTGATCCTAAACCCAGTATTTGGACAATGCGACACAAATTCATATCTCGCATGCAACAACAAGAGGAAACTGTGGTCACATACGCCTCCGAGCTTAAAAAACTATCTGCAAATTGTGAGTTCAAATGTCTTAACTGTAAAAAACAAACTTCTGATAGTTTTTTGTGCCTACAACTCATTCGAGGGTTAAATGATGGTGAAATTCGGACGAAAATACTGCAGGAAAAAGATACAACCTCATTTTCACAATTGGTGCAGACACCTATTGTTCCAATAGTAAAACCAAATGGGAGTATTCGATTATGTGCTGACTATAAGATTACTCTAAATAAAGTAATAAAAGATGAACAATACCCCATACCTATAATTGAAGACATATTTTCTGAAATGAACGGAGCTAAGCTTTTCTGCACTTTAGACATTACCCAAGCATATTTGAATATGGAAATGGACGAAGAAAGCGCTCACATGCAAACCTTGAGTACGCACAAAGGAACGTACAAAGTTAATAGACTAATGTTCGGCGTTAAAGTAGCACCAAGCCTGTGGCAGAGATTCATGGACAAATTACTACAGGATCTGTCAGGAGTTAAATGCTTTTTCGACGACATTATTATACAGGGCTCCTGTGAAGATGAGCTACTGCAACGATTACGACAGGTCCTCCAAAAACTTAAAGAGAGTAACCTTCGAGTGAATAAAGAAAAATGTCACTTCTTTAAACAATGCATTAACTACCTTGGACACACGATCGACAAGAACGGACTACATAAAAATAAAGACAAAATAAAAGCCATTACCAGCACTTTACGCCCTACCAACATAAACGAATTGAGAACTTTTCTTGGGATGGCCAATTATTACAATAAATTTATAAACAATATGGCTTCTATTACAAGTCCTCTAAACGAGCTACTTAAGAAAAGAGCTATATTTACCTGGTCTCCCAAGTGTGAAGAAAGTTTTAAAAAAGTAAAGGAAGAAATTTTGAGCGAAAGGGTATTGATTCATTTTGATCCTAAAAAGCCACTTATACTAGCTACAGACGCTTCGCCTTTAGGGTTAGGTGCAGTGCTTTCGCATAGATTACCTGATGGTTCTGAACGACCTATTGCTTTTGCTTCTAGATCTTTATCAAGCAGTGAGAAGAAGTACAGTCAAATTGATAAAGAAACTACAGCTATCTACTGGGGCCTTAAAAAGTTCTTTCACTACTGTTACGGTCGAAAATTTACATTAGTTACCGATCACAAGCCATTAACATCGATCTTTCACCCGCACCAGACGCTACCAGCGATGAGCACGATGAGACTTTTTCATTACGCTCATTTTCTATCCGGATTCAATTATGAGATAGAATACAGAAGTTCTGCAAGCAATTCTAATGCTGATTACTTATCCAGATTTCCAGTGGAAAAAGTTCATGATAATAAAAAAGATCAACACTCACAATTTCAGCTACAACAAATATACAAAATCGAAGTAAGCCCAGATATTTTATCTCGAGAAACAAAAGAAGACAAAGAAATACTTCCCTTACTACAAGCATTAAAAACAGGACGTTCTTTGAGAGAACTCGGGTATAATGACAATGAATTTACACTACAGAATGATTGTATTTTGAAAGGTACAAGGGTTATTATTCCTTCTACTTTACGTTCGCAAATTCTTAATGAATTGCATACTGGTCACACTGAGATTTTAAAAATGAAATTATTAGCACGTAGCTACGTTTATTGGAAAAACATGGACAGAGACATTGAAAACAAAGTGAAATCATGTAGAGCATGCCGGCTAGAGCAAAACCAACCAGCAAAAGCTCCTTTACACCATTGGGAAGAGCCAAGTGGCCCTTGGCAACGAATCCATATTGATTTCGCTGGCCCAGTGTCTGGTTATCAATTATTCATTATAATCGACGCCTTCACAAAGTGGGTTGAAATAATTCCAGCCAAAATAACGACCAGCTCTTGGTGTATTCGAAAACTAAAAGAAATATTTTCCACTTTTGGCGCACCCTATATTCTCGTTTCAGATAACGGCCGGCAATTCATATCACAAGAATTCAAAAAAATTCTCACAGATTATAACATAACTCATAAAACCATTGCACCATACCACCCAGCCACAAACGGTCAAGCAGAACGCACAGTACAGACTATAAAGAGAGCTTTACGATCTATGGAGGGGGAGAGCGGTGATCTAGTCGACAAACTGACTACTGTTAAAACCCGTTTGAGACGTACACCAGGCCCCAATACCCAGAGCCCTTATCAGTTGATGTTTGGCAGGGAAGTAAGGACCAGGCTGCACGCCATGCTGCTCAAAATAGAGAATTCCACTCATTACCGAACATTGCCGGATAATTTACGACAATTCAAACTGGGAGATAGGGTACAAGCTAGGAGTTACTCGTCACCGCATCAGAGGTGGACATTCGGTAGGATCCTGTCTCGCCTGGGACATTTACACTATGAGGTGCTCACAGATGACGGCAAGGTCTGGCGCCGTCATCTTGACCAGCTGTTGGCAGCACCCCAAATGCAGCAACTGGAATCACGGCCGAGGGCTGCTAAGTCTTTGGATTGACGTTTTGTCAATGGTGAGTTTCCAGGACAACGAACATATCAGCATTGTCAGATATCATTTTATTATACGAATAGCAAATGTACGTTTGATCTTTTATTTAATAAAATTCAAAGTTACATGAAATGAGCGAGCACTAGGTACATTAATTTATTTTTACTATTGAACACGATCTTTTTTGTATCGAAACTTTTTTAAGAACATAGCAACTCAACCAATAAAATTAAAAAAAAAAACGGTATTACCCGGTTAAATTGAAAATGCTCTGTTTACTCGCATATAATTTGCAGTAAGGTACTAATTTAACTTTGTAGTGATAATTCTATTATGTACGTGTGAGTTATAGTTCGGTTTATGGCCCTAAGAACGATGTAATAAGGCTCACTTTACGAGCAAGTGTGTTGAAAAGTGTATTATGAGTTCAAAACTCAAAGGCAACCTAGCACCAGACATCAAATATTCGGGTCAGCTACCGGATGACATGGGAGTGACGCGGTCGTCAACGACATTCACATACAGTATCCCCATTTTCAGCCTATTAATTATTCACTAGAATTTCTGGTTATTCCCGTGACGTTATACAATTACTTAGTGTTGTAATCCTACTAATACTATAAACGCGAAAGTTTGTAAGTATGTATGGATGGATGGATGGATGTTTGTTACTCTTTCACGCAAAAACTCCTGAACGGATTTAGATAAAATTTGGTACACAGATAGTTTATAACCTGGATTACCACATAGGATAGTTTTTATTCCGATATTATCTTTCCGTGGGATAATTTTCGAGTTGTAGCAGGCTAAGCCGCTGGCAACACCTACTAATGCAATAAGCCTTTATAGACGATTATAGACAACACTAGTATAGACTATTTAGTGTCTTTAGTCTATACAAATATTATAAAGATAATTTGTTTCTAAGTTGTATGTAGGGGGTAATCTCCAGAATGTATGATCCAACAGTATGACCAGGAGGATACACATGTTCTCGTGGTCATACTCCCATTTCTGTACATCTTGTGAGGAAAACAAGTTTACCTACAAACTCTTCAGTTATTCAAATTATTGGCAGCATTTACGATTTTGATACTTTTAAAAGCTTGAAAAAGCAAAATGTCAAAAGTAACCTTAACAGAACGGCAGTATTTATTAAATAAAGAAGATTTAAATAAAGAAATCCTTTATGTTGAATACTTTATTATGCCAAAAAATATGGCAATACTTTTTGTCAGCAATTACGATGATTTTCGTTTTTGCCCGCCGTTGGTTGGCACTTCGAAAACAGATGCGAATATTCGTTTGTTAAAATCTGTGAAACAGACGGTTTACGTATAAAAAATGGCAGCTCCTGTAATTTGAAGGTTTTTTTATGTCGTTCCTTAAATAACACTGCGGTGGTAAACCACTAAAGTTAAACATATAGTAGAATATTTTTATCTTTAGTTGATTTTCAACTTTATAAGAGTAGAAGACGACCGAAAAATAGATGGATGGACTTTGTGAAGGATAATATAGCCAGAAAGGGGTAAATGCTCAGATGACGAGTAAGGGGGCTGTGGATTGTCGGAAGGATAACGCGGCTCCGACACAAGGGCGAAGAAGGAACATGGGTTTGGTTTTTAGTCAGTAGAAGTCTGACACTCCCCTTCGTTCTGCCCAAGAGCGGGGGGGGGGGGGGGGGGGTTATTCGATGATTTTCCAGATGAAAAAAAAAAGGGATAAGTATGGGAGAAGAATTCATGCTCAATTCATGCAAAAAATCAACTCATCGCCATCCTCCTGATGGCGATGAGTTGATTTTTAATTGTGATTGTATTGTGTGTGATTATTGCAATAGCAAAAATACTTATTACATCGTCTTGCTAGTTTTCATAAGTAGGTAAGAATAGCGACCAATCCAGTAAGTTTGATGTCTTGCACTAAGTACACGTCTATTAACATTTTGATTACAAAATCTAGTGGACTATCTCGCTCGGTTGGTAATTGACGAATATAGCCTTATTGGGTTTCTTATCAGGAATGAGTCAGTAGTAGTCTCCATGTCTCCTCTAGTCGCCTCGAAAACGCTGGCGTGACGACCTAGAAGCTTTTGTGACAAATTGGACGGAGAAAACCGCACAGGGACGAGTGGCAGGCTATGGGTAAGGCTTTTACCCAGCAGGGGGCCAATGTATTTTAAGAAAAAAAAAGTCTCCATGTCCGGATTTGTGTGATGTTGTTATAGTATCCTATAATCATGTTTAAAACTGTTTCGACCAAAATCCATCTTACGTTCATAATGATTGACTATAAACACTCAGGTGGCCATTAAAATCTACACTAACACATCTACTACTACGACTAGCTATAATACCTCAGACTAGTTACGGCTGTGTATCTGGCATTAACCATCGGGCATCAATGGCTACATTAAGCAATTGATACCTGATGGCTAAGATCAATAGGTACAAGGATTCACGTGTGTATGTATAGAGTTAGAAGGTATTTAGTGTTACATACTTACCTATGTAAGCTGTTTTCAGGTGTTATTGTATAAAGGGATTATTTCTCGTTTTAATTGGAACTTCGAATTGATTGACGTGACATAATCGCAGTTGAGAGCTCAAGACTAAATAATAATAGACACTTAGATCGATCTTCAGGTTAAGCGCTCGCCTAGGTTAGTTTTGCAATTGGGTATTTGAATATTTTTTTTTTACTTGTGATTCGGAAACAGTAAATAAAAAGATAGACAAAAGTAAAAAAAATAGTGTGTTATCTTAAAAAATGCCTTAGTTTTAACGGATTTTAAAGGACGTGCTAGACAGAGACAGCGCTACATCTAATGTGACGTCATAATAACATACCGCCATAGTTACGTAGTACTAATGGCCGTTTCACGCGACAAGGATAGAAAATGCCCCACCAAAAACTTCTAAAGCGTGTAGCTACTCCATTTTTTGATCGATTTTATAACTTTTTTTACACATCGTATTATTTCTTTTAGTTCTTTAAAATATCATAAAAATTTCATACATTTTTGATATTTTCAAATACCCAATTATATGTTGAGTTTCCTCCCTGCCTTAAAAAGCCCGTTTAGCCGTTGCTGGTTCAACCCTCGCACGGAAAAAATATTTGTATGAACTTTAAGTAGTTGTTCCGGATCTGGTTGTTTGTGTATGTAAGTTTAAATGTTTGGAAGCGCACCCACGAAACAAGAGAAAGTCCTAGTCCACAATATAAACGTTCAAAAAGAAGAAGAAATGTCTACGATTTTTTAGTTAAGATGTAGGTACAAACAAACTATGACATGAAATTGGAACTGATTTATTTTACAATAAAAGAAATAAGACCCTATACGTCTGAATAACTAATTCACTTCGTCCTTTTCCAAGGCAAAGTAACTAAAGATCAAAATGCAAGCACCTCAGACCCGCTTAGAATCACAGGCATGCGTTAGGATTACAGGCTAAACATTGTCGTACATTAGCTGTGACTAATTGGTAGCTTAGCACACTGTGGTGCCTCTGACCGTCACGCCAGGCCACAAATGTGGACGGCCTGTTGCGGTCAGGGCGCTTGTTAACTAAAACAGAGCAGGAAAACTACTGGGCATTATTAGTTTCTTGCTTGTAAGCTGGTTTAGGTTAACTGTTAATCTAGCGACACAGTACTTAATAATTCCATGCACTTGTAATGACCTAGTTCCGTCTAAAATATTTTAAATCGCGGAATATTTTGGTTTTGTTAGTATCGCATTGCAAATTATACTGCTTCATATGACCATTCTTTATATTATGTATACTAATTAACGTGCTACCTCTACAAATGTACCAGACCACCTGTACTTTACAAATAATATCCACGACATTGGCAATACATTTGCCATCACTCTAAAGGAGATCATTTCTTGTTTTATTCACTTCATATGGTAATTGCTCATACTCTGTGGCCCTATGTAGCGTAGTACAGTTGAACACGCTAATAAGTATACCTACAGGCAGAAATCTTTATAATTCTAGTACACTGAAAATATTGATTGCAATTTTGTTTTATAAAGTGTTTGGCATTAAGCGATTAATGTCAAACGCTGTTTTGACATCAGTCTCTTTTATCTGTGTAATAATAAAACTAAATGCAAGTTAGCTGGCTGTATACTTCATTACCTTGTTCGACTGTACTATGGTTCTGGTTATCACGCCATGAAATGTAATAGCCTGAAGCGACACAGGGCGGTATAATTAGTGATTTGATATTTTTGTCACCTCATCTGTACGTATTTTCCAATGTTAGGACCGCACAGTGTGGGTTGTAGGACTGTTCGAAAGAGAAACCGCGGCCCTGGAACACAAAGAGCTAATAAGGAACATGGTTGGGTTTTAGTAAGTCTTAGGGTCTTAGTACAAGTCTGACACTCTTTTCCGCTTCGCCCACAGCGGGAGTGGTCAATTGATGATTTTCCACCGTAAAAAAGAAGTACACAATAGTCTTGTATTGACATAACTACAACATGAACGATGTGGGCTAGTTTTCTGTTAGTAGACATTGATCATTAACTGTGATTGATTTCTTATTTATAGATACTCGATATATCTGACATTAATAAACCAAGCGGAAGCATGAAAACCTGCTTGTTACGGTTGATTGTCAGTAGACCAAATTAGGGTCGGTTATTTTTTCAGAACATTCATTGCTTAGGAAAACTCCTATTTGTTATTGATCATTACATGAATTTTACAAGTTCCTAACGATATTGAAGATTCTGGTAGAAATAGACAGAAATGCCTACAGTCTAGTTTCTTTTTAACCTTGAGTGACTCTTTGGTCTAGTGGTCGTAAGCACGGATAAGGTCCTGGGTGTGATTCCCCGATTCGGGTTTTCCATCACGTAATGCTCAGTAGCTAACACGGAGTCTAGATAAGTGTCTGGGTTCTGTTTGACAATAGGCTCGCTCCCAATTTCATGGCACTATAACTGGCGAAATCTGAGTGTACTCAAGCGCGGATCCAGGGGGGGGGGTCAGGGGGGTCATGAACTCATGACACCCCCTGGGCTGAGTCCAGGACCTAGGTGGACCACTAATAAAAATTGTTTAACATAATGTTCTTAATATTATTTTTTGTGTAAAAATAATATTAAGAACCCTAAACACTCAATTTTTTGGGCAGTTGTGTACTGTCCAAAAAATTAAGTGTTTAGGGTTCATGTAGGTATGTGTGTATGTTTATTTGAGAGTTTCTATTAATCCACTATAACTTCTAAACGCCTGATCCGATTGTGATACTATCCTTAGATTCTTCGCGTTATCCCAATTGTTATAGGCTACTTAAAAATCCACGTTAAAAGAGCCACGTACGTTATCCCAACTATGTTGTAGTCGCGGCTTCCAGTCTAACTGGATGCAGCCAAAAACCGCAATTTTACATGGAACTGTTTTTTTGACCTGCACACAGTGCGCACTGCACAACCCAGTTAGTACCGGGTACGACGAGATATCCCTTAGTAAGACTGGTTTTCAAACTTTTGGGCAACTGACCACGTGTGACGACTGTCAAAGGTGTACAAAACACAGCCAGGCAATTTTTACGTATCGTAGTGTTAATCGATTTATCCCTTACAAGGTTGGGTCAGAATACACTTTATATAAAGACTTATTTTTGTATTGACTTGTATTTTATGCTTTTCCCTCCCAATGCCAATATCTTTGCCATTCCCCAAAATCTATAAAAAAATTCGCGCTCGCCTCGCTCGCGCCTCCCTCCTTCTCTTCCACCGTACCGTCTTGCTTGAAACGGTCATCTACTTTAATTCTCATTTTATAATCTACTTCAATTCTATTTCTAAATTATCCATCCAGGGAAAATTTTTCAACGCTTTATCCCCCTGGATAAACCTGTACACTTGACGACCTTATGACTACACCAGCGAGTGGAGTTTGCATAGACGAATTTTGGGCTAAAACGATTTTATAGAAATTTGCCATCGACACGCTAAGAAGAAGAAGGGTCACAAAAACGTACCCATTGAAGTAGGTACATAAAGTGATAACGCGTTTAGGGAGAAGACGTAAAATAAAAATTGATTTTGTTATTTAAATATAGGTATTTTACTTTTAACTTGCATTTATGATTATAAAAATTAAATTTTAACTTCTTGTGACTTGATCACGACTATTGTGCCCCCCCTGGCACCAACGCTAGATCCGCCCTTGAGTGATTGAGTGTACTATTACGTCCACCTGTGCCTTACCTTTCGGGAATTACAGGCGTGATGTTATGTTACATAGTTTCTCCTTCGCCGATATTGAATTTCTAGTTAAACCATCTACGGAGTAGTTGTGTCAAATTTGATTCCTATCTCACAACCACAAGCTGTTGACGTGAACTAGATTTGATTGTACTAACCCGATTACAAGCGTGCAGGTATGGCGACAAGCTTTGCCGTACCTACATCACAACAGAAAAAAAGAAAATATATTTTTGGAACACCAATGAAATTACTTTTCAGTGACATGTTGCCCGCGGTTAAAATGTTTTGAGAGACAAAAAACTTTTTCGTTTGTGATAGGTTTGTATTTTGAAGTTAAACCGCTGAGCCACAGCGTAGTCAGTAACACCAATATGTATGCACTTAGCAACGTTTAGAAGCCATTTTCGCCAACTGTATTGATTTCATTAGCATGTTACGTAATATACCGAAAGTATTTTGGAACCTATCTAAGCTAATATTATGCAGAGAAAAAATGATTTATTGTTATTTTGTTACGATTTAACTCAAAAACTACTAGGCCAATTTTAAAAATTCTTTCGCACTTAGAAAGCTAGCTGCTATTTTTAAAATACACGCGGAAGAAGTAGGTACTAGCTGAGCCCTGCATGCGTTGCATTGCACCTTTTTCTACCTACTGGCTACCCTACCTTCGGGAGGGGAAAAGTACGAGCTCGAGTCGAGTCGAGTCGTAAAAAACTTTACGAGCTATTGTCATATGATTATACACACAAAATTCATAAAAACGGTCAAGCCGTTTCCGTGGAGTATGGCAACTAATAATGTGACACGAGAATTTTATGTATATAGATAAAGATAGATAGAAGATAATTAATATTTCAAAGTTGCAATCGTTATTTCACGCGAAATTTTGCCAAGTGTATAGGTACATATTATTGCTTGTGACTACCAAAAAGGTTAAGTTGGTCAACTTTGACATCTGTTTTCCGGGTACTATTAGGCGGCTATGCTTCCCATGGGTCCGACTAACGGATTAGTTGTGGCTAGTGGGGTGGGCAACAGAACATGTGGCCTAATAACATCTTATTGCGGTCACACACAAGGCTGGGTAGTGATTATGTCAACAAGGGAGGGTGGTCTTACTTTTCATTGTGAAGAAAATCATCATTATCATCTGCCTACCTTGTGACATTTAGGATCAGTGCAATTTATCTATAATATGTATGTATTTAGAAATATATAAGTATGTTTATCAGTTGTCTAGTACCCATAACACAAGCTCTGCTTAGCTTGGGACTAGATGGCGTTGTGTGATAGTTGTGGAATATTATTATTATTATTATTATTATTAATACATTGTGATGAGAGCAGTTGAGAGCATCGGTGGCCCAGTGGTGGCGACCCCGACTTACGAAGTAGGTCATGGGTTCGAACCCAGGCAGGCACATTACTTTGTGTAATTTATTTCATCGCCGCTGCTCTCAAGACGGTGAAGGAAACCATCGTGAGGAAACCGGCATGTCTTAGAACCAAAAATTCGAAGACATGTGACATCTACCAATCCGCACTGGGCGCGCGTGGTAGATTATAGCCCATTCCCTCTCAAAGAAAGGAGGCCTGTGTCCCAGCAGTGGGAACATTAATAGGCTGTTGATGATGATGATGATGATGAGAGCAGTCAAGTTTAGTGGTGGCTTAGTAGTAGGTTTGGATCCAGACAGGTTCAAACCATTGTGTGATCCTTCACCGTTTTAAGAGCAGTGATAATAAAATAATTTATTACCACTGCTCTTAAAACGGAAAAGGAGAACAAAAAAATCGAAGATAATTATGTGAGATCTACCAACCCGCACTACAACAGCCTGAGAACTGCTTCGTTTATCTAGTGGTTGCAAGCGCGACTACTGAGCAAGTGGTACTGAATTCGATTCCTGGGTAAAACGATATTAAGTTTTATCATCAGGAATTTCTCAGTAGCATTTACGGATTTGTGCCCGATTGCTGGCAATAAGCTCACCCCCTATTACTGGGGATATAAAACCAACCGACGTAATGCAAGTTTACTAAAAGTTACACCTTTGCAGGAATTACAGGCGTGGCGTTGTGTTATGTGATACCGGAGACAATGTTCGTCAAAATGCTATACTTTTGATTGATTATTGAGAGAACAATTCGATAATCCGAATGGAAATCTCTACCTTACTAACACTATAGAAAGCCTCATTTTTCTCTTATCATAAGTTCCACCTCACCCCACAACAAGTTTATTATAAGAAAACACGCAAAGTTTTCTAAACTTCATACCGGACTACAACCAATATATTACCAGTAATTTATGTTAAAAGTTCCACAGTGTTGCCAGCACTGGCCGATGGGAGCAAGTGCATTACACAAACACCACTCGGGCTCGTTATTGGCCGACTCGGAAGTCACTACATCGGGTCGTTCGCCACATACAAACAATATTGGGTTGTATCATGTGTGACTTCGCTATGTGGGACGAGTGTGGACTGTTTTTAGTTTGTTTTTAACTGGCATTAGTGAAGATGAGGGTGAAATGATTGAGAAACAACAGACCTAAACTTTTTTTTTAAGGGCCCTTATAGCGAGACACTCATAAATAAAAATATTAATGGATGGAGATGGAGAGGAAGACCCAAGAAAAGATGATTCTGTGAGAAATGATACGTATGAAAAAGAAGTTAAGGCCACCTTGACGTCTAACAGGGAAGAATAGAAGAAGCACAACATGTTTTCTTTCGCCGACCCCAAATAAAGTGGGATAAGGGCGAGAGATGATGATGAAAGCGAGATACTCATACAAAGCTAGGTTAGGTTACACTGAATATTAATGTTTAAATTGATGTGTCGCCGTGTGTACTTAATAGTACACCCACAATTCGCTAGATAACTATTTACCTATTGTTTGAGTGTCGAGCTCCAGTTGTGATGCTGGTGGTCTCGACTAAATAAAACTGCTGCTTTTTTGATATGAAGACTGTATAATCTGGTTTAGTGGTGACAAATAATATATGGCCGATGTATGCGCGTGCGTAAGAGACGGCGAGCGAGTGTGTCGTATGTGCCCATATGGTCAACGGCCTCGGTAGGTGGGGCGCTGCGGTGACGTAGGATCATGTGTCGCGATCCTACTGGCCGGCGCGATCTGACGATCCGGAACACCTATCTATCGAAATGTGGTTGTAAATAATTTATTTACCGATAAACATTCCATCTGTGTGAGGAATGATATGGCTACGAAAGACTTGGTGACTGCTGAGATGAAGAGTAGTAGATAAGTATGGAAGAAGACATACTGCGCCGATTGCAAATAAATTGGGATAAGGGCAGGAGAGTGATGATGAAACATGCATGCAACAAACATGAGGTCTACATTCTGTGCCCGACGGGGCTGCGAGTTGTTCGAAAGAGAAACCGCGGCGCCAGGCACAAAGGGCTAAGAAGGAACATGGGTGGTTTAGCAGTCAGTAGAAGTCTGACACTTCCTTCTGCTCCGCCCAGAGCCGAAAGAGTCACTTGATGATTTCCCACCCTCCAGAAAAAAGAGCTCTACATTCTGTTGACTGATTAAATCGTCTGTAGAGATAACCTAAAACAATGCGGTAAACCCCAAATTGGGATAACCAAAATAATATTTCATAAGAAAATCTGTCACCATTATTTCAATTAACGCCTATAAACCAAGTTGTTTGCAAAGTACCCTTTAAGAGGTTACGCTATTTGAACGAACCCCGTAAAACTTAATTAGGTTTACGCATAAATATTACTTAAAGCAATTTGGACATGTGTGTAGAGCTACTTAACAGCCTTAAAGCCGGTTGCAGACCGACAACTAAGCTATTCCGAAGCTAAACAAAGGCAGCTACCACACACCAAGAAATAAACGGAAGCACAGTCATTGACCACTAACACTGAAGACTAGAACTGAAAAAATTAAAACATTCCAGACCTTGGAATTTCATTGGATTTATCAACACATTCAATCTCGGCACACAAGTGGAGAGCTAGCTTAGCTCGTGTAGCTGTATCGGCATACACAACTAACTTAGCTTCGCATATTTTGTTAGCTCACATAGAAAGAAAGAAAAGAAAAAATATTTACCTATTTTTCGTAGACAAGCACAGCAGCAGCAGCATAGCTTAGTTTACAGTCTGTACATAAGTATGAAAAACTGCGTGAGCTATGCGAGCTAAGCTAAACTTAGCATTGCTCTTGGTCTGCAACAGCCTTTATACCACTCCCTCTCTGTCTAAAGTTGGTGTGTATATAAGTTCTTAGTCAGTTGTAATTCGGGCTGCTTTAGATGCGGGCCCAAACCAACCTATTTCTTGTTTGTACTAACTTGTATGTCACCGACTTTGACCAAATAGACACAAACTATTGGAAGTCGATACGTAAGTGCTTAGCTGCTGTTCCCATTTTGAAGTTGTGTGTACCTATTCTAAGCTTTGTTGTGTAAGTTCTAGAAGCACGTAATTTTCTAATCTAATCTAAGTATTATCTTTGGCCCAGTGGTAGCGGCCGCGACTTACGAACAGTGAGTCGTGGGTTCGAACCCAGTCAGGCGCATTACTTAGTGTAATTTATTTCATCACTACTGCTCTCAAAACGGTGAAAAAAACATTGTGAGAAAACCGGCATGTCCTAATACCAAGAAATCGAAGACATGTGACATCTACCAACTCTATTTAACTTTATGATTATAGCCCATCCCTGTCCTAGAGAGAAGGCCTGAGTCCATGCAGTAGGAACATTATAGGCTGATGATGATGATTATATCTTTACTATAAGGTGTATTACTATGGATGTAATTTTGAAATAAAATATTTAAATATAAATTACTCTGGGGTTGGTCAAGGGTGGTTGAAAATTGTAATTGTAGGTAGGCTTTTCATTAAAAAATATTCTAAAATGTATTGTGTATTTATTTACAACACTATAGAGTCTATAGTGTTGTAAATAAATTCACTGTCACAGTCTATAGTATAGACTATTATTTGTAGGAGCTCGTGGCTCAATACTAGCCGCTCTGGTCGATCTTTGGGTTAAAATGCGCTTGCCAGGTTTGCCTGTGGATGGTTGACTGCCTAACTAGTTTCCTCCGTACCATGGCAAACACTCTAATCCGTTGGTCCCAGCTATCATTTGACAATCTTTACAGGTAGTCAGTGACAGTCCGTTACAGCATGTCTGACAACTTCGAAATGAATATAATACACTCAGTTATACCAAGGGGTATTTTAAAACCTAGTTCTAACTGGGTTACAGAGGTTAGACAGAGTTACACAAATTATACCTCCGTGGCTACGTCTACAAGTAAACTTTTTTGGTTGAGATAGTTTTTTATCATTATCATCAACAGCCTGTTAATGTTCCCACTGCTGGGACGCAGGCCTCCTCTCTTTGAGAGGGAATGGGCTATAATCTACCACGCGGGCCCAGTGCGGATTGGTAGATGTCACATGTCTTCATGATGTTTTCCTTCGCCGTTTTGAGAGCAGCGAGTTTTTTATACGTCCAGCTATATTGCAGATATAAAAAAACGTTGTAACTAAACATAAAATTGACTTCAAAAACACAAACAAATGAAAAATAAACTTCAGACGAAAAATCTGCTTCTGAAGTCGGTGACTTTTGCCACAACGTACGTATAAAATAAAACTATCCATATATGTGACGGTGATATTGAGAACCTTCTCCTTTTTGGAAATCGAATAAAGAGCAGATAAACTTCTAGCTCAAAGATGCTCAAATAAAGCAAGAAACATTAACGCTATCAAACAACAACAGCCATAAGATCGTATCAAGTAGTCGCCAACACATTTCTTAATACTCCCCTCCTTTCTCCTCCTCTGCCCTCCGCTTTAAATCATGACACTGCATCAATATAAATCACGAACAAAAAACAACAAAAAATAAGAACGCTATTAATTATCCATCGCCACACAACTATAAAACGACGTTCGATATTTATACTCAATAGATTTATATTAATATTATCATACAGTATTTCAACTAAGAACAAATTTTCGGAATTCGCTCACACATATATACAAAGCGTTAACAAAAATACTAAACAAGTTACTTATAAGTCCGGGATGTCGCATCGAGCGAGACAAATGGTCAACTGTTAAATGTGTAATGCATAAGCGTAATCACCTTATAATTTTCCCACTGCTGAGACACAGGCCTCCTCTCTATATGAGAAACTGGTCTATAAATTATAATCTGCCACACTGGCCCAAAGTGGGTTGGTAGATGTCATAATTATGTTTTCGAGTTTTTGGTTCTACCATTTTCCTTACAATGTTTTCCTTCATCATTGGGCCATTGCTGCTCTTTAATGCAAATCAACAAGAAAGTTTAGTTGACAACCCTAACACCCGTGTTCGATTTCACAAAAGACCAAGTTGGTTAACTGGTTACATTATACTGTGATATTTATCTTAATAATCGTGAGTACAAAAGCTATATATTAGAACGCTATCAGCAGATGGAACGAACGATTGTTTTCCGGATGTAGCAGACATGACGTTAAAATAAATAAAGCTGTGTACAGCACTCGATTTCCTATGTTCCGCCGCTTCCGTTCTAGTTTGCTGGAAAAGATATTTTCTCGCCTCTCACTGAGCTTATCAAAACCTGGAAATAATGATTTAGTTGAAACGTTTGCTTCGTTGAAATATTTATTATTTATGGCTTTTATTTATTTATTGTCTCAGGATGGTATCGACATTGATATTCTGGTAGGTTGATTTGCTCTATAAAAGCTTTTGTTATTTTCGTAATTATAGCACAGTGCATTTCCCTCTCTAAGAGAGGAGGCCTGTGTCCCAGCAATTGGAACATTAATAGGCTGTTGACGATGATGTTTATGATTTACGGCATACCAAAGTACCAATACTGTACTACTCTGATTGTCATAGCAATTAGAGGAGTAAAAGCAAAATTACCAAATTCATACATGATTGATGAGATTGTTTTGATTTATGACAGGTGATAAAAATACGAAGTGTTACCAATATTGGTACTTGTAACAACTTGACAAATAATTGCAGAACAAGTAACACTTGCATAATAAAACCGTTTCTGCTAATAATTTTAAATTGTTCCCACTTATAAAGCTCTCGATCTACCCAGTAAGCAATTTGCATCGTTTACCTATACCAGGAAAACAAAAACGAGTTCCAATCAAAACAAAAACATACATAAGCCTTCGAAGTCTCGTACAGACAAAAAAAGAAAAACTGATACAATCTCATTTACAAGGAAATCTAATAAACGTAGATATCTAATTTGTATGGCGAGACAACGGAATCGTTGCTAAGTGACATCCGTCGCGATGTCAATTAGACTGCCCTTACCCGGGTACAAGGAGGCGTATGTGCACGGTAATTAGTGTAGTCTGCGGTGTACATCGTCTGCAGTAAGCCTTAGGTATCGGTTCTATGCATCGGTGTGAGGTAGAATCAGGGCTTAGGTTTAATTTATTTATAGCTACTGCAATTTCAAAGACATGTGTATTTTTGGTGCAACATGTTTTAGTGTATACCTCAAGGTAAGTGTCACTGAAGAAAGTTTTTAGAATAAAGGTAAAAATTCGAGTTACAGAGTAAAAGTATACACGATCAAATCTAGAAAATTGTTTCTTCTTGGTTCAGACAAAGAATAGACTGATACATTAAGAGCATATAATATACACATTTCTATTGACAAATACACACCGCCATTTTGTTTTTTAAATTGGCTGATCTAAGGTATGTTCATGAAATTCTAATATCTTTCAATCTAAGAGACATAGAGCCGTGAAAATGATTGTAATGCAAAGGTTGGATTAAATTACCATATGTAAACAAGCAAAAAGGGTGTTAAATATATTTTTTTTCTGCTCTACTTTAAAATTAACCCCTGAATCTTGCTTGTATTTTCATATTTAATCAGAAGTGTTCGAGTACTAGGGCCAAAATAAATCACCTATTTTTTGTGAGACACGAATATTTTTTTACCCGCCTGCCAAGGGATGGAGTTTTTTCTCCGAGAAACTCCAATGGCAAATTGAATTTAAAATGACCTGTAAGTACAGTCTCTGTTTCAAACAGACTAAGCGTGTACTCGGTAATTTCATTTCTTCTTTTGCAGCGCGTATTACGAGTGGTGGTACATTAATCTGATTTGCTATGCTGTTTGAATCGCACACTTTACCAAAGGTACTACACACCTGGGTCTATTTGTAATCTTTCAAATTATTTTATAGATTTTCAACTTTATCGTTTAAGCTTTAGGTTCAAGGTTGACTGGGAAAATTTGTCAGTTTCTGGTAGCTTCGTGAGCTAGGGTCTGTACTTGAACGTGTCATATCTCCATGCTTTGATGGTGCTATACTAAAGGCACCTACATAAGTACTGTAGTAGATTGCGAGCGGAGCTAAGTGATGGCTGGCAAAGGCTATGTTCAAAAGGGCTTGAAAGTTCTGTATCTTCAATGTTAGGCCTCGCATGGTACCACACACAGCATATTTGGTAAACCTTCTGTATGGTTTTAGGTTCTCAAAGGCGGAAGATTGACTACAATAACTGGTTCTGCCTGCCTAGTAATTAAGCTACTTTAATTCTGGTTTATTGATAACTAGCTGATGCCTGCGACTTCACTCGCGTTAATGTTATATTGTATACTAAAACCTTTCTCGAGAACCACTCTATCCATTGGTGTAAACAGTATGAAAATAGGTGCAATAGTTTTAGAGATGATTGCGAACAGACAGACAGACGCGGCAGAGGAATTAGTTTTATTAAAATTGTAGTGATAAGCAAATAATGAAATAAACAACAGTGTTGCTACAGTATTATAATTAAGTCGCAGTCTGCATTGTAACATAACATCACACTGTAATATTACATCCACATTTCACCAGTTATAGTTTAAGTTCCATACAATAGAGCTTATTGTCATCAACCGGCCGAAATCCATACCCCGTGGTTACTACAGAGAAGAATAAAACTGCTGTTGGAATATTTAACCCAAAAAGAATTTGCTTAACCCGGGAATCGAACACAGAATCTCATTAACCACCAAGGCAGTCATGGAGCATGATAACCAGTGGAGAGCGCGTGCGGGGGCTACCGCGGGCGCCAATCATTCGCTATATCAAGCGTACGCGGCGAAATTTTGCTCAGTCGCAAAAATTGTAGGCTAACGCACGAACGTCACGCGCTCCCGTTTTTAAAGGATTTATTACGAAAAATAAGGCCTAGTTGTGCAATTAAATGGTGTGGAAAGTGTACTACAACTTCAAGTTACACAAAAGATGGGATAACATTGCACAGTTATGTGGTTTTCTATTCAATTTGATCAAAACAATGAAAAAAGAATCATATAATTGCTGTCTCTTTCTGGTACACTGATTTGCACTAATGCAGTTGTCTCTTTCTTTCATGATAGTGATGTTCGAGTTCGCAGTATCGCGACGGTTTATGGTATCGATATAATTTAAAATATAAGTTCTTAAAATACCTTTTTTTAGTTTCATTATTGCTATATTTTCAAATATGATTATTCACTTGGCTTTACTCGCAAATGTGTATAATACTGGCATAAACTTGTACATGACAGTAAAAAATTTAAGTGTATGATATCTCTGCCTGCCTTTTACACAAAATTTAGACGCGTTGCTTGGAATCTATTTGAATCATTGCAATCCTAGACAATTATGTTTTTTTAAATGTTTTTATATAGGCCAGTGTAGGTATGGAACAGACGTTATCAATTTTAGTTTTGGAGTAAAGGTGGCCAATACGCGCATCGGCACGTGAACACATTGCTGGCAGTGGCGTGCGTGCAGAAAAACGGAGGCAAAGGCCTATGAAAAAATTTGGTTGGATTGTGTAGCCTAGGTACTATGGAACGAGGACTTAATTTTTTTTTATTACCAATTTTATTGCAGTATCGGGTTAACCTGCACCATATACACCATTTAGGGTCCGATATGCATGGTCCTACGATGCACCGTTTCCGAGTTATGGGCGTTTTAAATTATTGTACCAAAATAAGTTAAATACAAATAATATCTTGAAAACGGATCGTCCTAGGCAAAAAATGACCGAAATTTTAACCCCCCTTTGCTACCCCCGTGATATCATGATCTTAACACACAAAATTAATTTGAACTAATTTGAGGTCCTTTTACTTTTTTTTTCACTAATTTGACGTAGAATCGACAAACCATTTAATTGATTTAGCTTCATGTGTAGCAAAAAAATATATTGATACTCAACTGACATTTATTACGAAAAATAATACAAATCCAAAGGATTATAAAAGAAAAACATATTCAAAACTAATCCATTTTAAAAACCAGTAAATATATTATATTTTTTTTAAATACAGTTTTCTAAGTTTAATAATTACCTGTTTTATTTCAAAATCGAACCCGTAATCTCTGTATTGCAAACAAATCGTTATAATACTAATAAGTCAAACAATTATCGATATCGATACTTTTTCAATTACTTTTATGGAATCCCTAGAGAATGAGTTGTCATTTGGTTGTCAGTTCGTCAACCAATCACAGAGTCCGAAACGTACCTCTCCCCCCGCAGTATATTAGTGACTTTGATTTAGAACAAAAACGTGCCCATACTTTCTCCACTGGTTATTTTGCTCCATGGAGGCAGTCAAGATCCATTGTGGTTTCATAAAAACTACGCCCTCAAACATACGGCCATGAAAAGCGCTAGGTATTCATATATAATTTACAAAGATCTATTTAGTATAATGAATGTACGTCTTCGAGATCGGCTATGGATAGTGCCACCTGTCATGTTGAGCATGGACTTCCGGCGTGCGCTGAATACATTGAATAACAACCACATAACGTATACAACAATCAAGAACGTTTATTTCTGCACAAAGCGATTCGAGGAAGATGGAATATGTGAGGAGTATTTGTGTCTTAATTTCAGGAAATGACTTTAAGGAATTTCTTGAAATTGTTTCTCTATTGACAATATGGTAGTTGACAAAAGAAATCTAATTAGTCCGTCACATAGATTACCAAAAAATATTGGACACGTATTTTTTCATTTTGCACGTAAACCAAAAATAAAGACGATACAGTGCTTCGAAAACTCGTGTGACGTCACATCGCACTACATTTTTTACCACGTAGTGCCGTCAAAAGCCCCCACTCCTGGGGCTGCAGTCTCTACACTAATAACGACGCTACGAATGTCGTTAAGCCGAGAAATCGTAAACTTTCTGTAATAGATTTTCAGCTTTATTTCAACAGCATAAGATTGAAAATCTATTAAAGAAAGTTTACGATTTTACGAGTTAGCGACAGTCGTAGCGTCGTTATTAGTGTAGAGACTGCAGGCCCTGATCTTTGACGCGTTTTATCTTTGTAATTTTTTATTAATTTGATAAAACAAAAAACACGTATCCAATATTTTTCTATAATCTAACTGACGGACTAAACGGAATCATATTTTTTTTTTCCAGGACACATAGGGATTCATTGTAAATTCTTACGGATTCAATGTAACTGTTATATATGTAAATAATAAGAAGGTAGTTAGGTAATTAGTTTGCCTTCATCTTTTTCTTATTGTGGGTACTCAATAAAAGTGTCAGTCTCGTTTCTATGGTGGTTTCATTAATATCGTGTGCTCTCGTATAAAACAGTAACTATAGAATGTGCAGTATATTATATATGTTTTAAGAAAACTGATGCTTATATTATCATTATCTAGCCTTTTCTCAACTGTGTTGGGGTCGGCTTCTACCCTGTTGCAGCTGAGTACCAGAAGTTTACATGGAACGTTTGCCTATCTGAACTCCACAGCCAAGGTACTGGTTACTGAAAAACAAAACTCCTTGATATAACTGTAAAAATAAAAACAAAATCAAAACAACTTTTTCACTTCTCTCGCTCTAAAATTCGTCTTTATGTCGTGCGTAGGCGACATAAAGTCGCGTTTTATGCTCTAGAGCATAAAGTAAAATCTTCGTCGAAGACCAAGGTAATCGGCACAGGTAATCGGCCCAACAGTCACACGAACAACTTCAACTTCATAGAATAACCTCTTTAATTCGTTTCGTTAGTATTCTAAGAACAAGGGATTACTGCTTTTCATTACGAATACAAGGAAAGTTGATGGGAATAGGCTTCCCCCAATTACCTAAATCGCTTGATGGCAATAGGCTTGCTCCTAATTACATCATTTGATGGGAATAGGCTTACTCTTAATTACATTGATTGATGGCAATAGGCTTGCTCTCAATTACCTAAATCAGTGGATGGCAATAGGCTTGCTCCTAATTACATCGGTTGATGGCAATAGGCTTGCTCCTAATAAGATTGGTTGATGGCAATAGGTTTTTCCTAATTACATCGGTTGATGGCAATAGGCTTGTCCCTAATTACATCAGTTGATGGCAATAGGCTTGCTCCTAATTACATTGGTTGATGGCAATAGGCTTGGTCCCAATTACATCAGTTGATGGTAATAGGCTTGCTCCTAATTACATTGGTTGATGACAATAGGCGTGCTCCTAATTACATTGGTTGATGGCAATAGGCTTGCTCAAAATGTTTTTATAACTGAGCAGTATGAGTAACGAGTTAACGACATAAGTCAGGTGTTATGTCAAGTTTCCTACTGAAAAAAATAAAGTTAATTGGCGGGAACCTTAATTATTTTTAAAATATTTACAAGTTGCTGTTTCATTTCCTCGCAATCGAAGTGAAAAGTAGAGTGTAAAACTCGTCCATAAAACCCATTTTGCTCTCTACTTTATATCCATCCTCGCTCGCAAGCTCGCATCGGATGGATAAACGTCTCGCGCAAAATGGTGCGTTTTATGCACTTGGTGTACAATCTACTATTTCACTTCTCTCGCTCTAAAATGCGTCTTTATGTCGTGCGTAGGCGACATAAAGTCGCGTTTTATGCTCTAGAGCATAAAGTAAAATCTTCGTCGAAGACCAAGGTAATCGGCACAGATAATCGGCCCAACAGCCACACGAACAACTTCATAGAATAACCTCTTTAATTTAATTCGTTTCGCTAGTATTCTAAGAACAAGGGATTACTGCTTTTCATTACGAATACAAGGAAAGTTGATGGGAATAGGCTTCCCCCAATTACCTAAATCGCTTGATGGCAATAGGCTTGCTCCTAATTACATCATTTGATGGGAATAGGCTTACCCTTAATTACATTGATTGATGGCAATAGGCTTGCTCAGTGCTCTCAATTACCTAAATCAGTGGATGGCAATAGGCTTGCTCCTAATTACATCGGTTGATGGCAATGGCTTGCTCCTAATAAGATTGGTTGATGGCAATAGGCTTTTCCTAATTACATCGGTTGATGGCAATAGGCTTGTCCCTAATTACATCAGTTGATGGCAATAGGCTTGCTCCTAATTACATTGGTTGATGGCAATAGGCTTGGTCCCAATTACATCAGATGATGGCAATAGGCTTGCTCCTAATTACATTGGTTGATGGCAATAGGCTTGCTCAAAATGTTTTTATAACTGAGCAGTATGGAGTAACGACATAAGTCAGGTGTTATGTCAAGTTTTCTACTGAAAAGTTAATTGGCGGGAACCATAATTATTTTTATCTACCCAAATATCATAAACCCTCTATAATGCGTTCAAAAACCATAGGCAATGACCAGCATTACCAACCAGCAGAAATTAACAGAACTGTAATGAGCTCATAACCTACTGAAAACAGTAGGTTATGAGTTTAAATTTGGAACAGGTGTCAAATTCAAGTGAGTGTGCTATTCTTTAATGCGCGCGGAACTAGTTGGCCGCGCCTTAGGTGGCGACAGGGGTGAGGGGGCGGGTTGCCTACAGCTCGCAATGCACAGGAGACTATAATTAGACAGCGATGACCAATCTCGAGATATCGTGAACAATAATTGTTCAATTTATTGAAAAGAATACTTAAATAAAAAACAAAAACATGCCTTAGGCGCGGCCAACTAGTTCCGCGCGCACTATAGTATCTACATTATGAGTATGACCATCAAAAAGACATCTGAACATCTACATTTTTTATTGCATTACACTGGTAACAATGCTAGTCATTTCCCTATGGTTCCTGAACCCATCATAGAGCCCTTATGATATTTGGGTAGATAAATTAGTGTATGCAACTATACATAATTAGGCATTACAACACTCGTGTGATGCTATTAAGAAACTCGCCTTCGGCTCGTTTCTTAAACCCACACTTGTGTTGTAATGCCCTTCATTATGCACAGTCGCATAAACTACTATTACAATATTTACAAGTTGCTGTTGCATTTCCTCGCAATCGAAGTGAAAAGTAGAGTGTAAAACTCGTCCATAAAACTCATTTTGCTCTCTACTTTATATCCATCCTCGCTCGCAAGCTCGCATCGGATGGATAAACGTCTCGTGCAAAATGGTGCGTTTTATGCACTTGGTGTACAATCTACTATTAATGAATAAGAATGTTGGACAGACATTTTTTTACCTCGAAACAAAAAATGCAAAACACTCAACAAAATAAAGTAACGTATCTGACCCTGAATAAAGGGAACTCAATAACACATCAGTGCTCCAACAGTATACATTAAAAAGTTGTGCGCCTCGGCCAAAGCGGCTTGGAACGAAACTTTAGAAATTATACCTCTGGCCCACGATAATTTCCTTTCTAATGCTCAAGTTGAGAACTCTTCAAAAAACTTTTAGGAACTTCGCGTGAATTCCCTTTTTATTTCTTATAAATCTAGAAGAAAATAGAATTTATGGCATCCTCTTAACTTTTTTATAGGAGAGCAATGTTAAGTTAATTATGAATACTTTTTTTTTGTTTCCTGCCAGATTTATTTTGGCGGTTACTTAGGGCTAATTTCCTGATTTAATAACCTTAACAAGTTTTTATTGTTGAACGTAGTTTATCTTTATTCTATTCTGCTTGATACATAATTTTTCTGTTTAGTGTATTATCTGCAATTTAGTGGTTTAAGTGAATGGTACAGTCAGCAGCACCAACATGTATTAAAAATTTTTGCCTACCTGGTGTATTGATTTCATTTTACAACATTTTTATTTAATTGAGACATAACGAGTGGCATAGACAAACTGAAATTTTACCAACGATAACGATGAAAGAACTTAAAAAATTAAATGAATTGTATATACACGGGAAAGGTCCTGTCAATTCAGTTGAAAGTCATTGTATTAATAAAAAACTTTTTAAGAGGGTTTTCACTGTGTCAGCTTGTTTTTACCCAACTACGGCGAAGACAAAAGGAAGGGTAATGATTTTGGCAGTATATGTATGTATGTATGTACGTATGTTCCACCGTAGCGCCTAAACTACTGAACGGATTTTAATAAATTAGGTGTCAATAGATTCGTAAGAATAACTCGGGTGTCATAGGCTATATAAATTTTATAAATTCTTTTTATGACGGAATTTAAATGTCAAAAACTTACCTCAAAAAATATTAAATTGAGATAATCATAGCAAGTTTGGTATCAAATGAAAGGTCTTGGCGAGCACATTACAAATATGTATTATATTATAGTTTAAGTACACACAAAAATAAAAAAATTAAGTTCATAAATCTAAAACCCGACTACTAACAAAATCGCGGTCTTAAAAGTAGAAAACAAGAAAATAATTATTGTCTGATATTCTTCGTAGTCGCATGCCACCTTGCTTATGGCAATTAGCAGCTGACTTCTGTATCAATGAGAACGCCATGAAGGAGCATCAGGTATCAGTGTCATGCGACTACGAAGAATATCAGACAAGAATAAATTATTTTCTTGTTTTCTACTTTTAATTAATTCGTACAATGTTCACGTTGACCTCTACAACCCAGTTAGTACTGAGTAATATGATACCGCTTGGTATGACTGGTTGTCAATTTTTCGGGCCACTGTCTACTACCTGTCGCGACCGTCAAATATCTACAAATGACAGCCGGGAACAACGGCTCAACGTGCTTTCAGAGGCACGGAGGATAATAGGGTGTTGACTTCCGTTAAAAATTTACGAAAATGTTATGTGTTTTCAAAGAACTAAAAAAAATAGTCTAGTACAGGTATGGGTATAGTAAACCCTTTTTTTTTGTTTTTTCCGAGATGGAAAATCTTCATGGATTTCCTCCGCCTTCAGACGAGTGGAGGGGTCTGTCAGGCTCTAACTGACTAAAAACCTTCCGCGATCCCCATCCACCCTGAATCCCGGTCTAACCTGAGTATTGACCCAAGTGTCTGTTTTTAGCCACAAGCTCCTCATTACAATCATAATTCCAATACATTTCAACATCTAAAATCCGTCTCAAACGTCACAAGCCGCAAAACTTCAAGCGCAACAATGATTGGTAGATATTTCGAATATCTATCGGAAATATATTGCAGAATTATCTGAGAATCGGCCGACATTCATTGGCGCTCGTTAGCATTGGATGGTATTCAAGTATTCACGGACATGGATCCAGCTATCCTGAAGGGCACTTCCTAGTCTGTCGGCATTTATTATATACCTGATAAATGCTGGTACAAAATTCTGAATAGTCGAAGCTGAATATTTTATTAGCTTATAAAATCTTTTTGTTTTATTATAGTTATGATATTTATGTGTAAAATGTGTAAATACCCGTAGGTACTCTTTGGTCACTGTAAATAAATGTTTAAAAACTCCCCGAAACTTTAAAACATGACGAGAGAGCATTCCCTTTTTCCCCGAAGACTAATTAAAGGAAATGATTAACAGAACAGCACAGACTTCGAACTTTAAAAAAAAGTCAAGTTGTTTTCGGCCCTAATAACTTCCTCGCATGTTACTCCGAACCCTTACCACGAACTCCGGACTGCAGTCTTTTTACCAAGTTTTATTTTTGAAACAAGTTCCCGGAACTATGTTGTGCTTGCGTGCCTCCGTACATGTAATGCACTTTTCTCTAAGTAAATTGTATGGGAGCTAGACTTTTTTTATTTTCTCTCTCCTAGTCTGACGGGGAGACATAAATCTCTCATGGTCTTTCTTTCTCGCTCATTAGACAGGGATAGAAAAAAGGAAGGAAGGGAATATGTTAGCACTTTTACGATGTACACTATGTAATTAAAATTATGTTGGAGCAGCTATTTAACATCAAAGGTTGATTGAAATTAATGACATAACATAACATCACGCCTGTAATCCCCTAAGGGTAAGGCAGACGTGTACTATTAGTGTACTACCATATTTCGTCAGATATGTTTAAATTTCAAGCAATATCGCGAGGCGATTGCGAAAAAGAAAAGAATAAAATGAATGAATAATATAGTAATGGAAAAATATGACTGAAAACACATACTTCATGTCATTGTGTGTATTCACAATTTTTGTATTTGTTGCGGTTGTCTGGACACTTTTCTTTCGCTAGCTAACCATGTAGGCATTTCGAAAACACATTATTATCAGTGTAAAAGTACCCTTATCAAACTAGACTAAACTATACCCGGGTACCTTCTAGTTACGAATATATTGGGGGTCACAGTACCAACTTTTAGGCCCGTAATCCACCAAAGCGGAGAGGAGCGGAGACGAGAGGAGATGTGCGGAAATAGGCCAATCACATTAGTTAAAATTTACATCTAGTCTTTCGCCTTTCCTGTGATTGGTCGAATTTGGCACATCTCCTCTCCGCTCTGCTCGTCTCCGCTTTGGTGGATTACGGGCCTTACTTAGGTTTTTATTATGCACCTATGTAATGTAAAAACACGTAAAAAGACTACTGATCATCTCAGACACTAATCACAGTGTTTAAAAGTACTCACGTTATAATAAGTCCTATTATACGTCATTTTTTACCCTAAAAAAGTCGTAGAGCTACTTAATTTGATATACAGAATGCTTGGTTGCAGGCTTTATGAAGGGTTCATTTACACCTTGGTTATATGAATTCACTCACAAATTCATGTGATAAGTATAACATAGAGATCTAGAGATTTAAAAAGCATTTCTATTTTCAATTATAAAAGTATATAAATATGCATTAGGTCCGCCTATGTACCATTCTTGTACATGAAGTTTAAATAAATAAGCATTAAAAACTTCATCTGACAGTAATCGGTTTACAGTCACAATCCGTCAAATCCTATAAAATATGCACCACAATAATCCCCAACCACGCGTGCTAAACCAAAGAGAATTTTACGTTTGACAGCTTAATATGTTCATAAAAGTGGCTTGGGAAGACGCGTAAACCCGGAATAAGGTTCTCTGCAGTTGTTTACTGCACACCAGCGGGGCGAGCACGGGCGTACCCAAGACGTTGGTGACAAGACGTTATAAATTATGTCATGTCTTAGAATTTGTCTTAAATGCTAGCACGGGTACCACATGTGATATAATTTAAGACGCGACTTGTCTTTCTTGTTGCTGACTTCATAGTGTGACCTAGTATATTAAAAAAATAAAAATGTCTATGACCATCTGAATAGGCGACCAAATAAAATAATACGTATAAAAGAGCACAGTTCATACAGTTAAACAACTTTTTAATTTTCTTGGGTACTAATTCATTTTTGACTTATCACGTACGCGGCACGTCTTTCATTTTCTTTTTTTATTTATTATTTGATAACTTGCTACTAACTAAAAGTTCTGTTTTTCTTTTAAAAGTTTGATGTGATTTGTTTTGAAATATATTGTGAAAGTTTTGAAATGTACTTACTTTGATGTGAACGGGTAAACCATCCACCTGATTTAGAGGCTGCAAGTCCACGCGCAGTTCTTCACATAAATAAACCACCATAGGCTTTGTCAGGCGGAAAATCCGTTGGAACTCCCTGCCTGGCAACTTGAACGGATTAGAGGAGTCCCGAATGTTTCTTAGGAATATTTTCCTACTTTGGACCTCTTGCCTTCGGGCAAGAACATAATTATAATAATTTACTGCCATTTGATGCAGTAGTAAGCAGAAAAATATACTTATATTTTTAATTTACTTTTATCACCACCTCCGAACGAACGTGATATAAACGAGCATATTCATCTGTCAAAATGTGACATTTGTTACAAAATGGGTGCGCCCATATTAGCAAATAAGACATAGGAGTCCCAACTAGACGTCAAGAAGTTGTATCACATATCAAGAAATTATCTTACGCCGCCGTGCTAGCATTTAAGACAAAACGGTTTTATCGCCCAAACTGTGATAAAATGTGTGACTCATGCCATGTCACTGTAGGCCGTGCTCGCCCTGCTGGGAAATTAATTACAAAAATATATGTAGCGTTTGGTCCCGGCCGCGTCGGTGTGAGCTTTACTTGGCCAAGAAAACTGTGAATATTTGTTCTATTGCTTTGTTACTTGGTTAGTGTTGGGTAATGAAAGGGTTAAATGGAGAATGTTTTGAATGATGTAACTTTGATTTTTTTTAAGAATCGAGGAGTATTAAAGGTAGGTAATCCCGTATGGACGACAAAAATATGTTAGCACTTTTACGATGTACACAATTCAATAAAAATATGGTGATGAAGCTATTTGTATCATTAGGTTGACTAAAAGTAATGAGATTCTATTTTTTTAACCGACTTCAAAAAAAGGAGGAGGTTATCAATTCGACTGTATTTTTTTTTTTTTTTATGTTTGTTCGCTCATAACTTGCGACTGGGTGAACTGATTTTCATGATTCTTTTTTCATTTGAAAGCTGGTGCTTCCCGTGTGGTCCCATTGTCACCATTTCAATATCTGATGATGGGATCTTGTAAAAATCGGGGGAACTCTTCAATAAATAACAGCAGATTAACCGCGATTGTTGCTATAGCATATCTAAGCATTGTTTACGCCATCACACAACATAATATCACGCCTGTACTCACTACAAAGGTTATAAAAACTATTTGGTGAACATATTCTGATGAAATGATAGCAAATGGACTGGGATTGCTGAAATCTCATGTCTGTCTATTGTTTACACCAGTTCATAACATAACATCACGCCGGTACGTTGTGAAGGGGTAAGCACATGTGAACCACTAAAAAGTGAAAAATAAAAACCTTTTTTACAAAAAATAAAACCGACTTCGACAATAATAGCAAGCTGTTTGGTGTGACAAATGTGTGGACAATGGATGGTAACGTTAACATCAAGCTCCCAAATGGCAAGCGTCGCCGGATTTTCAGTGCTGAGGAAGTCATCAAGCTGGGTACGGAGTATGGCAAGTCGCTGGATCAAGAGGTTCCGCCTGACTCCAATCCTGGCTCGAATGTCGCAAGCCCAGCGCCGGCGCAGTCCCACTCTCGGTCGAGGAGGATGCCGAAGAAGAAGCAACTGGCTTGAGTGTTTGTTTACATTGTAAGTGTATCCCAATCCCATAGTTCTAGTAAAGAGTTTTGGAGCTATTTGTTCTATTCGTCGATAGTTTTACGTCACAGTAACTGTTGTACGTGTACCGACGCTTTTTTTATATTTTGTTCAATAACTTTTTTCTTGACAGTTTGACAGTAATTTGTATTCGTAATGTCACTGTCACTTGTCATAGTGTCGAACTGTTTTTTTTTTTTTTTTTGCGTTCGGAAATGTCTTACTTTTCTTTTTCTGTGAACAGTCAGCCGGCAGGTTATGCAATTTATTTAAAGTAAATACTTCATATAATTAATTAGTATTTTATATAATTATTTTATATTTTATTTGTTTATTTAGTCTATATTTATCTTATTACCTTCGTATTATGTCTGATGACGATGCATTTTATTCATGCAATAGTTCTTCCACGTCTTTTTCATCCCTTGACAATTCTCTGTCCGTGAATAGTCTTCTATGTAGTGAGTTTCAGCATTTCAACAAATGCTTTAACGTGTGCCATGTAAACGCTCAGAGCATACCTCAACATCATTCTGAGATGTTAGATTTGTTTTGCGACGTTCCTTTACATGCTATATTAGTGTCCGAAACTTGGCTCAAACCCGAACTTCCTTCAACTTTTTACTCTATAACAGGCTATAACTTAATTCGCAATGATCGTACGGGGAAAAGAGCCGGCGGTGTTGCCATTTACTTGCGCATTGACATACCTTATACAATTCTATCCTCTTCACCCCCTATATATAATGGCAACGCTGAATACTTAATTCTGGAAATTGTTGTTAAGGGAGTTAAGGCCGTTCTAGGTGTTGTTTACTGCCCACCTACTGTAGACTACTTTTCCACTCTTGAATCTCTATTTGAATCTGTTTCCTCAGAGTACAAGCATCACATAGTGATGGGAGATTTCAACACTGACCTTTTGAAGGACAACCCTAGGTCACGTAGGTTGAGAGCGATCCTGGAGTCGTCGAGTCTGTCCCTCCTCACGCTTAGTCCGACACATCACAACTCTGACTCCAACGATTCCTGGCTCGATCTCATGCTTGCGTCATCTGCAAATCTCGTCGCTAACCATGGTCAGGTCGCTGCCCCTGGGTTGTCTAGACACGATTTAATTTATCTCTCATATAAAATTAAGCCCCCTAAGCAGCGGCCTGCCATTGTTTTTATACGGAATTTTGCGAGGTTGGATAAGGACAAACTCAACTCTGATGCACAAGCCCTTGATTGGGATGATCTTGTTGAATCTTTAGCTGTGGACGAGAAAGTTAAAAAATTTAATCAGTCTGTCCTCCAGCTCATTGATGCCCATGCACCATTGAGGGCCGTCCGTGTTAAGCGCCCTCCGGCTCCATGGATAACCCCAGGAGTAAGGATGGCGATGAGACGGCGGGATAGGGCCTTTAGGAAATATAGACGGGATCGCAGTGATGAAAATTGGAACCTGTACAAGTTGGCTAGAAACCGTTGCAACCAGATGGTAAGGGCGTCTAAACGCCGATACATTTGTGAAAATGTTCTCAATTCTTCACCGGCTGATATCTGGAAGTTTCTCAAATCACTGGGTATAGCAAAGTCCCCCTCTAGTATTTTACCTTCTAGCTTGCCCTTAAACGATCTTAATAAACATTTCTCAGCATCCGCTACGCTTTCGGTTGATGTTAAGAATCAAACTATTCATGACATTACTTCCAAGCCAATATTACCTCCTGACTCTTTCTCTTTCTCTCCCGTGACTAGCGCTGAGATCCATAAATTCTTTACGTCAATTAAGTCTAGGGCTGTTGGCTGTGATGGGATCAGCAGAATAATGTTATCTTTTATGACTGACAGCATAATTCCTATTGTTACGCACATGATAAATTATTCTTTGTACACTGGTGTGTTTCCAGCTTTGTGGCGTAAAGCATACATTATACCTCTTCCAAAAATTTCCAGTCCAAGTTTGCCAAATCACTACAGACCTATCTCCATTCTCCCTTTCCTTTCCAAAATCCTTGAAGCAGCTGCACTTAAGCAAATATCCTCTTACGTCCTCAAAAATAACCTGTTGTCAGATTTCCAATCTGGTTTTCGGCCTGGCCACAGCACGGCCACAGCCCTGCTTAAAGTCACAGAAGACATTAGGGACGGCTTGGAGAACTCGAGGGTTACGGTGTTGGTTTTAATAGATTTTTCCAACGCTTTTAACACCGTTGACCATGATATTCTCCTGGCCATACTGTCTCAAATTGGGGCCTCTTCGTTGTCACGTGAGTGGTTTTCATCATATCTTCGTGGGCGCCAGCAGGCGGTGCGTGCTGATCAGGTTTACTCTGACTGGTGCGACCTGGTAGCTGGTGTTCCACAAGGCGGTATACTTTCTCCTCTCTTATTTTCGTTATTTATAAACTCCATTACTACTGTCCTCAAATGTTCTTACCATCTATACGCTGACGACCTGCAACTTTATGCTCAGTCTGACATTGCCGACCTTGACAGCTGCATCACATTACTCAATGCTGACCTTCAGATTATCGGTGAATGGTCCGGCAAGTTCGGGGTTGCTGTCAATGTCGGGAAGTGTCAGGCCATCCTCTTAGGTAGTTCCTACTATCTGAGAAATTTAGATACTAGCCAACTAATGCCGCTTATGTTCGACAATAATGTGATTCCTCTCTCACCTCACGTAAAAGACTTGGGCCTGTACATTGACACTTAGCTGGAATAAACAGGTAGCTCAGGTTAGCCAAAAAGTCACATACTCGCTGCGGTCTCTCTATAGATTCAAACATTTTCTACCATCCAGCACTAAAATAACTTTGGTCCAGTCCCTTGTGCTCCCCATCATCGACTATGCTGATGTTTGTTACTCTGATCTTTCCCAAGAACTTCTCAATAAATTGGATCGTCTCCTTAATAATTGCATTCGGTTCATTTTTGGCCTTCGTAAATACGACCACATCTCTGCATACCGTTCTCAGCTTAAATGGCTGCCTATCCGGCTCAGAAGATCCCTCAGATCTCTTTGCACGCTCTTCACCATTTTAAAGGATCCATGTGCTCCCAATTACCTAAAAAAATATTTCAATGTGCTGGGCAGTTCACACAGTCGTAACCTTCGAGCGTCCAAGAACCTATTGCTTGAAATTCCCTCACACCGTACTGGCTTTATGTCCTCTTCATACGCTGTCTCAACTATAAAGCTTTGGAACGCGCTACCGCTTGGGATTAAAAAGGCCGAAAGCAAAATGGCTTTCAAAAGAGCAGTTCGGAAGTACTTCTTAAAATCGGACTAAATTGCTAATAATCAAATCTCTTAGACTGTTTTGTATGTATTATACTATATATTAGTTTATTATATTCTGTCTGTATCTATAATAATATGTATTAGTATGTACCTATTTATGTATATCAATTTATATAACAAAATAGTTGTCTCCTTATTATTTTTTTTTATTTTTTTGTACTCTACCACAGTGCTGTCTTATTTGACCCTAAGGTTGACTGGTAGAGAATGCCTTGTGGCATTAAGTCCGCCTATGTACCACTATTGTACATGAAGTTTAAATAAATAAATAAATAAATAAATAATAAAACACAAAAAAGTGAAATTAAATAAAAATCAGCTTCTGAAGTCGGTGGCAAAAACATGAAATCAAACAAAGAAAAGTCACCGACTTCAGAAGCTGATTTTTATAAATTTTAATTTTTTTTAACAATAGAACAAATATCTTGGGTAATGAAAGGGTTGATGGAGAGTTTTTTGAGTGATGAAGCTTAGATTTTTTTAACAATCGAGGAGTAATAAAGATAGGTAATCCCGCATGGAAGACAGTAACATTTTAGCACTTTTACGCTGTACACGATTTAATTAAAATATGGTGGTGAAGCTATTCAATTTAATATCATTAGGTTGATTGAAAGTAATGATTCAATTTTTTTTACAGACTGATGAAGACGACTTTGAAAACACATAAGTACCTAATATTTATAAGAATAAGGTTCTCTATAGTTATTTACTGCACCTGGGAAATAAATTACAAAAATATTTGTAGCGTTTGGTCCCGGCCGCGGCGGTGTGAGCTTTAGTTGGTGAAGAAAACTGTGAATATTTGTTCTATTGCTTTGTTACTTGGGTATTGTTGGCGTTGGAGAATATTTTGAGTGATGTATCTTTGGTTTGAGAGAAGAATTGAGGAGTGATACCTACTAAAGAGTAATAAATTTAAGTAATCCCGCTTACCTACATAATATAACATCAAAATACACATAGGCCCACACGGGCACTTATAAAAGGTCGAGAAAAGGTGCGCATGGTTCGGGGTAGTAGTTTCCTATGGAAAAGAACCGGCAAGAAACTATATGGTTACTGCGGAGGCTACATCAAGCCTATCTCCTAAGGGTTAGGCAGAGGTATACCTAAAAGTACACCCACATTTTGCCAGACATGTTTAATACTTTACTCGGGAATTGAAACCAGGAGAACTCGTCGCACTAGCTACCATTAGAGTTCACTAGACAACAAGGCAGCAAAACAAACATCAGATCTTATTCATTGTTTTAAATAGACGTGTTCAAAAACATATTAAATAAACTAAAATCGAAAACTTAATAACCAAAACCAAGAATCATACGACAGAATCGAAAACTTTACACATTTATGTTCAAACAACAAAAGAACATTTATTATACACAGTAGAACGACTTTGCGTTTATATTTGCTTGCCGTCTACACGTGGCAATTATTTAGATTTAACATTGTTCGTTACAGACTTATAATTTAGTTAGCAGCCTTTAGGGACTGAGACAATCGATAAGAGTTTCGTTAATACTTCAGACACTCGAAGCTTAGTTATTAAATTAGGATTTTAATATCAAGATGAAGACTTCTTTCGACGATTTTTCGAGAATTTGAGAAAGTGTAAAATGACATCAAATCTATATACCTAAATGTTGTTGTAAATGACTACCTACTAAATGTGTTTGTTGTTGTTTTAGATGCTTTCATGGTCTATAACACGGGATATCTATCATCCCGCGGTCATGGCACTCATATCGTTTGCAGTCGTAATATCGGTAGCTTAGAATAATAATTGTAAATCACGGAATAGAGACGAATCCTGTAACAGTGTAAGTTTATAATATTTAATTCACGCAATTAACTATTTTAGACCAAAATTCGAAATCATGTGCTATACATTACAAAAAGAACATGACTTCTGTATTTGTACCTGCCTTAGCTTAAATAACACCACATAAAAAAAACATGGCTACCTATTCAAAAATCGAACTCCCCATCTCACCGCGAAAACTCGAACGTTATCAAACAACGAAAGAGATGCTCATAAATTCGGAGAGGCCTTTTTGCTGTAATGCCTTTCATATTTCTCGTGAAGCACACTGCGGGTGCCGTTCAAATAAATTACGGCCATCAATAAAAATCTCAGCGTGGAGATCCTACGACTTATTTAATTTATATTCCATCAGGGCCATATTTATCAAATATCGAAGCTTTTTGTGTGATGTTCCGATTTTTAAAATGGCGAAATCATTTTATTGCTTTTTTCCTCTTTTATAGGTTTCGGGCGTAATCTCAACTCATGAAGTTTTATTGAACTAATTGCGGGTTTTAATGGGTAATTCAGATCAGGTGATTAGTAGCTTTCGGTTATTTTGAGTGGTGCGATAAAATCGCAGGTAAAATGTTGGGGTTTTACTCATTTCTTGACCTTTTAGGTATAGGTCTAAGTAATAATGGCACAATAAATAGCTAAAGTAAGTTGGTACACATTTCCAGTATAACATGTACGTTTTCCCGAGATAAGCATAATTTGGTTTTATATAGATTGATTGGTCGTCGTTACACTTAGTTTATCCCATATATCGATTTTTCCCTTGGGTCTAAAATTTAAAATTCTGTGAAAAATACATTTAAATGTAACGTGTAAATAAATGCATGCAGGAGTACCTATCAATAAATATTTCAGCAAGCAATTAAAGTCTGCCCTGTCGTGTCAACGTGAAAAATTGATCAACGAAATACGTAACTTATAATTGCAATCATCAATGATTGAGTTGTCGTAGATACTATTACTTTATTTACAATATTTAAAAACTACAATATACAGAACTAAAATTATGATAAAACTAGCTGACGCTCGCAGCTTCGCCCGCGTGAATGTGGGTTATTTCGACAAATTATGTACTAAAACCTTTCTCGAGAACCACTCTATCCGGCTCTATTCGGGTCTGGGTGTTTGGTTTGTGTATGTGAGTTTAAATGTTTGTAAACGCACCCACGATGCAGGAAAAAATCCTAGTGTGGTGTAAATTAAAAAAAAAAACAGCATGAAAATCGGTACAGTAGATTTTGAGTTTATCTCGAGCAGATAGACAGACAGACGCGGCGGAGGACTTTGTTATATGTATATATCTACAAGTACCTCAAAAAGGTACTACGAATATTAATTTGTATCTGCCACTACAAGTCAATACTACCTGTTATCTTTTCAGACGGCTTACACGAACAACAGCGGTAGCGCGAACGTGGTGAACGTGAAATATACGTCCATTTTAAAATAAAAATACTTGTTTCACATAAAATATTTCCAGAATTTATTCTTAACTATGAATGATGTTGATTTTGTTTGTTGCGAACAATATAACTAAAATGTTATGAATTATTGTTTTTTTTAATTAAAAATCGTTGTATTTACGGTACTCTGAGCACTCGTGTTTGGGCCTCTCTGGGTTAGGATAAATGGATACTATTTATAGCTTCCTGTGAGATAATTTTAGACCTCTAGTCAGATGAAACCACCGGCTGGTTTATTTTTAAAACAGATGTGATTTAGTCAAAGATATGGAGATATCTAGATGGCAAGAACACCTACTTCATGTGGTATTTTGTACTTATCGGGGCTACTGTCGCAGCAAAATTATTTATTTAGTCATTAGTCATTTATTCATAAACAATAAACTGTATTTGAAATTACATGTTGAAAGAACAAATTTTAATGTTTTTAAACAACAACATTCATTACTCCGTTACAACTCAATAAATTAATTCTAGACATTTAAAGAACAAAAACGTAGCCTTGTTTGTACTAATACCTTGTATGTATAGTTACTTGTTTGTATAGTAACTAAATAGTGCTTAATGACGTCATAGTAGGTGGTCTAAAAATGGTTATCATACGGATCGTGATACTTACGTTATCTAGGTATATCTATACTTTGGGTTTACATTATAATATAGTTTTTGATTTTGACTAAGACTAAGCTAATAAAATTACAGAAACGATTAGAAGGTACTAAATTCGTTTACGTTGAAGTAACTTTTCCTGATGGTATCCGTATTTAGTCCGGCTAGTAACAAATTGTAACTATCCTATGTATACATATTGTCAAAGCTTATTCAGTCGTATCGTTTGATATCGCTAAGAGTAGCCTGGCTATTAGTTAAGGGCTCGAGCCATGGTACGGGTATAATGCTGTGACATACAGTCACTTTGATCAAGTAATTTTTAGGGCATGTACTCTATGAAGAAGAATTAACGTCAAGAAGCCAAGACAAAGACTATTCAAGAGTCTAGATTCTTTATTTGTATGAAAAGATTCTTTGTTTGTCTTCTAATAGGGGATCGGACTGACTCAAAAAAATATAATTCTGTTTAGTCCGTCAGTTAGATTATCGAAACATATTGGATACGTGTTTTTTGTTTTATCAAATCAATAAAAATTGACGAAGATAAAGCGCGTCAAAGATCACAGAGTGGGGTTTGAAACGTCACTTGAAGGTACAAAATGTACTATCTTATGACGTCACACGAGTTTTCGAAGCACTGTATCGTCTTCATTTTTTGTTTACGTGAAAAAAAAAAAAATATGTGGTCGATATCTTTAGGAAATCTATCTGACGGACTAATTCGTTTTTTTTTGTCCGATCCCCTATTAAGTTATTTTCTCTCGTGAGTGAAAATCGGATGTGAAAATTGGTGCAATATGACTTACCAGCCCAGATAAGCGTGGCAAAATAATAACAGCCCCTTGGATCAATCTTCAGGTTAAGCCTCGCTTGCCTAGGTTGGTGTGTGAATGGCTGACCACCTATTTCATATGAGGTCAATCGTTACCATTAGTCCGTAAGCGACAACCAGTCTCACCCAGGGGCATTATATTACCCAGTAATAGTAGTAGTAACCTAACTGACTTGAGGACTTCAGACAGGTAGTAGCTCCGTGTAACATACTGGTATTCAGCTGCATCCGGTTTGACTAGAAGCCAATTCCAACGTGGTTGGGGAAAGGTTAGGCATATGATGATGATACGAAACCTCTCGTAACAATAACGGCAGTGTTGCACGAAGGAACACTGTATTTTTTCTTCTTCTTCTAGACAATTTGTTGAAAAAGATCCTTTTTTTTTTGGCCGGTGGGAAATCATCAAATAACCCCCTCCCGCTCTGGGCAGGGCGAAAGGGAGTGTCAGACTTCTACTGACTAAAAACCAGCCATGTTCCTTCTTAGCCCTTATGCCGAGGCCGCGGTATCTTTTTCGAACAACCCGCAGCCTCGACGCCGCGACGGATTGAAAAAGATCCTTGCAATGAGTTGCGCGTGCCATGTGTTTGTATACTCATATTTTAGAAAAATAAAATTATCTTATCTATATCTATACATATAATAAATCTGTAGAAAAAAATATTTTTGTACATTGAAAATATTTAAAAAAGGAATTTTCAGGGTGTTATAGTATAACCAACAGAACTCATTTCCAGCATTTTTTGAATTTTTGTCTGTTTGTCTGTTTATCTGTTTGTCTGTTTCGATGACTAAGCATCACGTAAAATTTACGAAACTAATGTAGGTAACTTTTATACATAAATATTGTGTGTAACTTGGGGTATTACTTAGTCTTTGTTTCATCGTAATCGGTGCTCTCTATCAAAAGATATTTGAATTTATAGTTTTCAAGAAGAACTTTATCATTATGATCATGAATGAGACATGCAGCGACATCTATTAAACGAATGTGGTACTTATTAATAATGCCTTCAAAAGATAACTTTAGTAAAGTTATCATAGCTTAAAGTACTCTGTAGGTAAGTAGTCTAAATGACACTGCTTTCAAAGTCTACTTTAGTCTACGTAGCCTAAACTCTAAACCCTATAGTGTGATTGATCGCTTTCCATGCATTCAATTTTAGCAGTTTATTTTCGTCTTCGATAGATGGCGTTGTTTTTATTTCTTGCGTAGCCCATGGTGTGGGGTGTCATTAGATAGGTCTTTGAAAAAGATTGTGAGTTTGCTTATACACTTTTTCGATTAAGGGATTCGTTAGTGAAATATTAAGCTATAAAGTGCAAATTTTGTTAGACTCAAGTCAGGCTATTGCTACAGCGTCTGTAAGTTAACGCAGGGCAATTACTTATTGTAGGTACTTTTGTCTAAGCGACGCATTTTGGTTTTCGACAACCACGCGAACGAAGTCGCGGGCACAGCTAGTCTTAACTATAAATAGACATCAGAAAATCGCACACAAACGCAACCAACCAGCAAATCGCCCATCCCCACCACCCGTATGCCCCAAAATGATAGAGATGGAGGCAATGCTATCTGCTAATTGCTCAGACCACCTTTGGCTAGACCACTATGCGGTTTCCATACAAAAGCCCTATTGACATGAAATGGTGAGCTTCAATATGTGAAACGAGCCGGTCTGGATGCTGAACGGTCGATTTCAAATTGATTACTATCTAGCTGTTACGTAAACTCAACAGATAGGATGCTATCCCAATTATGTTTGGCGATGAGTAATTATGGTTTTGTGTTACAAATGGTTGTGGTTGTCACTATCTCAATAGTGCATCTAGGTCACACAAGTCTAAATACATAAGAATCCGACTGTGGTTTAGTGATTGCAATGTTTTAATTGTAAAAAAGATTATCTTTTGTGTTTCTTAGGATGGGATGAGAAAGCAACCATAGAGAAAATTCTTTGTCCTATTATAATTTATTGCACTGTTTTGATGACGATGATAATGCCTACGAGTATGAGTGGGTACAGAGATTGCGCTGCACTTTCTGATAGTTTTTCTCTCCTAATTATAACTAAACCTATATACTTACCTACTAACGAAACTTAGAAATTTTATTCAAGCAAGTATTTTAATAGATATATTAAAAAGCACTTTATTTACAAAAAAATCTAAGTTAAAATTACTGTTACGCAGTACTACCACATGCCCCACACATAGGTCTAAAAACTCACGTTTTTTTTTTCATTTCCGCTTGACTTCTCTTTTCGCCAAGTGCCAAGTGCATTGATACATCTGATCATACACACATTGGTAGCGAGTAGGTACTCGTATGGACATTAGGCATAAATAGAGTTGGGTAAATAGCCGGACGCTTTGAGTTATTATCGATTATAATCCATAAGTAGCCATTAATAGCCTTGCAATGGCTAATAACCCTGCTATTAATGTATTGTTAAAAAAATAAATGTTTTATTGTATAATCTGTGGGTGTGAACTTAAATTGGGTGCGTGTACGCAGTGTTATTCAATGTATTGTTATTCTTTTTATTTATTTACACTTTTTGTTTGTAAAAAGTGTTTATAATAAAATAAATACACATTTTTCGGGAAATTCAGTTCTGTTAATAATTTAGAGATCCAATACTATAAAAACCATAATTAATTTTGACACATCGCTTTGTGATTTAACCATCTACATAATTAATTACTTGACATAACAAAGCGAGTAGGTGTATGTATACCTACAAATAATTTTAACCGATACGTAAAAATTTAAGGTACCTACATTATGTAGGTTACTTATGCCCGGTTGCTGAAGTCCTCAGATAACTTCCCACTAACTATTGGTTCAATAACGTAAAGCTTAAGTTAAACGTCGGTCAACTGTCACTGCGTTTCTGAATACGAAACGCAGCACTCAATAATTAGCTAACCGATAAGTAGTTCCTTAGTTGCCGATAGATGGCTCTGTTTACGAGAGCGCGTCTAAAATTGATTTTATTAGTTGAATTCGTCTTTATTACCGGTTTTATTTATTAAATATATTTTTTAAATATAAATTAGTGGCTTAATAATGTTTTATTAAAAAAATATGATGTCATTATTTATGGGCACCTGTATGATTCTGTATGAACGACATCTTCGACTCTATGGTCATCTTCGTTTTTTTAAACGAAACGTTTTTTTCTCTCGTCTCGGCTGGCGACCCACACCCAGGGTTGATTTATTGCTGTTTTTGTTCAAACTTCTCATTGTTACGGGTTCCTTTAGGTGATAGTGACCGGGGTTCATTGCAAACAGATGTGTCTTAACAGTTATGAAACCGATAAACGCCCAAAATTGGTCAGTTAAGTCAATCTCAGTTTAAACGGAGATTCTCTTACATCGCGGTGTTCAGTAACGCACTTTCACAAGTTATCGAACCAATAACGCAAATGAATATATAAACCACCGATAAAAGTGCCTCAGAAACCGGGCATTAGTAGCTCTTTTCTGTGAATAGGTACGACGTAGGTAAATTATAAACAATGGAAAATACTCGAGCGGTTAGTAGGTAACATGCATCCCCGCACCCCCGCACCTCTCGTGCTATCTCTTTCTGGCGCTAATATTTATTCATGCCAGAAAGAGATGCATTAAATGCACAAAAATGAAATTTCGATACGGAAAGTGATTTCCACATGGATTCGGAACCTTTCTCTCCAACATCAGAAATCGATGAAATATTCTGTGACTGTAATGAACCTGTACTTCTTAATACACCAGAAATAGATCCATTAGCGTCCGATCCAATCGATATAGGTACCTAGACCTACCAAACTTAGGAGATTTTGAAGAATCCAGTGTTTCTACTTAGCCTGATAATTATTTTAGAGCAACAAACAAAAAAAAAACAACTAAAAACGAAAATAAAAAAGAAAAAAATCCCAAATAAATGACTGATTAAGAATTTTCAAAAAACTTAAGAACCTACATAAAAAATCTAATTATCAAAAATCAATGTAAATCATCATCATTTCAGCCAAAAGACGTACACTGCTCGACATAGGCCTCCCCCAGGTGTCGCCACATTGACCGGTCCCGTGCGTCTTGCGTCCAGCGGGTCCCCGGTCCACCTAGTGGGAGGCCTTCCAACGCAACGTCTTCCGGTTCGCGGTCGCCACTACAGAACTTTTCGGCCCCATCGGCCATCCGTTCTGCGAGCAATGTGCCCTGCCCATTGCCACTTAAGTCTGGCGATTCTTCGGGCTACGTCGGTAACCTTGGTTCTCATGCGGATATCCTCATTTCTAATTCGATCACGCAAGGAAACTCCGAGCATAGCCCGCCCTCTCCATTGCCCTTTGGGTGACTTTGAGCTGTCTGATGAGGCCCATTGTGATTGTGAGCGACCACGTTTCGGACCCGTATGTTATCACTGGCAACACACACTGGTCATAGACTTTCGTCTTGAGCTCGTCCAACTTACCACAGTGTCTCAAGTTGAGACACTGTGGTAAGTTGGACGAGAAGGTACCGCGCAACTTCCCGAACGCTGCCCAGCCGAGTCGGATTCGACGATTGACCTCTTTCTCGAAGTTAAACCTACCCAACTGGACTGTTTGTCCCAGGTAGACATAATCGTTCACAACTTCGAGTGTAAAGTCTCCGATCTTGATTGGAGTGGGTGATACATGAACATTTAACATGACCTTGGTTTTGTCCATGTTCATTTTAAGACCCACTCTTTCGGAAGCTCTACTGATGTCATCGAGCATTGTACTGAGGTCTTCCATGGTCTCATATCTCAGACATCATATCATATAGTGCTCATGGCTGAGACTCTCAGTCATGACTACTATATCGTCGGCAAACCGAAGGTGAGTGATGTACTCGCCGTTGACGTTGATGCCAAGTCCTCTCCAATCCAGAATCTTGAAAACATCCTCCAATGCAGCGGTGAACAGTTTCGGAGATATGACGTCTCCCTGTCTCACACCGCGCTGCAAAAGAATAGGTTCCGAGGTCTGGTCCTGAAGTCGTTCTGATATGGTGGCGTTTTTGTACGAACACTTCAATGTCAATAGCTGATTGTAATTTTTTAAATGGGTTAGATTAGTTTTAAATTGTACATTTATTTACCACAAAGAAAGATGATGAAAATGAAGTCTAATCTGACAGTCCTAAGCCTGAAAACCATGAAGGGAACTTTTCAATTACTAAAATACATTAACAGCAGGGTTATCATCCATAATTGCTATTTATGGCTATTAACTGCTATTAATCGATTATTAGCCGGCATGATATTAACCGGATTATTATCATTGCCCAACACTAGGCATAAATACCAAAATACTCACTAGTCTTGAAAATTCATAGATATTTCCATCACTTCGATTGCAGGTTACAAGCATAGCTTCATTTTATCTCATGTTGCCGTGAGGGACGGCTAAACCCGGATTAATTAAATCTGAACTCCGGATTCAGCTCCGGAAGTGCGTCGGATTCAACCTGCTCGATAATTCCGAACATGTGGGTCCCTATAATATTCGGTATTACATACTGGTGAACGCGAATCAAACGAATTTAATTTCTAGCAATGTAAATATTAAGAGGCAAAATAATTGATTTGAGTATACAAACATGAATTTTAATCTAACAATTTACGATATTTTGGTGAATATGTTTAGATTTCGGTGGGTTGGCATTTTGTATTTTGGTATAATATTATTATATTTGTGTTTGTTTAATAATTGCTAGTGTAGAGGTTAGTGATTGTTCCAATGTGATTGAACGTATTTGGTAATAGTTTACCAAGCGTGATTTCGGTTCGATTATGTTAAGGGATGTTATCACTGAATAAGTAGAAATGGAAATTCGACATACACAGTAGCACAACAGTAGCAATATGTATCGAATTGATTATAAGGCTCCAGTTTTTATCATCATCTGCCTGCCTTTTTTAACCGACTTCTAAAAAAGAAGGAGGTTCTCAATTCGAATGTTTGTATATTTTTTTTTTATGTTTGTTTATATAACATAATTTTTTTATCGAAATCGGACAAGCGGTTTTTGAAAAATCAACAAAACTCAAAAAAAACTACATTGTCCACATTGACCCATGAACATGTGAACCAATAAAAAGTGAAAAATAAAAACTTTTTAACAAAAAATAAAACCGTCTTCAAAAAAAAAACACAAAAAAGTGCAAAATAAACTTTACAAGAAAAAATCAGTTTCTGAAGTCGGTGGCAAAAAAAAATGAAATCAAACAAACAAAAGTCACCGACTTCAGAAACTGATTTTTTCTTGTAAAGTTTATTTTGCACTTTTTTGTGTTTTTTTTTTGAAGTCGGTTTTATTTTTTGTTAAAAAGTTTTTATTCAACCAGTTGTCACATTTCGGGTCACTGGTACCAACTGGGACCAACTGCTTAAAGTACTTTCCTAGGTATGAAGGAAACTCGTTATGTAATGGTCAATGGTCACCCAAACACGGACCAACCTAGGCAGGATTAACCAGAAGATCAACCCGAGTGGTTGTTATTATTTAGAAACAAGCTCACCCTTTCCTCAACTTTTTTAAGATTATGTACCTATATCAGGTATACCTGCCTTACATCTATAAGAATAGAGTACAATATTGAACACACCGCATCTCACACTGTTTCTACGCGAAGCCGGCGAATTACTTTGTTTTTCTTCACTTCAATTTAAACTTTACACTCTCTTTAGACAGCAAACGTCAATCATAAACCGCTACAAAGTAAAACGATTTAAAACCCAACTCAGAAAACGTCAATAAAACCTCTGCAGATGAAGGGGAAGTGTCGGGAAACACGGCACAGGTGTTGCTTTTCCAATTTAGCATCGCGCCGAGCCAAGGATGTGCGCCGGTGATTTTCATTTCCCGGACGAGCCGCATGGCACACGCAGGGACTATGTTACCCACTGTTACCAAGCCGTTGCGTGGTGCCACCGGACTTTTGAATTGTTGATTAAAATATTGCACAGTCGGAACGAAAGTGCCCAAACTCATTATTACGGCGAATTGAGTTAAATAACTTTATTTAGCGGTGAAAAATGTCTAACGCATACCGCACCGTCCGGGGAGACTGTTGTTATGTGGTACTTGCGCTCACTTAACAACACCGTCGTGTGTCTACTGTCACATTGGCGGGTAGGCCACAAGAGCCTAGTTATATATTTAAACTAACTCCTAAAATAGTGGGCTATTGTCTAGTTAATCAAAGTAATTATATCGAGCTAGAACAGGACAAAAAACAACATCAACTCATCTCTCTTTCAACAATGAACACTTTTTTGGTATTTCCCACAAAACGAAAATGTCGTGTTAGGTCAGTTTTGTTCTCAGAGTGCGAATTATAACATGTTGCGGGAACTGTCTGGTGTCAAGTAAACGCGGGTTGCCTTTTGGGGATGTGTCAATATGGAACGAGAAAGTTCAGAGAGAAGTCAATATGTTCTTGATCATCTATAATAGTCTTTTCATTCTTACCTGGTTTTCGAGCTATAAGCGTAAAAAACAATCAAAGCTGAGAAGGTAGTTCTCTAGAACAAGCATTTACTTATTCAACAATTCTTGTTTACAGCTTATAATAAACTGAATCCGTTCCTGAAAGGTAACCAAGTCATTAACTAAGTCAATACCCCGCCGGCAGAGCTTTGCCCGTCGCAAACACTAGGCCTTAAGAAAATGAGAAATCCTCTGAAAAGACGGGCTGTCAACAGCAAGAACAAAAGTTAACATTTCAACTATTCTGGTATCTATTGTCTTGTTTGAGCTATGAAGCGGCGGCGACGGAACGCTACTCGTTTCGGGCCAACTTCCTTTTGGAAAAACTTCAAGAAAGCATCCCATTTCGGATTATGAGAAGATTGCGAAATATTTCTGTCCCCGCGGTGTCATTTGCCTAACTTTCCAGTTTGAGTAAGCTTAAAACCTCCAAGTTTTTGCGCTGAGAATGCTTTTGAAGTTTTTCTGATGCAACATTTTTATATTTTGGACGGAAATATTCTCTAACAATAAGCGCAAACAAGTTTTTTTCTTCGAACAGTCTGTTAATGCGTTGGTCGGGGACCGGCCGGTTCACGGTTTCTTTGCCTACCTTCTTTGTCAATTATTTTTGCGGATTGCTGTGAAAAGGGAACATCAAAGACTCGGGATTATTGTGAACAAACCTGTTAATTAAAATCTCAAGTCTTTTCATTCAAAACATTCATTTTGATTACATTAATGTGCTTTTGAAATTAATTTACTACGAGAGTTTATTTCTGCGTCAAAAATTCTACAAAAGATTTCAATTTAGTTTTGCATATTTTATCCGTGAATTTGGGCTTTTAAATTGATGTATGATGGATTTAGTGGCATAAAAAACACATTTTTTTGATGATAAAATGGATTTCCATTTTTCGTTGTAAGTATAAGTCAATCTATTTTTTAAATATATTTGTAGGCGGATAATCCGAACTGATGAAGAGCATGTAAAAACCCGAGAGTAGTAAATATAAAATGATCATAGCTTCATATATTGGGTTTTACTTTTACAATAAAAAATTGATTGAAATGTTATCATTAACACGGGATACGAGATATTTACCATGTTTAGTATTTGTTTTCTGTTCCCGGTTTTTTTTTTTGTTGTAAACATGATAAAAAAATTACTAATACTATGAAAAACAAACTTAAAGAAGGCACTATGTGGCACGACGTGTTTTAGACTGTTAGTGCGAAATAACAGAAACAATGTTTTTTTCCCAGCCTTCTCTGTCCCACAGCTGGCCAAAGGTATCCTATATGGCTTTACAAGTTTGTTTAAAAATTGCCTTCTTCGACCAATCCGTTAAGAATGAATCCAAATCGTCATGCCAGCGTTTCTTGGGACTGCCTCAGTTGCAACGCCCGTCGTCCACAGCCAGCCAGCCTTACCAACGTATTATGGTTATGGTTTAAGACATTTATTTCTCAAAAACAGAATACAATTATTCACTTGGATGAGAAACACTGGTTACATAAATAAACGTTCATTGGAACGAGTATCGGAACGGTACCTAGCATTAACTGGGTTTTGAAGGTCAGATAGGCAGTCACTCCATGTAACATATCAGCTGCATTCGATTAGACTGGAAGCCAACCCCAACATATTTGGGAAAAGGCTAGGCAGATGATGATGAGGTCGAGAGATATAAAGTGCACAATCCTCTTAAAAGAAAATTTACAGCCTTTCAAGCGAAAATGTTGATAACATGTAATTCTAACAAAGTTGACATTTTTATTTAGGCCAAAAGAATTATTGTTGAGTAAAAAAGAGTTGAGCCTCGTACAGTTCACGAGTTTTAGCTATAAATAAGAGATAATGGCCCATTTCTTGGGGATATTATTATGAAAAAATGAGATGTTCTATTGTGAGCCTGTCTATTGGGAATGCCTTTTTGTTATTGATGTGATGGATATATTAAACGAATAAAATATCGTTTCAGTGAAGATTTTTTGTTTGCACGTGTAAAGTTACGACTGCTTTTTATTTTGTTCCTTTTTTTATTGTAGGTTTGGGAAACGAAGGCAAAGTGAAGTATTTCGATACCGATAGTCATTATTTCTGACTTGATTTGGTGGTATTGTGTTTGATTTAGAATTTAAGTTTTACTTGCGTGTGAAATAGTTATAAAAACATTACTTCCCTATTTATAGACTACTAGCTTTTGCCCACGGCTTCGCCCGCGTGGATGTCGGTTTAACTACAAAAATGACGATTTTCCATATAAACTTTCATCCCCTATTTAACTCCCTTTTAATTTCCCGTCGGGGCCGCGGATTTTAGTACTAGATGACGTGGCCTCGGCACAAGGGCAAAGAAGGAACATGGGTTCGGTTTTTAGTCAGTAGAAGTCTGACACTCCCCTTCGCTCTGCCCAAGAGCGGGGGGGGTCATTTGATGATTTTCCACCCACCAAAAAAAAAAAGGGGTTGAATTTCCAAAAACCCCTTCTTAGTGCTCCCCTACATTATAATAGGAAGCCCTGTGCAAATTTCACATTCCTAGCCCCAGTAGTTTCGGCTGTACGTTGATATGTCAGTCAGTCAGTTCTCCTTTTATATAGATAGATGTTAACTTCATGGATTTTTTTGCACGGAACCCTAATTATTTTTCTGAAATACAGTAGCCTAAGTTACTTCTTATAACTCGTTACTAGTTCTCTGGCAGTAAAAGTCCCATCAAAATCGGTCCAGTCGATTAGGAGATTAGCCGGAAAAAAAAATGTTTTTATGTTAAAAGTAAGTACCTCATCATCATCATCATCAGCCTATAATTGTTCCCACTGCAGGGACTCAGGCCTCCTCTCTAGGAGAGGGATGGGCTATAATCCACCACGCGGGCCCAGTGCGGGTTGGTAGATGTCGCATATCTTCGAATTTTTGGTTCTAAGACATGCCGGTTTCCTCACGATGTTTTCCTTCACCGTTTTGAGAGCAGTGGTGATGAAATAAATTACACAAAGTAAGTTCGAACCCACGACCAACTGTTCGTAAGTCGGGGCCGCCACCAATGGGCCACCACTGCTCTCAAGTAAGTACCTACTCCTATAAAAAAAAAAGGAGCTAAATCTAAAGTAAGTACCTACTCCTATAAAAAAGGAGCTAAATCCTTGATTAAAACGCGTAATCTTTAATCCGTTAGCAATCGATGTAATCCATTCCACTCTGGTTATTATTAAAGTATGTTTTAGACTGCGAAGAGGTGCCTCCTCCAAAATGTTAATTGGAAACCGACGAGGTGTAAGGAATCCGTAACGTATCTCTATACATTACAATGTTTATAGGACTTAAAATCCCGTATCAGTTTTAATTTACAGATGTTTTAAATAAACGACAAGCATTTTGATTTATGAAATGATTGTGGTAGTAGTACTAGTAATGAAGTCTATCCGACGTCCTCGGTAACACTTTGATCTTAAACTGGCCTAGCATAGTGCTGAGATTTCATTGAAGAAGAGGCCAGCTTACACTAGTTTTGCCAGCACCGATGCTTTGAAAAGGAGTGAAGTTATTCCTATTTTTTGTCTTGATTGATAAAAGTAATTGATATTGTTTCATCATCATCAGCCTATAATGTTCCCACTGCAGGGCCTCCTCTCTAGGAGAGGGATGGGCTATAACACGCACATTCCTAGCCCCAGTAGTTTCGGCTGTACGTTGATATGTCAGTCAGTCAGTTCTCCTTTTTACCCGACTACGGCAAAGCCAAAGGAGGGTTATGATTTTGACTGGCTATGTATGTATGTATGCATGTATGTTTGTATGTATGTTTGTATGTATGTATGTATGTATGTATGTATGTGTGTATCTTCATCTGTTCCCTCATAGCTTCTAATCTACTTATCGGAACTCGACATATGAGGTATCGTTAGAACCGTTTTAATTTTCCGCTGAACATAGGCTACGTGACGTGTCACAAAAAGCGATTTGGCGCCCTCTAGCGGACAAAAAGTAAGGCTTAAAAAATAAAAATGGAGATAAATACGCCGTGTTTGGTATCATTTAAAAGGGCCTCACTTGTACATTTCCAAAATATTGCTCAAATTTAAAATCACGCATTCTAACGGACAAAAAGTCAAGAGCAAAAAAAAATATTTAACACCAAAATTGCCTAAATACAAAAAAAAGTTAAAAACTAAAACCCGACTACGACAAAAAAACGACGCTGAAAAAGTATGAAACAAGATTTTCAGGATAGAACAAAAAGAAAAGCCGTAGTCAAACGTTATATGTAACAACCTAAACACTTTAATACCGTGTGACTACGGCTTTTCTTTTTGTTCTATCCTGAAAATCTTGTTTCATACTTTTTCAGCGTCGTTTTATATATATAGATTATCATGTCACTTGTTCGTTCGGTAAACCAGAAAGAGTATTCAACTAATTGCTTTGGTTAGGACTATCAAGGCTAGGACGCAGGTTACTGAATACAATGCGACGGTCGCGTGCACTCGCAGCGATCGCTATGATGTAGCCATACAATTATTATAAACTCTTTTGGTAAATGTTATAAGTAAAATTCTACTTTGACACAAAAATATTCAAATCCACGTGACTCGAGAATTGTACCTACAAGTACCCAAAACTGTCAAATTTTCCCAACCAACCTTGTCCCTATTGAATTAGCGATAAAATTGAAAATCTAGTAAAGTTTGACAGATTAGTAGGTAGTAACTTGATGTGCTAGCGTCTGTACATTCTATCGCACAAACCAACATCGAGAAATCCACACATAATTTTCACCAACTTAACATTTTAAGCCAAATTAGTGATGACGAGTTCACAAATTCTAATTAGACGCCATCATTTGTTCTCACACGATTCTGGCACGTATTTGAGCGTGAATCGGAACCGTCCAATCAGCACACAGGGACGAAATTCCTCATATTATTCGGTTTGACTAGATGAAACAGAGTGTCAAGTAGTTGAAGCGATTGATACTAATTAATAGTAAACAGAGACAGGTACGAGCAAGCGCTGTGAACATAAAGTTAATATTTAGTAATACGTCCTTTTTTCATAGATCGAAGAACTCTTCAATAGGGCTCGTGGCCTAATAATAACAGCCACTCGGGTCAATCTTCAGGTTAAGCTGTGCTTTCCTGGGTTGGCCTATGGAGGGGTCACCACCCATTACATATCAAGTACCGTTAAGGAAAGCTGTTGGTCTCGGCTGTCATTAGCAAATCTCTGACAGTCGTTACTGGTAGTCAGTCTTATCAAGGGGTACGGTATTACTCAGTATGTACTAACTGGGTTATGGTGGCCAGGTAGGTAGTCACTCCATGTGAAATACTGGAATTCAGTTGCATACGTTACCACTGTAAGCCGGCTCCAACATAGTCTGGGAAAAGGCTTGTCAAATGATGAACTTTCAATAACCAACTAAAAAATAAATACAAAAATTCTAAACTCTGTAGATACGTTTTACGCCAAATTATTTTCTAAGTTCACTCCCCTAGAGCAACAAAATTCCACAGTAATTAGCTGTTTCTCTGTCCTGTACCAAATTGAAATTACTCTGCAAAAAACATGTTTACTTCACTAACAAGTTTAACCACGTTTGAGCTCCCAGATGGAGCTTTGCGTACAGCAATTAAAAACTTAAGACCTAGATTTTGCTAAAGTATCTATCTAACTACAGAAATTTTATGCAGACAAGTCCACAGGGCTCTAGGGAAAACTGAAAGTTGTTTTAGTTTTGGGCCCGAGTAACTTGGTTAAGTGAGCCTTGTGAATATGTTCGCAACTTAAAATTTAATTATTTTAATTTGAATGAGTAGGCTTATTTGTGTAGAACCTGTTGTTGGTTTGTAAGGGTTAAAGAGAAACTTTCGTTTTGTTTGTTTCATGGAAAAACATAATTATTTTTAACCTCAGACTTCAGACTCAAAAACGTATATAATTTTAATCTTAACATTTATGTTTCACCCGGCAAAATGTTAGTGAGCTACATAACTACTATAGTAGGCGATACTTACTCGATAGGTTTATTGAAATTTGTGACTCATGGTACCGTTTTGTATGGTGACAGCTGAAGAACGTTAGTGACTATCGAATAGATTACGCTAGGTGTTTAACCTATCGTAATCTATAGTGCTCATGGTAAGAATTTTAATTCTTTCTGTGACCGCTAGGGGCGCTGTATATTTCATACAAATAATTTACGTAGACGCTACCGGAGGTCGTGGGTTCGATTCCCACCCAGGACAAATGTTTGTGTGATGAGCACGATCATTAATTTGTTCTGTGTCTGGGTGTAATTTATCTATAATATGTATGTATTTACAAATATATAAGTATGTTTATCAGTTGTCTAGTACCCATAACACAAGCTCTGCTTAGCTTGGGACTAGATGGCGTTGTGTGATAGTTGTGGAATATTATTATTATTATTATGTTTAGTTTCATTATTATTATAACTGGAGCTGCAATAAAAAATAAACAGTAACTTTCATTATCTCGAAGAACTACTTAATAAATTAACTGCTTCATAAAAACTTGATAATGAAAAGTGTAACATTATTGTGCTCTTGTACTTACGATACATTAAGCTAGGTTTGAGGTTCAAATTGTACCATCAGAAAACATTTGTTTTTACTCAAATAAAAACCGTTTTAAATCCCACCATTTCCATATAATTAATGCATTTTCCTGAACAGGAACATACGTCCATTAAACAGAAATAACGTAAATGGTGAAGCGTAAACCATGCATTATTGGTTTAACATGAACATTGAATCAAAATGTTTCAGCTATTATTTAGTGCAAAATTCATTGAACGGTTTAGATTTTACCAATAGTTTGTAAACTGTGCATTTGTAATAGGCATAAGTATTGAAATTGAGTTCTCATGCTTTGTTTTGTATTCATTTTTATTTTATTTTAAAAACGTACGAGGTACCTGTTTGAATATGTGATAATGTGTTTCAATAGGTCAGCCTAGCCTTTTCGAAACCATATTTGGGTCGGCTCGCAGTTTAACCTGACGCAGATAAATACTTAATATTTTACATGGAGCGGCTATGACTTTCAGCTCCAGCCAATTTTTATTGTTTTTTTTTTTTATTAGTAATAAATAATCATCATCAGTTTTCGGTAAAATAATCCACCACCTCCGCTCGGATTAGTATTAAAGTATCCCATTAAAAGTCGCCAGTTAATTTTTTATTCGCCCAATTATGAATTTGACGACACGGTTGGCGCAGTGGCTGAGCGATTGGACTGCTGCGCTCGGTGTCGCGGGTTCGATCCCCGCACGGAACAAGTGTTTGTATGGCCTACAGATAGTTGTTTCGGGTCTGGGCGTGTTTGTGTATGTGAATTTCAACGTTTGTAAACGCACCCACGATACAGGAGAAATTCTTAGTGTGGGGCAACGTTTAAAAAAAAAAAAATGTCCCTTCAGATAGAGTAAAAAGCAGCAGCTTTTCAATCTATATCTACTCTCTAATAATATTATTATAAAAACATGTGCCCACGCCCAAAGACACGGTTCACCGCTGCTATAGCCCCAAGCGTTCAGACACCTCGTGTTTTTATAAAATGTAATTATGTACCAGTATATAAATATAAAACTTTCATCTTAAAATATATCATAAAACTTGCGGCTACGGAAATATTATGTAATTTTTCACCTTGAACAAGATGAACGATTACAGCTTCGCTTGAAACTTTTACATGTTGATTATGTTTTGTTGTTGATGTTGATTTTTCATCTCTAAATAAGATTCCCTTATATTTTCCTTAGATCTTAATTTTTTTTATCCAATGGGTTTCTTGCACCTCCAAATTAGGTCTAATACCCATATTTATAGTGTCGACTCAAGTCCATTTTTGAACTTGGGTCGACTGTCATTGTCCTGATAACATGGAGATCACCCTGCAAATTAAACTTAGCATTTCTTGGCCGCAATCAATGGATCTTCGAATAAGGAGCTTCCTCCGTATAATTATGTACGTTGCCTTCTACATCAGCCATCCTTGTCAGACCCTTATTCTGCTTTATTCAATGCTAGAGATGTCATTTGTAACGGTAATCAATGTGAATGATGTCTATAATGTCATCTTGTATTAAAAAGTGGGCGTTTATGTCAAATTATTAAAAAGCTGTAGCTGTCAATATGTCAATTCGGGTGGAATGTAGGCATCTTAAGTCGGACTCAAGTTCATTCCACGAATAACGATACTAGTGTACCTATCTGTTATTTCAAGATTTCTTTGTTATCTACCATTTCTTTTTCTATACAGTTTCAGTAATTATGTCTAGTTAGATAAGTGCCAGTAATTGTCCATTTCATCGGATTACAGGCTGAAAGGAAATTACTGTGTCCCCTGAACTTAAACGTTGACAACTGAGTCAGTAATAGGTGTAGCGCGTGCCAGGTTAATGAACTTTTGTCAATCAATCTATTTGTAATTTTAATGATGCATCTTTATGGTATATTTTCTGGAATAGTTTCTTATAATTTTTTTTTTTTTTTAATTTAAGTGCAGTACTTTGTTTTTATGTACGCACGACCTCACCATAATGAATCACACGATATAATGCCTAAATTTTGACTGTTTTTTGCTTTTTGGAGAAAAACTATAAAGAAATTATACAATATGTTTTCAACATTTACTACAGCATAAAAAGTTCTATCTATTGATATAACTTTTATATAAATTCATGATGAAATGTCTTAGCAGTACACGTTTGAAATTGTGATTTAGAGTCATGTTTGATAAAAAAAGTATCGAGCCGATCATTCTAAATCGCGTTTCTATCTTTACCATTTACTAGAGAGTATGTTCAATTTTTATGTAATGATTTTTGTTTATTAAAAAACTCGTTTTTAGTTCGATTTTTATAGGTTCAAAAATCTTAAAAAGTACTGCAATCCCGCCTTAATATGCTAGGTGGCCTAATACACTACCTCACTATTTCACAATCATCTTATATCATAAGAGAGAGAAAGAGATTGCTTCCCTAATAATAAAACAACCTACTTATTACCACAATATATAAAAATTAACCCATTATTTGTCTCCTACAACGACCACAAAATATGCCTGTAACATTAATTTGTCATACTTAAACACACAACAATATTTTCTCCTCTAAAATATTCTTGCACCGCTCCGCTCTTTGTATTCAAACTCTGTGAAATATAAAAATAAATTTGCCAAAGCAACACGCACTATCTTGTTGTTCCGAAGACAATGATTTATTCACAAAATGTATGCAAACGAACGTTTCAGACGTGGTTCTAATGTTAACGACGTTTTGAACGTTGATGATGTAAATAAAAGCTTGATATTGACTGCTTAGTTAGTTTATTTCTCGGCTGCTTTAAACGGCTGACTTCTAAACGAGAAGATTAAGTTTTGTTATAAGTTGATTGACCCTTAGTATTTTAGTATTATCATACTCCTTAGTATGGCTGGTTGTAAAACTTTCGGACTGCTGATTATTTGGTCTGTAGTTAAGTATGGAACGTAAAAAATTATGCTGAAAACCAAACAATTCCCAGAATGTCCGATTAACAGAAAGTAATTCGCATTTTAAATTTTAGGAAACAATGTTTTTGCAAATGCACGAAGCTATAGATTGGTGGCTGTCACAATACAATCCAGTATGATTTTTGATCTCATTAATGCAACAGATACTGGGAGATAGTCCTAATTTTATGCCATAACGCAATGATTGTGCGATCTAACATAACGTTACCAAAACCAATAATTTCAAATACATATAAGTATTCTACAGTTTGTTTGTGCATCATGCATTAAATCCTTAAGTATTCCGTGTTTCCTTGCTACTGAATAGCTTAGTAGTTAATCAATGCTTGTTACGAAACTGAAATTATTTGAGTATACGAAACGTTTGCAAGGGGGGAATAATGTTCCTATTAGTGGTATTAATAATATTTGATGGCTGGTGGTATTGACTTGAGAATTTGTGATGGGTTTCAACCCTTTGGAAACCTGTTTGTTGATACCTATGTGATGTAATTACATCGGAATTGACATTTTATGTTATACTGTGACCGGTCGTTCTTTACAGCAAGTTTTTCTAGGGATTTGTTTTCATAATTTAAATGTACAGAATTCGCGAAATACGGGTTTGTGATGGCATTTTACATCCGGTATAGTGTCAATATACATAAAAACACTGTACAGTGAAATTCGGTGCAAAGGCTTTTCCACGTACCTTTCATTCCATACGAGTTTACGAACAGCCTTTTATCCAAAAAAATAAAAATATTTATAAAACAATTAAAATTCCGATCATTTCAAGACAAACGCGGCGTTTCGACCGCATATCTGTCCGGCCCAGAAATGTGAAAAATAAAATTTCTGTAATGCACGCTAGCGCCACCGCGCCACGGCGGCGTGCGGCGGAACCATCAGGGAGGATGTGTCGCTGCTATCTTGTCACACAAACACTCCTTTACTCTTGCACTTCTTATTTATGAGCCCAACAAGATACTTGAGAAAGTTACTTATTTGCCTGCACATTAAAATATTACATGTTTGTACTTTATGAGTCACTATCTTTTGCCTGTGGCAGTGCGCGCGTAAATATAATATTTTTAAAATAACAGTATGTCTTGACTGCCTCTTTGGTCTAGTGATCGCAATCGCGACTGCTGAGTTAGGATTCTTGGTTTAATTCCCGAGTCGGGAAAGTTGCTACTGGGTTTTTCCATCAGAAATTTCTTAGTAGCAGCCACGGAGCCTGGATTTGTATAAGGGGGCGACCCTATTAGGATGGGACTTAAACATATTAAGTTCTAAAATGTGGTTGAAATGTTAAGTACACTTCTACCTATCCCTCCGGGGATTACAGGCGTGATGTTAAATTATGATGGTCTGCATGTGTGTCAAATTTCATCAAATACGGTTCAGATTAACACACACACACACATATACATTCATCATCATCATTCACAGACTGAATTTAGTCACTACTTGGTAAAGGCCTCTCTTTTTTAGAGCCATTCTTCAAGTTTCTGTGTTAGCCGCCTTTATATTATTGTACATATTATACTATAGAGATTTCCAGTTACTTTTAGGATTTAAACGTCGTAACTTTTAAACAAAATTTAAAAAATCTTTTTGAAACAATTCCCGTTTTTCTTTAAAATACCTATAATATTGGAATCTAATAAAAGAGATTTATGACCGATCTACCCGATTCAAAGCGACCCAAAGGTTTCATTTCCGCCCGTTTAAATGAAGTGAATATTTATCTAACGGATAAATTATTTAAAGTTCTTGAAGAGAATTTTGATATGGGTATCTTTGACCTAAAAGTCTGGACCGGTCGGTCTTTCTGAGTCTAGTCTGGTCTGGTCTGATTCTGGTCTAAAATCTAAAGGACGGGGGTAAGAGGAAGACTGCTTATAAAGAACTTTACTTTTAAAATGACCTTTTGCACCACAATTGCTAAGACCTTTAGCGCAAAATTAATTCTAATTATATTCGTATTTCTGTCCATACTTACAAGAGATACAAAGACTAAGTGATTTTTTAAATAACACAATACATTTAGATATAAAGCATCTGAGCTTTTTGTGGTTCATCTTCTAAGACTCTCCTAGTGATTTCCCAACTATTTTAGGGGTGACTTACAGGTTTATGAGGCTTATTGGATAAAGCTTAATAGGTACCAACCCGTTTTTTACATAGAGTATAGTATTCGACGATACAGCCTGGACCGACGGTTTAACGAGCTTTCTGATGCACAGAGAAAACTTATAATTTAGGGGCACCCATCCTTGGAACAACCTAAGTAAGCTTAACTGGAAGGTCAACCCGAGAAGCTGTTTTTATTTCGGGTATTTGGTTGGTATTGATTGACCCTAGGGATACTTATAGGCTCAGCCGATGAGTCCTAACACAAATTCTTCTAATCGCTTCGTTCAAAAGATTACTTCAAAAAGTCAAGTCAAGTTAAGTTGGTACCTAAGTACACTGCGGGTAACTTAAGTCGGGTTAAAGGTTATGTTGTTTCTCGCATTATGTTATTGTAGGCCGTCTTACAGGAGCTTTACCGGATTACTTACTAATGTTATAAGTAGCTGAATATTGTTTGTGTACGTAAAATCGGGTTTAGTGGGTAATATTAATTGATTCTTGTTCTTATTTCTGAGCCCTTGTTATACTGATGGTAACAAGTTAATCAGCGTTATCGAAAACACTAGTTGCTACCTAAATGTCAACAGTGGCCTTCTAAGTTTCACATTTTGCGCTTCAGATGTTTTATCTCATCTAAAATCGTAGTTTTGACTGTGTACATATTATTATTATTATGCAAATAATATACACGGGCATTGTTATGGTCTAATTTAACTGTTTATGAGATAATGTAAAAAAAAATCTAACTGATCACTTTTCTTAGTCCGTAGGAAGTGTAAAAACTAATATGTTACCTTATTACTGTTATTTAATTATTATTCAATACAATATTACTCTAGTATACAGTTCAAATATTTGAATCTAGAGTTTTACCGAAAAATTGGTCATCATTTCGATAAAAGCAACAAAAAATGAGAATCAATCTCTAGAATGGCACTTTATTGCTACAAAACCTCACTAATGGCCCATCGACAAATCCCTTGACCCTCCATCAAACTATAGAACCACCGTCAAAATTGTACACAATGAAGAATAAGGTAACATTAACGGTACGCAAACTCGCTTGGGCTGCCACTGTTCATATTATGTTATTGTAGAGACTTACAGCGGCTTTAATGGATTACCTCTTGGTTGAGCCTGTCAGCTTCAACCCTCTCGGGACCAGGCTGGCATGAGGGCGTACAATGCACGTCAAAAATATATAATATTCACAACAGAATATATTGAACGGCTATAGGTCGTATTGACGTTGTTGATACTGCTACACCATAAATGTATTGTGATTTGGTGTGTTTTGTTGTTCATAATACTACAGGTTTCTTGCCGGTGATTTACATACTAATAATATAAATGCGAAAGTTTGTTTTAGTGTAATTCATTTCATCACCACTGCTCTCAAAAATGGTGGAAGGTAGCATCGTAATGTCCTAGAACCAAAAATTCTATGACATATGTGACATCTACCAACCCGCACTGGGCATGCGTGGTGAACCCATTCTTTCTCATAGAGAGGAGGCCTATGTCCCGTGTGCAGTGGGAAGATTGATGATATGTCATTGTGTAGAGTCATCATCTTGCTTTCGTGTCCAGTTTATTTTTTTGTCGGTGCAACATGTATTTTTTTCTTTCATTCTGCGTCAGGCTTTCATTTACCCCTATTTCTTTCATATTATTTCTCACACAATCCATGTATCGTTTCCTTGCTCTTGCCGACACTGGCCAATATTCTGATATCAAGCGAATATCACGCCCGGTGCTTAAGGGAATACGAAGTTACATATAATTAATGTTTGCTCTGATTTCCATCTAATTACATTAATATGACGTTCGCCTACTTTGACGTGAGTAATTGAGATTGATTCTAGTATTATAGTTGAATTTAGAGAAATCAATGCCCCCCATTTGCGTAAAACACGCATAATGAAAGAAATTCCTTATTCATTGGATCTTTAGGTACTGTGTTAAAAAAAACGTGACAAATGTAATGAATATTATTTTTGAATATCATGCTTTGAAAAATAGGCATTGCATTGCGTAAGTACGCTACGTAACCATCCCGGTATGAGTAACCTTGCTTAATTAATATTTGTCATCGTGAAAACAATTCCATTTGATTCGTCTTGCTTATTTGGTGTCAGTAAAAAAAATAATCAATCTCATAAAAAAGCGCATTGAATAAATACAAGTAATAAGCTTTTCTTCAAAAACCCAGCAATTTCACGAAAAATTCCATCACAATTGTGAACTTAAAACTTGTTACTTAAACTCCTAAGCTATAAATAATAAAAAAAACAGACAACGTAGAAAAACGGTTCTATTAAACATACTCTCAAGTTGGGATACCTTCTTGGTAAGAACTTGGAGTGCTTCTAAAAGTATTTTGTAAGTAAAGCCGTTGCAATACGTATTTTTATGATGCTGGCTAAGATAGGTTTTTAGTGGACCAGACTCAATTTTAGAGCTCATATTACGGAATGGCTATTGATACTTCTTGATCCGTTTTATTTGTTTTGGTAGAACCGAGATCTTGATACTATTTATTGATACTGGCTAATGAAATTGTGCAATATTTTTATTTCTTTAGTGCAGTTTTATTGAGTTGATTTTCGAAGGGGGCTTTATACTCGTACCTATACCGAGTTTCATCTGTGTCTCGGAAAGTATTCGGAAAGTGCTAGGAAAGTGCAAGTGTGCACTAAGCCGTTGATCCCGCCTACCATTTGCAGATCTTTGACAGTCGTTACAGGTATTCAGGGGCCCGAAAGTCTGACAGCCAGTCTTACCAAGGAGTATAATATTACCATAATACTAATTGGGTTGTGGAGGTCAGATAGGCAGTCGTTCCATTTAAAATAATGGTAAGCTGCATCCGATTAGACTGAAAGCCGATCCCACCATAGTTGGGAAAAGGCTACGCAGATGAGGATTTTGTATTGGGCGTACTGCCATTTTTCTTTAAAGGCGCTGCTTCACTGCGACTCAATCCCTTACTAAGTTCAAATACGCGACTGAAAAGCAATAATTATGAACGGCGCGGCTGACGTCACAAATCATACGTGATTATCACAGTGGATGGTGGACTTGAGGATCTCGAGTAACAGTAAAAGTACGCAATTACTTCTAAAGATAGATACTTCACTGATAGATAAAGTACTATCACAGAGACCCTTGAATAAAAATAAGATGAAAGGAAAGAGTACAGACATTCACGCGACAAAATTGAAGAACCGTCATTTTATTTTTATACCAGAAGATAAAGGATTTCATTTAAGGCAAAGTTGACTAGGTTTTATGAGAAGACCCAGTTTTAGTGGTTGCCTAAGTCGTAAAAAGACCTACATTCAAGAGTTTTCATTTCTAAGATAAATAGCTCGGGTAACTAGTTACTAAATGCGTTATCTTTCCCTTTCATGTTTATCACAGGAGTACTTTAAGTTTTACTCTTGTACTGTGTTTTGGCACAAACTGCAAGAGAGCAGTGATGAATATATTTAGCAAGTGAAACTGACGAAAGTGACAAGAAGTTATTTTCTAGATAAATTATTTTGTATACTATGACAATGTTATCTTATTTAACCCAAAGGCTGTCTGGTAGAGAATGCCTTGTGGTACCGTCCGCCAGTCCGCCTATGTGCGTACATAAAGTTTAAATAAATAAGCTGTGTCGATATTTACACTGTTTATTGCACTGCATAGTTAGTAGTCAGGGAATCCAACCTTAAAACCTTTGTTTAATTAAATCCTGGGTCCACTATAAAAGCAACTCAAAACATGGACTATTAAATGACTAACAAACTAACAAAAAATCACTCAAAAACCATCAAAAAATTAAAAGCCTTACTTGTTCACTGAAGAGTAAAAATCCGAGATTAATTAAAATACTCTTTAAAACTTACCTTTGAGACAATAAGCATTAAAATGGGTACTTTTATAAATAATAAAAAGTAGCTTACTCTGAAGGTAGTTAGGTACTAGAAACTTTGTAAGTCGCTAAAGCCTCTCTTATCAATGGAAAAGAAAAGGATTAAAGTTAGAAAAGAAACATAAATAAGGGTGAGAACCTTGCCTTAGATGGATGTAAAACTTTTTATCGAACGTAAACATTGCTAAATACCTTTATCTCGTTTTTCTCATTCTGTGAGAGGTAAAAGTTGGATGAGAGTAATTTAAACACTCTGGAACTGATATTTTAATCTAATGAATGTAAATACCCTTTTTTTTTTGGTGGGTGGAAAATCATCAAAATGACCCCCGCTCTTGGGCAGAGCGAAGGGGAGTGTCAGACTTCTACTGACTAAAAACCGAACCCATGGTCCTTCTTTGCACTTGTGCCGAGGCCACGTCATCTAGTACTAAAATCCGCGGCCCGACAATGTAAATACCCTGTAAGCTATTTAAATACATTTATAAATAGTTTTAAGATGTTTACAGTATTTTTATAAAGAGAATTAGTTAGTATTTTTATAAAGAGAATTAGTTATAAATAAGTTATTTGATTGAGTTGAAATGCTAAAATGGCACCATCGGTTATTGTAATGACAGTTGATGCAATATGTAGTACAGAGGGTTTTAAAAGGTCCAGGGCGCCATTTTAGCAGGACATTCTTTTCTGAACTTCGAAAGTGTAAGGAGCTCTAAAATACCTGTGTAAGTACAATGAACTTTTATAATAAACTGGTAAATGTTATGCTGTAGCTTTTATACTGTGCTTATTTTGATGTTCTGAACCTAGTAAAAAAATCATGCTTAAATCTGTTCAAATAGAAGCTTTTATTTCCCTTTTGCTCTGGCTTCTCCTACAACCCTTAACGAAGCTATTGCAAAAATAAAAAAAAAGTAGTTAAAAAACTAAAAAACACGACTGAAAAAACTTAAAAGCAAGAAACAAGCACATTTTAAATTAAACAAAACTTGGAAGCAGGCGGGGTTCTATTTTAGTTCTATTTTTTTTTCATTTAATATTCTAATGAACCCCGCCTGCTTCCAAGTTTTGTTTAATTTAAAATGTGCTTGTTTCTTGCTTTTAAGTTTTTTCAGTCGGGTTTTTTAGTTTTTTAACTACTTTTTTTATATCCAACTTTTTAGTTCTTTTGTGTTTGTTCTTCCGTTGATCGAGTAAAATTCTTACTTTTGTGCTTGTTTAAAGGATTTGTCTCTTTGAATTTCCTTTAAACATATAAGTGTGATATATTTTTGTAATTTCCTTTTAAAACCCTTTATTTTGATACCCTACTCGATGGTATTGGAAAAAAAAAATTTTATGAACTCCGCGATTTGGCCCCCAAAATCCGCATTTTTTTATGTTTTTTAATTTTAATGTAGCCTATAACACTCGCGCCATCAAGACGAATCTAACGACGTATATTTCATTCAAATCCCTTCATCCGTTTAGGTGTTATGAGGGAACAAAGAAACGGACATACATACATACACGTCAAACACATAACCCTCCTTTTGGGCTTTGCCGCAGTCGGGTAAAAAATAGGACATCATGAAACTCTTAAAACGTTTGTGTCCAAAGAGATACTCAGTCACATTCAGACAGTAAAATAAATTTGTCTGAACTAAATTAGACCTTATGGGTGAGGTTCTTCAGAAGGACAGGTGCGTATCTATATACGCACCTGTCCTTCTGACACACACCGGTTGCGAGTACTATTACTCGCAACCGGTGTGTTTCACCAGATGTATGAACGTGAACGAGGCCAAAGGAGTATTGTCAGCAGGTGGCGTTCTGTGATTTTAGCCTACCCACATGGGAAAATGGCGTGAGTTTATGTATGTATGTAAAGTTATTATCTGCTACCTATATCGAATATATTGAACGACGCACGACATTCAAGAGACAATCATTTTATACAAACGTTTATACGTGCTACTTATCTATATATTACTTTGTTTCTAGCTGCCTACGTATACTATTTACGTAACTGCGTGCTATGAATAATATGTGTTTTCAAAAGAGCAAAAACATATTATTGAATTGTAGAGAATCAGCTCACCTTAAATAGTTTTGAGTGATGTTCAAATATTTATAACAAGAAAAAACGAATTCTCAAACTTAAACTACTTTACATAATAAAATATTACATATACTTTTCCAGCGTTAGAAATTTCAGGTTCGTAATTTTAATAAATTCTAAGTACCTTTAGTTTTATTATTCTAAATCAATCTAGTATTTTAATAGGCTCGAAAATGTAAAGCAAATATTGGTTTCAATTAATTTCTAACGAATTGCTATCAAGGTTGTTGGACCGAGCAATTTCTACCGAAGTAAATTAATTTAATGTAAACTTACAAGTGGGAGGACCTTTAAGGCGATTACCGTTTGATATCAATTTGTAGGCGAGATGTGAAAACTTACAATGTTCAAACATTGACATGCTTTTGACAGTAATTAGAATTTTGTACTTAAGTCGAGCTGTTTACTTACATAGGTCGAGGCTAATTTTAGAACTTATTGATGTATTAAATAGTGCTTAAGATCAGTGTTTTTTTTTATTCATATTTTATTAGTATCATGTAAGCATGCATAGTTGCGGGTTTGAATACAACCCTCGTTTAAACTGTCATATTGTATAGAAACTCCCGGAATTTATATACATAATTCCTCAAACGCAAAGATGATTATTTTGTTCAAATGGGTCAGAATCTGCATAGCTTTATGAGATGAGCCCCTCAGTGGTGAAGCTCCCTTAACTTACCCTAGGACGCAACAGTGTTCCATTATCAAGGCATCGTCTTATACCCGACTTAGGCGTGTCTTAAAGGGCGTACACCTATCAACACACTGTGGTTTACTGACCGCTGAATCCTATTGCGTGTGAGACAGTGTTGGCCACTAATGAAATGAAGACAAGTGTTTGGTCACACTTTAATTTAAATTTGAAGGTGATGAAGCCGGCCTCAACATAATTGACATACCACCACAACACCATAACTTCTTTTATTAAATATTTCAAGACATAACGATGCTGCTGCTTTTTCGTGTTACCAATCGATGGAGGAACTTAGTCTAAATTGGGAACGACATGATTTTCAAAACGTTATTAATATTTTATTGAACAGCAATCAATAAATAAATCTTTCTTACTAACACAACAGTTTCTAGACACTATTTATTCTTGGCTACTTTTGGCCACAATACCAGCAATCAAAATAGAAGTTTAAACTAAACTACCGCTAACTAGTGGTTTAATAATTATAGGTTTCGGGGCTTCGGGCCTTGGTAACGAAATTATACGAATATTGGAGTCAAACGCCTGATTGTTGGGTTCTGTCATATTTAGTTGTTGAATAATTTATATTGTTTAGGCCCATATGTTTGTTTAGGATGATATTTTGATGAAATACCGAATAATATAATACTAACACGTCCGCCGAACAATCTTAGCCGTTGATTAATGTAGGCCTCCGTGTGTACCTGTCTTTATAAATTATTCAAAAGCGTGTTTACTGCTAATATGGGCCTTATAATTATGAATAAAAAGTACATAATATATTGGTTTGATGACGGATTATTAGGGGGTATTGTCAAAGCTTAGGTAAGTGCATTAGTTATGCCACCCTGGAAGGTGATGAAATTATGGACAAGAATTTACACCCATAGCGATAGTGTCGACTTTTTAACTTGGGTCGACTGTCGTTCTCGTGACAACAGCGACGAGCTACATCACCCACCAAATCAATCCTAGAATTACTTAAGGTACAAGTTGGTAGCCGACTGCACGCAGCAGCAGCAGACGAAATGTCGTCGCTTCATAGAAAATAATAAATTATTATTATTCAATTTCATAGAAATATAGTGTCGCTGCGACACGTCGTTTGCTGCAACTTCATGTCGTCCGCTACCAACTTGTACCTTGCAATTGGCTGAATTGGATCTTGGGAAAAGAAACTTTAGGCATTCTGCTTCAGTCAATTCTAAAGATGTCTCTGTAATCAATATTAAAGCTGTCTATAATTTCATTCTATAGTGAAAAGTAGGCGTTTATGTCAAATTATAAAGAAACTGTAGCTGTCAATATGTCTAATGGTGTAGAATATAGGCGTGCCAAGTCTGACTCAAGTTCAGTCCACGACTAATGATACCAGTACTATATATAGTCACTTCATGTATAATTCCAGCCAGTTTTCATCAGAACAAGATAGTAAATCTTGTACATTGGATCTATGACCTTGAAAGTAAGTACCACAATTGCTCCCAAGCAACCCTAAACCTATCCCTACTCCAATGTCAAGGTTAACGCCGGAAGCCAAACTCGTTTCAATCTCATATTACAGCCGTGAGCCTTAAGAGATCCGAAGCTATAACCTGCCGTCGAATATGAGGTGCAATACAGCCAATTTAATAAGAACACCTACAGTGCTACGACAAAGCAGACTCCATTATTTAAATAAAGGCACGTTTGGTTTTACCAGGCGCCAGGGAAATCAATGATCCGGATTCATTCCGAGCTCTCCGCCGTTGACCTAGTAAAAGAAATGTTGTCCTGACTAAAATTAATAAAGTGGAAAGCTGCATCAAAATTAAATATGAAAAAGAAGTTTTCAAATTAAATGTTGTGATTAAATTCCATGTTCGCAGATATGGATTGGCACTTTCAGTCAGAATGATGTTAATGTGAAAATTCTTTTCGAAAGTTGTTCCCATTTGTGTCTTTTTTGTTGTGGTATGTTTTTTGAGCATAAAGGTTTTTTTCTTTGTATATAAACTCACGCCCTTTTCCCATGGAGTTAGGCAGAAACCACAGACCGCCACTTGATACGATCCTTACGTATTCCTTTCGCCTCGTTCACATTCATACATTTGGTAATACATGCACGAGTCCGCACGGCAGTTGCGATTAATACGCACCTGACCTTACCGAAGATCCTCACCAATAAGGTGAGTGTAGCAATTTTATTCTTTACCTGATTATAAAATATTATAAGTCAATACAAAAAGAAAATACGTGTAAGTAAGCTACATGTACTCGTATCTCCGTTTTGCTGACCATATATACAGGTTGTATTGCTTAAAATATGGGATCCGAAATGGATCGGATTGAGAAAGGTTTAGCATGTAGACTTGTCCTAATGTCACGTAACAATATAATACGTACACACGGCTACACATCAAGCTATACAAAACCAGTTAATCTTGGCCTCACTTTACTAGATCTTTTCGCACAATGAACGATCAGATTATACTGGTTTTGTACAGCTTGATGTGTAGCCGTGTGTACAAACAGTCACAGACTGTCTTCTAAAAATAAAGGGCTTCAAAACAAAGTACGCTACGACTACAAGAAAATGATTTCAATTTCCGATGTTTCATTCACTAAAAACCGTTGCAATATTTTTGAGTCAACACCTGAACGTTGAGCAAACACAAACTAAAAGCAAAAAGACAACAATGGCTGCCACCGCTGGCTTCATTTTCAGTAGAAAAGAAAAAAATATGATGAGCGAACCGAAGTGCGGCTGTCCAGCGAAGCGATTTCAATGGAATTTAGAGATATACAAAATAATTTTGAATGTACTGGATTCATGGTTTCAAGAAATACTCGTAGAAACGAAACTATTTATCGATACTATTACAAATGCGAAAGTTTGAAAAGAAGGATGGATGTTTGTAAGGATGGATAAATATATGAGTTATTTAAGGATGAATGGATTAATATTAGAATGGATGGATGTAAGAATGGGTGGATGGATGGATGTAAGCATAGATTGATGAATGTAATGATGGATGGAAAAAAAAAGATATATACCTAAGCATAAAAATGATAACACGCAATCTTTATTCATAGGCGTGATGGTACGGCTAAAATTATAATACAGTGCTAGTACACGGTCGCTTATTATAATATCCGAACGCCAAAATGGATACTAAAATAAACACTATTTCTAGGTATCTCTAAATCCACAGAAATTCCAACAACATTTTCGACAAACTGTGGCTAAAAGAGAATTGATTTCTTTGAGAGAAGATGCCTCAGCCAAAGTTAATCAAGTTAAAAACTTGGAAAAATCTCCGTCATTTTATGTTGAGAATTCTTTATATACCTCAACCGAAGAAGGTCTGGTAAAGTAAATATTTGCTTTATAATCGTATACCGCGTATTTCATTTGATATATTATTTAATTTACCTGAGTAATGAGAATGTTTCGTTTACAATTATTTATCTCCACGAAATTATAAGAATTTCGTTTTGAAGATTTTTCAAACGCGTCTGGTGGAAAAACGTGAAAATCAACATGAACTTGAGAATAAATGATCATACACACCCTAATCTAAAATGATTGATGGCCTACTACTAACCTATCCCAATAACATCAGCTCCAAACCACCAGCCAACACAGGACCTCATGGTCAGCAATTGAGAAGTAAGCTCCTGGTTCTGATTTCCCGGGTAGAGCAGTGCGGTATTATTGTTTTTATCAGGAATTTCGCAGTGGCAGCCCGGAGTTTACATTTTGTGCTCGGTTTGTTGATGCCAATAGGTTCACCCCCTATTCAATAGGACAATGTAGGTGTTGTCTATGTCACCTCTGCTTTATAATGTGGGAAAAACAAGACTAATATTATGTGTTACTAGGAGAACATGACATGTATCAACGAATCTTAAAATTCTTAATCATTTAACCTTTCTAAAGCCGACGCTCTTTACGTCAAGCTCATGTATTCATACTATTTTCTAATCCGAGACCGGATTAGGCTAGCCAGACTTATTCGGGATCAAAGTTGAGGCCTAAACCACAACAGACTGACCGACTTTCAACTTATGTTTAACACCCGCAATAATTACGGGGGGAAGTTATGTATGCTGGCGTATCTAATGGTCTCCGGCCGCCAATGCGTCACGGCAGGGCGCCCGGGGGCAGCGTAAAACACATTTGCTAAGACCCAAAACCCACCTGTGCTTCTATCCTATAAATAAGTACCTACGCTCACCGCGCCCCGTAGGGACAATTCATTCTATTTATATATGAAGTGAAATTGTGAAAAATATCATCATTATTCTTTTATTATCAGAGTGTCTATTTTGTATGAAAAATTTTAATCATTTTCTTGAAACTGTGCCTCTTCAAACAAGAGCTTATTTTTAACATGAATTGTTGCTATTAATATGAAAAGATTTGCGAGACATCTGGCACCTGTATTAAGCGTATAATGAATCAGATTTCAACAAATAAATCTAATAAAATAAGCCCTAAATCTTCGTGCTAAATATATGGCAGTCTTATTTGCGAACATAAAGCTAAGAAATCACTTCAAAGCAAAATGCTCAATTTTTTTTGTTTAAAATTTGGATTAACTAAATAGTTGTGAAAAGAGAAATGTGGTTACAAGCTTATCTCATGAGGAATCACAACGTTGAATCTGTGGCCGACAAAGGACGTTTTGTACACCGTCCGAATTATTTTTGACGTAGTAAAAAGTTCCTGTAAATCCTCCTTTGAATTACGCGCGAGAGAAAAAACTCCAATCCTGTATTACTAGAGAATAATGCTGGAACACACGAGCCTCTCAAAAAAATACATCAGTGAAAATTGTTTTCCGCCCGGAGGTAGAATGTTTGAGAAGATTACTTTCACTGATCGTCGGCCGCGGACGATTTTCTTACTTTATGAGACGAACGGGCGAGGCAAGGAGGTGAGAATAGTTCAGCTGGGTAATAGAACGTGTTCCTGAAGTTTTCGTCACTTTTTCTTTATATCTCGGTTCTGCGATTGTGTCGTAGGAGGCGGTGATTACGTCGGCTTAGTCCCGGTTGCGGTCCATTCGTAGTTGAAAAAGGCTCGACTATGAAAAGGTAGTGAATGAATTTCAGTGGAATGAGAATATGAAAACTAAGGATCGTAAACAGAGCACTAAACAAAACATAGTTTTATCTAAATGGAATAAGTATTCTTACTTGTTCAATTTCCTGCATTCCAAATGTTTGGAAAATCTTCAAAAAACTAAACACCTGATAAACCTTTTTCAATATACCGTTAAGGTTAAAATATCCTTAAGGTTACAATACCGGGGTCTCGAAAGTACCCTCATAAAAGGAATAGTTTCCAATTACCAAAAAATGTACAGTCAGCCGTCAAAAAACCTAACCCTTTTTGTGGTTCGATCGAAATAAAACGAGGCGGCCGCTTTGCCAGATTCAAGCTATAGTTAGGACCCGGCCGCTACGTCGCATTCAAGCACAAAATGGAAAACCCGGAAAGGTACCCCAAGGACCGAGTGAGGCTCTTTATGTAAATTCGCAGTGTACAAAAGGTGGAGTAATGTAAAAGAGAGATTGGGATTCTCCGTTTTCACGCTCCGACGTAGAGCCCAACTAAACTCGATCGACACAATTTAGAAATAAAAATTTTGCCGTTCCGGAATTGAAGACAAACACGGCGAAGCTCAAACATTGCGTCTTTTTCTGAGAGCTGGCTCAATTTCCGCAGCATAATAAAATATCTATTTGTAGAACTAATAACAAACCTATCTTTAAGAAACCGTTTATTTAAGCTAAATGTAGAAATGAGAACTCGATACTCTCATGTCCAACCAATCGAAAAGTATCTTCGACGAAACATCCAGCGTCCGCTAAACCAAACAATACCCAATCAAGGTTTTCCACGTAAACGAACCAAAAAAATACGGGATCCCTCAACCATAATAGGGTCAATAAGTAATCGTAGCAACATAATTGTAATAGACCACCAAACGTAGTCGAGGGACCACAAGTTATGGTACGGTCTGTAACTGCGTATATCGGTATCGAAATGCTCCCGAAGGACGAGCCTAGAAACCCGGTACTGTCCGTTATATAGTAATATAATAAACATAGTTTATGCTATCGGTTACTGGGATTAGGTTGGTTTTGATCATGTGTCGTAAATAGGAAGTAGATAATCGAAAAAGTTGTCTAGTGGTCAAAATAACATCCAAAAAAGAGTCATTCACCTTTCCATCTATATATCTATAAAAGCGAAAGGTCACTCACTCACTCACTCACTCACTGATTCATCACGAAATCTCGAAAACCGCTGGACGTACAAAGATGATTTTTGGCAGGGAGGTAGTTTATGGTTAGTAGACGTCCGCTAAGAACGGATTTTGCTACAGGGCCGGATTAGGGTGGTCTAAGGGCCCTCACAAGTTTGTATGAAAGTCCTTCATTTTTCGTGCTACAATCTAGAGTTTTGGCAGAGACGTAGTTTATAGTCAGTGGGCGTCTGCTATGAATTAGTTTTGCGACAGGGCCGGATTAGGGTGGTCTAAGGGCCCTCACAAGTTTGTATGAAAGTCCTTAATTTTTCGTGCTATAATCTTGATTTTTGGCAGAGACGTAGTTTATAGTCAGTAGGCATCCGCTATAAATTAGTTTTGCGACAGGGCCGTATTAGGGTGGTCTAAGGGCCCTCGCAAGTTTGTATGAAAGTCCTTCATTTTTTGTGCTACAATCTTGATTTTTGGCAGAGACGTAGTTAGTAGGCAGTAGACGTCTGCTTAGAACCGATTTTGTGACAGGGCCGGATTAGAGAGGTCTAAGGGCTCTCGCCAGTTTGTATGAAAGTCCTTCATTTTTTGTGCTACAATCTTGATTTTTGGCAGAGACGTAGTTAATAGGCAGTAGACGTCTGCTTAGAACCGATTTTGTGACAGGGCCGGATTAGGGAGGTCTAAGGGTTCTTGCAAGTTCGTAAGAAAATCCTTAATTGTTTGTGCTACAAACTTGATTTTTGGCAGGCACGTAGTTTATAGTTAGAAGAACTCTGCTAAGTACAGGTTTTGTGGCAGGGCCGGATTAGAGAGGTTTAAGGGCGCTCGCAAGTTTGTTTAAAAGTCCATCATTTTGTGTGCTACTAACTTGAATTTTGGCAGGGACGTAGTAGGTGAGCAGAAGTTTGCTAAGAACCGATTTTGCGACAGGGCCGGACTAGGGAGGTCTAAGAGCTCACGCGAGTTTGTATAACAGTCCTTCCTTTTTTGTGCTACAATTTTGGCAGGAAGGTACTTTATAGTTAGTAGACGTTGACTAAGAACGGATTTAGCGAGTTTAGCAACATGGCCAGAATAAGGAGGTCTGAGGGCTTTCATATGTTTGTAAAAATGTACTGTTTTTTTTTTGTACTAACAACCTGACATTTAACAAGTCTAGAGTTTAGGAATAGGAGATCTAAGCTAAGTTTGTAAGGAAGACCTGGACTAAGGGCTCCCGTAAGTCCATATGAAATCCTTGGCTTTTTGTACCTGAAAATTGGCAGAGAGATAGAATATAGTTAAGACATTTCAGGTAGGAATAGATTTTACGACAGGGCTGGTTTAAGGGAATATAATCGCTTCGATTGGCATTTGGCATTCGATTTGACATAGTACCATCCACAGGCAGTCCAGACAAGAGAGTCAAAATTTCTACGCGAACGAAGTCGCGGGCAACTGCTAGTTATAATATAAATAGGTTCCGCATGCCCTAGGACTAGTAAGGAGCTTGTGGCTATAATCACAATCACTCGGGTCCATTAAAAGGTCAAGCCGCGCTGGTCTGGGTTGGTTTAGAGTTTCCTCCGTGCCCCAATAAGCACGTAAAGTCGTTGGTCCTGAATGTCAATTTTAGATCTTTGACCGTCGTTACAGGTAGTCAGTGGCCCGAAAGTCTGAAAACCAGTCTTACCACGGGATATCGTATTACCTAGTACTAACTGGGGTGTGGAGGTCAGATAGGCAGTCGCTCCACGTAAAATACTGGTATTCAGCTGAATCCGGTTAGACTGGAAGCCGACCTCAACATGGTTGGCAAAAGGTGCCTGACCTTTTGATGTTCGGACTCCAGACTGGCGCCTATAGAATCTGGAATGTCCAGTGACATTGATAGATACCAGCAGTGTTATCAATCGAAGTTCTGTCTGGAGTCCAGCACTAAGACTGGTTAGTCGGTTTTACTACACTTAAAAAAAATTAACAAAGCACACCAAAAAATATAAATTTTTGGTGTCTGATAAATAATTGAGGCCACGCGGTGCGTTGCACCAAAACCACGGCGAGCCTACGGTGAGACACCAGACGGCGCACAGTGGATCGAAAATCGAATTTCGAAGACATTTAAATTCTTTTCGCTTTTTAATTTTTTTTTGCTTGTGATAAGCTTCTAATTACTCCAGCAGCTATGAATATATACAAGGAATATGATTTGATAGGTTAACTAAATTAAAAAAAAATTAAAATGAAAATTTTGTATGGCGTCAAAGTAATAAATCCAAATATCTTCAAAACCATAGTCTCGCAAGATATATCCTTACAGATGACTGTTCTACAAATTATTTGTGATTTTTTGGTGTATTTTATATAACTCTGACTTCTGCGGTTTTTTTATAAAAAATATATACGTTATATAAAAAAATGGATGAACTATAACTTGTATTTACATCCAAACCAATGGGTTTATAAACTTGAAATTTTGCAGAGAGGTGTCTGTATTTTAGAGAAACACTACTGCATTATCCAAATTAATAAGTAAATTTAATGACATCTTAAAAAAAAAAAGTGATAATTTAATTACGCATTCCAAGAACTCGTTTTTAATACTGTATTGTATGATCGTTAACCTAATAGGAAATATCTAATTACCCAAATTATATAATAACCTTAATTTTGATGACATAAATTGCTGTAATTAGTATCTCACTATTACTTTTATGACATCATTAAGGGTAGCTAAGCTAAATATTATAAAATGAAAGTTATTATTTACATTATAATATATACATACTAAAACTAACATATTTATACAAATAAGACTAAAAATAAGTACCTACATACATATAAATAAAACGACGACAATAGGACACTTACGCGTCAAAGTAATATATAATAGGTTAACGATCATACAATACATGTTTGATCGTTAACCGTTATCGATCGTTAGGAAATATCTAATTACCCAAATTATATAATTACCTTAATGATAATTAGTACCTAATTATAAGTATTGTGACATTAATAAGGGTAATTAGGCTAAATATTATAGCGTTAATGAGGGTAGTTGAGTATTACATATAAGTACAACTGCAGAATATTCTATTATTTAGTTCGTATTGAGCATTTGAATCATTCCGGTAGATATTTAAGTGTAAAGTATGGAGGGCCTTGTTACAAACCTAGATTTGTTTGTCATATTAAAACAATCTGACAAGAAGAATGATAGTGACAAAGTGTTTGAAACAGTGGTATCTTGCTTGGATCATAGTCTTTCTGACGAAGACCGTTTGACTTTGAAAATCTTTTGCCAAAGATTCACGAGAGTTGCAGTTATAAGATGGCAGAAATCCCAAAGGAACTTTACGGATTTTAAAAAATATTACGGAACTTGGCTTGAAGCAAACATCGACTGGCCTAGCTGTATACAACCAACAGCTGAAAGTTCTGAAACAAGCTGTACTGAACCTGAACCTTCGACATCAACAACATCATCAGTAGAAACGATGACAAAGAGAAAATCTACACCTCGAAAACCATTTGAAGACCTAAGTACTAAGCAGAAAAAAAGAAGAATAATGGATCTGAAAGGTCACGATAGCGCTGAATTAGCATATGCTACTGCAGTTCAATTGAGAGAACAAGGCCAGGGAAATATTGCAACTGTAATTGAGTATATGATGAAGAACCCCGAAGCAACTGGCAAATTTATGGAAATGATTGGAAAATCATCTTCTAAACCTGTGTTTTCGGCCGAGAAAGCGCTGGGTCTACTTCTTTCGTTAAAGCTGTCGAAATGGCAATATATAACTTTGAGGGAAACAGCTATACGAGAAGGTGCAAAGGATGTATATCCTTCTTATTATAAAGTGCAAAAATCAAAAGATAGCACTGAATAGTGAAATACTAATTACAATTATTTATGTCATCAAAATTAAGGTTACTATATAATTTGGGTAATTAGGTAGGTAGATATTTCCTAATAAGTTAACGATCATACATGTATTGTATGATCGTTAACCTATTATATATTACTTTGACGCGTAAGTGTCCTATTGTCGTCGTTTTATTTGTGTATGTAGGTACTTACTTTTAGTCTTAATTGTATAAATATGTTAGTTTTATTATGTATATATTATAATGTAAATAATAACTTTCATTTTATAATATTTAGCTTAGCTACCCTTATTGATGTCATAAAAGTAATAGTGAGATACTAATTACAGCAATTTATGTCATCAAAATTAAGGTTATTATATAATTTGGGTAATTAGATATTTCCTATTAGGTTAACGATCATACAATACAGTATTAAAAACGAGTTCTTGGAATGCGTAATTAAATTATCACTTTTTTTTTTTAAAGATGTCATTAAATATACTTCCTAATTTGGATAATGCAGTAGTGTTTCTCTAAAATACAGACACCTCTCTGCAAAATTTCAAGTTCATAAACCCATTGGTTTGGATGTAAATACAACTTATAGTTCAACCATTTTTTTATATAACGTATATATTTTTTATAAAAAAACCGCAGAAGTCAGAGTTATATAAAATACACCAAAAAATCACAAATAATTTGTAGAACAGTCATCTGTAAGGATATATCTTGCGAGACTATGGTTTTGAAGATATTTGGATTTATTACTTTGACGCCATACAAAATTTTCATTTTATTTTTTTTTTAATTTAGTTTACCTATCAAATGATATTCCTTGTATATATTCATAGCTGCTGGAGTAATTAGAAGCTTATCACAAGCAAAAAAAATTAAAAAAGCAAAAAGAATTTAAATGTCTTCGAAATTCGATTTTCGATCCACTGTGCGGCGGCGGCGCCGCAACCCGTCCTGTGACATGACATAGTGATTTTTATGTAGGAGGACGTTGCGGCACAGTTCCGTGATTACGAGTATGGAAATAATAAGATACAATAACCATCGAACACGTCATGGGAATGATAGTACATGTGTATCAAGTTGGTAATCGATTATGTAGAAGTAGGTAATAAAACTTATTATAACAATACTAGAAACTGAAAAGATTAGAAGGTAGGTACGTACTACTGCGTATCGGAAAGGTTGTTACCTGTTCTAAAAATGTATCACAAAAGAAACATCTTCTGAAATATTTGACTCTGTTGAAGGCAAAGTGATAATAAGAATATCTAAAAATAGCAGCTACTTTTATAGCTATTTGTGTCGAGTTATGGGAGCATGACATTTAGTATAATAGATTAAAGAGTTGTATAGAATTTATAGGTATTCGTTTTTAGCTCTCAAAAAATTTCAGTATACTGCAAAAGCATTTGTGAACAACTGTTCACAATCTGCCCACTGACTTATCTGATCTCCATAACTCAGTAATCTGCATCACATATTACTATAATATCAATGCAAATTTGGACACTCAATTATCTTCCCGAAAACTTAGCGAGGAGGAAAAAACCTCAAAAATGTTGTATTGGATTGTGATAAGCTACCAAATCGTTTGATATAAAGATCTGAAAGTCATTGCAGAAATACGAAACTCTTTGAGACCAATGGGGATTGTACCGTTTTCAAAAATTGAGTTAATTGCAAAACCATTTCGAGGAACAACACCTATTTCTTGTTAAAATGAAAAATATTAATTTTTAACGTTAACGTTTTGTTTACATTCAATGACGTTATCCCAAAAAAATCTCGTGACATACTCTTGAGCCTGCGTTCAGTTATGGATAACAATATTTTAACTAAAATAATTAAAATATTGTACAGGTTAGATTTTCGGACTAAGCCCAGTTTTAAAATGAAGAGCTGTCGGCTTACAAACTTTCTAGCTGACTATTTTATGAAATAAAGATAAGAAATATCTCAACAAACGATTAAGGATTTTATTATTTTAATAGGAATTAGCTTTTACTTCATAACGTATTTATTGAATAATACTCTTAAACCAGACAAGAATCTTTTACCCAAATCATTTTCTGCTCCAACATTTAATATCGCCATAAAATCGTAGTCTAGAAGCTTCAATAACTCACTTATTTCCCAAGTAGACGAGAGGAACTCAAATATAATTTACTAAACCTGCTACAATCCACTACAACACTATACATATATTGCAATATATGTAGAGAATATCTATAGAACTTCGTCTAACTCGGTAACTTGAAATTTAGCTCGTTCTTGAGAATATCGGCACCCTACCGTGATTGGCAGCGCGATAGTAATATTATTATTATACTCGTGTATAAGCACCTTAATGCCCTTATGCCTACTTGTTTCATGACTGAGGGGGATTCTAAAATAATTACTTGAGATTTGAATACTATAATATCATTAAGAGATAGCGGTGTTTTCTTATTATGTTCACTTTACGTGATTTGGTAATACGTTTCGTATTTTAATCGGATTAGGTTTAATAACTTAGGGGCTCTTAGATGCAAGCAGCTGGTCAACTAGAAAATCAATTTAGTAGTCGAAGTTTTCTGTTTTGATTATGCTAAAATTTATGTAAGGAGTTAGGTATCTGATGGGTTTCCCATAAGATAAGTTACTAATTTCTACAGGGTGTAAGGGACAGCCTTCCGCGGACTGATGGGTTGAAATCAGTATATAATACTAAGATGACCGGTACCTGTTTCATTATTTCAAGAACGTTACATGAATCGACGAGCTCGATGAACTCTGTAGCTAAGCAGAAAGTGAACAGCTGATTTCACGCGTCGCTCGTTAGAGGATTGCAACATTTACAACATCCATTGTTGGTTTTTTGATTTCAGCCGTATTATTTACATAAATGGAGTTCTGCGTACAGATAATGTAATTTAACATTGTAATAAATGAATAGACTACAATAAATAAATACTACGAAACAATTTTCTCATCAAATACACGTTAGAAAATTTCGGACGAAATACAACCGAGAATGTATCGAGAAACCCAAGTATTAGCGGTTACTACCTTTGTTCCCAAAACAGAACCGGAGTTCCCATCTTGGTGATAGTTGAAGCGACACATCAAGTTTGAATATTTGGCACAAATTGGACAGCTGAATCTAAAATGGGTAACGGTGTGTGGAGTCTTGTTTCGAATGAATACATTCCAGTTTGTATGTACCTTTGTTTATAGGCTTAGTGGTATACGTCATAGCTGTTGAATTATATAATGTATAGCACATTTAATTTTAGACTAGAATAAAGGATTTGTACCCAATGCCTTTATGAAGGGATTTTAATATAAATGGCATTGGTTTCTCTGTTAATAGTTTACACCTACTTTATGTTGAGGTGGGATCACATAACGTATAACATAGGTACTTAATTGGAATAGTTTACGTTTTGGATACAGTCGATTTACTATGTCGATTGTATTTTACAAGGTGACTATTGAGATAATCACACTAATATTATCACACCAATATTATAAAGGCGAAAGTTTGTGTGTTTGTTTGTTACTTCTTCACGCAAAAACTACTGAACGGATTTGGATAAAATTTGGTACATAGATAATAATAATAATAACGTTTATTAAACAAAAGAAAGAATACTGTTGAGTACAAAAACGGTGAGCCACAAACTAGGCATAGCTTGTATCTTGTGACTCGGGATAGAGTTTTTATCCCGATTTTATCTTCCCGTGAGATAATTTTCGAGTTGTAGGGGGTGAAGCCGCTGGCGACAGCTAGTAATATATAATTAGAATTATTTCTCAGTGGCAACCACAAAGTCTAGACTTATGCTCGCTTTAAGGCAACAGGCTCGCCCCTCTGAACATAGCTAGCGAAACGTGGGTGGTATACCTCTGCCTGGCTCTGTGGGGATTACAGGTGTGATACTATATTATATTGACATTGTATACTAATAACAATAAAAGCACTTTCTTGCCACTTAAAAAAACTGGCTAAGTGCTAGTCGGAATCGCGCACCAAAGGTTCCGTACAAACAAAGTTTAAAATTATTAAAATATTTTTATTATTATGATGTTACTAATTTACGGTTTTCGTAATTTTATCTTTATCTATGCTATAAGACGTTGCTTAGTACCAAAGTATATTTGATATAAATTGCAGCTTAGTACCTCCGTGCGTTCTCGAGAAAATGGGTCTTGACAGACAGACGGACGGATAAAACACAAAATACGCTTAAATTGCTCCAAACTCTGAACGGCACAAAACCCCCACAAATGAGGTACGTCAAACTGCTGATATATTTGGTATAATAAAATAAAGCTTAATAATCCTCCGAATATGACGTCACGCTGACGTCACAAGAACGACAGATGACGTGAGCCTCCAGCGACGTTCTGTCGGCGGATATCACGGAACCCTACGCGTAATATAAGCGCATATTACTCCTACGTTGTATTCTGTCATTCTGTTTCGGATATCAAGTCTCTATAATTGTGTGTTTCGTCATCATTTTGACGGTACGCGTTGCGTGAGCTGGTTATATTCCCTATTTTTAAAAATACATTTAGAGGAGGGGTTAGTGGCTAAATAAAGATTGCCACATGGTTCTGCAAGGTTTAACTCTGCCCCCGTCGAGGCTGAGGGTTGTTCGAAAGAGATACCGCGGCCTCGGCACAAGGGCTAAGAAGGAACATGAGTGGTTTTTAGTCAGTAGAAGTCTGACACTCCCTACCGCTCTGCTCAGACGGGAGGTGTCATTTAATGACTTCCAACCCACCCAAAAAAAAAAGGTTTAACTTTACCCATTTTCCAAGGCCGGTTCATGGATTGGTTACCATCATAACATAAGGAGTTCTATTCATAAACATAAAGAAAGCACGTTAAGCCTGTTTGTCCCGGCTGGCGTTTGTAGATCATTCACAGTCGTAACAGGTAGTAGACGCACGGAGGAAACTCGGTATATAGTGGGTGGTTACTTTTCCACAGACCAACCTAGGAAAGCGCGGCTTAATATGAAGATGGATCCAAGTGGCTGTTATTATATAGTCAACTGCTCATCACTGCTCTTCATCTGCCTAACCTTTTCCCAAGTATATTGGGGTCGCCTTCCAGTCTAACCGGATGCAGCTGAATACCAGTATTTTACATGGAGCGACTGCCTATCTGACCTCCACAACCCAGTTAATACTAGGTAATACGATACCCTTTGGTAAGACTGGATGTCAGAATTTCAGGTCACTATCTGTAACGACTACCAAAGATCTATATATGGCAGCCGGGACCAACAGCTTAACGTGCTTTCCGAGGCACGGAGGAAACCCGGTATGTCGGGCGGTCACCCATCCACAGACCGACCTAGGCAAGGACAGCTTTACCTAAAGATCGACTTGAGTGGCAGTTCTTATTAAGCCACGAGCTCCTCACTGCTAACCGTGCTAAATAACCTTTGTATACTAACAACACAAAAAGAAAAAAAAGACAACCTACGGTTTCCGATTCTCATTAATATCAAAGTAAATCACGGCATTTGTGAAGCCTGAAAAGATTTCAGCTCAGTAATCCTCTGGCACACAGTTTCCTAAAATATTATAATTTCATCTCGACAGAAAAGAAAACCGTGTACTTCACAATTTCTTTGCACATGTGTTACAGATTTTCATTACTGATTTGTAGCCTATGTTTTATTGCCATACCTACTCGTATGAGCCTAGACCTAGGCGTAACCCAAATACTGAGTTATTAGACTCTTGAAACATAGTTGTTTGGTTTATTACTTAGGGGTGTAAGGAAGGGGGGGGGGGGGGGGCGGGTAGTGCTTGGAGAAACTGAAGCTTGTGCTTAATTGAAACATTATTGTAATAAATCATAATATATTTTGTGTGAGATTTTTTTATCCAGTAGTAAATTGGAAATTATTCTACGGAAACGGACCCCTTTTCTTTTATTGAGGAAACTGTAGCTACTGATTAGTAAATTCATTTTTAGAATCAGATCAATTCAAACTTTGGCTTATCTATCTCAGAACAAGATTTTCACTTCAAAAACTTGATAAAACTGACCGTAGGGTTATTTTTATTGAAAAATAAACTTAACCTTTCGGAGATTACAGGCGTGATGTTTTGTAAGGTAACAACAGCGTCAAGAATATGAAGGCAGAGGGTCTGTCATCTTAAATGAAACTACGAAATATAGCGGTAATCAACTTTTACTCCAATGGCACGATATTTAAAATAAATCACTATACACACACAACTATATAATTCAAATATAATATTAAAACTCTAAGCGCTACAGCATGTGCGCCGGGCCAAGCCTGCGACAAGAATGATCCCCTCCACGCCGAGCGCTCGTTTATAAAGACTGGCTCGAGCAGTGGGGAGAGTGGTGCGGCCTTAGTGACGCCTGCGCTGCGCACCTGGCCCGCTGCACGTGCTGTTTACAACGGCGACGCCGTCACGGCCATACTGACGTGCGAACGTCCTCGTGCGCGGAGTCTCATCAAACAGTATCTAATATACAGAAAAATAATTATGAGTGATGTTCGTTCATCCTAACTACAATCTGGTCCGGTGCATCCCTTCAGACTTTGCTTGTACTTCTGGACCGCTCGATATTGAGCCTCGAGGACATAATACCAACACCCTGGACCGCTCGATATTGAGCCTTCAGGAAATACACGAGTAACCTGGGCCGCTCGTTATTGAGCCTTCAGGACATGCACTAGCAACCTGGACCGCTCGATATTGAGCCTTCAGGGCCTGGTCCGCTCGATATTGAGCCTTCAGGGCCTGGTCCGCTCGATCTTGAGCCTTCAGGGCATATACTAGTAACCTGGTCCGCTCGATATTGAGCCTTCAGGACATAATACTAGCAACCTGGTCCAGTTTGACCCTTCAGTTTGCTACTAATTCTGGACCGCTCATTAGTGAACCTTCAAATTTTTGGCTGGGGTCATTATTCACTCAACGACCCTGCAAAAGTCCCTGGACCAGTCATTGCTGATCCTTCAGGTTCCTGCAAATTAATAATTTTAATTTTATTTTTTTATCGTCTTATTAATTTTTTCGATGTACGACTCTTTTAGTTATCAAAGTAATTGAATATGGGCTAGAAAACTCTTTTGATTCAAACGTAAACCATATTTTTTTTTTAACTATCGCTGGTAGCTCTCAAATAGGTAATGGGAGTTAGCAGATATTGTCATCATCATCTGCCCAGCCCCCTCTCAACTATGTTGGGGTCGGCCTCCAGTCCAACCGGATGCAGCCGAATATCAGTACTCCACACGGAGCGACTGCCCATCCGACCCCCACAACCCAGCCAATACTGGATAATACGATACCCTTTGGTAGGACCGGTTGTCAGAACTTCAGGACATTGACGACTGCCAAAAATCCACACATGACAACTGGGACCAACAGATTAACGTGCCTTCACAGGCACTGAGGAAACTCGGCATGAAATGGGTGGTCACCCATCCACAGACCCACCGAGGTAAACGCGGCTTAACCAGAAGATCTCTCTCCTCCACAAGTCAGGAGTCATTGTACTACTGTTAATCGATATAGTATCGGGTCGGCTATTCACAGACACGGTATCACTATTAGCCGAAGTTATATAACTGTTAGGCATGATATTGTTCTCGTGGTTACTTTCATGAACAAGGATATCGTCATCATCACTATCCGCCGTCACGTCATCATCACTATCCGCCGTCACGTCATCATGATTTTTCGCGATGTCTGCCAGACAATTTTGACCACAAGGCATTACACGAAAATATTCGTGAGAATATTTATAGACCCTATTGGTTCCGTTAATATATCTTAACTCGTACCGGTCATTTTCTAATACGGGCTTTTTTTTTAAAAAAAAGGTCCATTATATTTCCGTTCTTGCACCTGGAACTGTTACTCAAGATAGGCACTTCATCGGTTTAGCAACATACTTACGACTTTTTAAATTAATGAAACCTATCTTCTAACAACTCTAAAAGGTAATAATTGTTTGGACTTCTGAACAAGAACTGATAAATTTGGTTTTGGTAAGGGTCAAATCATTATCGCTAACGTTAACTGAAATCCCATGTTCTAAAATATCACGACCTAATAGGTAGTATTTCCTCACTAAAGCATTCATCCGGTAATCCTACTTTCTACTAATATTACAAATGCGACAGTTTATAATATAAGTATATAATGTAATATAAGTATGGATGGACGTTTGCCACTCTTTCACGCAAAAACCACTGAACGGATCTGGACAAAATTCAGTACACAGATACCTTATAACCTGGATCAACACATGGGACAGCCTTCATCCCGATTTTATCCACCCGTGGGACAATTCTCGAGCCGTAGCGGAAGAAGCCACTGGCAACAACTAGTACATGACAGTTATTTCAAGAAAGCGGTTTTGTATAGTCGTTGGACATTAATTTTAATCTGTAATAGTTACGTTACAACCCAGGGTAGACATAGCTCTCAAAATATGCAAGTTGAAGTGGCAATGGGTGGGCCACATCGCCCAACAACCGATGGGGAAGAAAGGTTCTCGAGTAGCGACCACGAACCGGAAGACGCAGCGTTCGTAGGCCTCCCACCAGGTGGACCGACGACATCGTGACAGTCGCGGGTAACCGGTGGATTGAAACGGCAGGTTGACGTTCGTTATGGCGTTCTATTGGGGAGGCCTTTGTCCAGCAGGGGACGTCTTATGGCTGACGATGAGGCACATTACTTTGCTCATACCTATTAAGGATTACTTGTTCATGAAATAATTCGCCGTTAAAGAGATAACTATTTTTTTATGAAATGGGCATACTCTTTACCACAATCATGCCCTAAGGGCAGAGATGAGGTCGACAATGGAACTGGCTCACCCAGAAGAAACTTATTTACTCGCGACTTAAATAGATTGAAGTGATATGAACTCGGGAAAACTGACGCAGGCAGGGAGTTCTACTCCTTGGTTGTGCGCATAAAAAAAAAAAATTTTGCATAGCGCTTCGTACGAATGTGTAAAACCATCGACAAGGTATAACCAGCAGTATGTCTAGTTTCCCGATGGAAGAAGGGAGATAGTGGAATCAGCTCGTGGAGCTCCTTTGCATAATCTCCAAAGTACAGTCTGCAGAAGACCGACAGACATGCAACTTTGCGGCGGTGGGCCAGGATACGTAGCTTGGCCACCAATTAGCCTCTCATCGTCACCAATTAGCCTCCTGGCTCTGCACTAGATACAGAAAAAAATTGTGTGTCAAGTTGGTATTTGGCTGAGCCATCCCAAAGGTGAAAGTAATACTCCATGCCGGACCGGACTTGAGTTTTATATAATATTGAAAACTGTCCAGGCTTGTAGTACCACTTAACCCTCTTTAGGATACCCAGCATTTTTTTTTTGCCGCTTTTTGAGCTTTCGACTCAATGTAGGTGGTGATGTTCAGATTTGTGCTCGAGACTGTCAGTAACTTGTACAGATGCACTCTGAAAAGTAGGAGCTAGATTTAATTAGATCGAATGGACTCCTTTTGGCGGAGAACACACACACTTGTGTTTTGGTGGCGTTGAAATCAATGAGATTCTCGTCACCCCACTTGGAGACAAAACTTAGAGCTAAACTCGTTCGCTTTACCATGGCCTCTCTCAATGATCGTACTTCATCACCGCTTTTGCGCTGGTTGTATAACTCTCCATGACAGTGCTGTCATCTGCGTACCCAATAATGCCAGGCACAAGGAGGTCATTGATAAGCAGCAGGAGAAGTGTCGCGGAGAGAACAGACCCCTGAGGCTCCGGCTTATCAATAGCAATAAGGTCAGAGAAGTAGCCATCTATGACCACTCTGATCGACCGTTGCTTTTGCTTCATAAGGCTACATTCCGAACCAAAGTCAAATACAAAAAGAAAATCAACACCACTTATCTGTAATACTCCACGGGCTGCTCTGAAACACAGGTACACTTGCTTAGTGCTGGTGCTCCGTGTGGAGTCTTTCTTCTTCCATCGCTTTGGGCAGGAATTGGCTGTGTGCCCCTGCTCACTGCATACATAGCACGTAACGGCCGTAATGGCCGTAACGGCTGTCTTTGGTATTTCAGTTTTTGCAGCAAGCAGGTTTTTTTTTTGAAGAGGCTTTCTGTTTTTTCCGGCACTCATGGCCACGATGACCCATTATTCATTATTCAATATGAAGTTTCGCAAAGTACTACACCGCACACGGACTATACCATCTAATTTCTTTTCACAATTATCGTTTCACTGAGTTTACACCAATTCACAATATCGGATTCCGATAGATCAGGATCAAAAGCCACAAGCATAGCTTTGCATTTCTATCATTAGTGGAAGGTGGATCCGGTCACACTTCTGATGAAGGCAGAGGGTCTGTCATCTTAAATGAAACTACGAAATATAGCGGTAATCAACTTTTACTCCAATAGCACGATATTTAAAATAAATCACTATACACACACAACTATATAATTCAAATATAATATTAAAACTCTAAGCGCTACAGCATGTGCGCCGGGCCAAGCCTGCGACAAGAATGATCCCCTCCACGCCGAGCGCTCGTTTATAAAGACTGGCTCGAGCAGTGGGGAGAGTGGTGCGGCCTTAGTGACGCCTGCGCTGCGCACCTGGCCCGCTGCACGTGCTGTTTACAACGGCGACGCCGTCAAATACAATTCAACAAATAATAACAAATTAGCGTAAGTATTTTATACACAAAATTTAAGTAGTAGTAGGTAACTACTATGAACGGGATATTTACCATGTTTTCTTATTGTTTCGAGTTCCCGTTATTAGTAGTAGGTAAGTAATAAAATCGCTCACATTTATTTAGATACTAGCTGAACCCGCGCATGCGTTGCAATGCGTTTTTCCTACCTACCTATCTACTACCCTACGTACTACCCTACCTAAAAAAAAAGTATCCTATGTCCTTCTCCTGGTTCTTAGCTACCTCCCTATCAATTATCAGCTAAATCCGTCCAGCCGTTCTTGAGTTCTACATGGAGTAACTAACACGACTTTCTTTTATATTATAGAAGATATATATATATAGATATAAATGAGATTTAGTAAAGTCTTGTTTTAGATCTACTTTATATTTATAAAATGTCTTTTGTACCTTACAATTTTAATTCCAAGTCTATGTCCGTCTCTGCGTGTGCGCTTTGTGTGCTGCTTTTCGCGCTGTTTAATTAAAGTCAGCTCTCATTTTGTGTGCTTTGAATGGAATACCTTTTTACCTTTTTATTCTCCATAAACAAACAAAGCTAATGTTCTGTTCATTTTCATTTATTAAGATGCCTTGCAACCCACTCCTATTCACGGAGAAAAGGCCAGTCTTCTACCTAGTAGAGGGCACAATATTGTTATGACATTAATTAATATAATATTATTATAATGATTCTTATTCTGTATCGTGTGGTTAGTGCCTAACCTAGTGTCAGAGCTTTTATGCCACCTATGGTCTCTAACTTGGCTTTACATGCCGTCGAAAAATAAGTCTCACACGCAGGGTGATTTCCTCACGATGTTTTCCTTTACCAAAGTAATCAAAAGTGATACTAATTATACAATACCCATTACCAACAAATGAATCAACCACTACCCACCAATTTAAAAACGAAAATTAAAAAGTTATTTTTTTTTTTTTTTACCAAAAATCGTTTCTTATCTGTGACTTGGATATCTAACTTTATAATTATTATCATTAAAACAAAATTGCTGGGGTTGTTAGTTTTTGATATATGATCTGTAAATTAAATCGACCACTCACGTTGCCATATGGCAACGCTAGTCTCTAATGGGTTAATTCGAAAAATGAGAGTTGCGTGTCTTGGGTTCGTACTTGAGACCCATTTCTTGACAGCCCGATGGTCACACCACTAGACTATCACCGCTATTGTTTAGTGATTTAAAATATAAACACTATTTTAAAAGATTGCCGTGGTTTATAAATATACAGACAAATAAGTTTTTCCATTTTATTAAACAAATAAATAAATTCGGCCCTACAAGTAAAACCGAAGAAAAAATAAGGCTTTGTTCTAAAACTGTCATCTCAAGGTACTTTCGCTTTCCCCTTAGGAGTTGATATTATTTTTTCAAAGGATATTTTATTTTCAGTGAAGCCCCAACGAAATAAAGGGGAACGCTTTCATTACAAGGAAACTCATAATAATAGCTGCTTTTACCTGTCATCGATGTCTGTTCTTGATTATACTATTGTGTGCTCAAATCTTTTGTTTGCTTTTTGATGGTGTGACTGTGAAATTAGGTATCGTTGAGACTAGAACGAACGTCGAACCGACAATAGGTAACATCAGAAACACTCATCATTCATCATTTCAGTCAAAATACATCAACTGCTGGACATCAGGTGTCGCCACATTCAGAGGGTCCCCGCAACCTTCACAAGGTCATCGGTCCACGTAGTGGGAGACCTTCTAACGCAACATCTTCTGGTTCGCGGTCGCCACTTCAAAACTTTTGGCTTTTCTGCGAGCAATGAGCCCTGCCCATTGCCTCATAAGTCTGGCGATTCTTCAGGCTACGTCGGTAACCTTGGTTCTCATGCGGATGTCCTCATTTCTGATTCGATCACGCAAGGAAACTCCGAGCATAGCCCTCTATAGAAATACTCGTTTCGCATATATACTGATTCCTGGTCCCCAACCGCGGCTTGTCCACCATTGGTAGAGAGGCAGTAGGACAGGACAGGAGTGATATGACATTTTTTTTAACTTTCCCGCTTGCCTCCACTGATGGACTGGTGGATAAATGAGAATTTTTGGTACCACCAGTCTATTTTATACTATCTTAAATCGCAGGATTAGTGGGAAAAAATATTCCTATTACTTTTACTATAGAACTGATTAGTAAAACGGACAGCGTAATGTGCCGTCAATGTTATAAATTTCTCGGAAGGATTCTGTATTTCTTCCTAGTATCAAAATACAATAATTATATTCTAAGCTCTATATCGGGCAGTGTAATTGATCGGTTTTTCAATTAGAATTTCTCAGAAGCAGCCCGGATTCTGCATTTGTTACAGGTAAATAACAATATGCTCGTCCCCTCTTGTTGGAGTCTCAACTTAACTGGTTCTTCGTATCCCTTCGGGTAATACAGACCTGATGTTTAGTTTAAGTCCTTTGACTTTACGACTGTCTAAATTGTGAGGTGCGCCTTAACCGTAGTTAAATTACTAAAACTGAGCTAGTATCGATCATGCAATAAAATGTAGCATACGCATCAGCTGAAATTACTTCGAAGACTTCTTACAGGAGAGACCGCTCTAAAAATCTTACGAAATACTCTGAAATGAGGCTAGGCAGATGATGACAACAGCAAGTTACTACTACTAATCTTTATCACTTTAAACATCACACAGTACAGTCCTTATTTCATCTTTTTCCAGAAACCTAACGTAAAGTCGAAGCCCAGTTACCTGTACAACAGCCGAAATTGACCATGATTGTTTTGAATATTGTATGACGTTGCTTGCTACTTCTGAAGCTCCACTGAAGTTATCGACTTGTTTGGCTTACCCGCAAGCTTTACGGTCCCAACCAAGTACATTATAGTTCTGTGTACCTTACTGTGGAACTGGAGCATTTAGTATTAATGGCAGTTTCAAGTCTTTACCAACAGGTTATCCACACACGTATTGTGTAACATATCTTGATGACGTAACAGAATTAGAAAGGAGTGGGAATGTTTCTTATGAGGCGTAGCCGGCCTAACTTCTTTTTGTCTTGGCTCCGTATAAAACCTGTATTGATCAAAAGCTAGCATCAATAAAAACAGGATTTTTATGAGGTATAACCTTTAAAAGCGGCATTTTTAACGCAATCAAGGTAATACTAAGGCGCTTTGCACATGAAGCAACTATTGCAGCAACTGGCAACTATCTGGCAACTAGCTGTTTACATATATTTCAAGTGGACTGTGCACACATAGCAATTTGAGTTTCGAGTTCCGGTAATCGTCAAAAGTTTTCAGTTGCTGCAATCGATGACTAAGTTAGTTCCTAATTGCCGCAACTAGCAACTGTTAAATATTATACCGATTTTTAAAGTTAACGTCGACGGCTACGACGTAATAAAACTAGAGCAATTGCTGCTTCTTCGATATTCATCGTCACACTGAACGCTGTTCGCTGCGTAGATTGAGCAGCTCGGTTATGAAAGTTGCTCACAGATTGCCATAAAATTGCGGCAACCGTAAACGTTGTAGCAACTATCAACTAGTTACAGGAAACTTTTAAAGTTGCTTAAATTGCCTCAATTTAAGTTGCTCCATGTGCAAAGCGCCTTAGCATGTAAATACTGTATACATATACCCAGTATTAACTGGTCCATGACGTCGACAACCCAGTTAGTAGGTACTGGGTAATACCTCTTGGTAAGTCTGATTATCAGACTTCCTGGCTACCGACCGTAAAAGATCTAAAAATGACAACCGGGAGCAACGGCGGCGGCGTAACGTGCTTTCCGGGGCACGGAGGAAACTTTACATGTAATGAGTGAGTGGGCAATCTACTGGTCAACCTAGGCAAGCGCGGCTTAACCTCAAAAAAACAATTCAAGCGTCTCTGTTAGTATTTAGCCACGAGTTCCTCGCTTGCATACAATAATGTAATTGGGGTATTAGTAACGATCTTTCAAGTCCCAAGAACATAACAGAAGCTGATGATACTCAAGCGACCCTTAAAACAAAAACAGAAGTTGAACAAGTAGGCAAGTAAAGTTGCACACCCCAAAATATTCTTGATATAACAAGAACTTATGCGGAGTAATATCATCAAAGTTTCTGTTGGAAAGTTTTCCACTTCACACTATTATTATTACAGCAATGCTTGTAATGTTAGATACAGTAAACATAAATGATAAACAATGTAAAAGAATGATAGCGGAGTAGAATGCTGGCTTGACGAGCCCGCATTCTGATGTGGTTTATGTTTATTTTCGATTTCACTTCACTTAGTATACGCGAGGAGGGTTATAAGATTAAATTTGATGAGAACAGATGAAACGTAAACATTTTAATAAGAAAATTGGATGTCTTGCGTCAATTCTGAGATGGAGTTTGAGTTTTTAATCGGTCTGTGGTAAAGGGCAGTGCCTTTAGGTAGAATTGTTTATTGTTTTTTCTTGCAAACTCTAGGAGAAGAACTTGTTCTGTGAATAGGGGATCGGACTGGGTCAAAATAATATGATTCTGTTTAGTTCGTAAGTTAGATTATCGAAAAATATTGAATACGTGTTTTTTGTTTTATCAAATCAATAAAAAATGACGGAGATAAAACGCGTCAAAGATCTTGGAGTGGGGCTTGAAACGTCACTTGTGTCGTCAAAATGTACTATCATATTATGACGTTACACGAGTTTTCGAAGCACTGTATCGTCTTCATTTTAAGTTTACGTGAAAAAAGAAAAAATACGTGTCCAATAATTTTTGGAAATCTATCTGACGGACTAATAAGTTTTTTTTTTGTCCGATCCCCTATTGTAGGTATTCAAGAAATTGCTTACATAAAATAATATAAAAAAAAATCATTAACAAAGATTATTTTTGTTTTATTGACTTTGGTGTTTAATCAATATCTTACTCTATATTAAATACATTTCTATCTCGAGAAAAATACATAAAAAACATCGTGAAATTCTGTTATTTTTACGTTTACTGTACCTACTGCAATATTATCACACATAAGGGTACCGTGACATTAGTTTCCAATGCGTAACGCATTAGTTCATCAGTTTCCGTTTCAAAATGCATAAGCATGTTCTTTGCCTTACATTGTTTTTACTTTACGGTTCAGTGTTATGTAAGTTATTACTTGAAAGACCTAATTTTTTAGAAGTTACTTGTTCGTTACATAACCTTTTGTCTTTGTTTTAAGGTGAAAATAAACAAAACATGAAGAAACCGCTGACTATACTTGCGTATTTAAAAGGCTTGAAACCTGGTCAAAACTTGAAAATTCCTGCTTTTTTGATATCACCAATAATGATTGTGCCAAAAGAAAATAAAGAACCTAATCCAAATGATCAACCAGTAAGCAGTGATGAAATCTTCAATGAAAATGGTGCTATATTCAATAAAGTTATACCAGTGCGAGTTATACTAAATGCCACCAGAGCAAATGAAGAAAACAATGACATTGAAGTGAGTTTCAGACAAGCGTTGAACAGAGGAAGTCTTGGCAAAAGTGACATCAGTGGAAACAAAACAAATGAAACTATGCAAGACAATAGTATGACAGCTGATAAAAATGCAATAGAAGAGGCAACTCAAGAAAATAAAACAGTCACGCTTGATACAACTACTACAACAGATCAATCTCTTCATAATGTTACAGAACTTATTACTACTGAAGCGAGTGGTCTATATCCAACGGCAGTTTACAATGATCAAGTAGTAAACACAATAACAATAACAGACGGGCCACCAAATTCATTTTTGTTACCTCCTTTACTCGATGAAGAATGGAAAAACTTCACAGTTACTGCCGATGTAAATATAACAAGAGAAAATACCACCGAGCCGATTGAAAAATTCGACAATACTACTATATCTCAATCAGCGAATGAGACTGACAGTACAATAAAAGGTCCCTATCCAGCTGCCCTCTATCACAATGCGGAGATTGATCAGGTATCAATTACGACAAATTCTTACTTTTCTTACACAAATGAATCACCTTTGCCTCCGCCACGAGATGATCGATGGACGAGGTTCTCTTCATTGGGGGAAATGTTTTCGACGTCAAGTGAATTTAAGCCATTATCAGGTTTGTATTATGATGGCTTTTTGCATAGACCCCTGCCTAATAGGAATCCGGGTTTTGTTCCATACAATCAATACGTTGTTTATCAGTAGTGTCTTTGTTTGTTTAATGTTACTTTTATTTGTATTTTCAAATGAATACATCATGTTAAGGTTATGTCCTCTTTTTGTGATGTACTAAATAAATCTATATTATTATTATCATACTTAACATAATTATGTCGTATAATATAGACTTGAATAAAAAAAAAAAATAAACAGTGTTAACTAATTCAACCTTCTTACAAATGTTTCCACGAACATCGGTTTATTTTGTCAACATATTCATCATCCATGAGTTAATTTAGAGGGAACAGGTTCTGCGATTCAACCTTCACACATAGTCTTTATTTTAATTTTAATGTCAAATATAATTTAATCGGATTAGTTTTCGAGGAGAAAAAAGGAGAATACAAAACGTCAGTCTCATCAAAAAGACTCGACTTCCTTCTTAAAGCTATTGTTTTAATTAGAAACAGTGTATTAAAAACTAAAGTATAAGTAGTATTAGTAGTAGTTTATTAAACTTTTTAAAACTCTTATTATATTTGATAAAATTCAGGAATCGATATTAATAGTCATTGAACACGTGCACTAAAAATAAAAAGTACCAAAAGAGTTGTTTTCTATGTATATGACAACGTTCTCACATTTCGAACAGAGGCATCATAAAATTCGAACAATGCCGGTAACTACTGCAACTCGACAAGGCTCTAAAATTGGTATTGCCAGTACATACTCGTAAAGCAAGCATCGGCTATTGTATCCCGAGTCATGTGTGTAACATTGTTACGTGAAGATCGACACTAAATTAGTGCGATTTTATTACTGGTCGCAACCCGATCCACTTTAGTACCTTTCGTGTTTCAGAATCAATAAAATTGTTTGGGGTTAACTCCGATGGAGACTTGATGTTTTGAGAACTTTCTGAAAATAACAAAACTGCTAACAAAGTTGACAACATGCTATTTGTATTTTTTTATTGATTACAATCGTTTTTTATATGTATTAAGTTGTTAATCTATCAGGGAATAAAACCCGCGTCTGTTAGGTACTGTAGAATTAGTAATTTTGTTAAACAGCTGGGTTAAAATTTCGCTGTACAGTAAGGTATATTCTATTTAACAATATATCGATCCTTCCGTCGCTGAGACAAATTTACCGTAAAAGTTAGAAGTGCAATACGTCGTAACTAAACTTGCAGCGTCCATTACCAGTTTGACAGCGCCGCGGCTGCCTTAGCCAAAAATAGACGATTAGCTTCGCTAAATGCCCATTCCGTGTACGGTTATCGACAAAGTATTAAGTCTATTCGATTTATATTGTCTTTATGTGAAATAGGAATAATAGACATTACAATGTACAATGAATAAATGGAAATTAATTATTAGCAGTTTTTTTTTGTAGTTTTGGTGCCGATTTGACAGTGCCGTAACTTCCTTAGCTAAAATATACCTATAGACGATTAACCTTTAAAATACACATAAAAAAATGCGTTCGAGTAATCAACAATGTGTTGTAATCGAAAAACTCAAACGATTATTATTTTCACTTAAAACCAGTAGTCACAACAATGCGCCTTGTTTTTTAATCGTGTCTATTTTAGCTACAGTGAAGTACCTTTACCTGGTAGCAGAAATAAGAGCCCACAGGTGACTTCCAGAGCATTTATTATTCACCTGACAAAGTCACTCGCCATTGGAAGTTTCCTGTAAAATGTACTCGAGAACGAAGTAGATTTTCCTTTAAAGTGTTATTGTTACGACAAGAAAGGAAGCGACGATCGACTCCTCGTTTTATATGAATTTTATTTTGTAATCTGTCTTTACCTTCTTCATTATTGTTATTTCCTCTCCGTTTTCGGTATCTTTTGTTATTATTTAAAAAGCTTCCCCAATCAAAATAAGTAGGTATACGTTTATTTTGTTTGAAATCTCAAAGCGATCACAAAATAACGATTTGTGCGATCGTTTATAGTAATTATCAGTAGGAATCTATTGAAATTTCACTGATAAGGATGTTTCCTGACTAAAAAAAATATGATTCTGTTTAGTCTGTCTGTTAGATTATCGAAAAATTTGGATACGTATTTTCTGGTAGCGACTTTTGAAACACTATATCGTCTTCATTATTTGTTCACGTGAAAAAAAAATGTGTCCAATATTTTTTGGAGATCTATATGACGGACCAATTATAATATTTTTATCTGTAGAAAGCGACAGTACTGCCAAGTGTCACAGAATTATTATGATACACGTACTTATAAATCCATTCTCTAAAAGTTTGAGTAATCATTTTTGTTATTTTTCCGGGTCAGTCTAACTCTCCACAATAACAAATATATTTTTAGATATCGCTACACGAACCTTCAGTATTTCTCAGTCAACTTTTACCCAAGGGACGTTGACGGTCGACGTGACTTGTTCCTGTCAGGCAATCTTATGCTCTCTCATTATAACTAGAAGGTCTGTTATTAAAATCTTATTAGTGGACTTTAATTGTCTTTGTAATGAGGTGGGCCATCAATATTCAAAGTAAGTATTTGTCTCTCCAAACAGTCCCTCGACAAATCGCCGTCCAGAATAAGATATTAGGGGACAAAACTTCACGCATTGACCCCTTTTTAAAGGTTAATGTCTTGTGCCTCCCTTCACGACACCTGAATACTAATCGCGTGACGCGTTTTTTGTTCAGGTTGTGACGCTACTCAGGGATGTGGTTTATTTAGGGACTGTTTACTGAAAAAATAAATATTGTAAAATATTGTCATAAATTTTAACAATTTTTGTAACAGTTACAAGATTTGCGACATCTAAATATTAGGGTCTTATTAATTAGTGTAAGCAAAAATTTTTTCAATAAATTAGGGTTTACTACGGTTCAAGTAGTGCCTGTTTTTAAATCATCATCATCATCTTCCGGCCCATGTCTCATTCTACTCGGGTCGGCGCAATACATTTTCTTCTTCTATTCTCCCCTGTCAGACATTTTTTTATTTTTTTTTTTGGTGGATGGAAAATCATCAAATGACCCCCCCCGCTCTTGGGCAGAGCGAAGGGGAGTGTCAGACTTCTACTGACTAAAAACCGAACCCATGTTCCTTCTTTGCCCTTGCGCCGAGGCCACGTCATCTAGTCCAAAAATCCGCGGCCCCGACGGGCGTCGGCCCTTGCGGGCCCCTCCTTGCTGACATCTCTTTGAAGCGCGCGTGGAACACGAACGCGCCGCCGACACGGTCTGTTGCCGTCATGACGACGGCCGGACGGCGAGCTAGCCCATTACTCACCGTCCACAGGCCCGCGTCTACGGTGGCCGGAAGCCATCACGTGGCCCCCGACGCCCGGAGCGCCTTCCGCGCCTTCCGCGGCGGCTCCCCTGTCAGACATCACGGCATCATTTGCTCATTTCTCTTCATGTCATTCCTCACACAATTCACCCATGTTTTTTAATGTAGACAGATTATTTCTAGCCAGCATTATTTTTTTCTCATTTTAAGACTTGGAAGTAAGTAACTTTTTCAAGTTCTAAAAAGAGCACAGTTTGAGTTCACGCCGAGGTTTCCGCGTCAGTAAAAGGAAACTCATTTGTACTTTTGTTGAACTGATGTTCTTTTATTACAAAGTATTCTAGGTACGTAATTACTAACATCAAGTTAGTAAAAGTTTTAACTACACGAAACTAATGGATTCTAGACTCGGGTAATGTATTTATAGTCTGGAATGTACTTTTTATAGAATTAATATTAAAGTGGTCTTATAATCTTTTTTGGTTCTTGTCAAAGAAATATAGTACATAAAAGTTACAGCCAGAATTAAATCCTCGATAGGGATAGGCACAGGTGTACCCATTAGTACACTCATATTTCGCCGTATTTTAATACGGGGCGAGCCTATTGCCATTAACCGGGCACGACTCAAACTCTGTGGCTGCTACTGAGAAATTCCTGATAGAAAACACAATAACACTTCGGGAATCGAACCTAGAAGCGCATGCTCAGCAGTCGTGCTTGCGACCACTACACCAGTGAGGCAGCCAGTAGTACAATAGTAAACAAAACATTTCTTTCAAAAAATCATATTTTTATCAGATTCAAGGAGAACAAGGTCGTGACGTTGTGTGACGTTGTCAGGGGAGAATCGGGGAAAAAACGTGTTTCACCTAAGTCCAGGTAAGTAGACAATCATTTTTTTAGGTTGAACCAATAGCCGTAGCTAGTTTATAGTAGTAGTACTAGTAGTCATGATTCAGTTGTTCGGAGATCTGATACCGAATAACTACATAACTTCTAAAACATAAATATCGATAAACTTATTTAATTCTAAACCTAGACGCCTTTCTAGCTGCAGAACACGACTCGCCTCCCACACAGTCCACTCTAATAAAAAACTACTCAATCTAAAACACTCGCTGCAGTTAACTTAGAAAATAGAACAAATCAAGCGCAATGCTAACATGGAAAATATATTCGCAATCTCCTAGTTCCTATTCGACGTAAAGCCAATCTGTTTCGAACACAAAAATTGCTATATTATGTGCTTGAAGCAAAACTTGTTACAGTATTACAAAGTATGTTCTAATTTCGACCCATTCAGTGTTGGTAAGAGCATTCCAACTGCAGTATGCAGAGCGAATTTTCTCGAATATTCTCAACTCGTTTATTGTTGGCTACCTACATTTTCCCTTTAACCTTTTAGCTCTATATTGCTGCGTATCGCTTTAATCTGTTGCTTTAGTTCGGGGTCTACTGCTTGCCGACGAAGAATGTGGAATGTTGCTACATTTATGTTGTAACCTTTGATCTTTACGGCAATATGGATTGGAGGGTTGTTTTTCGAAATGATTAGGGAGGCAAAAAGTGAAGTATCTGCGTCGTGGTGAAGAAGCGACTTTTAATTTTAGTCAAGTTATAGTTTTGTAATTAATTAATCATGAGTGCGCCTGTGCCTCACTCATAGCGCGCTTCTACAGAGTCGGGGTTTTTTTTTTGAACTTTCAACGAGAACAATAGTCAGTGTTTGATCACAGGGGCTCGACACGTCTTGGAACTGCGTATATCTAATATTTCTAAATAAATCTTTATACATTCTCACACTTATTCATAATACCATTATCACCACCTCATTCTACCTTCATAGCGAAACAATGTCTGGTCAGAAGTCATATAAGATCTAATCTCGTATGTTTACGAGCTAGCTCTACGTTTCAAGAGCTTAGTTATAAAATTAGAAGTTAGATCACGTGGCCAACTAAAAAAACTGTGGCTCGATTTATTACTTCCCTTATATTATTGGAGGTGTTAAACTAGAAAATTTTGTTTCATTTTAAATGTTCCATAAATTTTTATTTTGGAGGTTTGTAAATCATCAAATGACTCATCCCGCTCTGCGCGGAGCGGAAGGGAGTACCAGACTTCTACTGACTAAAAACCACCGATGTTCCTTCTTCGCCCTTTGTGTCCGAGTCGCGGTGTCACTTTCGAAACAACCCGCATCCCGGGAGGGTCTGTCTCTTACATCCTGTAGGTATTTATCACATACCTTTTATTTCTTAACAAGTGTTTATACATTCTCACACTAATTCATAATACCATTATCACCACCTCATTCTACCTTCATAGCGAAACAATGTCTGGTCAGAAGTCATATAAGATCTAATCTCGTATGTTTACGAGCTAGCTCTACGTTTCAAGAGCTCGTTAAAATATTGATCACGGTGATTCCCGCGAGATGGCGTTAGCAATTAAAACTTTCGGATGCTTTAGGAAGCGTTTGTCTGTGACGTCATAAATGTCAGGGTCGTTTTTATTATTAGAGGTGTTATACTAGAAATTTTCGTTTATTTTTTTTTCGTATTAATACAGCAATATTAATTATGTCTTCTAGACTCCTTCATGCTCCGATTTGTTAGCCATTTTCTATTTAACATAGTTACCGTTGACGACGACGAGAAACAGAAAAGTATTGAAGAAGAAGGCAAGGTGCACCGACCCCAAATGAATTGGGATAACAGTTGCTCGGGTTGATCTTCAGGTTAAGCTGCGCTTGCTTAGGTTGGTCCGCGGATATGTGGCCACTCATTACATACCGTGTTTCCTTCATGCCTTGAAAAGCACGTCAAACCGTTGATCACGGCTGTCATTTGTTAATATTGGTCATTAGGTGGTCGTTGTGTATTTATGTAAGTACTCATTTTAATTTGTAATTACTTTAGGTTTTATTATGACAACTCCTGTATAAATACTTTATTTAATAAAACTATTATTATGAAAATAAAAAAGGAACAAAATCCATAAAAAAAAATTGAGTAGCTACGTGCTTTAGAAGTTTTTAGTGGGGGCACTTTTTATCCCAATAAAATGGCCATTTGTACTACGTAGGTAAGTATGGCGGTATGAAATATGAAGTCACTTTTCTTTAGCGCTTGCATTGTCTAGCACGTCATTTGAAAATCAGTTATAACTAAGCAATTTATTGATCGATTTTATTACTTTTTTCACACATCGTGTTGTTTCTATTACTTCTTTGAAACAACATAACATTTTCGAGAATTTTTAACAGCTGTAGTCAAATAGTCAATTATAAAAAGGCTAGGCAAATCAGGATGTTAATTAAGTCCTATACTTTTCTCTCATATGAAGAAACAGTAAAGTGATTTACGATAGAATCTATAATAAACCAACATGATTGGTTGTTACAATTCTAACAACCAATCACCTGCCGACATGAAATTAAATCTTTAATTTACAGCCAGCGATTGGCTAAGCAATTAATTACATTGATGATCTAAATTCTAATGAGATACATAGTAGTACAGTCGTGCCCAGTATTAAGTGAGCCCTCTTCTCACACCACTTGCCCTCTTATTTTTCATACGACGGTAAGGCTGGTCATTAATTGTAGTACTAGTAGCGCAAATCGTATGCAACAAATACTCTTGATACTTTTAGCTTTTTCACGCAACATACAAAGTTGTTGACTGCCTCGCTGCTTTAGCGGCTGCTGAGTATGAGGCCCTGGGATCGATTCCTGGGTCAGGCAAAGTGTGATTGGGTTTTACCATCAGGAATATTAGTAGCAGCCACAGAGTCTAGTTATGTTCAGTTGATGGCAATAGGCTCGCCCTCTATTACATGGAACTTAAACATACCTGGCTAAATGTGGGTGTATTATTAGGTACACCACTGCTTTACCGTTCGGAGATTAGAGGAGTGATGTTATGTTATTTAGTCACATAGTAACACTATTAGCACAAATCGTATGCAGCAAATGACTGTATTTCGTTACTCCGAAGTTCGAAATACCGAAGTACGATATACAGAAAGTTCGTGAGTCCGAATTACGTTAGTCAGAATGTACGCTATGACGAAGTACGGTATTCAGAATGTTCGTTACTCCGATGTACGTTACTCCGAAAGTTTGCTACTACGAAGTACTGTACTCAGAATGTTCGTCACTCCGATGTACGTTACTTCGAAAGTTTGCTACTACGAAGTACTGTATGCAGAATGTACATTATCGCGAAGTACGGAACTCCGAAAGTTTGCTATGACCAATTACTCAATAATAATTGAGAATATTCCTCATTAGAGAGTATTTCGAATTAGTCAAGTATAAATGATGATTATTGTGCAAATAGGTTTTACAAGTCAGTAATTCTCAATTATTATTGAGTAATTGGTCATAGCAAACTTTCGGAGTTCCGTACTTCGCGATAGTGTACATTCTGAATACAGTACTTCGTAGTAGCAAACTTTCGACGTAACGTACATCGGAGTGACGAACATTCTGAGTACAGTACTTCGAAGTAGCAAACTTTCGGAGTAACGTACATCGGAGTAACGAACATTCTGAATACCGTACTTCGTCATAGCGTACATTCTGACTAACGTAATTCGGACTCACAAACTTTCTGTATACCGTACTTCGGTTTTTCGAACTTCGGAGTAACGAAATACAGTCGCAGCAAATACTCTTGATAGTTTTAGCGTTTCCGCGCAACATATGAAGTGGTCCTATATTGGGTTAAAGCTAGCACTGTTTTTCTAATAGACTTCCCAGCTCTGGATGGCTTTTATAGTGCACCGAACAATATTAACTGGGACTACACAGAAAGCTGCGGAAATTAGATTCGGTAGCGGAAAAACAAGAATTACTTCAGTATGAAAACTGTCTAGGCCAGTAGGTTACACGAAGATTAGCTTGCAAGTGAAAGGGTAGATTTAAATGGTTTGTAGGACATAATGATAGTGGGTTGTTGTTTTAATTTCTTTAAATAACTTTAATTGAGAATTATTACAATATAGTGATGATAAGACTAAACAATGTCGCAATATACGGGATGGCTCAGCTAAATACTAACTAGCCACACTTGACTCTGTTTAGCGCAGAGCCAAGTGGCTCATTGGTGGCGATAAGCTGGTAACCAAGCTTCACAGCCTGGCCCACCGCTGCCAAGTTGCATGTCTGTCGGTCGTTACTAACTGTATACTTCAATGAGTGTGCCCAAGACCTCCACCAGCTCATTGCACCATCTTTCTTCTTCCATTGGGAGTCCAGACGTACTGTAGGTTATCACCCATACTTTGTCGATGTTGCAGCGGTTTTTGCTACATTTTATGCGCACAGCCAAGGAGTGGAATTCCCTGTACTTATACTACTACTTACGATTACTTACTACTTACGATTCTAATCTATTTATTTTGTTTTTTTCCAAACAAAATTATGTTACTGTAGATACCTGTCTAGATTTAGACAGACAAAAAGGTGAGCTGTACAACCACCAATATTATAATATTCAGCAAAAATATCAAAATGAGCTCCCATCAAAACCAGCCGATACAAAATACCTCTCAGAATAATTCTTACATCTACATACCAGATGATAATGAAATCTGAGCCGCCAGATACGGCAGCCTCGGATTATTGAGCAACGTCAGACTCACACCCTCACCGCGGTATTACATATGATTTATTTTAAAGGGTGAGGTACTCAACATGCTCCCCAGATAACTTTTGCACACCATTCATGTGTACCTAGCCTTGAATGTGAATGTTTGAAGAGTCTGTGGTATAATTTATCGGTCTTACCATACGGTTGCACGACCGCCTTTCATTCCGTAGGTTCGAGGTTAAAGACGTATGAAATGCGAATGAGAAAATATCAAACATTTTTTGTGACCGAAGTTTGTTCTATGACTTCTTTACTGAATAGGATTATGAAAAGAATATCCAGGCGTTCCATAAATAAATATTTCTCAGAAAAGAAAATAAAAGACAGTCGGCTCGCGTTGGATGAAGTGTCATGTTCAAACAATTTACATTTATCTCAAGAAAGAAAGGAGTTTTGTCGAAGTTACGTTCCCTAGATGGCGTTGAATATTATCACCAGCTTTTCCACCAACAAAAATAACAATTTCAGTACGATGTTCAGTAAAAGCAGTTACCATAACACAGGCAAATCTTTGCATAAAGGAACACAAACGCTGCGATTACTCCAAAATACAAGTATATTATACCCTAGATATTTTGAATGAGCAAAATGAGGTGAGTGAATGAATTTTATAATTACTTGCGCGCCACTCGGTCCCTTCGGCGGTTCCGGCCCAATGTAAAATTAATTTCTGTCTACACACAGTAGGTATTATACAGCTTACATTGGGTTACAAAGTGTGTAAATGGTACGTTTGCGAAGAACATCCTATATTATTTGTTCGTTATACAAACAATGGGTATTTTCTGAAAAGTTAATTTAGACCATAAAATAAATATATAAGGAAGAGTTTGTTAATACTGAACAAAAATATTCACCGGGCAATACAAACCTACCAAAAAATATTTTACGAAGTCTGTTGGTGAACACGTGTAGGTACCTAATTAAACATTAAGACAAACTATTCTAATTATATGTACAAGAGAGCTTACAATCGTTTGTAACGTATCAACCACGTTTTATATGTGTGGTCACATGTATGTGGCTCATCCCTCCAAGTATTATAACTTAGTATCACTTATAAAGTAATAACAGTAGAAATCTATTGCCTGAAATATGTGAATTTGTTGATTAATAATTTAATAGCTGTTTATTAGTCATAATGTTGTGGCTTGCCCTATTAAAATATGCGGCTAACAATTTCTATATTGTTTGACAAGCTGTCAGAAATTACTGCGGATTCAATAGAGCTACGTAGAAACCACAAATTGAGTTGATCTAACATAAAATTAATAATTTCAAATTATAATGAATGAAATGTTTGAAACAGTTAGTTGTTGTATTATAATTTTATTAGTTTACATTTTTTATTTTTACATATCATTAAAAAAAAATTGATTATTCTAATATGCTTAGATTGTTATAAAACCAAAATTGGTTAAAAAAAAAAAAAACTTTACATCTTGCTGTATATAATATCAACGAAAACCATTCAGCATTTACATAAGTTATAACTGTCTAGCTTTCTCCAGACTATGTTGAGGTCGGCTTCCAGCTGAACGAAATGAAGTCGAATATCAGTATTTTATATGGAGTGACTGCTTATTTGACCTCCACAACTCAATAGTATTGGGTAAATAAAAGTGATACCCTTTGGCAAAACTAGCTCTTCGACTTTCGGGTGCTATTCGTAACGATTCTCGAGCTCGATATGTCATGGACACCTATCCATGGACCTACCTCAGTAAGCGTAACTTTACCTTTGATCAAGACGCGCGCCTTGAACAATAAAAAAGGTGCATGGGCAAAAACGATGTATGGAAGCTGGTACCCGAAAACCACTGGCAGCAATATTTTTTTATATCACATTTTAAAAGCGTAATTAAGAGGGAAAATCGCTGTCTCTCCAGAGATATGCTACCATATTAGTTTTCAAATGTCTAATGTTTTATCTATTAGCGTATTTTAGTTTCTTTGGAGCGGTTAGGAAACTACTTGTACCGCTGAATATTTTTAATTTTTTAACTAAAATTTAAAAAATCTAAAATACGTTTATGATTCAAATCTGTACCCCACAGTGAACAGTGAACGGGCAACTTACCAATACAAAACTAGTTATGATATAATATGGGTAACCAATGTGCTGGACGATAGTCTTGATACAGACATCAACGCAAATATCATCATCTGCCTAGCCTTTTCCCAACTATGCTGGGGTCGGCTTCCAGTCTAACCAAATGCAGCTGAATACCAGTATTTTACATAGAACGACTGACCTGACCTCCACAACCCAGGTAATGCTGGGCAATATACTCTTTGGTCACTGACTACCTGTTACGACTGCCAGAGTCTATATATGACAGCCAGGACGTGTTTTCCGAAGCATGGAGGAAACTCGGTATGTAGATAATGGGTTACCCATCTACAGACCAACATAGGGCAAGCACGGCTTAGATCGACCCGAGTGGCAGTGAACAACCGTTCACGTCACCACTCCACTGAACACCTTCACTACTGCAGAACTCACTTTTAGAAACTAGGGTGATGTTACAGTAAAACAATTCAGATATATTTCCACTGGTGTATTAAGATCAATATCGCATAACAAAATATGAGCGACCTTATTACAGGCCGGAGAATCTTAACATCGCGATTCACAATCGTGACGTAATCGATCAACGCCATCTATTGTCACAAATTAACACTAATAATATTATGACTTCTGTCAAACATACCGCCCACCAAGGCCAATTTTTTTTTAAAACTTGGCCTTCCATTAACTAAACACGTAATTGAGTTACAGTTCCGCCCACCATGAAATCTCGTAATTACCAAAACAGAGTTAAAAATAAAACCTTAAAATTAATTACACAAAATCATACTATTCTAAATAATACAGCTGTTTAGCTACGTAGACATCACAGGTAAGCTACAAATTTTAGCAATGGACCTTTTTATTATGGCTTGTTTTGTACGTATAGATACGACTCGAGTGATGCCATCGGCTCCAGGGTGTGTTGCAACCACACGACCAAGCAGCCAGCGAGAGGGTGGCAGATCATCCTCTTTAATTAAAACCAAATCTCCGATGGTTGGCTCCGGAGTTTGCTGATTCCATTTATATCTATTTAAAAACATAGTTAAATATTCCTGCGACCAGCGCCGCCAAAAATTCTGAGTCATCTTTTGCATGAGCTGCCATCGACGTAATGAGGATACATTAGAGGACTCAAAATTGTACTCGGGAACGGCGATCAAGGACTCACCAACAAGGAAGTGACTCGGGGTCAAAGCATCCAATCCATCCAAACCGTCATCTAATCTGGATAATGGTCGCGAGTTGAGGCAGGCCTCAATTTGCGCCAAGACTGTCGACAACTCCTCGTATGTCAACGTTGAATCACCAATGACTCGCCGGAGGTGAAATTTGATTGATTTAATTCCGGCTTCCCATAGACCACCGAAATTCGGTGAGTACGGAGGAATAAAGTGCCACTTCGTGCCCTGAGACGCCAAACAGTCAGCCAATTCTTTTGGCAACTGCGATTTCTCCGCTGAAAATAACCTTTTTAACTCTTTTGACGCTCCCACAAAGTTGGTCCCATTGTCTGACCAGATTTCAGAACAACAACCTCTCCGCGATACAAACCTTCTATATGCCGCCAAAAAGCCTTGTGTGGTAAGATCACTAACAGCTTCAATATGTACGGCTTTTGTGGCCATACATATAAACAAACAAATGTAGCCTTTATAGGCATGATGACCACGACCCTTGGAAGTCCTGATGTTTATAGGCCCCGCATAATCTATCCCGGTACATTTGAAGGGTCTGGAAGGTGTTACTCTTGCTGCTGGTAATTGCCCCATCAACTGTTTTGATGTAGTTGCCGAATGCCTTGCACATGTAACGCATTTATGTATATATGATTTTACTAATTCTTTGGCACCAAGAATCCAGTACTTTGACCTCAGATACGTTAGCATGAGTTGAGGCCCCCCGTGCAAAGTTTTATAATGCGCGTCAACCACAATCAAATCAGTTAAGTTGGACTTTTTTGGTAACAATATGGGATGTTTTCTACTATCACTTAATTCTGCCCTTTGTAATCTTCCTCCTACTCTTAAAATTCCATTTCCGTCTATGAAAGGGTTTAGATATTTTAAAGGTCCTTTTAATTTGACTAAGTTACCGTCTTTGGCTATCTTAGCCATTTCTTCTCCAAAACTCTCTGCCTGACACTTCTTGATACAGACATCTCGAGCTTCTTTCAACTCTTGAGCTGTTAAAAACCCTGCTATGTCACCGGTATCCTGATTTCTTTTTACCCACATGCGTCGACAATAAGCCACAACCCGAATTAACCTAGTTAAGTTTGAAAACCGGTTCCATATATCAGTTTCAGTACAAGAGACATGCACTTTGATCATTTCTAAATTGGTCTCTATATCTTTAGGTTTGTTGTAAACTATTTCCGTTGAACCCAAAAAAGCTGGCCCACCAAACCAAGACATTTGTTTCTTTAGTTCTGAAGGGAGGACACCCCTGGACGCACAATCAGCTGGATTCACGCCCGTCCGAACATGAGACCACCGTTGTGCATCTAAATTGGTTAAAATCTCAGATACCCTGTTGGCTACAAACGTTTGCCATCTATTTGGATGACTATTCAACCAGGCCAACACGACAGTCGAATCAGTCCAGGCATGAATATTCTGCTTCTTTATGTCAAATATCTGAGCCACCTCAACCAACAATCTGCTGAGAAGAACCGCTCCACAGAGTTCCAATCTGGGAATCGATATTTGCTTGATAGGTGCTACTTTCGTCTTTGCTGTTACCAAATTCACAGATACATGACCCTTATCATCGATTACCCGGATATAGACAACAGCGGCATAAGCTGCCTTTGATGCATCACAAAAACCATGAAGTTCAACAAGCGCATTGTTGCGTTTGGTGTTAATCCAACGAGGTATTTGTATTTCAGATAATTGACACAAATCATCACGGTAAGTACGCCATTCTTTTAATATATTGCTTGGAACTTCATCATCCCAGCCTATGCCTGATAACCATAGCTTTTGAATTATTATTTTTGCTACTATGACACTTGGTGAAACCCATCCGAGTGGATCAAACAAACGTGATATGTCTGATATAATTATTCTTTTAGTTACAGGTTCCTTCGTCGGCGGAAGTGTCACCGTGTAGCGGAACGCATCAATCATTCGATCCCAGGTAAGTCCAAGTAACTTCATAACTTCGTCTAATTTAAATTTTCTTGTTTCTGCTTTATTTTCTTCATCGCTTTTGTTTATCCTTTCCAATAATTCCCCACTATTGCTTGACCACTTTTGTAACAAAAACCCTCCCATTTCTATTAACTTGTTAAATTCATGATACAAATGAATACCTTCTTCAACTGTTTCGACGCCCGTAAGCAGGTCATCCATGTAGAAGACTTCCTTTACCAAATTAGCAGCTTTGGGATAGTTATCTTTTTCGTCTATGGCCACTTGCTGTAGAACTTTAACTGCAAGATACGGAGCACATGCCGTACCAAAAGTTACCCTTAGTAAACGATATTCATGAACTGGATGATTGGGACTTTCTTTCCACAAAATTCTTTGAAAGTCAACGTCTTGATCGTCAACTTTGATTTGCCGGTACATTTTAACAATGTCCGCAGATAAACAGATTGGATACAATCTCCATTTCATCAAAATATGCCTTAAAGTTGGCTGCAAAGTAGGGCCTATCATTAAAAGATCATTCAATGAAACACCGTTTTCACCTTTACAGGATGCATCAAAAACTATTCTCACTTGCGTGGTATCTTTGTCTTCCCTAACAACCGCAAAATGAGGTAAGTAAATTCCATTCTTGTTCTCGTTTTCAGGAACCTTCTCCATATGCTCCAACTGTAAGTATTCATCTAACACATTTTGATACTTTACTTTCATGTCTTCACTTTTTCCCAATCTAGTGACTAATGACGAAAGCCTCTTTTCAGCTATCTTTTTTGAATTCTTCACTTTGAATTCTGGATTTGTGGTTTTAAACGGTAATCGCACGATATACCGCCCACCCTCGTCTCTTTTTGTTGTTTCGGCGAAAAATCGTTCGCATTGTTGTTCCTCCTCAGTGAGAGGATTGTTGTTGATTGTTGTCTCCGCCTCTAACTCCCAGAACTTTTTCAAAAAGTCGTTTTCCTCCACATAAGAATGCATAACTACGACATTCTTATGAGGTTGATGTGATTTTTTAACCACACCCGAAAGAATCCACCCAAATAAAGTAGCTTGTGCTACTAAAGTTCCCTGAGGTCCCTTTTTCATTCCCTCTTGAATTACTTGACCATAAACCTCGGCACCAAGCAAAATGTCAATCTTGTTTGGTGTGTTATATTGTGGATCTGCTAAAGGTAACTCACATACCCAATCCATTGATACTATTTTCTTGCAAGGAAGAAACGTTGTTATAGTTTTGAGTACGTAAGCGGCAACTGATACTTTTACGCTTGGATCATGAATAGAGGTAAGTGTTATTTCTACCATAAACTTTGAAACAACATGAGTATTTCCTTCCAACCCTGAAATGTGTCCCCTTATTGGCATCTTTTTAAGACCCAAGTACTGAGCAGTTGCTTCTGTCACAAAGGATGCTTGAGACCCTTGATCAAGCAACGCCCTGATAGTGTGACTCATTCCATTCCTGGCTGTAGCGTTTACTAGAGCCGTGGCTAGCAACACCTGATTTTCCCTTTTAATTCTACTCGACGAGAAAAATGTAGACACCATGCCGGAGTTTGACGATTTGGATGATGTAGCCTTCTGTTCAACAGATGTGTCTCCGTCATCGTTCCGAGGCACGTTACAATTTTTTGTAATATCTGCATCGCTCTTTACCTGACCATCGGGATGGAGCAAAGAATGATGTTTACGCTTGCAAACTCGACATACGGCTGAACTCAAACACTGCTTGGCCGAATGGTTGTACCCTAGGCAGTTGAAACATAAACCGTTTTGTCCTACAAATTCCCGTCTGGCATTTACATCAGTTTTTATAAAGTTTTTACAGTTCATTATTTTATGATTTGCTTTACAGAATTTACACTCGATAGTAGAAGCATGGAACACTTTAGGCTTCTCCATTTGTTTTGTTTTTCCCGTGTTAGATCCTGATTCCAGAAATTCAAACGCTCGGTAACGACTCGTTAGAAAATTATTAAATTGTTCGTAAGTTGGTATATCATCGGAAGAAGTGTCGCTCGTTACGCTTAACTCCCACTGCCGTCGGGATTCAGGATCCAACTTCAAAGTAAGTAAATGAGTCACTATGAGGTCCCAGTCAGTAGTATTGATTCCAAGGTTATTTAACGCATGTAAGCAATCGTTTGAAGTGTCCATTAATTCCTTAAGACCCACAGCTGACTCATTACTTAAATTCTTTTGACTAAGTAACCTTTTCAAGATAAAATGAGATAAATACCTTTTATTATTATAACGCGCGTTGAGCTGTTTCCAGCACCGTTCATAATTTGTGTCCGATATGGGTATTTGTCTCAGAAGTTGTTCGGCTTCCCCAGACAAATATCCTTTTAAATATTGCATCCGTTGCACGTTATCTAATGAGTTGTTGTTATGAATAAGTGAGACGAATAAACCCCGAAAGGTAACCCAGTCAGTATAATTGCCAGAAAATACGGGAATAACAATTTTGGGTAGTTGGACCTGACACTGTTTAAAATTACTTTTAACATCATTATAATTTTCCTCTTTAACCTCATATGATTCCAGAATAGTTTCTAGTTCAGTCTTATACTGAATGTAGACTTCTTGAGTTACATCAAAAATATCTTTTTTAACATATGAACTTTGTTTTAATTCCTCTAAATCATATTCCTCGTATAGTTTGCTATGACCATCAGATAATTGATCCCACATTTTCTCTAAACTTTCCAATCTAACTTTAATGTAAGGACGAGTTATTCTTTCCTTTGGCGACTTTTTAAAATTAGAATAAGCTTTATTTATTCTGGTGCAAGCTTCTTCTACTTTATGAACTAATGACCCCATTTTATAAAGTACCAGCGAATATTTAAACACAAAGTAAACGTTAACAAACTTTGAAATAAGATAATTAAGAAATTTTACAAGTCTTTAGAACATAATATTTTTTTGAAAAAATTGGGCATAGGTTCCCCGTCTTTACCAATTTTTCTTAAAATTAAACTAAGTCTAAAAATCACAACAAATTATTCTAAGTCCAAAGTTATTTCCCGATAAATTTTCTAAGTTCCAAACTTCAAGGCAATAAAGTTCAAATTAAAGTAAATTTCCAAATGTTCTGCGACTGAACTAATTTGACTACCACTTTTAGTATTAAAGTTCACTCACAGCTGTTCCTCTGATTGATACCACCTGATGAATTGTCCACTGGTTGATACGTATGACAGTGCACCCTCGCACGTCACACCCTGGTCATCCTAGTTGCTGACTCCTGACGATGACGACTCCCGGCACCGTCTGCAGTAGCTCGCTGCCTGCACAGCTACTGCTGCTCTGCTGAGTTGCTGCTGCTGCTGCTTCTCAGCTACTTGGCCAGTTCGCGCAAGCAATCCACTTGCCCGGCCAAGACGTGGTAGACACAAAAAAATCCTCGGACTGTGTTATCCGACACGAAGGACCAAATGAACAACCGTTCACGTCACCACTCCACTGAACACCTTCACTACTGCAGAACTCACTTTTAGAAACTAGGGTGATGTTACAGTAAAACAATTCAGATATATTTCCACTGGTGTATTAAGATCAATATCGCATAACAAAATATGAGCGACCTTATTACAGGCCGGAGAATCTTAACATCGCGATTCACAATCGTGACGTAATCGATCAACGCCATCTATTGTCACAAATTAACACTAATAATATTATGACTTCTGTCAAACAGGCAGTTATTATTAAGCCACGAGCTTACGTCAACGTCAACGTTTCTCCCCCATTTTTATTAATAATGATTAATAAAAATGGGGGAGAAATCAGGTAACATACATAAAAAAAAAATCCGTACACACGAATGTAATTGAAATGTAATTGTTAAAGGTTGTATGTCTGAACGGACCTCGATCTGAGACTTACCCCTTTTTTTTTTTTTTTTGATTGGTGGAAAATCATCGAATAACCCCCCCCCCCCGCTCTTGGGCAGAGCGAAGGGGAGTGTCAGATTTCTACTGACTAAAAACCAAACCCATGTTCCTTCTTCTTCGCCCTTGTGTCGGAGCCGCGGTAACCTTTCGATATCCACAGCCCCGACGGGGAGACTTACCCCTTAACAACTGTTATTCATTATAATGTAACCTTTAAAACTGGATATTCATAATTTATAGAATGTTATAAGTTTTCGAGTACCAAAACGCCCATCCTCCTTTACCCATACGTTCTTACACGTGTAAGAAAACTTGTATTTAGGGCGTGTACACGCGTATCTTCAAACAAAAGGCTTAACAAATAATTTATACGTCTGCGTACAACTGTCACGGAAAATGTTCGACATTTATTTAATACTTGATTATACTTACTTTCTCGTTAGTAAGTATGAGGTAAATTACGCTTTTCTAACGTTTACGTCGTTATAAGTAGGAAAAAAGGATAAAGGAACAAGTCAACATTAATACATGTTTGTCATTGGATAGTTATAAATAAGTTTTTTTTTTGTAAGCCAGTTATTTAGTCTTAGGGCCTTCGCCCATGGTGACAGCATCGCTACTGACGCGCGTTTGTTTTGTGTACTGTGTCCATGCGAATTCGCGACAGCATCGCTACTACATCGTCGCTACAATAATTCGCAGTGGGTGAGGGGGCTTATTGTTGGACAAAGACCTCATCTTAATCCCTCCAAACTTGTCTATGTTGTGCGATCTCTGACTACATCAGCAAACACAAGCAAATCGTCAAACCACCATCGCCACAACCTACCTTGGCAGCGATGCCTTCCATCAGCCATCCAGAAAGTGACTATCATTGCTCAACTACTTATCATGGTTTCAGCTGAAAGACGTCCACCGCTGGACATAGGCCTCCGAAAAACGTCGCCACATTGACCGGTCCAGGGTGTCTCGTACCTAGAGGATGGGGACTACTAATAAAATTACAAACCTTTTTTTTTTCTAATACCCCAATTAAAACAAAAACACTACTTAAACAAAGAACAATCGCACAGAAAATTAATTTAACCGCTACCTCCGTACATTGTATTCGTACAACTCGCGGGATTGTTCAGTAAACAAGTTCAATTTGGGTGTTGCAGACGTACGGCACAGCGGGAATGTTTGCGGTCTACTCACCTGAGCTATGACGCTTTGGAATACGTTATTGCATGGAAGACGCGGTTTTTATGCTGCATGCGTAATTTTGAATTACATTTTTGGAGTGCAATGGTAGAAGTAAAAATTGTTTGCGAGGGATTTGTTTTCTTTATTTTATTGATACATACTCGTACATCTATATCTATAAAAGCGAAAGGTCACTCACTGACTCATCACGAAATCTCAAAAACCGCTGGACGTACAAAGATGATTTTTGGCAGGGAGGTAGTTTATGGTTAGTAGACGTCCGCTAAGAACGGATTTTGCGACAGGGCCGGATTAGGGTGGTCTAAGGGCCCTCGCAAGTTTGTATGAAACTCCTTCATGTTTTGTGCTATAACCCAGATTTTTGGCAGAGACGTAGTTTATAAATAGTCAGTGGGTGTCTGCTATGAATTAATTTTGCGACAGGGCCGGATTAGGGTGGTCTTAGGGCCCTCACAAGTTGGTATGAAAGTCCTTAATTTTTCGTGCTACAATCTTGATGTTTGGCAGCGACGTAGTTTATAGTCAGTAGACGTCTGCTATGAATTAATTTTGCGACAGGGCCGAATTAGGGTGGTCTATGAGCCCTCGCAAGTTTGTATGAATATCCTTCATTTTTTGTGCTATAATCTTGATTTTTGGCAGAGACGTAGTTTATAGTCAGTAGACATCCGTTATAAAATAGTTTTGCGACAGGGCCGGATTAGGGTGGTCTATGAGCCCTCGCAAGTTTGTATGAACGTCCTTCATTTTTTGCGCAACAGTCTTGATTTTGGGCAGGGACGTAGTTTGTATTAGTTAGTAGACGTCTTCTATGAACGGATTTTGCGACAGGGCCGGTTAAGGGAGGTCTAAAGGCTCTCACAAGTTTGTCTGAAAGTCCTTCATTATTTGCGCAACAATCATGAATTTTGGCGGGGACGTAGTTTATGGTGAGTAGAAGTTTGCTAAGAACAGATTTTGGTCCAGGGTCGGATTAGGGAGTTCTAAAGGCTCTCGCGAGTTTCTATGTAAGTTGATTTTTGTACTTCCGGCCTGAAATTTAGCAAGATATAACTATTAGCGAACAATTTTTTTTGTGACGACCTGCAGTAAGGGCTCTTGCAAGTATGTCAATGAAATCCTTGGCTTTTTGGAGCCAAAGATTGGTAGAGAGGTAAAATATAGTTAAGAAATATTTATTATTATGTATGTGTGGGAACATATTTTATGACAGGGCCAGTTTAAGGGAATATATTCGCTTCGATTGGAATTTGTCATTCGATTTGGCATAGTACATCCCAGAGGCAGTCCCACACATACATACACGTCAAAATTTCCTCGCGAACGAAGTCGCGGGCAACAGCTAGTACATACATAAACTCACGCCCTTTTCCCATGGGGGTACGTAGACACCACAGAAATGCCACCTGCTACGATCCATACATACTCCTTTTGCCTCGTCCACATTAATACGAGTACATCTGGTCATACACGCACAACAGTTACGAGTACTACGCACATGTCCTTTCTGAACAACGCCACCAATAAGATCAGTGTGGGTATGTCTTTCTAAGGCGTCCCATCCAGCGTAGCCACTCACATCTGCCTTGTAGGTCACAAATACCTTTCGTTAATCGACTTTCGCTCATCCTGTCCATCTTAGTATACTCTTTTAAATTTTTGTCCCAACATCTCCTTTTAAACCGCAAAGTTTTCGTATAACCTCATTCCTCAATTTATCATCCAGACTTACACTACACAATGCTTCGCAAAGAACGCATTTCTACAGCATTAATGCTACTTTCATACTTCGTTGGCCACATCCAATTTTATTTGAAATACATAAAAATACTGACGGCAGACCTCGTAAAAGATGACGGGACTAGCTGGAGACAATTAACACCGGGTGGTCTACAATACCTCTTGATAAAACAATGGAAGTCATACAGAGAGGTGTTTACCCTAACTTACTTTGTAGTAGGAACGTCTGTGAGTCTATTATGATGTTTGTGAGGACAAATGCCGTTCTCATTTTAATTATAATTCAGTGTTTTACTACACGGCATTTTGGAAAATTAGACAAAGACACTGCTTAAATTAGTTTACATTATTTACTACTAATTTTATGACACAATCCAAATAAACCCTTCCAGATCTGAGAATCAAAAACAGGACTTCAGCTCGACCAGCCAGCGACCACTAGACGAAGAAGTCTTTTTCTTGTGTTAGACTTTTGCTTCGTTAAAGACGCTATAATAATAAACCATCTCCTAAAATTATCAAAACATTAAGGCTGTGTTCCCCAAAGGGTTAGGCAAAGCTGTACCCATCAGACCATCCACATTCCTCCAGTTAGGTTTAACTCCCATGTAACAGGGGCGAGCCTATTGACATCAACCAGGCACGAATCTAGACTACGTGGCCGCTACTGGGAACTCTCCAATTCTGATGGAAAAACCCAATAACACATTGAAGGACCTGAGAATCAAACCACCCAGGACCTCGTGGCACAGTAGTCGCACTTATGACCACTAAAACAATAAGGCAGACGTCTCCTAAAAATATTCCCCAATTTTCCACGGAATTTCCAACGGAGTAGTAACCAGGAATATTTCTTAAAATATTCATTTGAATGACAACTAACAGAGTTATTTAAGTTCAGCGTTGTATGGAGCGGCGAAAACCTGTAATTTTTTGCATTGTCCAACTGAGACTGACGAGAATTCTTTAAGTTTCGTTGGTAAAACTGATTCCTGAGCTAAAGTAGAAATGAATACTGATGTAACTTTTGTTTTGTCAAACTATTGAACAATAACTACCAGCTAGAAGGCTCTATGGCTTGTTCAGGATGGACCGTGTCTTTAGGTGAACTTCTGGTAATTATTCGGTTAACTGTTGGTCAAGCAGCAGTCCCAAATCGCCATTTAATATAACTACTTTTCCTAAATGTGAAAGGATTGTAATTTGCTCAAAGTTGTTTTCAAATCATAGCAATGAATTTTCTTTAAAACACATTATATTGGTTTGTATCGTATTATTTTAAACTTCACAGAAATATCGAAATACTATAGCTATTTTTCTGTTTAGACTATGGCTGTAAATAAGGTTTAGAACAGCATACACATAACTTAGCGTCTCTACTTCTAAGTCTCTACTTCTAAGTCTAATAACAGTATAATATTAGTTTTAAGCGTAGCATACAAGATGTAGCTTGCTTGCTACGCTTCGTAGCATGCTACAGACGCAGTGCAATATCCTCGTAGCATAATAAAAACTGTGAATGATTCGACGAACCTCACCCATAAATGTATAAAATATATCGTCAAAATTATAGATCATTCATTTTTTTATATAAATTTGGATGTTCAGAGGATCAACGCTAATGTAGCACTTTATTGCCATTGATTCAATCACGACAGAAATCACCCAAAGATGCATCATAATTTCATTAAAACTCGATTCATGCAAGAGTGGAATTCATTTGTAACTTAATTAAATGAAATAGGTCAGATAGTGTAGTCAATCGGACGTTGAACCACGTCTCCAAGCCCGGATAAAGACAAAGATAATATCTCAGGAATTTAATAAAAATATATAAAATAAACCGCGTTCATTTCACGACGAGATTCACTTGTCCGTTGTGATTGAAATGAATTATTTCTCAAGGAAAATGGCTAGGAGTAAGATGAAAATACTTTGGCTTTAATGCAGTGTAGCTTCCACTGAGAATAGAAAGGCTATTTCCATTCCTCCTGTGTTATGACATAAAGATTTTTGGTAAAGAGGGTATCATAATTTTAATTCGGATTCCAATGTTATGTTTTACTAATGTTTTCAATGGTCAATCGTCGAATCCGACTCGGCTGGGCAGCGTTCGGGAAGCTGCGCAGTATCTTCTCGTCCAACATACCCCAGTGTCTCAAGACGAAAGTCTATGACCAGTGTGTGTTGCCAGTGATTACATACGGGACCGAAACGTGGTCGCTCACAATGGGCCTTATCAGAAAGCTCAAAGTCACCCAAAGGGCAATGGAGAGGGCTATGCTCGGAGTTTCCTTGCGTGATCGAATCAGAAATGAGGACATCCGCATGAGAACCAAGGTTACCGACGTAGCCCGAAGAATCGCCAGACTTAAGTGGCAATGGGCAGGGCACATTGCTCGCAGAACGGATGGCCGATGGGGCCGAAAAGTTCTGGAATGGCGACCGCGAACCGGAAGACGTTGCGTTGGAAGGCCTCCCACTAGGTGGACCGATGACCTGGTCAAGGTTGCAGGAACCCGCTGGATGAGAGACGCACGGGACCGGTCAATGTGGCGACGCCTGGGGGAGGCCTATGTTCAGCAGTGGACGTCTTTTGGCTGAAATGAATGAATGAATGTTTTCAATGAACGGGCAGGGAATCAGGGAATATATAAAGGGAAACATAGCCAAATAACCAATATCATCATTTTCCTTCCCTTGTTCGATTCGGTCACATGTTTTTTTCTCCAATTCTCCTCTGTCAACCGTCACGCTATAATGTACTGGTTTTTGTTTTATTTAAATCCGCACATAATCCGTCCATTGTTTCCTTGTTTTTACTGTTCCTCTCCATCCATCAACATTTATATTCATGTCTCTTTAGTCACATGCAATTGGTTATATTATAACATTTATTTCATCATCATCATCAACATTTTAGCATAGGACATAGGCCTTCCCCAAGTGTCGCCACATTGACCGGTCCCGTGCGTCTTTCATCCAGCGGGTCCCCCCAACCTTCACCAGGTCATCGGTGAAGGACATTTATTTACGATTATATTATGTATGCATAGTTCTACGTAATATAATTATATCATAATAGACGTAAAACTACTACAAAAAAAAACCTTCATTAAAACTACAAGCAAAAAACCACAGAGAAAAAAAGCCATTTCTACTCTATGAAACCGACAAACGTCAAAGTGACAAAAGAAAAAAAGAACTGTCACTTTATTAAAATAAACTTTTCCCGCCACTTATTTCTATGAAGCGTGTCCTTTGTAGTCAGGTTAATAATTTATTGATCTATACGAACGCATTGTAGGCACCTACTTTTACTAATTGGTTCCCGCTGAAAGGTTCTTTTAGTCGGCGCCATTTCGAGGCTGCCAACTGAATTGTTCGGAAATAATTAAACGTAAGTACTCCCCGGTAAGTAATTATTTTTCTTCGGAACTCATCTATAATTCAATACTTGGAAAGGCTTCGATGTTTGGTTTTAAGCACGCGACTTTATTTGGGTGACTTGTTAATTGAGGGCGTTTGTAGACTGGTTTTTACTGTCCCTAGTTTTTGTTTTTTTGCTACGTTGGTCTAGTCATGTCGCGACTTATTACCATGATGTCATGGGTTCGATTCCCAGGTCGGACAAAGTGTTATTGAATTTTACCATCAGGAATCTCTCAGTAGCAGCCACGGGGTCTGGATGTGTGCTCGGTTGATGGCAATAGGCTCGCCCCCTATTGCATAGAACTTAAACATAACTGGCGAAGAGTGGGTGTAGGTAACCGTTTGCGAATTACAGACGTGATGTTATATAATGTTGTATTTTTTTTTAAAGATTTTGGAATATTATTTGCAAAACTGTAGGTAAGCACAGTTTTGAATGACACCCAGCTGAAACCCGACCGCAATGTTTCTAGTACACGCTATCGCCGTTTTTTCAGGTTTAAAATGTTTGTTGTTCCGCTCCTGCTACAGCGTCCGCGCAAGCTCCTCACTCTGCACGAGGCCTAAGATCGTAAAGATATACATAACCTAATCTTTATCCGAGTGGCGGAAATTTCAACAGGAAAATACGGTGACGTTACGTTTCCTTTCAATAGATACCGGGAATATGTGACTGTTTATTTTTTGTCGAAATAGGAACTCCACGATTATATCAATCCTTTTGGTAGTAGCGGCCTTCTTTGACGATGTAACGGCCTCTTTGATGTTGTTTTGTTACATGAAAACGACTGTGGTGGGATAGTAGGAAAAATTAAAATTCTGGCTTTTATATCGAAGTTGCTAAAAATGTGGTATTTTTATTTGTTTTGTTGTTATAGCTGCTTTGGAGATTGAAAGGTTTAGATACTGATATTTTATAATCGAAAATATCAAGAAAAATTATTCCCCGTACTAACTCGGTTGTGGAGATCAGATAGGCAATCGTTCTATGTAAAATACTGGTATTCAGCTGCATCCGGTTAGACTGGAAGTAGACCCCAACATAGTTGGGAAAAAACTAGGCAGATGATGATGATTTCAGAATAGAAAATGAGCATGTTTTGATTGATTAAAGGTATTCAAAGATAATAAATTAGGTTTCCAAATCTATCTCTGAAATGTCAACACTCTAAACTTTCAAACTTAGAACATTAATCACTAACATAAATATCTTTCCTATCCAATATCCTGAAAAAATATCTAACAACAAACTTCAACGCACGAAAATAAAGTAAAATAAATCCAGTAAAAGTGCAATATATATTCGAAAAAGAAAACGTTACAAAGATTAATTTCCCGAAGTTAACAAAATCCGAAGTTTATATCCAAAGCACATTCTTATAACCTGACAGTTGCTTGTTTGTGTTCAGCCGAAAGAATTGATTGAAAAGCAACAAAATGTAAGGGGAGAGGTTTCCCCTTTTATATCATTTTTAACGAAATCGTAAAGACAATGGAAATGATGGTACCTAAAGTTACTCAGACGTCGAATAAATAATTTGTAAATATTGCTATCATACTGAGTTGACTTTAGAAAATAAATGTTTGCATGACTTCAATTAAACGTGTATTTGTCTAATCTTCAACCTTTTGAATTATCGTTCTGTAAGTTATCTGTTAATCAACAAAGCTAAAAATCAATTTTTACCCGACTACGGCGAAGCCAAAAGGAAGGGTAATGATTTTGGCAGTCTATGTATGTATGTATGTATGTATGTTCCACCATAGCGCCTAAACCACTGAACGGATTTTAATAAATTAGGTGTCAATAGATTCGTAAGAATAGCCCGGGTGACATAGGCTATATAAATTTTATAAATTCTTTTTACGACGGAATTTAAATGTCAAAAACTTACCTCAAAAAATATTAAATTGAGATAATCATAGCAAATTTGGTATCAAATGAAAGGTCTTGGCGAGCACATTACAAATATGTATTATATTATAGTATTAGGAATCAGAAGTGAAATACGTGAACAAAATAAACAATGTTTATTATCTTTTAAATTACACTTTTACAAAAATATCACGACAAACATTTTAAACAATAATCAAATAGAAATAGCACTAGCAAAATGGAATAATCAGTACACAAGCAAAAACATAAACCAAAAATAGCGAAGCACACGATAATAGTCGTGTAGCAAGTCCTTTCCGAGCGCCGTCCAAGCAAAAAGTGACGGTTGCAACGCCGCTCGCCTCGTTTTATGAACTTCTGTCGGTTGCCGCACGACGACCGTACGTTGGCCGCACGGCTACTGGCTGATGGCGTGACTTTGAGCCAACACGGCCTCTCCTGACGCTCTGACGTCCTCGTCAGCTTCCAACAAGGCGGCTGAGTCTTCGCTGTCTCCTTGATAGCGTGTCTCACACAACGCCAGGGGGGCGTGCTGGCACCGTGGAGTGCCGCACACAACTGCGCCAGTATGGCGCGCTGGCACCGTGGAGTGCCGCACACAACTGCGCCTGTGGGGCGCGCTGGCACCGTGGAGTGCCGCACACAACTGCGCCAGTACGGTGCGCTGGCACCGTGGAGTGCCGCACACAACTGCGCCTGTGGGGCGCGCTGGCACCGTGGAGTGCCGCACACAACTGCGCCAGTACGGTGCGCTGGCACCGTGGAGTGCCGCACACAACTGCGCCTGTGGGGCGCGCTGGCAGCCTGGAGCGACGCGCTTAACACGTCAGTAGCGCGCTTGCAGCCTGGAGCGACGCGCTTAACACGTCAGTAGGGCGCGCAGTCGGCCTGCAGCGACGCGCTTAACACGTCAGTAGCGCGCTGGCAGCCTGGAGCGACGCGCTGTACATGCCAGTAGGGCGCGCAGTCAGCCTGCAGCGACGCGCTCGGCCTGCAGCGAGGCGCTGGGCTTCAGTGAGGCGCTCGGCCTACAGCGACGCGCTCAGCAACGCCAGCAGGGCGCGCAGTCGCCTTGCAGCGACGCGCTCAGCAACGCCAGTAGGGCGCGCAGTCGCCTTGCAGCGACGCGCTCAGCAACGCCAGTAGGGCGCGCAGTCGCCTTGCAGCGACGCGCTCAGCAACGCCAGTAGGGCGCGCTCGCACCCTGCAGTGACGTGCACGTTCACGGCGTCACAAAGCCAAAGCAAAGCCCTGGCAACCACTGCTAATGCCAAGCAGCGTTGCATTGCATCCACGTCCACGTTGCGTTACTCTGCAAACAAACAAATTTACAACAGAATTTTGTTCTGCTCGATCACTCCTGACCAAACTTTAGTTCCATTGGGTGGCACCAAATTCGACTCTCATTAATTAAATCAAATGTACTGGAAATTATCGAAAATACAACACTCAACTACCTTGAGTCATATACCATAGTCGTTCACACCAACCTTAAAAATTCTATTGCAACAAAAACTGCTGAAATCATCGAGTAAAACCATTAACACCAAGGCTCTCTAACCGAGTAGTACAACAAGAGAGTAATCTCATTCATTAGGAACATTCAAGTCGAGAATCAAATTCAAAGAAACATTCACCAAACAAAACTTGTCAGACAAGAATACCAATAGGCACATAGGGATGTATAAGCACATTAATAATAATAATAATAATAATAATATTTATTTGGCACAAACTTATGTTACATTTATACAGATATACAGTACAATTTTTTAATTATCTTAATTTTATGTTGAAGGCATCTGTGTCTGAACTAGATAAAAATATCTGTATCTCAGACATCAGCGCTCTTCCTTAAAGTGACCATTACATTACTGGCTTAATTATACTTAAAAATATCAGGAGTATATCTCTACACAGAAATAAAACTTAACATTAAAACAAACCAGAAGGGTGTGAGGAGTGTTAACCTCTCGGTGAGTAAAGTGCGAAAGTGTGTGAAAGAGTGTGAGAGGGTGAGATCATAACTTATAAGAGTTAGCTATTTCAATATTTTTAATAAATTTTCTGTCTCGTCATATGTATGATTACTAATATATTTAAAGAGTTCACCTTTACATATTTTTTTATTTAGCGGGTATATATCTAGAGCATCGTTTATTTTATTATATAGGTACGGCCCTAGGAAGCAAAAATAATTGTTTACATAGGTATGTCTGAAAGAAGGTCGATCAATATTAGTAATGACAGTTCGTCTTCTAGATAGATCACCTTTCGAGAACTGTAGCAAAGAGTGTTGCTTCAAGACTGCAGAAACAATAAACAACTGTCGCACTGTCAGGACCCCACATGATTGATAAAGGAGATGGGTTGGGTACAAGTAAGGACGAAAAGTACTAACTTTTAAAACAGCCCTCTGAGCAATTTCTAAGGGTTTTAGTTTAGTCTTATGTGCACCTCCCCAAACAGTGATACAATATTGGATAATGGACTGTGCAAGGGCTAAATATACTTGTTTCACTAATTTTGGTGGCGCAACATGTCTAAGATTTTTGAACACATAGATCAGTTTTCTTGTCCTTGAAGTAAGCAGGTGAATATGTTCTCTGAAGGATAGATTACAGTCTAAAATGACTCCAAGGTATTTAATTGACGCTGTCTTTGTTAGTGTTGGGCAAGAACACACCAAACTATTACAACAATTATGTGCTGTAATTGAAGTGGCTTAAGGTAGCTGATTATTTTTTCGCATCGAAAATCGCATGTACTGGGTTTTATCCGGGTTAAGGGTCAGGGAGTTATTTTGTAGCCAGTGGGTCACAATATTGAAACCATCCTGCGCATCCTTGTATACTTGGTCCCAGGTATTGGCAGAAAACAATAGAACTGTATCATCTGCATAAGATATAATTTTACCTCCTGTGAGGTCTAGTTTACAGAGGTCATTCAAGTATACAAGGAAAAGCTGAGGGCCCAATATGCTCCCCTGGGGAACTCCGTAAGTGATTGGCAGATCGCTGCTGACATTGTCGTTTATCTTAACGCACTGGCAGCGATTTGAGAGATAGTCCTTCAAAAGTTGAAGTTGAATTCCCCTTATACCGAGGCGTTCTAATTTTTGAATCAGCAAAGGCGTAGAGACCGTGTCAAATGCCTTGGCTAGGTCCAGAAAGATTCCTATTGTTTTTTTGCCTGTATCGATATTCCTTACGACATACTCTTGGAGCTCGTAGACTGCATCACTAGTAGACTTGCCTGCTCTAAAACCAAACTGATTGTTGGATAAAAGGTTATTTGTTTCCAGGTAATCAATGAGTCTACTATTTATTATTCGTTCTAGAAGCTTGGAGATCGAAGGCAATATGGAGATGGGTCTATAATTAGTGACACGGTCTCTATCACCCGATTTATAAATTGGATGTACTACTGATTTCTTTAGGACAGTAGGAAATTGACCTTTGGTTAAGCAGAGATTAAAAATAAAAGTTAATGGACGAATCAAAATGTGCTTATAATCCTTGAGGAAATTGTTAGAAACAGAATCCCAACCAACAGAACATACATCTTTCAGATTCAAAATTAGACGTTCAACTTCAGATTCATCGGTTTCCAGCATTACAAATGATTTGGAGACCGGTTGTGAGGGCGATTGATTATATATGCTATGGCAGGGGTTCGAGCAGGAATTAATGTTATCAGCTAGCTCTTTGCCAATCGATGCGAAAAAATCATTCACCTTTTCTACAGACTGTTTGATGTTTGATGGATTTAGTAATTCTGTAGCGCTATGTTTCAATTTAGTAGTATTTGTTATTGTTTTGATAGCTTCCCAAATTTTTTTATTGTTATTTCCCGCTTTTGTCAATAAGTCCCTGTCATGTATTCGTTTTAGTTTTTTTAACAAGTTGTTGCAATGGTTTCTATACCTGGAATAAATAATTTTAGTGATCTCATTATTTGGTGACTGTCTCATCTTCGTATGGAGCATATCCCTATGTTTAATGCACCTTAACAGCCCAGGTGTAATCCATGGCTTTATAATTTTATGACGTCGTGGATATTTAATTACAATTGTGTTTTGTAATATAGCCCTTTGAATTGACTTGTAGAAGTATTCCATTGCGAAATTCGCGTCGTTTGACGTATAGACAGGAGAAAAATCGGTCATTGTGAGATCTGAAAGCAGCCCTTCACTGTCAATTCGGTTCATAGATACATAAGCAAAGGTTCTCTTTTGTTTAAGTTGCAGGGAGAGCAGGACTGCTTGGTGGTCCGTGATTGTACTGTTTAAGACCAGCGTGAGAGCTGAATTTCGGGTTTTTAGCATTACATGGTCAAGGCATGATTTATTTTGTCTGGTCGGGAGAGTGTGTGCAGGTAAGAGCCCATGGAATGAACACATGTTCAGATAATCCAGAGACCTTGACTCCTGTGATTCAGGGCAGATATTAATATTGATGTCCCCAATAATGGAGATGTTTTTGAAACTGCCTAGGTTATCTAAAATGTTATTCAAAGATTGGAGAAAGGTGTCAATATTTCTATTTGAAGGCGATCGGTAAATGGCTAAAATAACACTTTCAGTGCCAATCTTTATGATAAGACAATTAAGACCTTCACAGGATGGCTCTTCACAAGTAATTACAAGATTCGATTTGCAAAAGACTGTAACTCCGTCCTTTTGGTTACCGCAGCATTTAGTAATGTGATGACTATAACCTTCCAATATCGTGTCCGTTTCGACCGCGCGGCCACGGCGTTTTTTTTTAAAAAAAAATGTACCAAGTTTATGTAAAAGTTTGTAAAAGTTGATTCCCAAAACCATAAATTTGTCAAAGTTATGGTTACAAAGTTATAAGGGTTTGAACGTGGCCGCGCCATCGAAACGCGGAGAACCGCGCGGCCACGGAGATCTTTAAAACTAAGCGTTGCAGAGACCTGCAATTTAGGTAAATAACAGATTCAATATGTAAAAAATTTGTAAAAATATAGAAAAAAATCCTAGGTTTATATTTTAGGAGCTGTAGCACTAAAACCCCATGGCCGCGCCATTGAAACGGTGAAAACCACGTTATTGCCGATATCTCGCTGAAAAAGCATCGTAGAGGTCTGGAGTTTCTTGTAAAACATAGATTTGAATTTGTCAAATCATGTAAAAATACAAAAAAAAACCTTAGGTTTATATTTTAGGTGCTATAAGACTAAAACGCCATGGCCGCGCCATTGAAACGGTGAAAAATACGTTATCGCCGATATCTCGCTGAAAAAGCGTCGTAAAGGTCTGAAGTTTCTTGTAAAACATAGATTTGAATTTGTCAAATCATGTAAAAATACAAAAAAAAAACCCTAGGTTTATATTTTAGGTGCTATAAGACTAAAACGCCATGGCCGCGCCATTGAAACGGTGAAAAATACGTTATCGCCGATATCTCACTGAAAAAGCGTCGTAGAGGTCTGAAGTTTCTTGTAAAACATAGATTTGAATTTGTCAAATCATGTAAAAATACAAAAAAAAACTCTAGGTTTATTGTTTAGGTGCTATAAGACTAAAACGCCATGGCCGCGCCATTGAAACGGTAAAAAACCACGTTATCGCCGATATCTCGCTGAAAAAGCATCGCAGAGGGCTGAAATTGTTTGTAAAGCAATGATTTGAATTTGTCAAAAATTGGAAAAATACACAATACAATTCTAGGTTTATATTTTAGGAGCAGTAAGGCTAAAACCCCATGGCCGAAACGGTGAAAATCACGTTATCGCCGATATCTCGCTGAAAAAGCATCGTAGAGGTCTGAAGTTTCTTGTAAAACCAAGATTTGAATTTATCAATTTTTTTTAAAATACACAAAATAATCCTAGGTTTATATATCAGGAGCTGTAGTATGATATCGTTTAGAACCTTTGTTGTTTCGATAGGGTGACCATGACTTTGTGTTTACAGCAAAACTTTCCACCTATTGCATTTCCCTAGAAATTATTTCTAAATGCTTCTAAATTAAATTAAAATGAAACGATAAGATACAAAAACATATAATTATGTTTATTTCTTATTAAAATATAAAAATATAAGATAAAAAAATATATATGTCGGCTAACGGGATAATTTTTAGCAATATTCGTTGGTTAACAGTGGGCGTCGGTGGGTAGTGTTGGATGAAGAAACTAGACTCGTACACTCAATCAATAGTCCTAAGCACAGTAGATCTAGATAGTTAGACACACAAACTCTGTAGGTAGGTAGGTACGTATTTCAGAACACACGATGGTTTCAGCGGTTTCACGCGCCCGCCGCTCGCGCCTGTCTACTCAATAGTGACGTACCGACGCGACCGGCCCACGCGCGCGCTCACCAATGACTCAATCAAGCGCCACCAGATGGCGCTGGCGTACTGAATACGACACGATGCCGACACGGCCATCCTGCTTTCACACGTCCTCGTGTGATCATTACTCTGCGAACAAACGCTTGCACACACACTTCCACAAGTTTACTTTGTTCCACTCGGTCACTCCTGAACAAACTCAAAATTCATAAAATCGTTGAAAATAAGAAATTCAAACCCCCTTTTTTTAATTTAAATCAAAACCCTTCAATTACATCAAACATAATAACGGAAAATTAAAAATAATCCAAAATACAACACCCTGGGCCACGTACCATCGCTCGATTCTACCTTTTAAACTCTACTGCGACAAAAACTGCCAAGCTTACAGAAACCCTCGAGTAAGACCACTAACGCCACGGCTCTCCAGCCGACCAGCAAACGCATTACTCGCACGGACTCTCCAGCCGATCAGTAATCGCGTTGCCCACACACGGCACCATAGCCGACCAGCAAACGCATTGCTCTCACGGACTCTCCAGCCGATCAGCAATCGCGTTGCCCTCACACGGCACTCCAGCCGTCCAGCAATCGCATTGTTCTCACGGACTCTCAAGCCGATCAACAATCGCGTTGCCTGCGCATCCATCACATGAATCGCCCGTGTGCATCACGCATGACTACACACTATGGTCTCTCCAGACCACGATCTTCGCCAGAGTTGAACGCGCACCGCGCACCCACGTTTAACAAACAAAAGACACCGATTTCTACCGGGCTACGACTACGTAACAACTACTGGTACGGTCGAACACAATAGGGCCTATAAAAACCCTTACTCGATTTTCCACCATAACTCCAACTTGCTCATCATCATTAAAATTCTTATCAACATCGACTGGTACGTGACCCGCTGGCATCTTCTTAAGCATATCGTGTGCATATTTTTAAACACGCTTAGAATTGAAAGATTTTTCAGTTGAAAATACTTATCTTGTACCTACAAGACAAAGTAGTAACGGTGGTAAAGTTCAAAACTAGCCACACTACAATTTTTTTTATGTACAATAAGTATATACGTCATGCTCTATCATGGAAAGGAAGAAAGAAAGATAAAAAAATATTTGTTGCAGAAACAAAATAAATTGATGTTGGAATCCGTGAGTTAATTACAGGGGTTATTTCAGGCATAATTCATTATTTCAAATCCTTTAGACAAATTCAATACAATCACTTTTTTTACTGAATAATCGGTGATATATTATGTTTTTTTATAATTAAAGAAAAGTAAACTAAAATGAAACGATATGAAGCAAAAATATAATAATGTTTATAAGAAATTTCATTTCAATTAAAGAACGAACCAATGAAAGAACTTATCATTTTAATTTAATTTAGAATGCTTGAGAAATAATTTCCAAACATTATGGATAAAGTTTTCTGTAAACACAAAGTCATGGTCACCCTATCGAAACAACAAAGGTTCTAAGCGATATCGTACTACAGCTCCTGATATATAAACCTAGGGTTTTTTTTGTATTTTTACATGATTTGACAAATTCAAATCTATGTTTTACAAGAAACTTCAGACCTCTACGACGCTTTTTCAGCGAGATATCGGCGATAACGTATTTTTCACCGTTTCAATGGCGCGGCCATGGCGTTTTAATCTTATAGCACCTAAAATATAAACCTAGGGTTTTTTTTTGTATTTTTACATGATTTGACAAATTCAAATCTATGTTTTACAAGAAACTTCAGACCTCTACGACGCTTTTTCAGCGAGATATCGGCGATAACGTATTTTTCACCGTTTCAATGGCGCGGCCATGGCGTTTTAGTCTTATAGCACCTAAAATTATAAACCTAAGGTTTTTTTTTGTATTTTACATGATTTGACAAATTCAAATCTATGTTTTACAAGAAACTCCAGACCTCTACGATGCTTTTTCAGCGAGATATCGGCGATAACGTGGTTTTCACCGTTTCAATGGCGCGGCCATGGGGTTTTAGTGTTACAGCTCCTAAAATATAAACCTAGGATTTTTTTCTATATTTTTACAAATTTTTTACATATTGAATCTGTTATTTACCTAAATGGCAGGTCTCTGCAACGTTTAGTTTTAAAGATCTCCGTGGCCGCGCGGTTCTCCGCGTTTCGATGGCGCGGCCACGTTCATACCCTTATAACTTTGTAACCATAACTTTGACAAATTTATGGTTTTGGGAATCAACTTTTACAAACTTTTACATAAACTTGGTACATTTTTTTTTTAAAAAAAACGTCGTGGCCGCGCGGTCGAAACGGACACCCAATATCGGCACCACCGGGTTGCAGGATAACCAACACTCAGTTAAGATAATAATATCACAATTAATCCCCAATCTATTCAACAATGTTACAAAGTCATCAAAATTTCGTGAAATACTACGAATATTTTGTGACAATACTGTCAAACAATTAGCAGGGCTTGTTATTAAATTGCTACAATCCGCGACGTCACAGTATTGAGATTCGGATACAGATATTCTATCAATTTCGGAAACCAAATCAACCATTTTTAATATCAAAAATCAACGAAGTACCTTGTAAAAATGAAATATGGGAGCCACATTTTGACAAAAGGTAAACAACAACTAAACTAGTATCTTGAAATTACGGTAAAATGACAGTGTAGTTATTGATGGACAAATAAAGAAATACCAAACGTTTACATTTACTGTTACTTAATAAAAATATGTATATTATAAATTGACCTGAGATATTATTTAACGATTTTTGTGTTTGTGTGGAGTGTATATAAAAAAGGCCGAAGACATGATTAGAGTAAAAAATTAAAACTATTAAACTATTAACATGCAATTTATGAGTTATTATAGAACTTTGAACGCACAATAATATGACGGTGCAGAACAAGTTGACAAGAAAGGATAGTCATTCGGTTGTTTTTTTCTTTAACTTATTAAGGTCTGCCTCCTCTTCGATGCGAATATGCTGCATCCCCTCTTTTATCCTAAGGTAAATTTTACCAAATGATGTCCAGCAGAAGGCATAATTGTGGGTACTTGCGAAGTCGCGCGCCAAAAAGAAAAGCCGTCTACCCTTTGGAGTGAGATAATCCGAAATAAATATTGGTTTCTGAGGGCCTTCTAGATCAAACATAGATGTGTTGAGTTTGTCTTTCTTTTCTTGCAGGGTCAGTTTTTTGAGGTTATTCATAACACTTTCCTTTGTTAAGACTGAGGTAAATTCCACTATGATTGGTTTAGCAACGTCTGATTTCACAAAGGGCCGATAGATGTCTCTTATATATGAAGTTTCCAAAGACATGTTCAATATTTTTCCGATTTTGATAACTGCATTACAAAGATTTTCTTTTGTTTCGTTTTGTAGCTTAGGTACGTTTCTTATCTCTAACTTTGTCATACAAGATTGCTTTTCAAAATTCTCTATTTTATCCTCCAGATGCTTAATGTAAACACAGTGTTCTTTGCGTTCCAGCTTCAAACTTTCTAATTCTTTTTGAATATCATCATATTTGTCAGATAGTGCAGTTAAAGATGTGTTTATGCCATCATTTTGCTTTTTTATTTCGGATAAGGAAGACTCTAATTTTTGTAGTTTATTATTTTGCTGTGTAACAAAGTTTTCGAACATTGCCCGTACCTCACTCATAAATTGCATACCCTCAGATGTCGACTTCCACACACACTGTAGGCATAGGCTCCAAGTTTGCATACCCCTCAGATGTCGACTTCCACACACACTGTAGGCATAGGCTCCAAGTTTGCATACCCCTCAGATGTCGACTTCCACACACACTGTAGGCATAGGCTCCAAGTTTGCATACCCCTCAGTCAGTGGCTGTTGACATAGACACATTGTTAGCGTATCACACAGACTTTCACACACGCAGCTGAGGCCACGCGCTTGACCAAACCACACGTTCTTATGTAATAGTTACTCTGCAAAGAGAAATCTACGACAGAATTTTGTTCCACTCGGTCACTCCTGACCAAACATCAATTAGGTCCCACTCTCGTTGATAAAATCAAACGTGGCTAAACTGGAAATTATCGAAAAGACAACAATCAACCACCCTGGGTCATGTACCATTGTCGTTTAAATCAATCTTAAAAACATTATTGCGTCAAAAAAATGCCAGGTTCACAAAAATCATCGAGTAAAACCACAGATCTCTAACTAACTAGTAAACAAGTCGATCTCCCGTGTGTATCACTATTTGACTTCACACTACGGTCTTTCCAGACCCTGACCTCAACCAGAGCTAAACGCACAACATACAACAAACACACCCACTGTCTACTCGAGTTTCCTCAAAAACCTTCAATTTTAATCGGACTACGACTACACAATAATTACTGGTACTGTCTAACACAATACAGCCGATAGAATCTCTTGGCTTGCAACCACAACTTTACTTCATCAAAATCCTTATAAACATCAACTGATACGTAACTCATTGGCATCTTTCTTAGCCTATAATGTGTATTAGGCACCTTCTTTAATAAAGCAAAACTTATCAGACTTTACAGTGAACCTGATACGGCCTACGTCTTCACACGAAAACAAGTCAACTGATCATATTGCGTAGGGGTTTGCATTTACGCAGACCATGATTATTTGAGTTTGATGTGCGCCAACAACTGCACTTTTGGGTTTCAAATATACGGAAAACAAGACTTTTGACTGTATTTTGTTTAGCATCAGATATACCACAAATCGCAACGTTGCCCCACACCAGGAATTTCTCCTGTATCGTGGGTACCTTCACAAATATTTTAAACTCACATACACAAGTACCCGACTTTGAAAAAAAAAACTAACTAGGTCATACAGATACTTGTACTCATAACGTCATTATAGCACAGTGACCATATCGACTTCACGCGGACACAATAACCGAAATTCGTGTTTAAAATGAGTCCACGTGCTGTTATTGGTCAACCAATCGTTATGCGACGTATTAGCACCACCATGTAAATAACCACCAATGCGTCCGAGGCATTGCCAATCACCCCAGTGACCTTATAAACACACACATAACATCACGCCTGCAATCCCCGAAGGGTTAGGCAGAGGTACCCAGTATACCCACATTTCGCCAGTTATGTTAAGACATAATCTTAACCATGTAAATAACCACCAATGCATCCGAGGCATTGCCAATCACCCCAGTGACCTTATAAACACACACATAACATCACGCCTGTAATCCCCGAAGGGTTAGGCAGAGGTACCCAGTATACCCACATTTCGCCAATTATGTTAAGACAAAAGCTTAACCATGTAATAGGGGTGAGCCCATTGTCACCAACAGGGCACAAATCCAGAAAATAATACTTTGCCCGACCCGGGAATCGAACCCAGAACCTTCATGCGCAGTAGTCGCGCTTGCGACTACTAAACCAACGAAATATAAAAATGGTTCGATCTTACTTGTATCAGGAACGAAAGTAAATCAACAATCATGTCCGGAGATGTCATCTTAACCGCGAGGTCTCTCACGCGGCTCCCACGACGATCTCGTTCGCGCTTGGAACGGCGATCGGATCCCGAAACTTGCTACGTACGTCACCTTCCACTCCGCTTATGGTGGCTACAAGATCGCTTAGAACGAGAGGCACTAGTTTTTGAACGCGAAAAACTCGATATGTACCTGTGATATTCAAGAAGGACTCAGGTACACAGTTGTGTATTGTTGAAGACTCAAGTGAGTCTGAAACTGATACTGGAGAACTAGATGAAACTTATTGTATTGTTGATGAAACAAGATTACAACAGTAATGTAACATTGAGGTCGACACGATCACGGGATAAAAAAACAAAATGAGGCACAAATTGATAAGCAGAGCCAACTGTGTTTGTTTACTGATTCGACCGACCCACAGACGGTTGAGGAAGCACTTACATCGCCTCCAGCTACAGAGTTGTGCTGAGTTGCTATGTTGGTCTTCACATTGACCAGAGATGGGGACTACTGCTGGTAAACAGTGATATTGTGTAAAACGAAGATGGGGTTGCGTTCCAAAGGAGGGTGTTTGAATATGGAACGCAAACAAATATAGTTCTAGCTGTCAATCTGACTGTTCAATTTGTAACAGATTTTTCTCTTTACCCAATAAACTGTTTTAATAAATAAAGTACGTTTATTTACCACAACCACACATTCTAAATTCCTTCACTAACTACTACCCGCTTTTATCTAAAATTAAAAGCTTGAAAACTAGTTTTTAACTTGTGGGCGAAGATATTCTTTATCCCACTTCTGATATTAGGAATCAGAAGTGAAATACGTGAACAAAATAAACAATGTTTATAATCTTTTAAATTACACTTTTACAAAAATATCACGACAAACATTTTAAACAATAATCAAATAGAAATAGCACTAGCAAAATGGAATAATCAGTACACGAGCAAAAACATAAACCAAAAATAGCGAAGCACACGATAATAGTCGGGTAGCAAGTCCTTTCCGAGCGCCGTCCAAGCAAAAAGTGACCGTTGCAACGCCGCTCGCCTCGTTTTATGTACTTCTGTCGGTTGCCGCACGACGACCGTACGTTGGCCGCACGGCTACTGGCTGATGGCGTGACTTTGAGCCAACAATAGTTTAAGTACACACCAAAATAAAATTCAAATAAAAAAAATTAGTTCAAAAATCTAAAACCCGACTACTAACAAAATCGCGGCCTTAAAAGTAGAAAACAAGAAAATAATTCTTGTCTGATATTCTTCGTAGTCGCATGCCACCTTGCCTTGGCAATTAGCAGCTGACTTCTGTATCAATGAGAACGCCATGAAGGAGCATCAGGTATCAGTGGCATGCGACTACGAAGAATATCAGACAAGAATTATTTTCTTGTTTTCTACTTTTAAGACCGCGATTTTGTTAGTAGTCGGGTTTTAGATTTTTGAACTAATTTTTTTTGCAGAAAAGTAATCTATTCTTTCTCTCAATAAAATAAATATTATAATTTGTCATAACATATTATGACATAGATAGAGTACAGTATCTGTAACGTCTGTCAAAGATCTTCAAAGACCACCGGGATTGTGTGCTAAATGCGCTTTCCGAGGCACGAAGAATATACTCGATAATTATGTAATGGATTGGCACCCATCCACTCACCAACCTAGGCAACCGCGGCTTAACCTCCAGATTGACCTGAGCGTCTGTTATTATTTAGCCGAGAGATCCTGTTGCTTTTATGTCTTCTCGATAACTAAATAGACCTCACCTTGACATAATTTTCTTCCCTTCATCAGAAAGGACAACACTGTGTCCTTGCACAGAGAATCATCCCATTTCATAAATATAGGGACTTGTCTTTACAACGACATAAAAAAGATATAAAACCTGTTGTCACGCCACGTTGACTGGCATCATAAAGACACAGTTAGTGTACTGTCAAGTTTTATTTCTCGAAATAATAGGACAGGACATTAGGTTCTATTATCTGTTAGTAAAGTAGAAATTTTGATGTGAATGTAAGTTACTCTAACGTCATCTACAACAGTTTCCGATTTCAGTAGTCCATGTTGTGTGCATGGAGTTTCTTGCCCATTCTTCTCCATAGGGATCTACGCTTTGGAATGGGCAAAGTACAGTACTTTCACAAGTTCTATCCCTTCTTACTGTGACTGTACAAATGTACCTACCTGTAATGGTCTAATTAAAATAAGTAAATGCTGAAAGTTTGAATAAGATTGGTATTCAGTAAATGTGAGTTTAATTCAAACGAACATAGAACCAAATGAATATCCCTTTCCTTGATTATTATTGACATTTCTGGTTGTTGCTAATAAAATTATAGTGAATAGTCTACAATCACACACATCACATCGACGTAGTCTTTGTGTTAAAAAGAACCACAATATTTCCTATTTACACAATATTTAAACTGTAAAAATGTAATAATACAAAATATTTGCCCCCATTTCCAAACATACATGGACGTCGCACAGCTTTTATGATAACCGCAAAGTACGCGAACAGATGCAAAACTTGTTCAAGTAAAACAATTTTATACAAATTACTTAACTACTTTGAGGCATGAGAGAACTAAGCAAACTTGGGGCATGGCACTTTTAGCAAAATTTTACTTCCCCAAGGTGGCGTATTTGCAAACTTTCATATAAACAGCTCAGCAGAAAGGTAAACAAGTTTAGTTTAACTCTAATTTCGACACTCCAAGGAGACGTACTGTACGTACAAAGTTCTCGCGTCGTCGTCTAATTAGTATATAACTTGGAGCCATTCGTTTCAATTTAGTTTTGGGGCATTTCCGTTAGTTTGACCAAGTTCCTCGATATAGGCCGCGAAAGTGTTTATTAACTTGACTAAGAAAATGATATATGAAGGCCGCTGTGGAAAATACCAACAAGAATTTATTCAATTTATTATTCAAATTGTGGAAACCAGGTAGATTTATATAATAAATCCGTTACCGAAGTCCCAGACGCGTATGTCTTACCCAAAGTATTTAAACGACAGCTATAAATAATGTTAAGCGCCTTTATTCTTCGCAAACTAGTAAAGAGCTGTCGATAAAATAAGGAATAATATATATTTATTGAAAAGGCAATATCCAAAAACGCTGAGTAATACGATATCAAAACTTGGAAAGTTTGAGGCGGGCAATCGCGGGCCGAGTTAGAGACACAATTTCAATCTTCAATAAGAGAAAAAGTCAAACAGTAACCGAATATGAGTGAAATGAAACATCTCGACTATCCAATTTGGGGGTATAAAGAAGGAGACAACAAGACAACAGTGACCTTTGTTATTGAATTAATTTCGTATGGACGAACCCTTTATCATGAAAGTCGATCGTTTGTCCGTTGTTTATATGTTAGGTACGTACATTCTGAATCTAATAATACGATGGCGAAAGGGTCACGTTTGTTTGAATGGCGTCTCTTGTGGCCCACGGATGTAAACGCTATGTTTTATTACGATCACTGGGACATGACGTACAATAACTGAACATAAATAAATTTGTGACCGCTGTATTTCTTTTATGGACGAAGCGAAAACGAAATTGCTGTGGGCCTTTTAACTGGTCCGACGTATTGTGGTTCTATTAAAGTTTTACCTTCGGTTATTGTGTATTTATTACGTTATGGTCTTGTTATTTTTTCGTTTTGGTCGCACTAAATCATATTTTATTGACAGTGAAATATTATGTTTGGAAACCTATAAATATGAAATGCTATTTATTATTTCGATAATTAATTAATTCTGAGAACTGTCAAAGTAAATCAAGCTTAATTCTAAATCGCTAACTTATTTATTCAGATAAAAAATAAAGGATACATCATAATTCCACTGGTCCAGCAAAATATACGATCAAATTACGAGAATCGCATGAAAAAAACCCGCCCGCTCTTACAGTGATTTGTTGAAAAAAAAGGTAGGTAGGTAAAATCGAAGATTTTCGTACACAATCCCGGAAATTTCCATATCTAAATGGAAAACCGACCCCGAACAATCAATTTATCCTCCAATATCCTCGGGCGGTTTATACCACCTGTACAATAAATATTTATACATCTCTCCCTCGTTTTGTATCGCGAGGATCTTGAAACGGAAAACTTTTTTACCAACAATTATGATATGATGTTGCTTGTTGGATTGAGTGGTAAAGGACTACGTAAGAGGAGGTTGAGAGTTCTTTTTAGGTAAATTAGAAGTTTTGAAGTTCGCTGTATTTTTATATGAATTTTGGGTGTCATTTTTCCTAATTATTTTTCCATCCTTAGCACTATTTTTCATGTAATGACTAAACCCTGGCGCTGGTGTAGGGTGGCTGATACCAACTGGATGAAAGTTGCCGAGAATCGTGCTAAGTGGCGTGCGATTGAAGAGGCCTGTATCTAGCAGTGGATTGCTGTAGGCTGATGATGACTAAATGCTGCACAGGTACCTGGAGTATTTAATCAAAATTGTACTAGGGCCGCAGGAAAGGATTGATTAATATTCGCGATTATACTCAGTAGTGAGTGGGGCAAGGCTATCATCACTGATGACAATGATACTACAGCAGTTTCACAGCTTCACAGGTCAACAAACAGTAATACCTATCTGTATCATAAAACCTATACACGTGAGAACCAGTCTCACGTAGAAATAAAATAATTCCCGACAATTTTCCCCAAAAAACGTCTACAAGATTGTATCCTTGAACTTCCACTCAATAAATAAAAGACTACTTACACGTTCGTTCAGTACTGAATATAACTTTTCCATTTCATGGATGCCGAGCGTACGTCAAAACAAGCCCGCTATATCATTTCAAGCCGTTATGATAATAGCGAAGTTCAGTATATCATGAAAAATGGTATTCAATAGTCCCTACGCTGTGTAGTGTGTACCTAGATTTATTTATGGCTGTTTTTTGTTGTGTACGTGTTTAGGGTATTAAGTGCGGTAATTTTATGGAGGTTTAAAACAACTTTTGTCTCTTAAGTTATTGGAGGAGTATAAAAAAACAGAGTGTAAAGTTCTTCATTTCCCATTCTTATCGTGTGGGCAGTAAGGTCTAACGACCCCAAACACCCTAGTGTCAGAGGTTCAAAGACGCCTCAAGGGCCTCTGACATGGTTTGACGATCGCTATCTGGCGGCCGAGACCACCGGCTTATACGTGCCTTCCGAAGCACGGAATCCATTGAAAAGATATAATCCTCCGACTAGATGGGTGCTATGTCTAGTGAGCCCAGTAGTTGTTATCGGGTTCTTCTGTACAGAGTGTAAGGGACAGTCCTCTACAAACTAACTGGGTGTACACACCTTATTTTAAATCATATTCCACCAAAATTTCCTTTTTATTATTAAACGGTTTTATTTAGCTCACCCCGTTTGTTTTATTCTTTCTTGGATCAAATTTAGTAATTCAAATTTCACCCTCTTCCTGTCAACCGATTAATCTGAAATTTTGTATACACTTTGGATTTTGGTGACAATACAATTATGTTTATTCATTATCATTATAAATTCAAGATGGCCGCCGCTACAAAATGGCGGATAATTTATGTTTTAATAATCCCATCAATATGGGTATCAAATGAAAGGGCTCAACAAGCAAAATACAATATACTATAAAAAATTGAAATCCAAGATGGCGGCCGCTACAAAATGGCGGATAACGTAGGTTTTATCAATCCCATCAATATGGGTATCAAATGAAAGGGCTCAACAAGCAGAATACAATATACTATAAAAAATTGAAATACAAGATGGCGGCCGCTACAAAATGGCGGATAACGTAGGTTTTATCGATCCCATCAATATGGGTATCAAATGAAAGTGCTCAACAAGTATAATACAATGTACTATATAAAATTAAAATCCAAGATGGCGGCCTCTACAAAATGGCGGATAACTTAGGTTTTATTAATCCTTGCAATAATGAAGCACTAAATGAATTAAACAGAATGCGAAATAAATACTAAAAACTAGAAAATAAAAATAGGTAAAAAAACTTTTTAAGTTAAACGGTTTTATGTTAAACATACATTGCAATGTTTAAGATAAATGTACTAAAAACCAAAAAATAATAAACATATGCATAGACTAGACTAAAATATAAAACCGTGGGGTACGTCAATTGTCTACAATCGTTGATTAAAATGTTTGACGTGCCCCACGGTTTTATATTTTAGTCTAGTCTATGCATAATTATGTTTATTATTTTTTGGTTTTTAGTACATTTATCTTAAACATTGCAATGTATGTTTAACATAAAACCGTTTAACTTAAAAAGTTTTTTTCATCAGTTTTTCAGTTACTGTTCCTAAATTTATTCAATGTAAAATTACTTTCTCTGTAAGCAGCACTCCATTTAATTTTGTGTAAATAATGTGGCTAAAAAATCATGAGTGGATGTTGAAATACTTTACCGAACGAAGCGTGAAATCAGCTACTTCCTGCCTAACTACAGAGTTCATCGAACTTGTTGTCGCGCTCTGTAGCTCTACCATGAGTTGTCATCGAAAACTTAATCGCTAGCGTTGTACTCGCTAGCGTGCTAACGAGGATCAAATAGATTACGTTTATGTTTGCACCATGAGATTTACGGAGTCTTACGCATGCGATAAGGTAAGCTCGATAGATTGTGTCGTCTAGCTAACTTCACTCTACTCATGTTTTGTTTCTTTCTTTCCCACTATTATGAAGAGAGACCGGTATCTACACAAATAAACCGATGAAATTGAAAAGTTGACAGATAGTAGACTACACATAGTGTTAAGTGGTTTTTGAATTTTTATTCCTTATAATGTGTCACTGTCGTGTATTCAATTTGTAATTTTGCTAATTGACCTTGAGTGACAGAGCTACGTTGTGTAGTTTAAAAGTTTACTATAGATTCAAACAGATTATTTAGTACAATGAGGACCAGTGTCACACAGTTCCAATTGTTGGTAGAGTTTATAGAAAGGTAAGTTTGAACTTTCCTCAAAATTATATTTTCCAATTGGTATCTAACATTTTGGCATGAAATTCATGTTATTCAAGTCGTTGGTCTTCAAATTTAGTGACCACTGACATATTCCATTCTAAATAACCACTTGCAGACATTATTTTGACTATATTAGACTCAAAACCGTATATAATTTTAATGTAAACATATGTTTCACACGCCGAAATGCTAGTGAGCTTCGTAACTACTAAAGTAAGCGTCTTACTCGATAGGTTCAGTGAAATTAGTGACTCATGGTACCGTTTTGTATGGTGACAGCTGAAGAACGTTAGTGACTATCGAATAGATTACGTTAGGTGTTTAACCTATCGTAATCTATAGTGCTCATGGTATGAATTTTAGTTCTTTCTATGACCGCTAGGGGCGCTGTACAATATTTCATACAACTAATTTACGGAAACGCTAGCGAGTTTTTGCTGTGTAAACTCATGGTAGAGCTACTGTTCGCTAATTACGTATTGCCACGGTAACGATACATTGCGTAAAATGAAATAAAACATATCAAATCTATTGGATCCCTATAACGTTCCTGGAGTAATTTAGCGTACCGGTATCTTAGTATGATTATACTGTATTCACCCCCATCAGTCTGCTGGTTGGCTGCCCCTTACACTAGTTTAAGGTCGCGGATAACTTTAACTTTTTTTTCTGTACCACAAAAGGAAAAAACAAAACTACTGAGCCTAAAATTTTGAAAAAATACAGAAATTTGTTCAACACAGATTACAGGAAACCCTATAGGAAGTCTATGGTACTAAAATAATATGGAAAATCTCTCAATATCTACTACAATGGTACGGAACCCTTTTTTTGGTGGGTGGAAAATCATCGAATGTCAGTGTGGTCAGGAGTGTCAGACTTCTACTGGCTAAAAACCAAACCCATGTTCCTTCTTCGCCCATGTGTCGGAGCCGCGTTAACCTTTCGACAAACCACAGCCCCGACGGGCGTCGGCCCTTGCGGGCCCCTCCTTGCTGACATCTCTTTGAGGCGCGCGTGGAACACGTACGCGCCGCCGACACGGTCTGTTGCCGTCATGACGACGGCCGGACACGAGCTAGCCCGTTACTCACCGTCCACAGGCCCGCGTCTACGGTGGCCGGAGGTCATCGCGTGACCCCCGACGCCCGGAGCGCCTTCCGCGGCGGCTGGGACGTTGAGAGGTTCTCTCCCTCTCTCGTTCCGCCACCTCTTTCGCTAGCATCACTGCTTCGCAGAAGGAGGCGACGGCGTCCCATTCCTCTTCGCCCCGGACCATGGCTTGCACCAGGGCCGGACGCGAGAGGTCGCCGCCGCCGATCGCCGCTACGAGAACACGGCGGGGCTCTGCCCAAGCAGGGCACGCCTCCACAGTGTGCTCCACCGTGTCCTCCGGTCGATCCTTGCAGTGGAAGCATCCGGGCGTTTCCTCCCGCCTGATTCGGTACAGGTACCTCCCGAAACACCCGTGTCCGGTGAGGACCTGCGTCAGACGGTAGGTGAGGGCGCCGTGGCGCCTCTCCAGCCACTCCTCAAAGAGGGGACTTACCGCCACTATCGTGGCGTGCCCATGGTACGGAACCCTTCATGTGCAAATCCGACTTGGTCAGTTTTTGTCCTATGTAGCACCACTACAGAGAGTTATTCTCAGAACTTGCTATTTTCATTTGGAATAACGTACGAGTAGCTCTTGGAAAATCGAACACAAGGGAATGTACCTTTCTCAAGATTTGAAGAGTTGAGCTGTCACACGTTGTATTCCTATCTTTTAATATCATTTCTAGGTATCGATGATCACAATAATATGAGTGTTGTTAAAGAAAGCTTATTTCCACAAGTTGTACTTCAAGTCCACGAAATAAATATAATATTTTATGAATCTTGACAAGTTTAAAACTAGCCACTCAACCTCCTATGGGGTTGATGTAAGCAGTAAGGTAGCGTCTGTCAGTTCATTAATTTTGAGATTTCTATTAAAAAAAAACAAACAGGGTTGCTTAATAAAATAATATCGCTGAATGTAATTTTATCTAGTGCCTCTATTCTAGCCAAAATACGTTAAGCAGATATACCGATAACTCTGACGAATAGATCTAATACCATCAGTTCGACTAGTTACAATCCAGTTAGAACAAACAATAGAAACTCCAACACTGATTGCAATCCTGACATAAAATTAAATTAATCCCGAATTGAAATATAATACCAATCTATCTAAAAAGTTTTGTTAGAAATACGAATAGAATTTTGTACCAAAACTAATTCTGGTGTTGGAAACTAGTTTCCCAAATAAATGCACATCCGAACTGCGCAATTGTTTGAAATGTGATAGTTCAAATTGAAAAGTAAACAAATATTTTGTTGCAATAAATAAAATAAATAGACATTTTGTAGCAATGGTTATTTAGATAATCAATAGGTATCGTATTACCTTGTGGAACATAAGGGCATTAGGAGGAAGACTGATGGGTTTTGGTCAGTAAGTGTCTGACACTCCCTTCGGCTCAGACCAGAGCACGAGGAGTCATTTGATGATTTCCGATCCTCAAAAAAAGAGGGGTAATTTTACCTAATAGTAACTGACTTGTAGAGGTTAGTGCTAAATACTAGTATTCGACTAAATCTAGTTATACTTTAAGCAGACCCTAGTATAGTTGGGAATAGACTAGTCAGTTGATGAGTTATTTAGATCACACCTAAGCTACCTCTTAGTTACTTATCCATCCTCATGACTTTTGCTTTAGTTCGGTCCGGGGCCAATGTGGACCACTGGTCGGTGAGTCAGAAAGTGACCCGGCCAAAAACATTACGTTCTATGAATTGAAATAATTATTCTTCAATTGGATACGTACACACGGCTACACATCAAGCTATACAAAACCAGTCTGTTAATCTTGGCCTCACTTTACTAGATCTTTTCGCACAATGAATGATCAGATTATACTGGTTTTGTATAGCTTGATGTGTAGCCGTGTGTACTTATGTAGTCTTTGAGGGATAAGAATAGGAACTAAGAAACATAATTATAATAATAATAATATTCCACAACTATCACACAACGCCATCTAGTCCCAAGCTAAGCAGAGCTTGTGTTATGGGTACTAGACAACTGATAAACATACTTATATATTTCTAAATACATACATATTATAGATAAATTACACCCAGACACAGAACAAATGATCGTGCTCATCACACAAACATTTGTCCTGGGTGGGAATCGAACCCACGACCTCCGGCATAGCAGTTAGGGTCACTAACCACTAGACCAACAGGCCGGTCAACATAAATAAACGTTCGTTTTAAAACATGTTAAAATTACCAAATACTGTGTGTCTGTGCTCAGAATACCGCATTGTATAAAATTAAATAAATAACAGTAAAAGTACCTGTCCCCAAAGTTTATACCCGCCATGACAGATGGAGTTACCGCAGTCTTTTTCAAGCATTACACTCGTTATCATTTATCATACACCCTTGTTGTCTCATTGAGTTTTTTTTTCTTTTTTAGCACGGTTTTATTAGCTTCACTTGTAAGTAAAAAAATAAATAGTTAATTTTGTTTGGATGAAAATGTGTGGTTAGCTAAGTGATGTATTTCTAAATCTATTATTGTTATGTATTCCCATGGAATAAGTATCACAGATCCAAACTACGTGGCTGCTTCGTTCACAAAATCCTGATGAAAAAACCCATTAATGCTTTTCCTGGTTGGGGAATCGATTTCAGGGCCTCTTGTTCAGCAGCCGCGTTTGGGACCACCAGACCAATGAGGCAGATAGCTCTAATATTAGAAAAAAATATTTTGTTAGGTCACAATCAATGTTTAGATTAAATTTAATCATCCCATTACTTTTCTTTTTAACCTATAACTCAAAACGGACAAACATTTCAACAAAACTGTAATAGTAAATATTGTTTCAGTTAAAAAGACCTATCCAACGACGTAGAGTAGAGTAGGGACTCCGTTTTCCGCACTTAGACTCTTGATCGGTCCGTTGTGCGTAGGTGTCCTGGCTAAGATAGCCAGCCTAGCTCCGCCCAGAAGCACAGAAGTTTCCTGGGAGCTTCACAGGCTTCGCGGAGCGACCTCACCGTTCCGAGGATTTGTCTGCGTTGAGTAGCCACAAACTCCAACGACGTATATTTCATTGCTGTTGGAGGGGTGTACCAGTTTTCATACATTTTCGCCCATTCTCTTTTCCCAGACCAAAAAAAAATACTATCCTCCACATCAAAAAGGCCCTTAAATAGATTTCTTTAAACTCGTTTTTCTTTTACCCGTTGAAAACCAATGGAAAAACAAGCCAATTTCCCTTTTGTTTCGAGTTTCGGGCCCATAAGCTCTTCGCAGTCAATTTAACATCAGTTATTTATTACATCTTTACCGCACTTAAATGTGTTTTATTTTTATTCCTTGAGGTGTACCTGTGGCTGCCCCGCCATTAATAAATCTTTTCTTCAGAGACCTCTAAGTGCGAAAACTAGGAGCTAATGTACGAGAAATAAAATGGCTTTACACTTGCAGCTAATATCAATTTAATGTTGCTTTCGCCTGTTATTTTGAGGGGAAAGAAATAAATATATACCCTTTTTCTTTCCGTAGGTTTTTCGTCTACAAGCCTCTTTGGGGTGATTATTTACTAATTATAAAATGATATATAATTAAGTTAGAAATAATACGCAGTGTACAAATCCGTTCGTCGTATCGTAAAAAATACTCCAAATTTTTCTACATCTCAAAAGAAAAAGAATTTACGCCAGTAACAGGATACGTCCTTCGTTTCCAGGAAGTTTACGTTAGGTAGCCATTGTTTTTGTAAACAAAGTTATTTCTAAGTAACCTTAAGAAAAGAACGTGAAGATAAATAACAAAGCGCATTTAATGGTAAAGAGATATTGAATTTATTTTCTTTTCACATCGTAAATTTGATTGTGTTCTCGGAAAGCACCAGATATTCGAGACCAAAATACTTAAATAGATTTTGAATTTATCACTAAAGCATTAGGCTCAGATTGATTGGAAAATATTGACAGTTTTAGAAAGCTTGATGCGGTGGTGTCTGCACATAGAGATCTTTGCAAGAAACGGAAAGTCATTGAAAATGAGAAGTAAGACCTGTTGTTTCACCCAGTTCACAAGGCGATGATGATCAACTGGTGCTTACTTAAACAATCATCCATTTTATACATTTAACGTATAAACAGTTTTTTTTTTTTAATTTGGACCCTCAAAAATGTGGTGCTGGTAATTTTTGCCTATGGAATACTTTCAGCGTGGCATGCAAAAATATACCAGTAATAAAGAATGTCATTTAACGGTATGAAACGGTTGGTAAAATATTTGGGCATAAGTTTCCAAAACTGGATCGTAAACAGCATCTATTTACATTACTACTACAAATATATAGATATTCCTATAAAAAGAAACTTAGCAATACGATACTAAAAAAAAATCGATAAAATGTTTCTGCTAAGCCAAGCGGACTCAAGTTCAATAAATCTGAATTTTTATTGAAGAGGGTTAATATTACGAAGTTAGTTTCTATGAAACGAAACGAAAAATTTCAAATACCTCGAATTGAGAAATCGAATGAAAGAATTCGCGATTCAGTCTTTGCTCTTTTTTAATCTGGGAAGTTAAAAGAACATCTGTTAACTAGACATAATATAAAAACAATTTCTCTCAAAACAGTGAAGGAAAACATCGTGAGGCTATCGGCATGTCTTAATCAAAGACATGTGACATCTACCAATCCGTACTGGGCCCGTGTGGTGGGTCATAGCCCATCCCTCTCCTAAAGACGAGGCCTGAGTCCCTGCAATGGGAATCTCATGCGGATCAATGCAGACCAAATAAACATAACATCAAGTCTGTAATCCCTGAAGGGTTAAGTGAGAGTTGTTCTAATCCTACAACCCACATTTCGCTAGTTATGTTTCAAGTCCCATTTAATAGGGGGCGAGGCTATTTGCCACCAACGGGGCACAAATGCAGACTCCGGGACTGGTACTAAGCAATTCCTGATAGAAAATAACAATCAAATCCTAATAACACTTTGTCTGACCCGATGATCAAATCCAGCCCATGCGGGCCTGGATTTGATCATCGATCATCGGACTCAGCAGAAGCGTTTGCGACGACTCGACCAATGAGGCATTCAACTAAATAATATCCAACAATTTTCTGCCCGTCTGGAAAGCTCGATTTTCCACCAGGTTTAATTAATTATTAGTAGTTAACCCTGACGCATGTTATCGAGTTCTTTTTTTATTTAAATACATTATTTAAGGTCTATTAGACACAAAGAGTTTGTAACAGTAATTAACACACGTGTTGCCAACAGTTAAAATTATGAGGTACAAGCGTTTGAACTGCGTCATGAAACCTACACATTTAATAATGAATGATTAATTTGAAATGTGGCTCGCCTAGAAGTGGTTGTAAGTGGCAACAATTATTTTCATATTAATTATTTATTACCGCGTAAGTATTAATATTATTTATTACAAAGTTTTTCGTTTGTACCTTATAAAATACCTCCCCCCCCCCTCCTCTCCCAAAAAACCCCTCAAAAAACCTCTGCATTAATAAAATATCTACATCTTTCTACACCTATTAAATAAAGTTTTTTTCTTGTTTAACGTTTTCTCCTAAATGCGTACGGTATTTACTATTATTTAGCGAATTAATTGTACCGTTTCTTATTCTTGAAGAAGAGAGAGAATTAATTAAATTCGTGGCATACATTTATTAGGTAAATTATTTTATTTGCACGTACGAAAAGCAAAAACTGGAAAAGAGTTTGTTTGGTCAAGTCGCGTCTTGCGAAGTGGGGACGAATCATTAGTATCTAATAAATTATTGTTAATTGTAAATAAAATAGCTCAATCAAGTTACTTTCCAAATCTTAAGTCCCCGCCTACATTTATCGAACCCTTTCACACAAAGTTAAAACCTTCAAACCACGCAACAAACACCATAAAAAATTCATAAACTAATCAAGGGCGGAAACAACTAGAAAATTTTCCTTAAAACGTTTTCCCTATTAATAAATCGTCGACATAATAATTAAACGTGGAAATACGTTAATAATACGCTTGTGTGCTAAAATGTTAATTACTAACGCTTGTTTACACAACGCAGCAGATTTGCAATGTAAACTGAGACGGTGAGGTGAGGCCATTATTATTCGTCGTGGCGCCTGAATAACTTCCGAAGAATGACATTTTGAATTGCCAATACTCAGTGTGAATGAATTGAAACAAATGAGTGAGTGATTTTTTACTCGTTTTTTGAGTTCTGTTGCCAAAATGTTGTTGGAACCCTCATAGATTTGTCGTGTTTGTCTGTCCGGCCGTATGTCACAGTCATTTAACTCCAAGACTGTTGGCAGCACACAGTTGAAATTAATCAATCCCTCTATGTCGATTCCCGCTATGTCGATTCGCGAAACAAATGACATCTGTTTTAAAAGTTTACGCTTACCTATTCGAGGTCCAACGTAAACTTTTTAAATTTTCTGTAAACCGGCTGCAACATAAATGTGAAAAAGAAAAATACATGTAAGTGAGAGTCGAAAAATGAATTCAATGTATAATTAATTATTATAGCTGTATTGGTGTCTATCCTTCAAGAAAAATGATATCAAAGTTATTTAATATATTTTTTTAAGTCCATAAATGATGAGATATTTGCTTTAGAAGCATAATTATCTGTATAGCTGTGTGTGAAAATTGTATCAAGGGGACACAAACGTTTGTTTCATGAATTTTCTTCGTAAAAGTTTACCTCAGAATGATATTTGAGGAGGAAAACAATCAGAAACCCGACACCGCCAAGCATAATATTATTAGTGAATCGAAAAAAGAACCCGTGGGATTGAACTGCACCCCGTCGAAAGCAATTAAAAAATACTGTCAGGTACTATGTTTTACTAGAAATTGGTAGGATTTTTACGTGAACGTAGCGCGTCGTGACTATCGAATGCTGGGGCCAATCAAAATGCATGTAGTACCTATCTGTACTGAAATCCTTGACTGACGAATAAAATAATAGCAGAGTCCAGATACAGGCTTTTCCTCATTCAAAATATTAAGAAATATATACTCCTCTATTTAACCATAATTTGCTCCATTGCATAACCATAATCAACCCTTAATGTTTCGATGGGTACCATCTATCTGGCAGAAACTTGATGCTCCGAAAATTTGGCATAACACTTGGCATATTCTTCTTTGAACGAATGTGTTTAAGGCAAAACAATTATTTAATAGAATTATCGTTTCGCCGAATGTTTAAATGGCCGAATTTTCAATGGCATACTTTTAAGATGGCAGAATTGTATTTGGTAGATTTTTATAAGGTATAATGCCAATTCTATTACAATATTTTTGAACTAATTTAAAATTAAAAGTCAATACCTTTTGCTACAAAAGTTAGTGACAGAAACGAATCGCTGCAAAACCGACTCCACGTAGTCTCTTCTGCCCTACCCCGAGAGTGTAATCTAAGCCCGCGCAGGCGCGGAGTGGCGAGGCGGCCCGCAAGCTGAGGAGCAGGTGGCTTAAACGCGGGCCACCGTGGCTGAGGCTGGCCGGCAGCAAGCCGAAGCTGCGGTGGTGTGTGTTAAAACCATCTGCGACGATATGCTTGCGTGGTGGGACCGCCGGAGCACAGCAGCACCGGAGCCGTGACAGAAGTCATGCCTGCTGCATGTTGAAATGAAATGCGTGCCAAAAGACGATTCTGATTATGAATTTTTGGCGAAATGATGGTTCTGGAAATGAAGTTTATGCTCAAAGATGATTCTGACTTACAAAATTATGCGTTTTGAACTTATGGTAAATGAGTGTAGGTACGCCAAATGATTTTCGGCGAAATGAAGTTTCTGTCATCCACTGCTATGCAAAACAAAATTCGGAAATAAAAAGTTCTACAAAAGGTAGACCCTGTTTCGATTGCTGCGACATAGACCTCCTCTCTATAATTATTAAAACAGAGCAGTTTCAGTAAGGGTTGCATGGAAGACGTCACATAAATGCGACCGTTTCGTTCAACGGTTATTCCTCACCGTTAAGAGTGATGATGAAATAAAATACACAAAATAACGCCCTGCCTAAGTAGCTAGTTAATACTGCTCTAATATTAACTGATACGTCATATTTATTTGGTTCAGAAATCACCACAAGAAAATATTTCGAGCGGTCCTTTTTTATCTGTAGACAAACAGCTCTTTTTTTGGGAGGGTGGGAAATCATCAAATAACTCCTCCCGCTCTGGGCAGGGCGGAAGGGAGTGTCAGACTTCTACTGACTAAACACCACCCATGTTTCTTCTTAGCCCTTGTGCCGAGGCCACGGTATCTCTTTCGAACAACCCGCAGCCCGGACGAGAAGAAAACAACCCCACTGTATCAAAATACCCATCACCATAAAGAACAATAGAACAGACCTAAACCTAATATCCCGTCCAATATCAGAGCGACTAATCGCGCTGGGAACTAGTGGCCCCAAGAAATATAGATAAAGTGGGCCATCGTTAACTACATTGTCTCCTGGGATTAATGATAGTATAGTTCCCCTAAATTTCTCTACCTGATACCAAAGATTAGTAAGCCGTGTAGAAGTGAAACTCGTTTATATTGTCACCTAGATTATTTTAATTAATATGTTATTACATTAATTAATATGTTATCTACTAGGATTAGGTTAGTTCTATTTAAATTGAATTACAATTATATTACAAAGACATAGTATGTCTTTGTAATAGAATTAAAATGTTTCGTATTTTACGAAACATTTTCAAGGCGATTGCTAGTTCTCTAGGCTCTTTATTGCAGAGACTGCGTTTGAATCATTGGGGTCGATTCCTAGGCTAAGTAAAGTTGTATTGGCTTATTTCATCCCGAATCTTTCAATTGTAACCACGTAGTTTGAATGGTAATAGGTTCACCTCCTTTTAAATGGAAGGTACACCTCTGCCTAGGCAACCTAGACGTAGTGTTTTGTCATGGTACTGCTTAGGTCAGATGGCCCCAGTAAATGCACGTTAATAGCAGCGTCAATGCCGTTAATGTGATGGTAATGCTACAAAATTCTGTTACCGCGGTCGCGATCACCGTACCCTGAAAATTTCTCACACCCTGAAATAGGCATTGATACTCAGACCGGTATCCAATTTCCCATCTACACGTTCTCATTCTATACTAGTACGAAACGTACCCTCCGTAAACATAGGTAAGTTAAGATATGGTACCCGTAAACAAAGTTTCTATAGGCCGGCGTGATGGGATAATCGCGCATAAATTAAGTGGTGGGGCACTAGTTTTGGCTGCAAACTTGTGATAAAAATTTAGTATGTTTTCAAGTGGAACAGTGTAGGTGTACAGGGTGGAATTTTTCAACTTCGGCTGGAGGGAAAATACTGCTCTACATACTGGTGATAGAAAATTTTATACAAAGGGAATACTCCTTTATTTTATTTTTAAAGTTTATAAGAAACGTTGCATTCAAAGATTTTCTAAAATTTGCTAATCTTAATCTTACTCTTGACCCTATCGATATCGGTTGACTTCATAAACGTACATGAATTTAGTTTTACCCGACTGCAGCGCAGCACAGTTATTTAAAAAAGGGGATAGAAACTGATGTGGCATATCAACCTGGCCGCCATTTTGATTTTTTTTCGTTGTTTCGATTCCCGAGCGTGACATGATATACCTGTAGATATGCCTGTTATAAATTAGGTACTAGTAAGTATTGAATGACCAGTTGTTTGGGCCATTCAGCTTGTCCCATTGAAGATGCTTAGTAATTATGAATGGGAACACTAATGTATTTTAAGTCATTCAACTAACAGATACAAAAAAAACCCACAAAGCTATTCTTTAATAAAATCTTAAAATATACTTTGTAGGTTCACTTTGCAAACGTTATAATTTGTAAAGGAAATGTGAAGATATTTAAGCAACTGTGAAAGCGTTAGCTTCGAAACAATTCCAGCTACTCTAATAACGTCACGAAGTAACGTGTTTCAATGCCTTAGAGAGTCGCGTCTAATACATTTCAAGTATGTCATACTACTCCCAGATTGAATAGCCAACTCACTGAACTATTACCTAAAATGTTCCCCTTACACACGCATCTGATTCGATAAAATGATTGAGAAAGTTTCTGCTTCTCGCATTGGTGACATAAAACTAATTTTATTGATATTCGCCGCGTTTACTTTTACAATTTTCCGAACCTTTGCCGTAAGTCGTAAAGCTATACAGCCCTTGACCGAAACTTTCTGAGGAATCCTTAAGCGTACCTCCCTATATCAAAAATTTACTGACTTCGGTGTCTTTTTACGAAGTTTTTTTTTTTGGTTCGTGTCAATTCTGAACGTTAAGCATTAGCTTCGAAGGCGTCCTTACGTAACCTTTCAACGCTCTTTACATTAAAATTTTTACCGTTTACATTAAGGTAGGGCTTTTTGTTATTGCCTTGGAAACTTTTATCTCGAGGTCACGTGAAAAAAAATTAATCTGAAATTGTGTGCCATTAGGGCAGCTCCCCTTTTCGACGCCTTTTGTTGGCTATTGTGAGATAAGAAAGCATTGTTTTAAAGAAATTACACGGCTCGTCCGAGGAAATGTTGTGCAGTTGTTTTATTGTGTGACTACGTACCTATTTACCTTCATGTGTTTTGCTTAGATTTTCATTAAAGAACAATAAGGCAATAGCGGTTTGATATAATAGCCTCATGTGGTTTTATGCTTAATGTGAGTTTTATGGCATTAAGCAGGCGTTCACTTCGTTAGATGTAAACTAATTTAAGTAATCTTTTAGTTAATTGTTTTATTTAAAGGGAGAAGAGAGAAGAAGAGTCAAGTATGTCAGCTATATTGTAATTATTCCATTGTTTTATTTTAAGAATTACTTATGTTTCAAAAATACTTATATTCAGAAAGGTCAGAAGCGTAGTACTCGTAACTATCGTCGAGCGTAAATGTACGAGGCAAAAGGAGTATAGGAGTAAGGATCGCAGCAAATGGCGTTCTGAAATTTCTGCCTTTTTATAAAAGGCGTGAGTTTATTAATCAGTTAACTGAAAATAATTCACTGCTTCAAAAATACCTTGTCCAACTCGAAACGTAAATACATTAAAATTCACACCATGCAAACCGACTACAGCCAAAAAGACAACAATAGTGATGTACATCGTTTAACCGGTAAGTTTATCGATTAATTTGCCAAAGCCAACAACTATCTGTGTAATTACACGAACACCAGAAGGCAATTACAGGGTAAATATAACATAGTTATTAATATATACTGCTGTTGAGATTAATACTGTTTACTAACGAAATTGATGTTCAGTATTTGCGATGTAAATTTTAACGAATTTATTCGGTAATCGGGTGTCTGTTGTTCATGTGAAAAATGTTGATTGAAATTACCGAGTGTTGAATCAGAGCTTACGTATTGTTTTTTCTGCGTGCGGTTTCGAATGAGCAACGGAGCCTGGACATGCTGTTATTATCTTTTGTAATTTGTTTTTCTTATTTATTTAAACAGGGTTTACTTGTACGTGGATGGCACAAATTGGATTAGAAGCTTCTATTACCCGTAGATAATCACATTTGGTTTAAAACCGAGGCATGCGTATTACATTGTGTAATTTATTTCACCATTGCTCTCAAATTGATAAAAATACCTCGAGACAAAACTGATAATTATGTCCTAGAACCAAAAACAAATAAAATAAAAATAGATACCCAGCAATATACTAGTAGCTAAAACAATATTTATTTATTAAATGTTGTACTTTTTTCGTCCACAGTGACATAAAGTACAACGAAAACCAACATATTATTTTCGATAGACACATTCAATTCCACACAACAGTGTTGTAACCACATCGAAAATTTACCATTGTGAGCTGAGACGGCGACAAATCCAAGTCGGATCCGATAACGAATTGGATACAGTTGCATTACCGCTTGGGGACTACACTAGTGATCCTCTATCAAATGTTACACTTTTATCGATATTTAGATTTACGATTACGGTTTACAATGTAATCTTGTTCTCCGATGTATTGGTTCGAGAGTAAGAGGGTTTCGTGCAATTAAGAAGAGTGTTTAGGGGCTTCGATTCATTTCGTTTATTGACTCGAAATAGTAAAGATGCGCTGTGTACCTTTTTTCTGTAATTGAGTGATTTTGATGAAGAGAATTCTTATGTAATTTATTGAATCTGGCAGAGATCTTTTCAAGTTAATTTAGCATCACGGTTTTTTAAACGAATCACGTACCTACACATCCACTTGGGCATACTATAAATATCATCATCATTATCATGACCTTATCCTAATTTATTTGAGATTTACACAACATGTTTTATGCTACCATACTTTTGTATGAATCTCCATATCAGTACATAGTAGTAGTTTTCTCATGCACAATTTCGATAAAAACGAATAACAAGAAGACATCACAGCACTAATCATAGCGTGAGTGGCGATGCAACCGTCTCAAGACATGTGTGCTGTGACGACAAGTGGCGCCTCGCGTCGTCGCTCGCTTCGGGCGATTGCCAAGCTAAAGGTGGACTTACACCGACTGGACAATGCAAGACGATGCCATAAGAAAATATTAAAAATAAAATAATTTTGTTCTAAGCTGACTGACTGACAACGCACTGCCACAAATCGACAAAATCGGCGACTATAGTGCGCGCGGAACTAGTTGGCCGCGCCTTAGGCATGTTTTTGTTTTTTATTTAAGTATTCTTTTCAATAAATTGAACAATTATTGTTCACGATATCTCGAGATTGGTCATCACTGTCTAATTATAGTCTCCTGTGCATTGCGAGCTGTAGGCAACCCGCCCCCTCACCCCTGTCGCCACCTAAGGAGCGGCCAACTAGTTCCGCGCGCACTATAGATAGACTAATGTTGTGTTAAATTGACGTTATAAAGCAAGATATAATCATCATCATTCTCCCAATTTGTTTGGGTTCACCGCAACATTTACTCTTCTTCCATACTTATCTATTTCTCGTCATGTCAGCAGTCACCTCCTTTCTAGTTATTTGATCCTTCACACAGTTCATCCATCGTTTCTTTGGTCTTCCTCTGCTCTCATACATGCATACTCAACATCTTCCTCACAACCTTTTCTTCATTCCTTCGCATTACATGTCCATACCACGGCCATCGATTACCACACAACTTTTCATTTCTTTTCAAGGCAAGATATATAATAATAAAATGAATAGGTATACCGGACGGAGCAAATAGCCTTCGAGGTAGACCGCGGCGAAGGTGGTGTGACAATCTGATCTTGTTTGCGGGTCGGACATCGCCGACTCCATCGAACTGACTTTATAACATTTTTAACCCAATCACTAGAACATATTACGTATATGATTATCTGATAGATTATGTACTTTATGTGACGTACCTAAAAATGTGCTTGTTAGGTATTACTCGTCGTATAAACCAAGTGTCATTGATAAGCTTGTAGCAAACAAGTTGTCGTGAAGAGCAGTGCTCACCTAAGGCCATTCCAAAATAACCTTCAGGTATAAGGAAAACGCCATTGGAAGTAAATCTCAAATAGGAAATAACGTTTTCTATTGTCAAGATTCAACAGAGAGTAAGCTATCAATTTTTGAAGGTTCGTAAAAGAATTATTATATTTATGTTCGGTCATTTTATAAGCAATATTTTTTATATGAGCCATAAAACTATCTATGAGAAAACCTTCACTTGTTTAACTCGAAAATTAAACGGTCCCTTCAATGTTGTCGGATATTAGACCAGGAAATATGAGCCGTAACCCGTAACTTAATATAATGGTCCGCCATCCCATTACCAACTTTAGTTTCTTATGGCTATTTTTTCATGCAAACGCTTCTGCTTGACCCTAAGGCAGACTTATCATTTTAATAGGATTACAAGTACGTATATGCAAAAAAAAATCAAGGCTAGATAAGGCCCTTAAAACATTAAGTATTATTTATCTTACTTTGCTTCTTTACTTCACTTTGCTACTTGGTATTAACCATAATGTTAATACCAAGTAGCAAAGTGAAGTAAGTTATTAATCACCACCTGGGTTGCTGCAGCTGGTTTTTTTTTACATACTTCTCTATTTTCGTCATCGCAGCAGTCACCTCCTTGCAAGTCATAATTTTATTATCATTCTTCGCACAGTCCATTCATCGTTTCTTTAGTAACCAACACAATCAATCCAACGGTTGGTTGAGTCTTCGCTTAACCACAGGTCTATTTTGGCCAAAGAATCAGTATTGCTAACTAACGTGGCAACGTCGCTCTTATTACGAAGTTGCTTTTTACCCGACTACGGCAAAGCCAAAAGGAAGGGTAATGATTTTGGCAGTCTATGTATGTATGTATGTTTTTATTGTATGTATGTATAATTATTATGTTACACCGTAGCGCCTAAACCACTGAACGGATTTTAATAAATGGGGTGTCAATAGATTTGTAAGAATGAATAGCCCGGGTGACATAGGCTCTAAAAATTTTATAAATTCTAATTATGACGGAATTTAAATGTCAAAAACTTACCTCAAAAAATATTAAATTAAGATAATCATAACTTGTTTGATATCAAATGAAAGGTCTTGGCGGACACATTACAAATATGTAAATCATATTATAGTTTTAGTCAATATAATATACGTTTAGATTACGGTCAAACAGTTCTCGCGGTTTTGTCTGTGTTATTTACTCGTACTAAGTAAATAACAAACCATTATTTTATTCGTAGTCGGGTTTTAGATTTTTAAACTTTTTGATTTGAGAAGAGTGTATTTTAAAAGATGCAAGATAGAGGGTTAGTTATTAGTGTGTACTACTATACATCTTTACCCCCTCGCATCACACCCCTTATCTTGCATTACACCAGTGTACAATCTCCCTAACTTGCCAACGTGCTCTAACAACAACACCGCGACTATTGGTATCACAAGAGCTTCCAATGTAAGATGTATCAGTTCTGAAGATTTATCGCTAGCTCTTATGTTTATGAAAACAGGGTGTGGAGCCTCAAGACGCCTCGCAGTCTGAGCTCGCATTTATTATTTGATAAGGCGACTGGTTTTCAGTTATTTATTGAAGTCTATTATTTTTTAGTAGGTATGTGAAAATGTTGCTAATGCTCTTCAGTTTGTTACAATGACCATTGCAGGCGAAATTCCCAAACTAGTTTTTGGCTAATTTTTAACATACGCGTTACTTCTATAACAAAACAACTATGTGCCAACGAAAATTGTATTCGGTTAGGTCATACACGTTTTCTTTTTCTTAAGAGAATTAACCACACTCCCTGACCGGAGAGCAAATCAATTTAAACGCCGACAGAACTTTGTCTTATCAATCGAACTCGCAACAGCACTTCACAGACCCCAAGCACCCATTATCAGACCATCACACAGACCGCTAACGACTTAACCATCCAAACACTCCTAAAGTCCCACACACAGATATCGATATCTAGAAACACTATAGCTACCCACCTTCCTTGGCATAAATGGCATAGAAATTGAGCGGAGCGTCTGCCTAATAACAGTTACGCAGAAAACGGAAGTGGCTTCAAAGCGACGCCCCTTAAGTCATTGTGTTGGTAACTCGAAGTTACGAAATAACTCCATAACTAGCGAACAACTGCGGAAAATGGGGGTGAAGTGAATGTACTCAGCTAATGTTGATAGTTTTGTCTGCAATATTTTCGCTGTTTTGTGTTTTCAGTTTATGGTAATCAATTTGTTGCAGGAGAGTTTTGTGGAGTGGTTTTGAGTTATTTTGGGAATTCGTCATGTTGTTGTTGAGAAATATTTGCATAGTGTAAGAAGGAAAGTCATCAGACAATAATAATAATATGCTCTTCTTTTTCTTTAAAAGAAGAAAGAGAGAAAGAGAGTTTTTTTGAAGAAGAAAAATTGCGATTGTAGGTATTTTATTTTGTAAAACACCTGAGTAAGAGAAAGATTTTTAAATCATCACTACGTTTCCTGCCCTGCCCTGGTGTCCTGGACCACCTAGTAGTTCTTACATGTCTATTTCCCATGATACTAAAACGTTACTGGCGTAATGTGTGTGTACTTCTCAGTGTAACCCTTTGGGAACTAAAAATAAAACAATAACAAGCTTTGTTAGTTTAAAAATCTTGAATTTAAAACATGATGTTATAACTATTATGTGCTCCAGAAGAAATCCCAAAATATAAATATGTCCCGCATCGCACCTTTCAAAATAACTTCACACATCCATGTTACCCGCCTCACACCGCAGCGTAGGCACCTACATATCACACGTATTCAGAAGAGAAGTGCTAAGTACTTCGCAAAGTTTCACCCCCGGGAGTCTGTCCTAGTTGATAATCATAACGAACGTCTTAAAGGAATTACTCAATTAGCAAGCTTGAGCTCCGGAGTTGTAACTTGGAAACGAGTCTGTTTTGTTTGTTAGTATTAGTATGTATTTTTTGTTTTATGTTTTAGGATATTTTTTAGGTTATGTGTTTATGTTTTTGTATTGAGTATTAATATAATTTACTACGTAGACTATTATTAACATACCTTTTAAGTTTTTTTTTAATCTTTGACAATTTGATTTTGACGGATGACCGATGGGGCTGAAGAGTTCTGGAGTGGCGACTGCGAACTGCAACATGTTGGAAGGCCTCCCACTAGGTGGTCCGATGACCTGATCCGGGGATCGCTGGATACGAGACGCACGGGACCATGTGAATGAATGTGGCGATACTTAAGGGAGGCCTAAGTCCAGCAGTGGACGTATTTCGGCTGAAATAATGATATAATGATGATTAGACCTTTCAACAATTAGTAGATTTTTTTATTTTCTTTTTTAATAAACATCATGATTATGAAAGGTACAGTCATTTATCATTCTTCATAAATACACTTTTACTAATATTTTTTCATTGAAAAGCTTATGCTAGACAAATAAAAATTAAAGCGAGGTTTAAAACATCATTTAAAAGTTTTCAAATTATATACCTGGATTTTACTTATCTATAACGGAGTCACGACCCATTCTCTCACAAGCGAATATAATAAAAACTAATTTTGTAATTTGTCAAATAAAACTGAATTTTATTTTAGAGTCATTTAATCCTATAAAGTTACTGTTAGTTTAAGTATAAAAGGCCCTGGGTATAGTGCCAATAAAGAGCAAAAATGATTGCCAAATAAAGTTCAAAATATATACATAATCATGTAGAAACAATTAGACTCACTAAAAACTGATGGTAGCACACACAACTGGCTATGGAGCGCGCCATATTAAGTCTGTCGTTGGAAAGACCGAGACCTTAGATCTTAGATCACCAACGTAGAATTTAGTCCAGGATGTCGGTTTGCGATGACGGGAGAAGCAGAGTCATCTCTGAATGATTTCCGAAGGACTGTAGAAGGAACGTTGCCCGACCAACCGAACAGCCAGAGTGAATAACATAGAGAAGATCGTGAGGAAGAGCTGGGTGAGGTTCGTGCAGACCAGGGGTACAGAAGGTGGGAAGGCCGCTACTCAGGAGTACGTGTGACAAGGCTACCAAAGATGATGTTGCCATGTGGTGTTTATACCCACAATATGTAGAATTTACTGTTAATGATTAAGATGAAGTATTGAAGAAGAAGACATGCAGTGCCGGCACCAAAAAAATATACATTCCAGTTTTCAATACCTCCTTCCTACTTCTGTTCTCCTGGTAGTTTGTGGGACTTTACTACCTATCCTTTTTTCTTCCTACTTGTCCTTGCCCATTTAAAATCGACAGACTATAACAATCAACTAAAAAAAATACTGGGTCATTTCACGCAGGTGAACACAGGACACTAAATGTAATAAAGTTAGTTTAGTGTCCTCAATTCACCTGGGTGAAACTAATATCTCCCAGGTGAATTTATTGAGGCATTTAGTATCTAATGTTCACCTGAGTTATCACCCATGTTCACCCAGGTGAACATTAGACACTAATCCAATAAATGGTTTGGGGTATAGGCAAGAGAATGATAATGAATGATTATAATTACTGTTAATCATTAACTAGGACCATATACTCAATAAACAGTAATATAAACATAATCACAAACGTTTGTAATCAAGCGAGGCTTAGAGGCAGTTAAGTTAGAAATTTCAAATCGATTGAACTACGTAGTTTAAAGTACTGTGTAGTACCGTGCGCTAGTTAAGTTGATTTGCGGCACGAACTAAGAACAAGTTCGTAAACTTTGCCCTCTACATACCCACTTTATTTCTGATTTGTTAGCATATTAACTGTAACTCACCGATACTAATGGCTTGTGCATTTTCGTGTTGATTTAAGTTGATAAAATTGTGTATTTGTTTCTTTATAGTGGCATTGTGTTAGTCTATTGAATGTTCTGGATTTGGTGCAATTTTATGACCAAAGGATTTAGTTTTTGTAAATTGCTACCGAGTAAACGTGTACTGGTGGTCAATATTCTTGTACTGTCACTCGTGGTAAGGGTTATTACATACCTACAGAGGCTGCGGGTTGTTCGAAAGAGATACTGCAACATGGGTGGTTTTTAGTCACTACAAGTCTGACACTCCCTTCCGAGAGGAAAATCAAAAAAAAAACAAATGACTCCTCAAATGACTCCTTCCGCTTTGGGCGGAGACGCCCAAAGCGGAAGGAGTCATTTGATGATTTCCCACCATCCAAAAAAAAACAAAAAGTTATTACATTAAAAACCCTTAATCAGATTTTCCAATATGTGCCTGGATACCTATATTTCTAATCTTTAGAGTTCAGGCTTTTTGAAATCTCAATCATAGAGGAATAAGTGCACTACAATTCATCGAATGCGTGTCAGTAAACTCTATGATTATAAATATCATTTTATTTCTATCATTCGCGGTCAGAGACGAATTAATGATATTTTTTTGGATTTTCATCGCATCGCATCAAGTTGGGCTAAGAATTGACAACCTTTACAAACAGAAACATCCAGTTAGTCAATCAAGAATGTTAAACCGGGTAAAACAAACCAAAGACTACTGACACAGCCACGTACCTGTTTCCCTCGCTTTCCAACATGACAGCAGCTTGTAACAGCTGCTGTCAGTTCGGTGTTGCCAGTTGATAGTCGATTACGTCTGTCACGCCATCTATGATTCTGTCACGACAACTAGCTGGGTGGTTCCTCGTACTAATGAAATGCAATTCTCTGCAGGAAATGGATTGACGTGATCGGAGTCTTGATCTTTGATTGATGCTTCGATTAATGTCATGATAGTGTTATCGTTTGGTTGGTAATTAGAGCCAATTAAATGTCAAACAATTCGAGGATGTGATCTCAATAATTATATACCTACGTAGTATAATAGCACATTTAGCCAATTACGACCACAGGGATCCTCTCTATGAGAGAAAAAAGAATCAAGAAAATCAGTTCACCCAGTCGCAAGTTATGAGCGAACAAACATAAAAAAAAAAAAAAAAATTGATAACCTCCTCCTTTTTTTGAAGTCGGTTAAAAATGGGCGGTTATTCCGCCAGGAAGGCAGTGTAGGTTGGAAGGTGTCACATGCTTTCATATTTATGCTCCTATTCTAAATGTAGTTTTATAATTTGAATATTTTTTATTATTACCAGGATCTGGGATTCTCTAATTTTCTGTATCATTATTATTGGTCGGTGGCGAAACAATCTAGTGGGCATAGTCTCATACTTTTCAATAGAACGAATATTTTTTTCCCTGATACGTCCATAGCACAGACACGGCATGGTACAGTGGTAGTGGGCAGAATCCTTATTACATAATTTATAAAGAAATAAATACTTTTTCTTAGCCTAAATTTAAAATCTATACTTCTTACAAAATATTTCAGCTCTTCGGCCGAAATCTGACCCCTACGCGTGATACGCGCAAAAAATAAAAATTCCTTTATTTAAAATAATGCCTCCCATTTTTCCACGTTTAAACGAAGATAACTCCTATTTATCTATTAATAAGGACGAGGCTTTCTTCGATAATACTCATTATTTCTTAATAATTCCTCTAGTCTCGTAAATCATATCTAATCCTCAATGTTACTGAGTTCCCCAAGATTGAAATGAAGACCTTGAAAGAAATTATTGTGGGGATTACCAAACAACACGATATTAAGTGAGTTTGTAATTTATTCCGGGGCCAATGGAAATGTCTGTCTTCCGAGATATTTCTTAGTTGTTTTGTTTTAGATATATACATTTTGTGGTAGGAATAATAATGGAATCGTTATTAATTTTACTAAAGGGTGGAAGAAAAATGAAGTGAATAATAATAATTGAGTCGTGATCGTGACCCATTTATTTATGTAGGTCACCTAAATTCGATAGTATCTTCTTCAGTTATCGCTGCCTTAATGCCCGCTGTAGGATATCCTTATAGACTTTCACGAGAAATAATCCGGTAGAGATTTCGCTATAATCCTCAAGCAACAGCATATTTTAAAAGACTAATGATATATTATTTTTAATGTCAAATATTTTTCTTATTAAAAAAAAAATATATCAACCATTGGATGGCGTCGATTTATTACTTGATTACTTCTTTAAAATTGATGATACCTTACCTGCATATGGTTTGCCCAGTGGAACGGTCGCAAGTTCGAGTCTAGACTGGTACTACTTTGTATACCTAAATTGTTGGTGTATATTTAATAATATGAAGCATTTTTGGTGTCGCAATGTTCAAATTTAGGTATGTGTATAACTATGCACAGATCTAGAACTTTGCGAACATTGCATTCGAAAGCGTCACATTAACGTTAACACAGGTTAATACGATGCTTCTGTCTTATAGTATTTTGGTTCAATTTTGGCAACAAATAAATAACAATAAATAACATCTGAAAACCGAGTGAGTAAACGCGTATTTATGTACCTTCTTGTAAAACAATCATTTCAGTTTTAAAATAGTTCATAAAAGTAATCTTAAGCAAAAAACCCCTTTTTACCCGACTACGGCAAAGCCAAAGGAAGGTTATGATTTTGACTGGCCATGTATGTATGTATGTGTCGCAGATTCAACACCGAGGCACAATATTTAGAGTTGACAATTTAGAATAACGCCATCTATCATCGTTTCGGAAACGTCAAGCAGTGAGCTTGGGTGAGGTCGATACAGAGCGTGGCAGCACTGGTTTGACAGCTGTCAGTTGTGATATGTCAGACGTCAGTGGTCAGTGGTCGGTTGACGTTGACGTTAGACGCATTTGATTTGAGGGACGGGACTTTTTGGTGAGACACGAGCGCGAACGGTTGTGCTGCCCGCCTGTATCGAACTTACCGCGTTTCCGTACTTTAATCCATTTCCATCGGCTTGATCGTTTGAGATTTTGTTAATTTGTTATCGGAAGTGAATAAATAGGCGGTTGTAATCAGTGTTGAGACTAATATTTCGTACCTCCGCCATGCCGAACTTGGACTCTGACAACGATGTACCCGAAATAGTTGAGCTACCTTCGTCATATGTATGTTTGTATGTATGTGTGTATCTTCATCTGTTCCCTCATAGCTTCTAATCTACTTAACGGAACTCGACATATGAGGTATCGTTAGAACCGCCTTAATTTTCCACTGAACATAGGCTACGTGGCGTGTCACAAAAAGCGATTTGGCACCCTCTAGCGGATAAAAAGTAAGGCTTAAAAAATAAAAATGAAGATAAATACGCCGTGTTTGGTATCATTTGAAAGGGCCTCACTTGTACATTTCCAAAATATTGTTCAAAATTAAAATCACGCCCTCTAGCGGACAAAAAGCCAAGAGTAAAAAAAAAATTAACACCAAAATTGTTTAAATAAAAAAAAAAGTAAAAACTAAAACCCGACTACGACAAAAAAAACGACGCTGAAAAAGTATGAAACAAAATTTTCAGGATAGAACAAAATGAAAAGCCGTTGTCACACGTTATAGGTATCAACCTAAACACTTTAATACCGTGTGACTTCGGCTTTTCTTTTTGTTCTATCCTGAAAATTTTGTTCCATACTTTTTCAGCGTCGTTTTTTTTGTCGTAGTCGGGTTTTAGATTTTACTTTTTTTTTGATCTTAAAACCAGATTTAAATCCGACATAAAGTTCCAAGTCAGTTTTATTTTGCATAAATACCTTTATTTTGAACGTCTGCCACGACTCAGCTGAATCCGCGTACGTTCTATCGACACCTGCGATAACTTACCGTTGAATTATGACAAGGAAACTTTTCACATTCATCTTGTTGTAATTAAAACAATCTGTTTTAGTTGAGAACAAGTTTCATTAGAGTTTTGAGCGTACAACTATTGATTTGGGTTTTTGGAAGCTTAGCTTATGTTTAGGTAAGCAAGAGTAAAATTACAACATTTTATATGTTGTAGCTTAAATTGAGTTCCGAACAACAGAACCAGGCAACGTAGTAGACCCAGAACGAGATGGTGTGACGAGCTGAACTCTCATCAAAAGTATTGGGCCCAAACAGTCTAAGCTAAGAAGAACGAGAGAATGGAGGCCTTTGCCCTCCTATCTGGCACATAATAAATAGCTTAAATGTGCATTTTCGGTGCAGTATGACAGACAGTTAGTACAAAATTTTGTTTGTCTCAAATAGGAACCTCGTAGAAAATGGCGGAACGATCCTGGACAAGACTAGTGACAAGTGGATCGAAATAACTGGTAGTCCTGGAGAGAGGCTCTTGACCAGCAACGGGATGATGTAGGCTAACAGTTTCAAATAGTGCTGATTGGTCGTGGCAGTTGTTACCAGCTGCAGCTTGCATCAATTTGATGGAGATTATGATTATTGAAACTGTTAATAGCAACTGTTTGCATTCTCACGCGATAATGTTCATACTGCTCGTATATCTATGTAAATAATAAAAGCTGCACGGGTCGATCTTCAAGGTTAAACAGAGCTTGCTTTGGTTGGTCCGTGGATGGTTGACTACCCATTACACCCCGAGTTTCTACTTTGCCTCGCAGTTGGTCTCGACTGTCATTTGTATTTTTGACAGTCTTTACTGGTAGCGGGTACCAAATGTCTGATAACCAGTCTTACCGAGGTGTACCTCATTTTCCAGTACCAAATGGGCTGTGGAAGTCAGATAGGTAGTTGCTCCATGCAATGGATTAAAGCCGACGATAAGACCCGTGCCTTTGAGATGAAGCGGTTCACAATCCACCCCGCGGGCCCAGCGTCGTCTAACTGAGCCCCCATAAAAGCACTACTTTTCCTTTATCTTTTTAGCCAATATTTTCATAAACAAAAAAAACACATTACACGGGCTAGAAGTCACGTATTATCATTATCTAGTTATACAATTGCCGAAATAGCTTCAGCGGATAAAGTCGGAATTGTCCGGTGGAAAACGAGTTTCATTGCTAGCGAAATGCTGGGGTAATTTCATGGAACATTTACCCCCGACCAGGGGTAGTGTTTACAGTACATCCTTTCTGAAATACGCTTTATGCCAGCTTCTATTTTTTGATGTACATCTTTATTTTATGAATAATGTATTTTCTGTATGAATATAATTTACATGTGGTTTGTGGGGACGAAGAATTTGTGGAGGAAGTGTGTTCCTTGATTAAAATCTTTGTAGTTGAATGATTCTAATATTACACCCAAATATTTTTTAACATAGCTAGTGTTTTTCATATTGTTGTTGGTACGCGTCCTAACACGTGTTAATTGTATGCAGTGGACATACAAACAGCTTCGTTTAGTGATCACAAGTGCGACTGTTGCGCATGAGGGCCTGTGTTCGATTCCCAGGTCGGGCAAGTGTTATTGGGCTTTTCCTTAAGGATTTTTTTTCAGTAGCACTCAGATGGAGTTTGGATCTGTGCCCGTTTGATGGCAATAGGCTCGCCCCCTTTGACATGTGACTTAAAAAAATACTAATGAGTACACACCTTCTTACCCTTTTTTTTTTTTGGTGGGTGGAAAATCATCAAATGACCCCCCCCCGCCCTTGGGCAGTGCGAAGGGGAGTGTCAGACTTCTACAGACTAAAAACCAACCTATGTTCCTTCTTCGCCCTTGTGCCGAGGCCACGTCATCTCTTTCGATAATCCGCAGCCCTTGGGGATGATGTTATATTTGTGGAAATAGTAAATAGATGAATGCCCAATCGTGTTTTGATCGTGTTTTCGTGCGAGCGTGCGAGTCATTGCTTTTATTAGTCGCTTGTTATACAAAAAACCAGTTTCAGCCAAGTAAGAAACAGGGTTAAACTCACTACTATTTAATCCCAGTCTCAAGCCCCAAAACCTTTCCTCTTGATCAACGATACAACATTTATCAGTTCTTCATTACATTAGCTCAGTAAAAGTCTATTTACAACAATACTACTAAACCTATAAATAATGTTCTATCCTTGAATACCTAAAACACTACATAAATATCCTAACCTGAGTTATAAATAAGTAAATACCTCCGTAAGAAAAAGCCCGCAGTGTACATTGACGGATGAACGCTGTTCCCGAAGATACCGAGAAACCTCACTTATTGATGAGCTCTTATTTATTAGCGGCAAACCGATGAGGAGTGTGAATGAACTTCATACGTTGCTATGGTTACTGAAGTTATCGGTGTTCGTTTTTTTTTTACTGCATTTTTTGTATTTTTTGTTTGGCGTATGGTTTCCGGTGATACACGAGTATTACATATAGCAAACTTTCGTTCTTGTTGTGAGTGACAAACGTACTGCTGCTTTCCAAGCACTGTGAAATTAAATGCTTAGTTATTCAGTGCGGCCAGTTTTTAAAATGATAAATTATCGTTATTCCATTACAACAGAATGTTCATGTTTATTAGTGTTCTAATATTTTTAAGGGTATTGAAGTTAAAATAGGAATAAGACAAGAGGCCGGGCAATTATTAAAAATATTTTCCCCAAGGACGCAACCAAATTAAATTATACTTTCTAGTGTACCAATCGAAAATCCACAACACATGTAATTAGAAATAGCCCAATATTCCGAGATTAAAAATAAAATACATGATTTTTGTAGGCACTTCTTATTCTTCCTGTTCCTTCTAAGTGATTATATTTTCATGCAACGTCCCAAAGACGTCAAGCAACAGTCCTTGAGAAATGAACTTGACGTTTTCTCAGCCAACTTTACTTTAGAAGCTCGATTTCACTCGAGTTCCCTCCTAAAGGTACTTCGCTTTTAAAGAGGATTTTGTTTTGAAGTAGGAAAAATGAAGATAGTCTACCTTAAATTATAAGAACTTTTCTTCGGTAAGAAGTGATTCGTTGAGGTAGATGAGAATGTGAAAATCTGATTCTATTATTCAAGGTGTACAACTGATTCCTCACGAAGCCTTTAATCAAGCATTCAAACCAAGTAACTCTACGCAAAAATTATTGCTGGGCAAGTGGGTAACTACTTTTTTGGGTGTAAAATTACGTGTTACGGTTGGACTTATCGTTTGCACTCGACGGTCGGGCTGATAGACGATAAGACGACAAATGAAATGCGACCAACTCGCCACTGTTTGCTATTGACAAAAACGTCATTTTTAAACTTTGTACAGTCAAACAAGTTAATTAGTATACAGCCAGCTAACTTGCATTTACTTTTAAGATTATACAGATACATTTAGAGACTGATCTCAAACGATACAGGCGTTTGACGTCAGTCGCTTAATGCGAAACGCTTTATAAAACCAAATTGCATTTAATATTTTCAGTGTACTAAAACTATAAAGATTTCAGCCTGTATACTTATTAGCTTGTTCGACTGTACTTAACTGCTGTTGAATACAAACTATTGTGTCAAATAAAAAAAAAAAATTTTGTAGGTGTTTGTGCCTTGTCGTGATGGGAGGGGCGGAGATGCGTTTACGCTCTGATGTTTAAAAGGTTAGGAAATGTCACGCACTCGAAACACTGTGCTGATAGATACATTAAATAACGATGGGCTCGTGGATGTATTTAGAGTACCTAAAGAAATAACATTCGCGTATGGCATCCGTGGGCAGCAGCTGAAAATCAGCGTCAGATGGAACACACACTGTGTTGCTATCTGGCATTATGCTGAGCTGAGGCCTTTTTGGTATTATCAGCTTGTTTCTTTTGTAAAAATAAGGTGTTTTTGTGAATAATGCCAAATAAACACAATTTTCTTTGTTTTCTTTCAAAACTTGTACATAAACAAAGACTTCTAGTAAGTTGGAACTTTGAACCTTAATCTCTAGTAACGAGACAGTTCCCAGGTTTTCAAGGAGGAATTTATTTAAGACCTAGTTATAAATAGTGACTATTATTAGTTGTCTTATTATAAAAATAAAAAATCTTTGAAAATAAGGGCGTCAGTTCACCTGTACTACATTTAGTAATTCTTTCTGAGAATTTACGCGTAGGTAGAGGTGTTCTTGTTAAGAAAATATACAACGCGCTTCCACGAATAAAACTCGTGAAACTAACCATGTAAAAGTATGTTTTTTCGTTAAAACCACGAAAAAATTTCGCAATTATTTCAAGTCTGCAAAGTTACCGTGATACCAGGAACCCTAGCTACTCTTTAATTTCAGCTGACGCGTAAACTTCAGGCGACTCAACTTCATATCGACGTAAGTGATATGAACGCAAATATCATAATAAAGTTCCACTAGATTTTGCCTGCGGTTTGGCTCATGGACTTTCATGTGAAAATAGTTGAGTTGCAAACTATTTAACAGATTTCGTTTTTTCTGCTGCAGTTATGACTCTGATTTTTTTGCCCACAGAATATAATATAATTATGCTGAGCATATGGCCCTGGGTAGTAGATTCCCGGTTCGGGTTTTTTATCGGAATTTCAGTTAGGAATTTCTCTGCAGCAGCCACGGAGTTTGGATTCGTGCTCAGTTATACGTGCGGCAATAGGCTCGACCCCTTTTTTTTTGGTGGTTGGAAAATCATCAAATGACCCCCCCCGCTCTTGGGCAGAGCGAAGGGGAGTGTCAGATTTCTACTGACTAAAAACCGAAACCATGTTCCTTCTTTGCCCTTGTGCCGAGGCCACGTCATCTAGTACTAAAATCCACGGCCCCGACGGGATAGGCTCGACCCCTATGATATGGGGCTTCATAATCATAACTAGTAAAATGTGGATATACTATAAGGTGCACCTTCACCTAACCCATCGAGGATTACAGGCGTGATTGTATAGCTCCCGACACGTAACTTGGCAAGGTTTTGAAATTCGAATTCAAAGTTCGCGCATCGTCCACTTTGTGCCACAAAAAGTGGTCACTTTTATTGCTTGTCATTATTCTATGGTTATTGACATAATTTATTTTTAATAATGAAGTTAAAGAAATGTGAAGACTTTGTGACATTTATTAGGTGTTATAAATAAAAAATATGCATTTAAAAGTAAAACAAAATTGAAAACAACAAAAACTAAATTAAAAACAAAAACACTCGTAACAAAAACTAAATTTAAAACAACAACACTCGTAACAAAAACTAAAATTTAAAACAACTAACAAAAACTAAATTGAAAAACAACCGACTTCAAAAACACCAAAAAGAGAAAAATAAACTTAAGAAGAAAAATCTGCTTCTGAAGTCGGTGACTTGTGTTTGTTTGACTTCATGTTTTTGCCACCGACTTCAGAAGCTGATTTTTCTTCTTAAGTTTATTTTTCTCTTTTTGGTGTTTTTGAAGTCGGTTGTTTTTTTTGCAATTTTTTTTTTAATTTTTTAATTTTTAGTTGTAATAATAATAAGTACCTATATATATATATATCCTATACAAATATTTACTATGCATTTAACATTCAACCAAGAAACCCAACCCTTAACCTTCAAGATTCAACTATTTTTGCTTTCAACTCTTAACCGTTGAGGAGTGGTACTACTCCTTATCGGTTAAGAGCATGAAGACAAGTGATGACTGCTAGATGCGAATACTTGAATAGCGTCAGAAAAAGCACGAAACACGTAATACGTGTCTATGAAATTCATATTTAGCAACTAAAAAAATGTGTATTGTACACATCTGCATACCCCCTCAGAGCATACAGGCGTGATATTACGTCATGATAATGTATATTCAATAAACATCCAAGCGATTCCAGCAATTACGACAGATTTGCCGTCTATTTTTGAAGAGTTCCATTGTATATCTCCGAAGATCAGCACCAGATCTTCACCAAATTAAAATGGGACCACCTCAGGAGTATACTCTTCCAAATAAAAAAAAGAATTTTGAGAACCGGTCCACAAATGGGGGAGAAATCAGGTAACATACATAAAAAAAAAAATACATACACACGAACATATAACCTCCTCCTTTTTCGAAGTCGGTTAAAAACACAACGACAACTCAAATTCGTAACAAAAAGAAATAACAAAAACAACACAACTTTCGTGCACCGCAAGTGTAATCGCGAGCGAACGGAACGTATGCATTTGAATGCACCAATCGCAGGCGCGGATGACGCTACCTCATACCCCCGCGCCCCGCGCCACCGACAAAGAGACCTAAAAAATGACTTCTGCGCAACTAACGACTCTTGCCAAGTTACGTGTCGGGGACTATACCTATGTTATGTTTCATATCAGCAAGAAATACAACGCAGTCAACTTGCTTCGTTGCAAGCTACTGGATGGAATCACACTCTAATGTCCAATAGTATTATTATTTGTATCTGTCACAGTCTGGGCGTCGCGTCCGGAGTATTTACGCAAATTGTCCGGTTTGTTCAAACCTTATCAAAGATGACGTGATTTTACATTAACAAATTTTGACCAAAGCAGCGATGAAAACTACAGTCCCCTCGAAAAGATGCCAAGGTAACTATTTATTATCACAACCATTATCACAAGCACAGTACGCCAACCATTAATATTGACAAAACGACAGCCTACGCAGACAAAATATACAGTCGGATTATAATAATTTATGCGGTACCAAGTCTTGAGCCGCATAATCGTATAATATTATTACATACCGTATTAATAAGTATCAAGAGAAAAGAAAATGCTCTGCAGACAGACTGATCTATTTTATTGTATTATTCAGATTTGTATTTTTGTATAATATAGACTCAAGCTCGAAGGATCGTAATGCGATGGAATGTGAATGGAATATTTTTTTAATTAGGTATAATAATTATAAGAACTGCGCGTTGGTTTTGTAGTCGCAAGCGCGACTGCTGTGCTTGCGGTCTTGGGTTCGATTACCGGGTCGGGCAAAGTGTTATTGGGTTTTTCCATTAAGTGTTTCTCAGTAGCAGCCGCGGAATCTTTATTTATGCCCGGTTGATGGCAATAGGCTCACCCCCTATTACATTGGACTTAAATCAGTACACCTCTGCCTATCCCTTCAGGAATTACGGGCGTGATGTATTGTATGAAATATTAGGCGTATAAACACGCTACTCTTTCTTGTTTCTGCGTGTGGGGTAAATAGAGTTGAAAAAGGCACTGAAGTATGTTTTAAACCACTTAAGTAGGCTCACGCTTTTTTCTTTAAGGTAAACGGTTATTGCTAGTCCGGCTTGCGTGCGAGTGGTTATATGAATTCGAATCATACAATCACGGTGTTAGCTAGGCCATCAGCTAAGGCTTACTTGAGCAGAAACAACAAGACATAAATAAAATTGGAGAGTTGGTATAAATCAAAATAACATCTTTTTACTGAATGCATAATTATGAAAATATAGGTATACGGCTCCCATAAGAAACACACATATTTTCAACGTTTGTTCGTTTGTTTGTGCCGACTAATCTCCGATATGGCTGGACTGATTTTGAAGGAAATTTTACTGGCATTATTATAGTTGTTTTTAGCCTATTTTTGGAATGTTCTTTCTTAGCCCTTTGTGTCGAGGCCGCAGTATCTCTTTCGAACAACCCGCAACCCCGACGTGGAGCTTCCACTTTAAGCTAGGCGAGTGATATACAAACCTACTTACAATGAGTAGTCTTATTGCACAAGATCTCTTCCTTTTTAACAATACTTGAGTAATGAACTTATAAACGTTAAAAATAAACTGCGTAACCTTGTTTACGTCGCCGTTGCCTCTTCACTAATTAGATAGAGTATTAAGGATTTATTAAGATTGATGTTGTACTATTTTTGTCCTTATAGAATTAGTCGAAGCGGTTCAAAATAGACCTGGACCAACTAAAAGAGAAATCTGTTATAATATAAGATAATGAACTTACTCCAAATATTTTGAGTTACTATGTTGTATTTTATAAAGATGTACCTAAGAAGATTGATACAAGTTGGATTAATTTTTGTTGAACTGTTTCATGAAATAAATCACTTCGTAATTGACGATTCCGATTACTATGAACTTAGAAGAATATTTACTCATGGTTATGCAAATGTACGATTGTAATGAAGTACCTACTTCAGTAGATTTTCAATTCATATTTTTTTTAAGGTGTTTTTTTTTTTTCAGAAGCTGCCACGAGGTCTGGAAACGTACTCGATTGATGACAATAGGCTAATCTCCTATTATATGGGACTTTAAAACAAGTGGTAAACGTGTACTATTAGGTACATTTTTACCTAACCTTTCGGGGATTTAAGGCGTGATGTTATACCCATCAGCCATCACTGACATTACTCTCCACAACTTACAAACCCAATTAACATCACTAAGTTCCCACCGACTCCGTAAAGGAGCATTCCCAACTATTCCCCTTCAGTATGTGTTAGAAAAGAAATATGACGCAATTTTCGTAATGCTTAGTTGTCGAGCCACAAGGGAATGAAAAATTCAGGGGGCCGGCGTACATTACCGTACCGCATTGCTAAGAGCATTTGTTCCCTTACCAAATTTGAGGAGAGGAATATTTTCGGGAAGAGTAATGGCGTTCACTTGTCCGCTTTGTTCGGTACTGTCGTCACTACAAGGGCTCAGGTGTCTAGTTGTGCATTTACAAATAATAATATATTACTTTTTGTGGGTGCTGTAGTGTGGGGAAAGTTTTGAGTATTAGCTGTTTTGGTATGTGTTGTCGTGAATATATTTTGCAATACATAAAAAGTCACTAAAACATAGGTTTTAGTGATTTTTGGGTTGTATGTCTGTCATTTGGTTTAGTGGTCACAATCGTGATAGCTGAGCATGACGTTCAGGGTGTAATTCCTGGGTCGGAAAAATTGTTATTAGGTTTTTGAAATATTTAACAGACAAAGTTAATTTTGCATTCCTCCTAATACTAACGTCTTAGTCTATATATTATATTTTGGCTTAGTAGGCGACTCGACCGCTGGAACTCGCCCGGTCCGGTCGAGACAGGAATTTAATTTTTATTCATATTTTTGAGTGGTGTTTCGGACTATACTTTTTTTAAGCAAATTTTGTACAGACAGAATGAAAAACATTAGGTTGGGGTCGTGGGGCTTTCGGGACCGGGACCACAGCCGGGACCGCGGTCAATGTAATGTGTTATGAAGTACTAGGGTATCATAAGTTAATATGAGATTAATCATTACTTTCGGGCTGTCACCAAATATAGGAGTTAACAGGAGTAATGAAATGTGTTATGGAGTACTAGGGTATCATAATTTAGTAGGAGATTAATCATGACTAAAAAATTTTTGACACTAAACCTTATCTATATTATGAGAGATACCGCGGTATCTCTTTTATAGTACAATACCTCCTTCCTACTTCTGTTCTCCTGGTAGTTTGTGGGACGAACATGTGGGACGAACACAGGACACTAAACCTTATCTTATTATGTGTCTGACGGTACTTTGACTCTAAAAAAAAGTAAAAAAATAAAACCCGACTACGCCAAAAAAACGACGCTGAAAAAGTATGAAACAAGATTTTCAGGATAGAACAAAAAGAAAAGCCGTAGTCACACGGTATTAAAGTGTTTAGGTTGGTACCTATAACGTGTGACTACGGCTTTTCTTTTTGTTCTATCCTGAAAATCTTGTTTCATACTTTTTCAGCGTCGTTTTTTTGGCGTAGTCGGGTTTTATTTTTTTACTTTTTTTATTTAAACAATTTTGGTGTTAATTTTTTTTTTTTACTTTTGACGTTTTGTCCGCTAGAGGGCGTAATTTTAAATTTGAACAATATTTTGGAAATGTACAAGTGAGGCCCTTTCAAATGATACCAAACACGGCGTATTTATATCCATTTTTATTTTTTAAGCCTTACTTTTTGTCCGCTAGAGGGCGCCAAATCGCTTTTTGTGACACGTCACGTAGCCTATGTTCAGCGGAAAATAAAGACGGTTCTAACGATACCTCATATGTCGAGTTCCGTTAAGTAAATTAGAAGCTATGAGGGAACAGATGAAGATACACACATACATACATACAAACATACATACATACATACATACATACATACATAGCCAGTCAAAATCATAACCCTCCTTTGGCTTTGCCGTAGTCGGGTAAAAAAGGATTCGTCCGAAACGCCACTCGAAAATATTAATAACAGTGAAATTCCTGTCTCGACCGGATCGGGCGAGTTACAGCGGCCGAGTCGCCTACTGAGCCTATATTTTGATCTTCATAAATGCTTCAGAAACACTCCTAATATATTTTTGCGAAAGCTTGCAATAGGTGGGTGGATATTGTCATCTACCTGGGACACTAACCGGAGTAACAGGATTATGTACTTAGTTCACCAAACCACCAGGGGACGCTATAATAACACTTATGGTAATCCACCTTAAGCGTTATTTCGGCATCCCTCTTCTTGTCCATAAAACCGCGGTGATGTACAGGGGAGGCTGAGGTTTAAACAGATTGTAATAATGCACATCCCTCAACGTTTTGCCACCAATATTAATAGATGAGTTGCAAAAAAAGGAAAAAAGTAACACCCTACAAAAGTGTAACGTAAAAAAAGTGTTTAGTTGTGAGTAATTGCAATTTTGAGCGGGAAATAAATAAATTTGAACTACTTTGCTGCATCATAATAATTCATTATCCAGAATAAAAATTTGCAACGTGTTTTTCCAAATTCCAGGTCATAGGGTGGAACGAAATTGTTCACCATTCTATACGGTTTGTCGAAAATTAAAAAAAAAACATCTGTCATTTCATATATTTTCATTGTGATAACGCAGCGTGATACAGAGAGGTATTAATCGAATAGGTATTAACATTTACAATAGGATATACATAATCTAATATAGCAATAGCAATATATCTCGATCAATAGCTGTTAAAATCCTTGCTGACAACAATGCATTACTAGGTCAGCATTAATTGACATAGCAATTAAGCCGACTACCCTCTGTTACCGTATCAACAATGAACACAGTAACCACCTGACCACGAACTCTGCGACATGCGTGTTGTATGAAGACTACGGTGAAAACACTTAAAAAACTGAGTCTGGCGGTTTGGGCTTATACGAGCTTGATAGAATAGCCTTATGTATATAAGAATATAGCATCAAATTAATAATCATCGTAAATAAATATCTTGAGAACAGTAAGGTTCTTATTCCGAATAAACCTACATTGTCCTAATAATATTTTATAGCCCGAAGTATTTTAAAGAAGTAGTTATTATTGTGGCTTAAAAGACTTGGTTTCCGAACCGAAGATAGCTTTGTGGTATTTAAATAGTTAAATCAAATTAAATGTTTATTTACTTCATATTGCCAATAAATTAAGTAGTAATTATTATATGATACTTACAATGTTTCCTAGATTTTATCTTGCAATTTCAATGTATCCAGTTGTTTCTATCTATTCCCGGAACTATCTATTGATGTTCATATTTTATCCGAATAAATGTAAAGATTATAAATAAATTCATACTAAATTGCTGAATTACCTAATGGAGTTTTAAAATAGTTCCACTAATTAAGATTAGCTAATTATTGTATGTGTTATTAGTTATTTGGCTATAATGTTTGACCATTGCTATTGGCGGGAATCGTTGATGTAATAAGTATGAATTGACGGTTATAAAAGAAAATGTTACCGCCAATTCAGGGTAGTTACGCTGCAACTATTCTACGAGTTAACTAGATAATACGAGTAATATCTGGATCTGTACCCAGAGTGTTATATTCCATGTGTATAGAATAAAGTTCACATGTAAACGTCCTACTAATGAACCAAGATTACAAAGTGGAGAAAGCTGTAACCTATTTGTATAATTGTCCTAAGGTCTACAATGTTTATGTAAGTTAATTGATATTATGCTCTGAATATTACTGATAACTATGTGTTAGAAATATGTACTATAATATGGTTTATATTGATTGTTGTTTATGTAAACTGATAAATTGCTGTAACTTGAGACAGTCCAAGACAATGTCAGGTAGTCTTTGCATAATACTTTAAAATGTGTTCCCGTGGAGTTTCTTGTCCATTCTTCTCCACGAAGACTAGGGACCTAGCGAATGGAATCGAGTTTGATGTAGTTGACAAGACCAAAAGTAATAAAATGAATAGTCTTGTCTTTTGTGCTTTTTTACTTTATAAAACCCCTGTTCCCAACACACCTTTTTAAAGATACTTTCGAACACAGTAAATAACTAGTAATCATCCTGACACTCAAAGTTTATTAATTGGTGGATATTAATACATATACATATAGTCTTACATCCACTGATGTAAGAAGCTTATAAGCGAGTCCACGCTCATTAGAGTAACGCGTGGAGCAAAAGACGCTTACAAGCGATTCCAAAAACGAGTTGATGCGCGCCAAAAAATCTGAAACTGCCTTACACAAATGAAGCACACACGTTTCACTTGACGCAAATCGTGCATCACGCCACGTCATCAGAGGTCACGAACGAGGCATAATATCGATTATATCCCTACATTATAATCAACTACCCTTCCCTAACAATATCTCAATTAATCTCACAGCGGGAACATGCAAAAAAGAATATTTCGAAAGTTTCATTGTACTCTAACAAATTACTTTTCACCCACTACGTGCTTTATTATCGCGAAACATCTGGACATTCCCCCTCTAATACACTAACACCCGATGCTAAAGTGTTATTTATTACACACTAGTGCTTTACACTCGATGGCGTCTGCGTAGATTTGGGAGCATTCGATGTAGAGATTGTTTGGTGGAAAGAGCGACACAATTTTGAAAGGAAATAGGAAGTCATAACTTAGTTTAGCTCTCAGAACATAGAGTATGTGTGAACATAGGGTAAACCTTGTAACAATCCAATGGGCTGGTTGATCTGTCTTACGAACATCTACTTTACAACTACAACACCATAAAATGAATTTTTTTTTTACAAATTACCATCATTATTTTATCACACTATTCCATGTCGTCGAACATTTCAGTAAAATCAAAATCAAACTAATAAAAGATCATCAATTCAGCTCTATGTGTAAACTCAAAAAATAGATGTACAGCCTGAAACACTATTGCATATTTAATAACATTTGACAAAAAATGTACCGATGCAAAACTAATACATTTAACACGGTATGCCGAGGGGAGTCAAACATCGGAAAAAGTGACATCACAAAGTGCATTATGTGAGTGAGGAAATCTGCCGAAACATGTATTATTAAATTTGCACACGACTCTTTTACGGGCAGATTTTCTTCGACGACTCTCCCCGTTTTCTCTTTGATGAAAATTGGGGAAATAAATGTAAACTGATGTAAGGGGAAGCGTCTTTATAGAAAGAGTTTGTTTTAACTTAAACGATGTTGTTGGTTTTTATCTTGGGTTACAATTTTAATAGGGTTTTTAAATTTTCGATAATTTGTTATAAATTTTTAAATCTATGAAGAAAAATCTTTGAATCCACTATTTTTTAAAGTTTTCTGTAGTTTTTCTTACCGGTGGTAATTTTGTGAGGAACATAACTTTTTAAAGGTTAGCAGCGGATAGGAAGCCACTCCCGTCTTGGCTGCAGGTTGTTCGAAAGAGATACCGCGGCCTCGGCACAAAGGCTAAGAAGGAACATAGGTGGTTCTTAGTCAGTAGAAGTCTGACACTCCCTTCCGCTCTGTTCAGAGCGGGTTATTTGATGATTTCCCAACCCCAAAAAAAAAAGCCTCTGTCAAGTTATTTGAGGAAAAACCAATAAAACATGAACTATTATTAAAACTGTTTTCAATATTTTACTTTATATAATATTCAACGTGAACTGGACTACACGTGCCGTAAATGTTCGATATTCACGTTAAAGCTAAATATAGTAACGAATTAGCTTTGAGCTATAATCTGTTTATTCCTGGAAGTACTTATTCATTTTCAAACATGGTTTTATTAGCTTAACTTAATAAATAGAACGAACAAACAACACGATTAAATACGATGGTTGGTGTATTATTAGATACACCTCTGCCTAATCCTGCGGGGATTATAGACGTGATTATGTAATGTAACTTAATAAATCTGAAAGTAACATATAACATAACATATGTATAACATAACATTTGTATTTTAAAATATGATCAACGGTTTCTTACAGGCTATTTCAGTATTTATTTATGTCCAATTTCAGTCAATTCTCAAACCGGTACGGACGAAAGCTACAGTGACAGCTTTGGAGACAGAAAACCTCCATACAAATTCAAAATCAAGTATCAGCAGCTGTCGGGGCTGTGGGTTATTTGAAAGTGATACCGCAGCCTCAGACATAAAGAGCTAAAAAGGACCATGGGTGGTTTTTCGTCAGTAGAAGTCTGAAACTCCCTACCGCTCAAAAGAAGTATCAGCAGCTTGTCTGCAATTATTTGTCTATAAGTTCCTACCAATTTGACTGATCTTTTAGTAATTACAAATCTCGTTTACGTTTGTGACGAATTACTGTCTCACTATGAAAAAGTATCAACAACCAACTGAAACAAACTCTGAGATCTCTTTCAAAGTTCAGATTCAGAACAATCTAGTTCAAGCCATGCAGACAAATGTTTGAGATGGTATTTCGAAGAAAGAATCACCATTTGAAGATTCGCTCCGGTTCAGCGAGCTTTAGCCCACAAACTTAAAAGTACTTGACTCTTAGTCGGAGCCCAAATATGTACTCCTACAGGGTACAAGAAGGGTCTACACTAAATACTAAAGTAAAACAACAAGCTAACAACACAAAGTTGAAAAGCTTATACCAAAGAAAATACATGTAAGAAATAAGTACACTGAAACACGAAACATTTGAGACGCTGAAAACGAAACAATTCTTTGTACTTATTCCAGTCAACATCGTATTAGTTGCAGATGCCTATAAATTGCAGACATTAGACATTTAACTTGTGGCATGTAGCGAACTCAGACCGCGTTAGTATAGTACAAGAACACGTAAAAAGTTTAACGTTCTAAGGTTTTGTCTGCTTCAAACGTTTGAAGTATTTAGTACAAGGATGTCTATTGATAAGCTAAACAAAATCTAGTTTTAAACGAGAATATTAATTCAATCTTCTGATCTATTGGTAGCGTGACACTAAATGTCCCACCCACTTCTCGAGTCTTGAAGCAACTTTTAGCTAGGTGTTCAACTCTTGAGAGCCGTGTAGTCATCGCCCACACTTCGATAATTACACTGAAATATTACGCTATTAGGTACAAGAACTAGGGCTGCGGGTTGTTCGAAAGAGATACCGCGGCTGTGGACACAAAGGGCTAAGAAGGAATATGGGTGGTTTTTACTCCCTTCCGCTTCGCCCAGATCGGGAGGAGTAATTTGATGATAATATCCTAGTCACAAAAAAAGAAAAAAAAAGAACTTATCTTAAAATCTAAACACAAGTACCATTTAACAGACTCACCTCCAATGTCCTCTAAAATAAATAGAAACCAAGACATCATTTGCGGCAAGATATCTTATCGAATACTTAAAGCAACACCGCTGAGCCATAACTTTGCTCGGTGGTGTAAAGAACGCAAAGCAATCTCTATAAATCGAAGTTATCTTCATAAATATCCGTTGACCCGCAGCAGGAGTTCTTAAATTGATTCTACGTGATACGGAATACGAAAAGCATCTATATTGATTCCACTTCAGGCCGTGGCCAAACTGTGGGGTGACGCGTGAAATGTTTTAATAACATGGAAAGTCTAGGAGTTTTTATTGGAACACTTTTTTCATATTGAAATATTTATTTGAGGGTGGTATCTAGCCTATTGGTATGTAGGAAGGTTAGGCATTTTTTACGCAACTACTTAAAAATGAGTCTGATTTTGTGTGTTTTTCTCAGAATTTGATTTACAAGTTAAAAAGTGCTATTGGGTTGGGGACCCAATAGCACTTTTTGCCCAACCCGGGAATCGAACCGAGGACGTCACGCTCAGCAGTCGCGCTAACTAACACGAGACCAACGGGGCATTTTTGATAATTAATATAGAATAGTGATGAGATGGTGTGACGACTAGATCTTGTTTACGGGGTGAACATGGGGGCAGAGTGGTAAGGAGTGTCAGACTTACTGACTAAAAACCCCCCATGTTCCTTCTTAGCCCTTATGCCGAGGCTGCAGTAGTTACATAACATTACCTAAGAAACGTGTCTACCTAAAATAAACGAATAGTGATTTGACAGAAACAGGTTCTATATAATGAGCCGCAGTGTGGGCGATGGATTTATAATATCTATCATTAGAAAATACTAGTTTAAGTAAGCCAGATTGCTTAAGACAGAGAAGGAGTAAGGGGAGTATTTTGCCCAGCAATGAATGGGACACTTGACAAGCTAGCAGACAACAAAGGAATAAATGAAGCTATGCATGTAGATAGAATGCCTAGCTGCTGGATGCGAGACGCACGGGACGCGTAATGTGGTGTCACCAGCCCCCGTAGCATGGCGATTCTATCTCTATTCTACCAAGAATAGACAAAGATTTTTCCATACAATTTGACATGAAACCTTGCTACAATCTGTCATTTTGTCGATTCTTCTATCGACAAAACCCGTTTCTTCGGTGGTCATGCTAAGCCAGCTGGGGGAGGCCTATGTCTAGTAGTGGACGTCTTTTGGCTGAAATGATGAATGATGATGATGATATGGATATGACATGTTCCAAATAAGTAGGACAGCTTAACACTAAAGTAGTTAAAGAAATGATTTGTTTGTAATGTTAATAGAAGTCATGTTCATTTTTCAATCCACAAAGAAATCCTTGTGCTTGAACAAACACGTGGACGATTAGAAGCTCGTTAAGCATGGCTTTCTCGTCCACTATTGACCCACAAGTACCATTTATTAAACTAAGCGATTCCTGCCTCTAATGAAATATTTACACGATAGCGTTTAATCACGCCTACTCACACAACTTGCTTTACACGCCCACAACAGCCTTGAACCTTTAGTAATAGTAAGATATAAATAAGGTTAACTTTGAAGAAAAGTTAAGGTTTTTAGTTTTGTTTTACCGTAGGAAAACTCTGAGAACAACCAAAAAAAACCTTTTGATGAAATACATGATCTAAAATTAAGTGGCCTGCCGTGATTGTTTCTCAACCTCTTCAGAAACAGTCGCTCGATGAAATAACTATTCTGTGTTTTGTGGTTCTTTTTTTTCTTTTTGTAGCATGTACTGTCCCACAGCTGGGCAAAGACCTCTCCTGTTCATTTCTTTGTTTTAATAAAAAAAAACATTTAATTAAAAGAAGGTTCCGTGACTGGTTCGTGGAGGCATGGGAAAAGAGCATATATAAGGAATTGGGGAGGCCTTTGCCCAGCAATGGAACACACAAGGCTCTAAAAATAAATTATATTTAAATAGCAACATGACGATTATCATGTGTTGTATGTATAAATGATTTATGCCCGGTTGCTGAAGTCCTCAGATAACTTCCCACTAACTATTGGTTCAATAACGTAAAGCATAAGTTAAACGTCGGTCAACTATCACTGCGTTTCTGAATACGAAACGCAGCTCTCAATAACTATCCAACCGATAAGTAGTTCCTTAGTTGCCGATAGATGGCTCTGTTTACGAGAGCGCGTCTAAAATTTATTTTATTAGTTGAATTCGTCTTTATTACCGGTTTAATTTATTAAATATATTTTTTTAAATATAAATTAGTGGCTTAATAATGTTTTATTAAAAAAATGGTTTAAAAAAGTGGTGGCGGAAATTCGAAATTCAGTAACGAAAATATTTTCAACCAGGTTGCTATGGTTACGGAAAATAACAAGGTTGTCAACTGAGGTTGTCAAATTAAATAATTAATTATTTGCATAAGTTTATAAAAAATGCTATGAATAAAATAAAATAAAATAAAATAGTGACCGGGGTTCATTGCAAACAGATGTGTCTTAACAGTTATGGAACCGATAAACGCCCAAAATTGGTCAGTTAAGTCAATCTCAGTTTAAACGGAGATTCTCTTACATCGCGGTGTTCAGAAACGCACTTTCACAAGTTATCGAACCAATAACGCAAATGAATAGATAAACCACCGTTAAAAGTGCCTCAGAAACCGGGCATGAGATCTGCAAAATTACACAACGTATTTTAATGCTCATTCCAATTTCAAGAATTAATTATGGAAGGTTTATGTTATAATTGTATAATTATCGTGCCCTTACTTCAAAACCCAACTAACTGCACAAAATGTAGTTTCGAGAAAATCGTGTTTAAAGGTTCGAATCGTAAAAATTCTATTAAAATACTTGATAAAGAGGTGAGTACGTGTATTTTGATTTCTTATTGTATTCATTATTCGGGTGGTGAAGGAACAATTGCTTAATTCTCAAAACAAGTAGGAAAAATTAAGGATTGGCTTGATAAATGCTACAGATTAGTGGTTTTTCCTGTAGTCGCAATGTTTTCTTATGTTTTGAAGAATAGAGTTTAGACAGCAGTTTTTTTATGAATTTAATTAAACGAAATATTTATGTTCACCTAATGGGTAATTGCTAATACTAAGTAGAAATATTTAGTCTCATTACTCTGTTATTAAATTGTTATTGTTAATTTAACGTGAATCATGACAAAACCACTTAAACGCAGATAGAATGTTTTTCCTGGCGAGAAAATTTGCTTACTGTGCAAAAACATTGCTTTAACCGACACTTACTGGGTTTTGTCTGTTCTTTATTTAAAAAATCTCCTGATAAGTTACCTTAGCTAAAAGCTAAATCCAGAACGGAGCGTCATCTCGGATAACGGGTTTTACCAGTATGTAGATCTTGAAAAGGAGATTCTAACGGTATTTGTAACTCATTTTTGCCCATAAGTGACTTTAGTTGGTTTTCGCTTTAAGGGCACGATATGTGAATAATTCATCAGTTGCCTGTATTAGATAATTTTATTTTCTAGACATCACACGTTAAAGAAGTAGGGATCTCAGGTAAACGTTTTAACTAGAAGGAAATTGATTGTTTATAGTTGCTTTAAGCTGTTCAAATGCAATCCGCTTTGGTCTATCAAACTCAAGAAAGTTGGCCGTTGCTATAATAGTGTTTTTGATAGATCTGCACTAAAGTCTTCTAAGTACTAAACACTATAGTATTCTAGGCTGGTTACCGACGTAGGAAAACGACCGTAAAATGAATAATAATGATCGAAATTCCAAATAAAACCTCAAATACACATGTGAAAGTATATAGGTCTTTAATATAATAAAATATAACTCTTACCTCCTCTGACCCAGTGCAATATTATTATCCAAAAATAATGAATTCCGTTACTGAAATACTATTTCATAGATAAACTATTAAAAATCGCACAGTAACCAATCAATCAAATCAAAGATATAACCAACAGAAATCCAAGCAAAAATCTTAAACATTAATCTTTCCCTCAATAGAAATCATACACGATCACGGCATTCGGGTACACGTACGCTCCCTGAATACGCACCGAGAGTGGCTCTACCCACCTCGGTCCGTCCCTACCTCCGCGTGATGGGGGCACTGTGACGGGAATCGGAAATAGGATCCGAATGTTTTGTGGTTATTCCGATTGAACCCTGAAAGGGGTACGTACACTTGAAATTTCAAACCGATCCACGACCAGTTTTCTCGTTAAACATAGAAGGTATTCCCGCAGGTAAAAGGTTCTTTTCTTTCCCGAATGAAAGGACGAGTGGGTTTTAGTTAACTTTGGCAGGTTTATTTATGGTAGCGTATAATAAAAAAGAAAACTAATTTTGGGTAAAGTAATAAACATTGCTCCCTTTTTAGGATTCCACTGCAGATGTGGGTTAGATAGGATATTGTATGATATTCGGACATGTGTTTTCTGTACAGATTTGCGTTTTATTAGTTCATTTGGGTACTGTTTCTTTGTTCAATTCCAGAGAAAATTTATCTTAGTTATAAAGGACAAAGACCTTTTTTGATGTGAAACATCTATACACGCCTGTCCAGTAAAACCGACACATATACCGTGACAGAAGAGACGCTGTCATAGCGTGATGCCTCCTCTATGCCACGTAAAATACCTAGTCCCATTAGAGTAAGGTTTGTTTTGGAACTGTTGTTGGTCTATATATTCCGTTTTCGAGAGATCACGCTACTTAATTAGTCATGTAGTTAGGTCGTATGCAGATTTGATCGATGGATATCAATAAAAGAAAATACATAAATGTAATCATCATCTGCCTAGCCTTTTTTATTTCTAATTAAACAAAATATTAATCCACATCCATTCGTCATACTCCAGTATCCATTGATGAAATAATCTACTATGAATAATTTCCGCCACGGCTGCCAAAAATCTTTTATGAGTAACCGAATAATACGCAATTGATATTCTGACTCGTAAAATCATTTATCGTGCATAAAACAATCCATGGCTAAGACAACCAGAAGTTATGACGTCCCACAACAGCTGTGAATGGTACCTAAATAAATAGCTACAAATGCCATCAGTAAATAATGTTGTTGACACAAGGCTGCCTGGGTATTATTGATGAGGATAATTTATCGCATTCGCCCCATGTTCTAAGGGAAAGGCGAATGAAATCACGAAAGTACCACCCTAAAATTTATGATCCCCTCTGAACCTTTGATGACTACTAATTTTTCAAAGGCACCAAACGAAAAAATTGACAGCTAAGAACTTTCTTTACCTACTTCGCCGACGAGGTATAAATTATTAATTGTACCCGATTTTATATAGGGTAACGTGATTGATGACATTGGGGAAATCGATGATAATAGCAGTAAGTCAACCACCAAGCTGAAAGTTATTGCTTTACTATGTCTTTAAGTATAGGTACAAGCATGAATTATGGGCCAATATAGAAAAGGAAAAATAAACTGCCTTTTTCGGATTTATTTAACAACCATAGTTTCCATAAAAGACCCCTCAATAAAAGTTAGTACCTTGTCACTTGACACTTTGGATTTTAGTTAATCTAAAAACTTCAAAGATTTTAGTAAATCTAAATTGTTCAAGGATTTTAGTAAAAAATATTATTTTTTTAAATATACCTACCTTGTTTTCTAAAAATAATGTTTGTCCTATGCTGGGGCAATGCCTACCTGCCACTTTGGTGTATATTAATATAAGTTTTGATTTTGATTTTCTGGTACGGTAGATGTAAGAATTAACATCAGTCGTCTGAAAAAAGTTTTTTAATCAAACAGCTAAAACTTAAAATATTTTAAAGCTCACATCTTCTTGTTCATATTTATCCCAGCTTTCCAAACCTTTCTAATACCCCAAACCAAAACAAACAATCGCTGATCCACATTCCAACAAAATAATCCGAACACATACTCGTATAAACCAGATTCCTCCTAATAAAACAGATCAAATGATTAGTATAATCAGATTGATCCGTCTAATACCGCGGAGCAGAACTCTCGACTGTCGAACGCCAATCTCTCCTGCACCGAATGGACAACCGGGATGTAGAAACCAATTTTCCTATCGACTAGGTAAGTAGGTAAATACGTAATTTCATGGTGCATTAAGCTTCAAGTAGATCATATAGCGGTCTGTCTCCCAATTTACATTTGTTGTGTTGTCGTGTTCGAAGACAATTTACTTGGATTTATTTTTAGATTCGGTTAGGGACGCTTTGAAAGAGCTGAACACATTTAATCTACATAGATAATAGATTGGGAGGTAGATAATAATGCTAGTTACATTAGTGGGATCGAGGACATTTTGGCCAAACTATACTAGTACTCGTATCGCTACTTCGTAGTGGGATTTTTATTTGATTTTATAACTATCTGTCAAAAAACAACCGACTTCAAAAGACTGTATTTCGTTACTCCGAAGTTCGAAATACCGAAGTACGGTATACAGAAAGTTTGTGAGTCCGAATTACGTTAGTCAGAATGTACGCTATGACGAAGTACGGTATTCAGAATGTTCGTTACTCCGATGTACGTTACTTCGAAAGTTTGCTACTACGAAGTACTGTATGCAGAATGTACATTATCGCGAAGTACGGAACTCCGAAAGTTTGCTATGACCAATTACTCAATAATAATTGAGAATATTCCTCATTAGAGAGTATTTTGAATTAGTCAAGTATAAATGATGATTATTGTGCAAATAGGTTTTACAAGTCAGTAATTCTCAATTATTATTGAGTAATTGGTCATAGCAAACTTTCGGAGTTCCGTACTTCGCGATAGTGTACATTCTGAATACAGTATTTCGTAGTAGCAAACTTTCGAAGTATCGTACATCGGAGTGACGAACATTCTGAGTACAGTACTTCGAAGTAGCAAACTTTCGGAGTAACGTACATCGGAGTAACGAACATTCTGAATACCGTACTTCGTCATAGCGTACATTCTGACTAACGTAATTCGGACTCACAAACTTTCTGTATACCGTACTTCGGTATTTCGAACTTCGGAGTAACGAAATACAGTCACTTCAAAAACACCAAAAAGTAAAAAATAAACTTCAGAAGAAAAATCTGCTTCTGAAGTCGGTGACTTTTGTTTGTTTGACTTCATGTTTTTGCCACCGACTTCAGAAGCAGATTTTTCTTCTGAAGTTTATTTTTTTACTTTTTGGTGTTTTTGAAGTCGGTTGTTTTTTTTGCAAAAAAGTTTTTTAATTTTAAGTTGTAATAAGTACCTATATATTATATATATTTATATATCCTATACAAATATTTATTATGCATTTAACATTCAATCAAGAAACCTAACCCTTAACCTTCAAGATTCAACTATTTTTGTTGCTTTCAACTCTTAACCGTTGAGGAGTGGTACTACTCCTCAACGGTTAAGAGCTTGAAGACAAGTGATGACTGCTAGATGCGAATACTTGAATAGCGTCAGAAAAAGCACGAAACACGTCATACGTGTCTATGTAATTCAAATATAACAACTAAAAAAATGTGTATTGTACACATCTGCATACCCCCTCAGAGCATACAGGCGTGATGTTACGTCATGATAATGTATATTCAATAAACATCCAAGCGATTCCAGCAATTACGACAGATTTGCCGTCTATTTTTGAAGAGTTCCATTGTATATCTCCGAAGATCAGCACCAGATCTTCACCAAATTAAAATGGGACCACCTCAGGAGTATACTCTTTCAAATAAAAAAAGAATTTTGAGAATCGGTCCACAAATGGGGGAGAAATCAGGTAACCTACATAAAAAAAAAAAAAAAAAAAAAAATACATGCACACGAACATATAACCTCCTCCTTTTTCGAAGTCGGTTAAAAAGGACATACAATGTTCTTACAATTCTCTTCGGGGGTCATAAAAGATAATTATTTGGTATAGTAAAAAACTGGCATAACGATGAAACTGATTTGACCGGAAACCAGCTCCTATATACCTAATCGAGATAAGGCTAGGCATGTTCTGATTAACACAACCTTTGAGCACAGTTTTAAGACAGCATAGGGCATCACTTGTGTCACTTGTTTTTTATACTTTAAAAGGAAACACAAAACCAGTTCCCTTACTTAGTAAATAAATAAAGTACACAAGTACCATACATGTATACTAACGTGAAGATGCATAGTTAAGAAACTTCGAGGCGCGAGTTAAGAAGAACTTCAAACAAAATCAAAGTGTAATGCTGTCGTTAACATCTGTTAGAGCCGACGTGATAACAGTTTTCTCCTGAATATTGAGAAGTGAGATTGATAACGATTGAATGAAACTGTGAAACGTTGACGACAGGGTTTAATCCAGTGATTTTTTTTTCTAAATCCTCTTGATTTTGCATTTGTGGGTACATATTTTTTTTTATTATTTAAATTTACAATATTATTCAATACCGGCGCGCGGCGTGGCGATCTGGACTCATTCTTAACGGATTGGATGGAGAAGGGAAATTAACCTTCGGCATGCCTGGTAGGATCCGTCAGACCCACCTGTGTACATAAACCATTGTATTTCCTTTAAATTCGAATTTTTCGCCTAACCGCACTTAGTAGCTAGCCGTTATGAATTGCTAGGCACCCGCAGCCCACTAACTGAGACCAGAACGCACTCTCGTGGTAGTAGGATGTGCGTATAGTTTTCCAATGTGCAATTTCCTTTCGGACCAGAACTCTGGAAAATGTTTAAAGACTGAATATTCTTTAGTTATTTATAAGTACATAGAAGTGCCTCATATGTTTATATAGTCTGATTGAGATCTCTTTAGTTTTTAATAAGTAAAGTGTGTATAAGAGTAACTAAGTTTAAAACGATTTAAAAACACTACTTAAGTTTATTTGGCATTATAATTATTATAAGTTGGTGATTTGCAATATTTATTTTATTTTATTTTCTAACATACGATACTATGTACATATGTTTACTAGAGGTCTAGTAAACATATGTACATTTAAATAACTTATTTATCAATAAATATTTTAGAATTTACAAGTTAAAAATCCGGGTCTGCTAAATCCACCAGGCATACCGTGTAACTTTTAGTCACCAGATATGCCGAAGGTTAAAAAAAAAATTGGGATGCTATGGGCAAGACTTTTGCCCAGCACTCAGCAGTGGGACATTGTAGCCTAAAGAAAAAAAACTTCATACCGTCTAATGAGTTTTAAAAATAGCCACACTATGTCATTGATAAGGATTTTTGTCAGATATTATTAGGTACTTTTTATTGCAAATCAACTTCATTATTTTTGAAAAAATGTTTATGTTAAATCCATTATCATTCTAGCAATCAAAGGACTTACTAGTTAATGAAAAATACATCGAGTTGTAAGTAAAAATAAACAAGCAGAAATTGAGCAAGTTATTAACGAGTTTAACTTTCATATTAAGTACAGTACACACGCGCGACACGTGTCGATTTAATTTGACTGCGCTTGGAAGCCTGACGTATGTCGGATGATCCTGAACAGGCCTTTGTAGATAGGCACTTTAATGAGTTACTAAATTGCTATGGCAGATTGAGTGGTTTGTTTGTAAATTAAATGACAAAATGAACAGAAAAGTGTGAATAAAAAATTAAATAATAGAAAGTAACACGTTGCTGACTTAAAAAGAACCATCTCATTTGTTAATACCCTTTAGGTTCAAAACGACCACTTCCCAAAATGGTAATTCCCTAAAGTCTATTTCCCATTTCGTCCACTTTCCCAAAATATCCACCCAAAACGTCTAGTTCATATACGTCAGAAAATTTAAACAAAATATAGGGAAACCTAAGTTTCCATAATTATACGAGTATACCGTAATTCAGTGTTCCGAATTTAGACTTAAAAGAGTATTCCGGAATCAACTTTAGTACTTGACCCCTTGATTTTTTGGTTGCTGTTAATTCATCAAATGACTCCTCTTGCTCTTCGGTGGAGCAGAAGGGAGTGTCAGACAACCCATCTCTTTCAAACAACCCGCAGTCCCGACGGGCGTATTGCTATCAGCTGAGTGCATAATATAGACAATGTATCCACTGAAGTAAAATAGGTTATTGTGATGAACAGCTGACGTAATCAATATGTCAGTGTTCTAGTATCGCATGGATGTTCTGGCGCGTGAACGGCATTTCCTGGAGCTCGCTGCTAGTTAGCATTTTGGGATATTACCTAATTAATATGATCCAATTCATATTAAATAATTTATGAGATAAGATAGTGAAAACGTTCGCCCCGATTATGTGCTAAGGGATCTCATTATATAACTCTTCTCAACTATGTTGGGGTTGGTTTCAATCTAACTGGATGCAGCTGAATACCAGTCTTTTACATGAAACGACTGCTAAGGAATCTATGTCAGACTATTATATCTTCTTTTCGAAAGAATAGAGAGACAAAATTATTTGAATCGGGCAACTAGTGACAACTAGAATCTAGGGTCACTTTCGGACACTCAATGTTAAAGACTTGTGATAGATGTAGTTGATTTGAGGCTCTCTGTATGGTGTCGGACGCAAAGAATAGCACCATCCCCTATCTTCCCGTGGGTGTCGTATAGAGGCGACTAAGGGATGTATTAGAGAATGGGCAGCAGCGTTCTCTGTGCTTTTTGTATCGACCGTACTGCGATCGCCAACCCGCCTGCCAAGCGTGGCGATTATGGCAAACCCCCCCTAAGCAAAAATTACACTTAGGGGAGGCCTATGTCCAGCAGTGGACGTCTTTCGGCTGAAATGATGAATGATGATTTGAGGTATTTTGTGATAAGGCTAACAATTATTATCCTAAAGTAAGAGATTTGGCATTCAGTTCTTTAACAAATCGACAACAACAACTACTATTAAATTACCTTTTCCAAATTGACGTTAATATTGTTATCTTTATTGTATTTAGAAGATTAAAAAACCAAACGAATGATACTTTCGTGTGATTACCATACCAAAAAGGTTTTCCATCACATCTATTTTACTTAAAAAAAGGACCTATAATATTTACTAGTAAAAGTCATACAAGTTCCTGAAATAAACCTTTATTTAATCTTATCGTCGAAAATCATTACAATATAATTCGCATCCGTCCGTCGGGAATCGTAGCTCTTCGTGATTACCGTGTCGTACTCAAAAGTGGTATTAATTGAAAATGAAATGATCAGACTCTCATGACATGTGCAACTGTACTGCCTTCGCTACTACCATTAATTTTTAATTGGAGAGCAAATATTTTGTATTAAGTTCGACATTTCTTACAGAAATGTTTTTTATTTAACTGTGAGTAATTTTATTGGTTGTTGGAGGTAGGCAGTTTGAATTTTGATTGAACATACGTAACACATATTCAGAGGTGCACGGTAGGCGCCAGGACGTATTGTAATCCGCAATATATAATATGCTTACATGATACTAACACAAATACAAAGAAAGTAAAACACTGATAAATAACAGACAGAACTATATCTAATATTTTGCAAGTCTCGTAACCCTCGCACCTCTCACCTCGCTTATTGCAGAACTAGCTGACTCACGCAACTTCGTCTGCGTCACATAAATATGGCTTATAATATAACCTTTCTCGATATTTCGACTATCCGACATAAATTAATCTAAATCGTAACAAACAAAAAATCTTATCTTTCTTCTTTATTATAATAGTTTAGATGGTTTAGATTAGCTTAGATTATATTAAAGTGTGAATTACTATAGGTATCTCTTACTGATACATATACGATAACACTCTGTACTTGTAAACATTATGATGCAGTAAATATTTTGAATTTGAATTTCCCGGAAAGAATCTCCCTACATTGCGACGCGCGAATTATTTTGCCACGCGGATATTTTTACATTGCGATATCTTCTAAGATATTTGTTTAAACTGTTTAGAGTAAAGGGCACAAATATTTTATATTAAATTTTCCTTCTAACAAACACATTTATTTAGATATAGATTAATACCATATGGGTTAAATAAGCTTCGCAAAAAATAATTATTTTTAACCTAACAGTTTAATAGTAAAAAAAGGTTACAGTGAGTCAATCTTAAAAGATAGATATATGCTGTTGCGGACTTTTTTTTAGAACTTTTAAAGTGGAACAATTCCTTCATACATGATATTAGCGTAACTTAAACCGTTTTCGCAGCGCACGCAGCGGAAGTTCTCAAAAAGGAAATACCTTTTCCCGTTTTTGTAACATTTTTCATTTATGCTCAGCTCCTATTAGCCGTAGCGTGATGTTATATAGCCTATAGCCTTCCTCGATAAATGGACTAATCAACACAAAAATAATTTTAAAATTCCAACCAGCAGTTCCTGAGTTTACCGCGTTCAAACAAACAAACAAACTCTTCAGCTTTATAATATTAGTATAGATATAGTGCGGGGTGGCGACCAGGGCCACTGACTTCTTGTAACGACTGTCAAACATCTACAAATGCCGCCGGTACAAAGCCTTAACGTGTTTTCCGGAGCATGGAGGAAACTCGGTTTGTAATGGGTGGTTTCACCCACAGACCAACTTATGGACCTACTACACGCACGCACTTCCCCACAGTTTTGCCTGCGGGATTACGCGGCGCACACAGTACATCGCGCGTGTGGTTTGTAATGGTAATACAGTTTTACCAACCATACGCGCGATGTACTGTGAAGTGTGAACGAAAACTGTGGGGAAGTGCGTGCGTGTAGTAGGCCCATTAGACAAGCGCCGCTGAACCTTTTTTTTTTGGAACGTGAGAAAGCATCGAATGACTCCTCCCGCTCTGGGCAGAGCGGTCGAGAGTGTCACGCTTCTACTCATGTTGCTGAAATCTCTTTGAGGCGCGCGTGGAACACAAACGCACCGTCATCGTCATAGGACGGGTGGACGGTGAGCTAGCCCATTACTCATCGTCCACAGGCCCGCACCTACGGTGACCGGAAGCCATCACGTGGCTCCCATTTCTTCAAAGATGGATCCAATACCTGTTTTAATGTAACCGCGAGCTCCTGTATCTCAGAATTACTATATTAACAAAACTCATAACGCTTATATTCAACTTTTGATAGATTTGATAACAAGAAGACAGTAAGTTATGACTGCTGGCAGACAGATAAATGTTGCCGCGTTGCCAAACTCTTGGCACGCCAGACGTACAAACGTACAAACCTAGTTATTACCAGTGAAACAACCGGGCGCACGATTTTGTTTGCCCAATTTGGATTATCCCGACTGACTGCTGATTGGGCAGTTTAGGCTTTAGATTTAAGTATGAAAACTTTGGATTGGTTCAGTTCAGCAGACTGTATTTCATTTTAGACAGATTTATTTCATTACAGGTTAGTTTTATTAGGCTTCTGAGGTATAAATAATCATATTGTGTGTGGGACTGCCTTGTTGGGCCAGTGGTCGCAAGCGGAACTGCTAAGCAAGAGGTCTTGGATTCAATTCCCGGATCGGGCAAAATGTTATTGAGTGTTTACATCAGAATTTTCTAAGTAACAGCCAGCAGCAGCAGCCACAGCGAGTCTGGATTTGTGCCCGGCTTATGGCAATATGCCATTATATACCATTATTATACTCCAATTCAACAGTAATTTCAAACAATATTATTCGTACTGAAATGGCACGCTGAAACTTTAATCCCATTTGAATCACATTATAGGAATGCATTAACTCTCCTGAGTATTCACAACACGTTCCTTTTCAATTATCCCTATTACTGCAGAACTCATTTATTCAACTTATCGATTAACAATTCAAGTGAAATAAATTCGACATTTACACAAAGGGGTACTAGGAATGCCCGAGGCGACAGAAGTGACGTTCGAGCGCGCCTGTGACGCGTGTCGGCTACGGGGTGCTACGAGCCGCTACGAGCCGCTACGAGGAGCTACGAGGTGCTACGAGCCAAGCATACGAATGACTACATCGACAATCCGTAGCGACTTGTCTAACACAACTAAATTGAATTTAATCAATTAGAAATTGGTTTAAACTGATGTTTGGACTTCAAGAAACGGCTGGTCCGCTGTTAGAATTTCAATATTAATCTAGCGTGACTAAGAATTATTGTTTCCAGTTGGTTTGACTCCAAATAAATCATGGTGAAGAGACGATTAAATTTTAAGTGTGGAGTTATAAATTAAGCACATTTACACTACATGTCATGGTAAATAAATTGTAACTAGTGCTCGGATATTTTACACAAATTAATTTTAAACGTTCCGCGATAATTTATGAGCTGATGTGTGTTTATTTATTTTATCTAGCAGCTTGCCGCCGGCGTAAAACACGCATGAAGCACCTACATCCCTACAGATTTATCAAAAATCATCCCTAATTGGTTGTGAAATCTACATTTAAGAACAATGACGGAATTAACTGCGTAATACGAGAATAATTATTAATATTGTATTTTGATACTGGCCGAAACATTCAGTTATTTCAGCAACTACCGTTTTCATCTGCCTAGCCTTTTCCCAACTATATTGGGGTCGGCTTCCAGTCTAACCGGTTGCAGCTGAATACCAGTACTTTACATACAGCGACTGCCTATCTGACCTCCACAACCCAGTTAATACTAGGTAATACGGAAAAGGTAAGTGGTAAGTCTGGATGTCAGAATTTCAGGTCACTGACTACCTGTAACGACTACCAAAGATCTATATATGACAGCCGGGACCAACAGCTTAACGTGCTTTCCGAGGCACGGAGAAAACTCGGTATGTCGGGTGGTCACCCATCCACAGACCGACCTAGGCAAGCACAGCTTTACCTAAAGATCGACCTGAGTGGCAGTTCTTATTAACCCACGAGCTCTTCAGCAACTACCGTTATGCCTATTAAAACACTTGAATTGGTTACTCAGGATTCTGTACTTCTATAATGCTAACGTATATCATACTACAATGCCGACATAATTATAGAGCAGCAGTGGTCCAGTAGCTCTATTTTATGAGTAGGAGGTCGTGGGTTCGAACATTACATTACTTTGTGAAATTTATTTCATCATCGCAGCTCTCAAAACAGTGAAGGAAAATATCGTAAGGAAACAGAAATGTCCTAGAACTAAAAATTCCGCGTAGCTGATAATAGTCCATTCCCTCTCGCAGAGAAGAGGCCCGCGTCACAGCAGTGTGAACATTACAAGCTGATTATGCATTCCAGCATTTACCCATATCTTTAAAACAACGCTCTTATATGTTGTCGTACAGTATATTATTATTATATCCCAAACAAAAAGAAACCTCACACGTTAGCAATCATAAGCATCATTCGTACACACATTCACATCACATATGTACAAACATATAGGTACGAACACAACAAACATACGTTCAAAGTTATACATGAAACAAGCGTTAGTATGCCGAGACAAAGAAACGGTAAATATGTGCGGCACTGAATAATGAATATCTCGGGATGTCGTCGGTAACGCTTTTGTTATAAAGCTGCGCCTATACGGGCGATTTTGTTGGCAACTGTCTGGCAACTGTTGGCGCAGGTATAATAACTTTTTTTTATTTTAAACTAGCGGACGTCCCACGGTTTCACCCGCGTATTTCCCGTTCCCGTGGGAATACATGGATAAAAAGTAGCCTATGTTACTCAGGGTGAATGTATCTTTCTAACGGTAAAAGAAATCGGTGCAGTAGTTTTTGAGTTTATTCATTACAAACATACACACAAACATACAAATCTTTCCTCTTTATAATATTAGTGTAGATACTAGTGTAGATTAGTGTAGATAATTAGAAATAGATTCTCCACAGACTTATCCTAAGAACAGAAATATGGTCACTTAAGATACAGTCGAACTGGTACGTATAGATTCCGACCTGTGTCCACAGCTGCTTCAATTTTGAAACACGCTTTGATTAGCTTCACTTGTAACTAAATATGTAAGCAATTAGAAGTAAAATTTGTCCCACATACCGTTTCCCGATTGAGCTCACATTTAGCATACATGTTTAGTTCGAATAGTAATGTATGGTTAGCTAAGTGAGTCACTCTAAATGCAATAGGTCGGCCTCCCAAAGATGGCAGACTAGTTATTTTTCGCTATATAGATTATGAGAAATAAAATGACGTCCTTTTTTTTAACTATAATATTTTGACACGCCATTTTTACCTTAATGCAACCTAAAAAATAGGAATATGACTTCTTTAAGCATGTATTAGACGACATGTAACTTATTCACTAAAATTGTGCACATAAAGTTGCTCGTTTAATCATACTTTACGCTTTTGTTATAACACGACTGCATACGTTTTGTATGCGTCGGATAACTGATTCCATCTGTCGCTTTGAGAGGCTGGATGGATTGCACTCGCGAAATGTGTGTTTAATTAAAATCGTTTGTTAATCGATGCTGAATAGGAGCTTTAAGGTACAAGGGTTTTTGAATGACCTCGACTGACTGTTTTAGCTTTGATATAACACATAACAGAGGTTTGTAGTTCATGCTCCTCGGGGCTGCAGGTTGTTCGAAAGAGATACCGCGGTCTCGACACAAAGGGCTAAGAAGAAACATGGGTGGTTTTTAGTCAGTAGAAGTCTGACACTCCCTCCTGCTCTGCTCAGAGTGGGACCACCATTGTCTTAGGAGATATTTAATCGTATTGAGTATTTTTAAGCTATTGCATAGCTTCTATCGCCGGCCTTGAGCGTGGAGAGCGAATCCAGAAATTCCGTAACGAAAATATTCAGTATTCAACCAGGTTGCTATGGTTACGGAAAATAACAAGGTTGTCAACTGAGGTTGTCAAATTAAATAATTTATAACCTCACGTGTAAAGGTGTAAAGTTTTTCTGTTTTGTCTCTGCTTTCTCCTTCTAAAATATTCTTACTCGTATAATTTGTGTACAAAGTGTTTTAAATATGAATAAACAAAGTGCATTTATTAATGAAGAAAGTCACGAAAAAATAGTGAAAGATAATGAGTGAGTACTCCTCGAGTACTCTATATACATTCATTTTATTATTATTACGCATCTATCATACGTTTTATTGGTTTTTGTATTACTATTCTGCGAATCGGTCTTAGAAAACGATTCGTTTTCTTATAAAATATCTAAAATAAAATAAATAATTTTCATATTTTTCAATGTTATGACACTTACGTCAGGCTGACAAGCTGTCAATACTTTTTCTTTTAAATTTTCTGTCATAGAGTTTCTTACTAGCTTAGTCTATGAAGGTTACTTTTGATTTACGTAATACACTCGAGAGCAATGAATCCGGGTCACTTAAAGAATGTTAAAAATCTCGGAAACTAAAAATGATAGGTTAATGCAATAAATTGTATTTAATAGACAATGTAATACTCCTTAAATGTAAGTAAAAAAAATATGAGTCACCATACATTTTATTAACACAAAATTACATAAAGAAAAAAATTGCTGATCTCTCCTTAAAACAAAAATAGGAAACATGAAATTTTTGAACTTCATTACGATTTTCTTGAATTTTAATACTTCGTTTTGCCTCCTCGTGCTTCCATTACTGCGTTTACGCGGTTTGGCATGCTGTACACCAAGTTCCTTATACGATTTTGGGGAATATTCTCCCATTCCTCTGTGAGAGCAATTTTGAGCTCACGAAGCGTGATTGGGGGAGGGTTTCGTTGTTTTACGCATCTGCCTAGCTCGTCCCAAGCATGCTCGATCGGGTTGATATCCGAGCTGCGCGCTGGCCACTCCATACGAGTAATGTTCATCTCTTGAAGGTAGTCATTCACAATCCTACCTGTATGAGGTCGGGTATTGTCATGCATAAATATAGCATCCTCACCTAAATTGACCATAAATGGACCAACGTGATCATTGAGGATTTCTTCCACATATCTTTCGCTAGTTAAAGAGCCGTTTTCTATGATCACCAGCTCTGTGCGACTTTCAGAAGAAATTCCGGCCCACACAAGTACAGACCCACCACCGTAGGCTACTTTTTCTTCGATGCATGCTTGCTTGAATCTTTCCCCTGGTCTTCGATACACTCTGTGTCTTCCATCGTGCTTGTAGAGCATAAATTTTGATTCGTTGGAGAACATAACTTTTGACCAATCTTCAATACTCCAATTTACGTGGCTCTGGGCATATCTTAGTCTTGAAATACGATGCCCACGCTCCAGTTTAGGGCCATTTGCAGGTCTAAGGGGTTTTAAGTTAGATTCAGCAAGCCGATGTCTTACTGACCATGCACTTGGGTTACTTCCTCCGAGGCGTCGAAACTGATTTGTGAGTTCAGTTCCTGTGAGAAAGCGATTTCGAAGCATGGTGTTCACCAAGTATCGGTCTTCTCGTGCTGTGGTACACCTGGTTCTGCCCGTTCCTGGTCTGCGTAGGTTAGAACCAGTTTCTTCGTAACGTCGGAGAACTCTTTGTACTGTTGACAGCAACACACCGACAGTCCTGGCTGTATCGCGCTGACTCCGGCCGGTTTCCAGCATTGTAAGTATTCTGGTGCATTCTTCAGGCGTAAGCGACATAATTTCAGCTTGAATAATGAATATAGAGCACTATCAACATGGTTTATGTACCCACATAAATGACAGATTACAAACAAAAGCAAAACCAAATGCTGTAATTACGTAGTTCCATGTTCGAAAGTGGCCCTTTTTCAAATTTGATTTTTTTATGATATAACTTTACAATAACTAAAAAAGTTTTAATACCTTAATTTAAGGAGTATTGCATTGTCTATTAAATACAATTTATTGCATTAACCTATCATTTTTAGTTTCCGAGATTTTTAACATTCTTTAAGTGACCCGGATTCATTGCTCTCGAGTCATCATCATCATCATTTCAGCCATAAGACGTCCACTGCTGGACATAGGCCTCCCCCAGGCATTTTTGGGGGGGTTTGCCATAATCGCCACGCTTGGCAGGCGGGTTGGCGATCGCAGTATGGTTGTTACAAAGACACAGAGAACGCTGCTGCCCATTCTCTGGTACATCCCTTAGTCGCCTCTTACGACACCCACGGGAAGATATGGGAAGATATGCTCTCGAGTGTATATATATAATTTAAATTCTTTTTTAAAAAAATACTGCTTAAATAAAATAAATAAATAATTATTTGCATAAGTTGATAAAAAATGCTATGCAATAGCTTTACCGCGGCAGTCTCCGAGTGCCACATCAATTTTTTTTTAAATTTATTTTTGATTAGTAGGATGACTAAGATGATGATGATGATAACTCGACTTTTTAGTCAGGTTTAGGTCATATCAGTTCCTCCAAGATATTTTCCTTAATGAGCAGTTGTGATGAAAATAAATTACGTTGGTTAGGTCCCCAATGTAACTTAGCCAGGTGCCTTGGTTGAAACCTTATAACCTCATTACCTTTGACTTATAAAACAGGGCCGTCACGACTGAGCCAACACCGTTAAATCAAAAATAATAGAAATTCATTCAAAAGAGCCAAAAGTGTTTATCAAAAGTATTCGTACTATAATAATTTCATCTTTCAACAACAACACAATTTTACTGAAATGCTAAGCGCGTCGCAAGGTCATGTCAATAGGCATTTGGACTAGCCATAAGATTTGCAAGCGAACTAACAGCCATTCACCGTGGTTAGGAGTTCGTATGAAAGTTGAATGGAAATAAATTTAGCACTGAATAGGGTTTAATGGTACTTGAAACGTAATAGGAGTGCCCTGATTATGTATGGAGGTTTTATAAATATTATTTTGGAATATGACTTGTTAAGTAGATGCAAGTGATGGATGGAGACAATCAAATCATCAAATTAATATTTGATGTTATTTAATGACTAGGTAGCACAATGTTAAATACTTCAGCAAGTCTTTTTTTCAGGTTGGCCGAAGCTAGGAAAACCTCTTCTGGTACACAATAACCTCAGAGTAGATGCTCTTTTACGAATAAAATCTTTGCCATAATGGCATTGACATCACAAGTGATTCTTCTAAGGAAACAAGGATAAAGAGGATCAAGACAAAAAAAAAACTTCTTGGAGAAACATAATTTTCTTAAACTATGATCTTAAACTTTCAAAACCATCTGACGTTCACGTAGCAGCTATAGAACATAAAACAAACGCCATCTATAGAGCCTTAACTCGTTCAAGACTAGCTGTATGAAATGAGCTCTCAGCCACGTGAAAAACATTTTATTGCTTTATTACGGCCATGCAAATATAACCACGCGCAGTTGCAGCGACCTGAAAACTAAGGCCGAGACCAGGGTGTGGAGGTTGCGTGGGTACGACATTAAGATTAAGAAAAAAAATATTGCTTAAGAAAATACAATCATTGCTTTGACTCTCCAACTAAAACTCACACTAGGATTCCCAGGGTCGTGAGTTCACGTCTAGGCTGCAGGTTGTTCGAAAAAGATACCGCCGCCTCGACACAAAGGGCCAAGAAGGAACATGGGTGGTTTTTAATCAGTAGAAGTCTGACACTCGTCTGATGGGGGTGTCAGACATTGCCTAGTTTAATTCACCAGTCATAAAACAATGTAGTACTTTTATCATGATGAAAAGTATAAACTACCGTATAGCATATGTTGATTCTGTTAGCGTAATAGAATGAGGTTGTCACTTGCCATGACCTTATGTGTCACAGGATTGAACAACCCAGCGATTGTCTATTGTTTTCTCTTACAAGACCATGTGTCTAGCCTCTCTGCCCGCTAGAACAACCTATAATGAACAGCGACTTAATAATCGCACTCATCATCGTGCTCGCTGCCGCCTTAGTCATCGCTCTCAGCTCGTACCCTGGACGATGCCAAATAGCTACCGACTGCGTTGAAGAACGCAAATCTAGGGCACAATCTAAACTATATCACGCCACTTTACATTCCCTCAATGCGTTTTTTAAATGCTAGGTCTACTGGAAATCCACCAATCGGCGTTCGACAAAATCCTGTTTGTAAGAACATTTTGCGCTTCGATTGGCGCGTTTTGAGTTGAATAGTCATGTGAACTTTCAATTCTTGGGTTTCGGATTTTATATTCGATTTTATTGCTTTGAATTTGAGATTTTAGTTTGCATATAATATGCTTATTTTGAACTCGGCCTCGCTGGTTGGTTGACATGACATCACGCTTATAATACATGAATGTTTGGGCAGAAGTAGATCTAACAGTATACCCACATTTCACAAATTATGTTTAAGTCCCATGTAAAAAGGGCGAGCCCGAGCCTATTGCATCAGCCCAGCACAAATCCACTGTCTGACTGCTACTGGAAACATACTGATGGAAAACCCCAATAATACTAACTCAGAGCGGTATCAGTGTCAGACTATAAACCACCCATGTTCCTTCTTAGACCTTTGTGTCGAAGTCTCGGTATCTCTTTCGAACAACCCGCAGGACCCGCAGCACCGAAGGGGACCGCATCACCAACCGGGTCCGCAGATATAATGTATTTTTCCCTAAGTTTAACTCACAGGTGAATCATCATCATCATCAGCCATTAGACTTCCACTGCTGGACAAAGGCCTCCCCCATAGAACGCCATAAAAATCGGCAGCCTGCCGTTTGCATCCACCGGTTGCCCGCGACTCTCACGATGTCGTCGGTCCACCTGGTGGGAGGCCTGCCAACGCTGCGTCTTCCGGTTCGTGGTCGCCACTCGAGAACCTTTCTTCCCCATCGGTTGTCTGTTCTTCGAGCGATGTGGCCTGCCCATTGCCACTTCAAATGCATATTCTGCGAGCTATGTCGGTGACCCTGGTTCTTCAGCGAATTTCTTCATTCCGGATTCTGTCGCACAAAGAAACTCCGAGCATAGCTCTCTCCATGGCTCGTTGCGTGAGTCTGAGCTTCTCTAAGAGGCCAGCAGATAAGGACCATGTCTCTGCGCCATAAGTCATCACTGGCAACACACACTGGTTATACACCCTCACAGGTGAATACGATGACCAAAATAAGCGAAAGTAACTCTCTATAATTTTCTCAGCCGGGCATCAAACTCAACACTTTTAACTAGTAGACTAGTAAGTCAAAGAATTAAAAAGCCTCACATCATTGTCCATTATCTTGACAGTATCACAAATAATCACAATGTTTCTCCAAATTGGTACTCCAATAACAAAATGTACCTATTACAATAAGATTCCTATTCAACACACAAGACGTGTATTTCTCGTTATTATTGTGCCTTCAACTTTTATTTCCTTGCCAAGTCGAGCTAGATTTTTATAGACATGAGAAATATGTGAAAATCGTTCACATTTTATGCGTCCACACGTAACTAATCTTGTCTCGAGTTTCGATAACGTGAATCTTATTAAAGAAGTTACTTTGACGCGATGTTTAGCGTGTTTAAGCCGCGTTTAGTGATACATTTTAGGCTCGTTATTGAGATTGATTTTTATTCAATTTTGTCGTAAACAAAAGAATGCTGGTGATCTTTTCTTCTTGTTTTGAAAACTTTTGGTCTAAGTTTTATTTTATGACTAGAATCTAGACCGAGCATAAATTAGTTAGTCATACATAATATTATTAAATTCTAGATAGTCTTTTCTCAACTTGTTGTGGTTGGCTTCCAGTCGAACTAGTATGCAGGTAAACACTGACTAAGTAGTTGTATATGAAACGAATGCCTATTTGGCCTCCACAGCCCACTTAACCTTCATAATTAAGCCATTAGTCATGTTTAAAATAACAACACACAACACGACTTCACAATTACATCTAGAACCCTCACATGCTTCAACTCCATTATATTTACGTTTCCCTTTTCCTTGAACTCACATTACCTTATATAATAATAGCCTTTAGAAAAGCTGTTAACCGATATAATTAAAGTTCTCATAATACGATCTCACATCATGCCATAGCGTGCCGAGTTCATTGTGAACCAAACCTTTGTGTTACTAAACTGTTACTAATGAGACCCAAACACGACCCAACCGATTTTATTTGAATTGGGAACATTATTTAAATCATTAGACAACATTATACGCCGAACAGGTCATTACGCCAAATTGATGTTTACCCAAAATATTGGACGCAATGTTTTCTTAGATCAAAAGAAGGAAAAAATGTTTTCCCATTTTTCACGGTGGCAAAAATAATTTGATTTCAGTGGAGGGATGTTGGCAGTTGATTTTAAATTTAACTTCTCTGAACTTGGCAAAGTGGAATGGATTTTTTATGTACCTCCTAACATTAAGTGTTTATTTTCGTGAGAAATTTTCTTTTACTTATTAAGTAAGAAAATCTTGATAGGCGGATTTTAAGAGTGTTAAATATTTTTTATGTACCAACTTATTTAACTCGATAATGCTGTAATGGTAGTATTAAGTAAAGCTAGAAACATTTTATTATAATAGACTGCACTTACAGATTTGTTTCAAAACATTTTTGAGTAATAGATTTCTAATAAAAAGTTCCAGTAATTGTTCTCCTTTTTCGTGACTGAAAACAGTTGCTGGCCGAAAAGTAAAAAACTTAATTATGCTCTCCCCCACAGCTCTCCCCAAGTGTTGTGCCTATCCCCCTAAACATCTATCCTTTCATTACGTCCTTCATTATTCTGTCCCCTATTCTCTAACACAGATCAACACACTCACAATGAACTCCGATCCAAATTAGCCGATATCAGTTCAATCTGTATTAGTTTTCAACGAGCTACTGCATTCAAATCCGGCTAACGTTTCAGAGGACGCATTATGTCATTCACAATCCCGAGGCCGGTCATACGGAATATCATACCGGGGGCGGCTTTGGTTCGATCATCAGGATTACACACAACACTAAGGCCATGACTATGAATGGACTAGAATCTATACAGATAAATTATTATAATATAATTACGCATTTACGTGTGACAACCTGAACAATGACATATAATATTACTTAAAGTTATATTTCATGTGATTGTGATTTATTTTTAAAATAATGCGAAGAATTTAATCGGAAAAAAATTCTCCGAGTTATTGTGTAACATTTTAAATCTCTTTGCTTTGTCAAAGTCGTGAAACTGTGTGAGTCAGGAGCCAGTAATATAGTAGACTATTTTGGCGAATATAAAAAAAACTTTATGTACAGTTTCATTTTTTTGCTAAACCCTTGTTAATCGGGTGGATTAACGAGGTTTTCTTATATTTTGTTTAACTATAATGCTACTAGAATCAGGCATGTGGCTACTGATGCCGTTCCCTGTACACTTAACTAGTGTACCTAAAGATTAACTTCAGAGTACTAAGAGACTGGCTGCGTCCTAACAAAAGCAATCATCGCTCGAACAAACGACTGCAGCGTTCTTTTAGTTCAGCAAACTTGAATGCGCGGTCGAACTGACAAAAGGTAATCAGATCCCGATCGCTTGCTTTAGGACACAGGAACACTTCGTAGACACCCATCCTCTTTTACATAATCTCTAAGTGGTCTTAAAGACTCCATCCGATGCGGACACGTATTCAGTTGTAGTAAATCACCTTTAGCACCAATACCTACCGTTTGGCATTTCCCACACTTTATACGTCCACTTAAGCTGTTCAAGAAGTAAATAAAATAAAACCCAGTAATGGTCCGCCATTTATTGGTGTTTTCAAAATAAAGAGGTATTGGACCTGCATTGAGTGCTATTCGCTTTGTTATAGGAAACCTTTTATTGGTTAGTTAATTATTTGTAAGAAGCTTTCGTTTAAAAGGTTTTCCTTGACTGGTGTCGTGTTTTGTTTTTAGATGACTGTGTTCTGTTTACGTTTATGAACAGTTTTCACACATCGAGCTTTGAGCCGTAGAACCGATAACTATTGAGGTAGATGAGTTCTTCAATGGAGAACATGAATCGACAAGCGTTAGGGGGGATTCCCTCAGGGTCGGTGGACCAACGATCTTCGCAGGGTGCCTGGTAGCAACTGGATGACAGTTGCTGAAAATCGAGTTGAATGACATGCATTTGAGGACACGTTCAGCAGCGGACTGCTGTAAGTTGATGATGATGAGCTTTAAAGAAAGACTTCTACACGCAAATGAATTTCAGAAAGAAAGTCCATTCCATTTTTTTTCTAAAATTTCAAACATACTATAATATATCCATGGATCAATTTGACAATTACAAATTAAAGTGACTCTTTCTGTCTGCCTCTCCGTGTGTTCTCTACTTTTTCACGCCTTAGGCTATCTGTCCACTGAAGCGGAGCGAGGCTGCGGAGTGGAGAAACAGAGAAAAAATTACCAATTATAGGCAGCCTTAGCGGCACGGATAAACCGTGTTCTGAGTCCATATCCAGGTTATTGCTCAATTCCTAGAGTAGAATACTTTTTTATCCTAGTAGCACTTTCTTATGAGATAATTTCCGACTTCCATGCAGACGAAACCTAATTTAAAAATAAATAAACTTCACCTTTGTTCCTTGGTAAGGCTAGTTCACTTTTAAACTCGCATCACTGCTTACAAATTAAAGGAAAATGACAATCGAACATAATTCCCCTGACAAAACGAACTTTCACAAGAACCCTTATACCCCCTCGTCTCAGCGGGTTAACTGAAAGTGCTACGGAGAAGAAAAGAAAAAAGAAATGGGCTACTTTTTAACCCCACCGCTTAGGTAAGTTAGTACCCGCGGGAACTTGAGATACAGAATGACCTCGCGGAGTCTTAAGTTCGCTCAAACTTAAAAATCTCGAGGGTACAAACGTATACGATGTATATCATAAACTTGGTTTGTTAAGAAGTGTGTGTAAAATTGTATGATATATAAAATACTGGGCTTCAAACAAAGAAACTGAGGGTAATGAAGTTTGTGCAGCCACGGATGGAAACGTTGTTAGATGTTCTGTACATTCAGACATTTCTTATACATGTTGTGTTTCCTAGTAAAATAACAAAGTTAAAGTTCGCAAATAAGTAGGCAAAATCCGACTTAATTCAGGACAGTTAAAGTTAATGTTTATTATGCTAAATACTAACATTTTGCTCGTGTTCACGCGAGCTTATAACCATAACCTAAGCATGAGCACAGCCCTCTTATGAGTGGAACAAGTGATAATACGTGATACCAAAATCTACCGTCGTCTGACAAAAGTCTACGACGTCGTTAAGGATTGGTCAGTGTGACTCCATCGGACCTGGATAGGACATCTGACTGTGGAGATGGAACCAGACTTTGACTGAGTGATGCTCATGGTTGCGCCAAGGAAACCAGGGCCGTCCTAAAGCTTGTTGGGTTGACGATATCGTTAAAGACTTAGGAAACACCTGCATGAGGGACGCATAGAACCGGATTCTGTGGGAGAATAAAGAGGAGGCCTATACCGAGCAGTGGGTGATTCCGGGCTGATATGATAATGATCAAGACACGAACTATGCATATAAAATAAAATACATATTATTGATAGTAGGTACCCGTACGAATGACTCAATAGATTAAGGATGCACAATATTAGCTACATTATTTAAAGGTAAGTCAGCTTAATTTTCTAAGAAACAATTTTTCTAATAACCTGTAGGAGGTACTCTTAAGTGTATTACGCTTTAATATTCCAGTAAACTCGAAGGCCCGCTAAACATAATTAGTAGGTAGGTACCAAAATTTTCGGCCTCATTTAACGCAAAGTACCAAAAAGCTAATTAACGGGTTATACCTAGCTGGTATTAAATAAAGCTTAGAGGAAGTTCGTATAATCTGCTTTTGTAGGTACTTTTCTTAATCTTTGTTTGATATCGATGTTTTATCTTTTCCTAAAATAAGATATTGGGTATGTGCAGCTGATTAAGTAATTATCTTAATAGATTTACTATGTTATAAAATCCAATATTATGAATTATACTTCCAACCATGTAGAGCTCGTGACTATAATTATCATGACCGCCACACGCGTCGATCTTCATGGTAAAGCCCTGTTTACCTAGGTCGGTTTTTTTATGGATACCGAGACCGTACATACCGAGTTTCCTTCGTGTCTCGGAAAGCACATTAACGTGTTAGTCCTGGCTCTGAATTGTGATCTTTGACAGTGGTTAGAGCTTGACAGTGAAAGTCTGACAAACAGTCTGCCATAACTGAAAATTGTTTCTTCCTACTCCTCCGCTATTCTGCCCACCAGAGACTAAAGAGCAGTAACAGCCCTTTTGTGATTTTTCGTTTTATTAGTGATTCTGAAAGCGGGTTTCTTAAGCTTTCTATTGAATTAACTTACTTATTTCTAAGACTATTAGAATGGTTTTTATTTAACAGTTTTCACTTACTGCAAACGAAAAAAATTAACAATTTGGCGTGATTTCCCAACTAAAATACAGTATAAATTATACTGCAGATTAAATTTTAAGGTTTCATAACTAAAATGCAGTAAGCAATATAATTTTACAGTTCTTTAGATAGTTTTATATTTCTGGAAAAAAATTAAAAAAAAAATTAATACGCAGTAAAATTTACCGCCATACAAGCTATTTTTACTGCAAATTAAGAAAATACAATTTATTGTCACGAACTCCCAACTAAAATGCAGTAAAATCAAAGCTTGTCGCATTTTAGTTGTGAATACTTAACATTCTTTTATCATTATAAACTGACTAACACGCAGTAAAATACAGCATTACTGCAGATTAGTTTGGATAGCATAATGACACAGATATGATTATTCCTAGCTAAAGTGCAGTTAATGTTTTATATATATATAAATATGCAGTTAATGTTTTATAATATATGTTAATATTAAGAGAAAACTGTCAAAGGAGGTTGTGCATTCTGCGCAGGGTCCTTTATTAATTAGATGTTTTTTTTTATTTTTGATATGTAAATTTTACATAAGTGAGTTGAATTATTGTGATTAAATAATAAGAAATAAACGGTCTTTAAAATGTGAACTAGCTATTTTTCTTACTGCACTAGTAAATTGAACACTTTTTTCTTAAAAAACTAACTAAAATGCAGTATTTTTTTGACCTTACTGCATGTTAGTTGGGTTTCTTGACAAAATAACTGATCCAAACGCAGTAATAGGGCTTTTTGCTGCATTTTACTAAGTTTAAAATGGTATTTTTTACAAAAAAGGCTATGCAGTAATAGGCACCAAAAAGAATAAATGGCCATAATAAATTCAGTTATTAAGATATATTTTTTTTATTGCTTTAACGTGTGAACCTATGCCTTTACAACCTTTCTGCATTCAAATTTTTTTGCTTATACATTCTGTTGATTTTTTAAAATCAATTCTTAACTTTAAATGCGTTTTACTCGAAATCGTGATTTTGCTGTTACTGCACTTTAGTGTATGGTGGGCAGTATTATTTTCTGATTCATTTTATTGCAGTATCCAAGACAGTTAAATTGTTTCTCTGCAACTTTGGCGGGCTTCATTATCTCGGCATTTTTCTGGTGGTAGCCACTGTTGATTCTAACTTCAGGAGTTAAAGTGGTTTGGTAATAGTGTGGCGGGTTTGTCTCAAACAGTAATGCCAGGGGGTATTACTCAGAAGGGGGTATTACTAACTGTTTAGTGAAGGTCGGATAGACAGTCACTCCGTATTAAATTCTGGTATCTGCATCCGGTAAGACTGTTAGCCGATCCCATTAAATGTATAAAACGCTGGATGATAAGTTGTAGATGTGCCTACAATAAACTGTTCTTATAAAAGTTTAGATATCACTTAAGCAAGATACAACCTTCCAAACTACAATGCAGCAAGTTTGACAGTAAGTCCTCCAATATAATGATAAATGTCATTGCTCAACCGAAAGACGATACTATTCCTAATACAATTAAACATAATTTAGCTCCACTAAGCCTATCCCACATAAAAAGTAACTGAACAAAAAGAACAATACCCAATTCATTTTCTAGTAAGCCCAGGCTCCGAACGTCCGAACATAATTGACATGAATCGACTCTCAGAAATCTATTAACAAGGGAATTTCTGATCGCACTGTTGGCCTGGGGCAGGTCATTATGCCCAGTCGAGCTTCGCCCCTAGATGGGCTCCCGTCATAGAATAAATGCAATCAACGGGATAGACTGGGCACGTTCGTGGCCCACCGGTGGGCCTGTCGGGCACACGACGTCTATTACAAGTCATCGGGAGACGTCTACGTGAAGTGATTGTTCGATAATGTGTGATTTGAATGAAGGGAGGCGTGATGTGTGTTAGCAATTAGGTGAGAGTTGTTTTAGATGTCCGAGTAGATTGTGTTGTATCCCAATATAAGTAAGGACAGTATTAGATTGACACAAAACAGCGTGAATTATGCAATGTGAGGAAAAGATAAAAGAATATTCGATACACAAATTCAATTAGTTATGGCTAAGTCACCGTCTACGTAGCAATCGAATCGAAAATCTCGAACTGTGTGTGTATCCTCACTTCTCAGATGTGCACAAAAACTAATAATAATATGATGTCAACTACATAGAAATCAATTATTGAAATAGTAGATAATTACAGTAACTACGTTGTAAATGCCAGTACTTTTAGAATATTCAATATTCATTATAAATGGGACTGGTATTTCGTACCTGACTACTCAGAAGGAACAGCCGAAACAAGCTCAAAATTATTGTCTCTTAAGGTCCTTACGTAATCTTGGTCAACTCACATGATCACTATAATTTTGTATGTGTGACTATTATTTTGACTGACTTCTATCCTGCCTTCTATACCTTAAAACATACAGTCATAATGACCTCTATGCTGCTATCGATAACGTCATAGAAGTAAAAAAGTTGAGGGTCAGCATCAGATACTGTCAGGACGGTGACGTAAACAACAAAAAGTATGTAAACATAGCAACAACACGGTAAAAGACAGTTCTTTAAGTGGCCACTCATGTGTTACCATTACAACTCACTGACACAAATAAACACAACGCCATTGACACTCACACACTCACGATCACCTGCCAGATACTTGTACGTGTTGTACAGTCAAACAAGCTAATAAGTATACATTTTGCATTTACTTTTAAGATTATTACAGATACATTTAGAGACAAACGCCAAACGATACAGCGTTTAAACGCTTTATAAAACAAAATTGCAGTCAATATTTTCAGTGTACTAGAAATAAAAAAAACTCTACCTGTATACTTAGTAGCTTGTTTGACTGTACGTGTTCAGTTATACCCCACACTATCGATGGAAGGCATTTCGTCGAATCGCTGTTTATTTTTGTCCACAATACAATTGTTTGTCATGTTTCCGGAGGGGATATTTATAGTGTTGCACAGCCATGACTGTTGTAACCCAGCGGGAAACGATCTCTCTGTAAATAAGGCAAAAAATCCCGATTGCTTTCATGGAAAAACGCTGCGTTGCGCCGAAAAAAGTAATATTAATTTATTGGAGCGTTTTTTGTTTGGTGTTAATTTACGCGTGTACCTTTTATGTGGAACACATGACATACAGGAGGAAGTGTTTTCATACAATGTACTTATAAATTAAAACTTTTATGAGAAAAACTCCTACGGTTTTGGAAATCCCTAAGGAGGATTACAATATTAATGTATGTGTGTAGTTTCAATCAGCTGAAAACAAAGGAAAATCACGATTTGCAATTTACAATATCGAATTTTTGAATGGTGATGGGAGTTATTCCGGTCTGATCCCCTAAAACTGATACCCTAGGGGATCCGTTTTATTATAAATTATTTTCTATTCCGGTCTGATCCCCCGTAAAAGAATCGGATACCCTGACACATTTTTAGGACAGTCAGCAACAAAATATTTGTACAGGTTCTATTATATTAAAAAAAAAGAATAGGTAGTAAAGTCCCACAAACTACCAGGAGAACAGGGGGTCTAAAACGGCCACTTTAGCAGTTCATAATAGGAATTGCGTCAAAAAGCGTAAATGACCTTTCATAATAGTCACAGCGTCTGGGACCATTAAGGAAAATAGATCATAGGTAAGTAATAATAGGAAAACAATATGAATTGCGTTAAATTCGTAAAATGGTCACAGACGCAGTTACTATTTTGAAAGGTCAATTCATATTCTGATCTGCTAAAGTGGCCATTTTAGACCCCCAGAAGTAGGAAGGAGGTATTGGAAATTGGAATCTTCAAATCAAATCTATATTATGCCTAGTAAAGTCCCACAAACTACCAGGAGAACAGAGGTAGGAAGGAGGTATTGGAAATTGGAATCTTCAAATCAAATCTATTATGCCTTTATAGTAAAGTCCCACAAACTACCAGGAGAACAGAAGTAGGAAGGAGGTATTGGAAATTGGAATCTTCAAATCAAATCTATATTATGCCTTTATAGTAAAGTCCCACAAACTAACAGGAGAACAGAAGTAGGAAGGAGGTTGGAAATTGGATTTTACTGTCCTGGTTTTCTATCTCCAACAAAAAAAGTGCATGGTAAAACCACATGCACATGTTTTGTTGGAGATAGGAATGGATACGAAAGAAATAATATAGATTTGATTTAAAGATTCCAATACCTCCTCCCTACTTCTGTTCTCCTGGTAGTTTGTGGAATGATCGTACAATTGTAAGGTATAGAAATAAAAACTGATTATTTTTTCATTAACAACTGTTTTTCGGTTGACTGTACTTCACTTGTACTTGTGTCAAAAAGGGGATCAGAACGGAATAATAAATTACAGGGGATCAGAAAGGAATAAACAAAAGAAAAATATTGGCAGTGGATCGGTTTGGGGGATCAGACCGGAACAACTCGGTTGAAAGTGAATTTGAATTCTAAATTGGAGCTCGCTTGGTGGCAATTAGGTGCAGTAATACATCTCTCTTAAAAACAATTTAAACTGCATTCATAGATTTTTAAATAATGACATGTACGGGAACAGAATCCGGTAAACGAGAAAAAAAATATCCTTTAGCTTTATCATACCGATCAAACGCTTCATCATAAGGATTACTTTTTTTGCTAAATAACATAGTGTCAGAAATAAAAGGAATACCATGAATTTTAAAATTTTTAATACAACATTTCATAGATTCACAGGTCTACAAAAAAATTTTTTTTTGTAGAACTTCGTTGTTCGTTGTATGTTCGTTGTTTTTTTGTTGCCTTCGATATTTTTGTGAGATATTTTTATTGATAACATTATATTTCAAGAAAAAAGTCATTGGTGTACTAGATCAGCTCTAGTTTTTCAGTTATTAGGGTATGTGTAGGATATACTTGGGCCTGTTTCTACAAGAATTCACAAAATATCGAGTCAAGAAAAGTACTACTAACATGGTTTTAAGTTGTTTATACGAACACAAAATATGTGTGTATGTATATTTATGGGTATTTGTTACCTGAAAATAAATGGATTTTATTCTATTACATGTTGAGTGTAAAAATAAAAACTAAGTAAGAGGAAAATTATTTTTATGCTCCCAATTGATGTAAAACATAAAATTACGGTTTATTTTATTTTGGTTGTACTTGTTTTAATAGTGAGTTTTAAAATATCATAACGAACCAGGAATTTTTTAAATAAAATTTTTTGCTTCTCCATACAAATTGTTCTATTTCATACAAACTTTAAACCGCAATAAATAAAAAACTAGAGCCAATTTCCAAAAACTGTTAATACTACGTTATTTCTGGGTACAAGGGCATACTTAAACCACTCTCATATCAAGTAACAAATTCACTGTTGACTAGCATTGTCAATAGATCATTAAATGCGTAAGTGTAAGCATGCAGTGTAAGACGGACGGTGGGGCATTGTCAATATAAAATGTAACTTACACACTTAACACACTTAACACAAGCCACGTTGTAGCGTGACGTGTTATAAAACCTGTGAACTTTGTTCTAAGTCACGTTGTACGCTGCAAGTGGCATGGCAGTGGGAAATTCATCTTCCAATGAATGTTTACGCAAGCACTGAAACCCTTTACGATAGCCTGATAAATGTTATGTTTGTGATACACCAACTTTGGGCCTTCTAAAATATCATCACTGTGATATTTTTTAAATGTGTCACACAAATTTTAATCACATTTTAAAGTTTTTATGTTTATTTTAATTTAGGTAGGTATATCATTAGGGTTCCGCACACAAAAACGGAACCCTATTACTAAGACTCCGCTGTCCGTCCGTCTGTCTGTCTGTCCGTATATAGACATTTTTAGTAGACATTTTTAGATAGTTAGACATTTTTTTGAAATGTCTCATACTCATTGCGGTCACTGGATAATGTAGTGGTACTGGTAGTGGTAAGTTATTTGTCCATCAGTTTTTCGTTTTAAGCCTAATGAATGAAGCCAAATCTTATTTTAATTTGAAACAAAAAGAAACTAACTTTATTTATTTAGATAAAATCAACTAGTTTACTGAGTAAGCTAAGTCAAAATAAAATAAGAAAACGAATGAAACTACAAAACTTCGTTATAGAACGATCGAGCAGAAGTTTCAATCATTATAGAACAATTTAAAACTTGTTCGTCATTATTGTTACTTTTAAAACTACTACAGTACTTTTTTTTACCACAATTCGTTATTTATTTTGTAAATTCAAGGGTGCATGTTTTGTTTCTTTAAATTGGTCCTGAGATAAGTTTTATTTTAAGAAAGTTATGTTATAACACAAGGACCTTTTTGTCATCGACTGACGTGAAAACGACTTCCTTGTTGGTCTAGTAGTAGTACGAGTAGTCGCAATCGCGACTGCTGAGTATGACGTTCTGGGATCAATCCCCGTGTTATTGAGTTATTCCATCAGGAATTTCTCAGTAACAGCAACGGAAACTGGATTTGCCTGGTTAATGGCAATAGGCTTGCCTTCTATTATATGGGACTTAAACATAATTAGAAAAAAGTGGGTGTACCTACTATTAAGTACCTACACCTTTAATCATTAGGTACACCTAGAACCCAGAACAAACCAAGATAGCTGCGTTAGTTCTGACCTTTAACAAAAGTGTCATGCAAAAAAAATCATGTACTGCATGCTTCTACAGAAGACACTAAATTTTGACACACAAGTGCCAGAATTCAAAGTTCTTTTTCAAACTCACCACTAACCTGCCACTATACCAAATCCGGGCTACTTATAAATTTCACGACTACACCGGAACGGTGAAAATCGAGTTTCAAGTGTTTCTAGTACCGTCAGCATATTGGCCCGGCCACGGCTCCTGTATTATAAAGTCCTATTTTGCAGTGACATTTTTCGTTCAACACTACCCGATTGGATTTTTGAAACGTGTAAATTTGATAAAACACAGAACGTGGGGAATGAGTGAGTTATGGCCGTTTCAGATTGGGGAACGCAGCGGCGGAAACGTAAAAGAGTTCTGTATATCATTTTAAGCCGTAAACTGGATTGGAAAGCGTGTAGCTATATTGCTTAACGGTTTTTTCTTGTTTTTTTGATCTCGGTGTTTGAGTTGATTTGCATTCTATTGTTGTATTTGGTGTGTGTGTTTTAGAACTAGATAAGAGCTCTTATGGCGCACACACTGTCAAAGAGGATTTCAAATTAGCACATTTAAATTTCGCTAGTTAAGTTTAAGTCCCATATATAATAATAAGGGGCGAGCCTTTTTCCTTCCACCAGGCTCAAATCCAGACTTCGTACTGACATATTTCTGATGGAAAAACCTAATAACATTTTGCTCAACCTCGGAATCGAATCCAGTACCCCAAGTTCAACAATGTATCCTTTGCGTTGTCAGGAAGCTACATCGAGACTGAAACATTACAGCTAATTACATCACCACCAAAAACAAACACTAAAATAAACATCACAAACAAAATACCCACCAAAAATGAACCACGAGCGATGACACTACCCCATTTCAAACTTTTAATCTATAAAATATCGTTGTACAAGATAATCTATCAAGCTGTGTGACAAGCAGCACGATATTGCAGCGAAATATAAAATTGCTAGGACGGTCCCGTAGGTAATGGCGGGACGCGTCATCAGAGGTAAATGCAACGAGGAAATTCCGCGGCGGGCACACGTGCGAGTCTTGAGCGGCCTTATGCCGCTGTGGATGCGATTGTACTTAATAAGCTTATTGTGGAACTGTTGTGTGCAACTGTACGGTATTCTTTTTTGTTAGCATGTTAGTTTTCTCGAGGTTTTTCAGTAGGATGTGTGAAAAGAGCTGGAAAAAATGCTTCGTAATAGTATTTTAAAACCACGTCACCACAATTATTCTTGTATTTTTACTACGCCTTGCCCTCACTAGGAATTTTGCCTAGATAGTAGGTAAGTTTACAAACAAATAAAACTAAAATAAACTAACTATAATTTATAGGTACCATGTGTTTGTATGTTAAGATGTTGGTTTCTGCACTAAGTCTTTAAGTGGACCATTGTACATACAGTACCAAGTGCTTTGTAGGTAAACTTATTACAAAGTTTTCTACCATGTGGGTAGAATTGGTTCTTCCGATTGAAAAAAAAAGCTAGCCCATAGTAAAAAGGCACGGCTGACAACTTCTTTAAAGTATCTGGATGTGTAAAGGGTACCTCAATTGTACATTCCTTTGTGTACACGAAATATTTACTAAACTAAAACAAATAAAATTTAAGAAACAACAAAACAAAACGTCTCCACCCCACTTCTATTCTCAACAATGCAACGGTCGCAGGTAATATATTTGGAATTTTCCAGTGCTATGAAAACGTTACGTGATCTCGAGTGAGGTTGTCGTCTGTAAAACGGGCCAAAACATCCCTATTACCTCAATTGGCTCCTATTCCAACCTATGAAATTTAAGCTGTCTTCATATACAATTGTTTATTCCACAAATTGTAACTTCACCTCGACAAAGGAAACTTCTGAGGTTCATAGAAAGTGGTGACGAGTGCGTACGTGTATACTAGACACGCTAATTTTGAGTGTGAGTGTGTGTGAGTGGTGTTTTAATTAAAGCACCTGGAGTTTGAAAAGGGAGTGCGTGTGTGTGAGTTCGTTTTGCATTTTTGGTTGAGTAGCACTTTACGTGAAGTAGACGCGTTACTTGGAGCGAGTTGTGCAAATGTGTTTGAGCTCATGTAGGTGTGTTTGTTGTAACTAATGTGTTCTTTGCGAGCGAGATGAATGCTGATTAGGTTGGTATCACGATACTGCGTTTACGACAAATTGTTTTCGATATAAGTTTTTTAACTGACTTACATAAGTTCCTTATGAGGAAGTCTGAGAGTGACGCCGGTGAAATGGATATGTAATGCGGAGGAATGAGGAAAATGTTAAGTATGAATGTAAGAGTAAAAGATGGCCAAAGATGCGATGCATGAATTGTGTGAAGGATAATAATTATGGTTAGATTGCCGGTGACTGCTGAGAAAATACTACAAAATGATAATATTTTTATTTTGATAATAATTATATTAAAAACACTTTAACACGAAAAAGTTTTACCAGATGATGTGGGAGTAACCTATCATTTTGAAAGTTAAAGTTTTTATTTGCTAAACATAAGTGTCAAAGGTGCAAATATAAAGTTCTGAAGTTTGTATGTTTTTCCTACTCCTCTGCTTCTTTTTGATCCATTTAGTTGCGAGATCCAAGACAGGTTAATCGTTTCTTTGGGACTTAGTCGAGCTTCATTGTCTTGGCGTTCGTTTGCTGGTCACCGCTGTAGATTCTGGGTTTCAGGAGTTAAAGTGGTTTGGGAATAGAGTGGCGGGTTGGGTCGAAAAAAAATATTTTGCATAGTATTTTTTAAGTCCAGTTATTTTCTTGGTCAGGTAATATTTTTATTGCATTCTTTATTCATGAATTATTGTTAAAACAGTACAAACTACATATTGCTCTTTATTTACATTGCTGTTAGTTTACACACAAGTAAATACAACAGCAATGACAATATACCAAAGCCAACATTGTAACTGCCCGAATACACAATTGAAATTCATTTTGGCGCAAATAAACAAATGAAAAAACTACTCTATTCGCGCCAGACTCAGTAAATAACGTCCATTTACCAGCTGGCAAATATTTAATAGGGCTTAGTACATAAATTACCATTAATAAATAACCTTAAATGTAGGTACTATACAGGGCGTAAGGGACAGCCCTCCACAAATTATGGGGAATTCAGTATATTATGCTGAACACCTTCATGGTGGTGATGACCGGTACAAGAAATTATTTCAGGAATGTAATGGGAATCCTATCAAAATTAGTTTTTTTGTCTCATACGCAATATATACTCTACCACAATGCTGTCCTATTTGACCCTAAGGTTGACTGGTAGAGAATGCCTTGTGGCATTAAGTCCGCCTATGTACCACGTTTGTGCATGAAGTTTAAATAAATAAATAAATATATTGTTACCGTGGCAAAACGCATGTAGTGAACGGCAAGCACGACGATCTCTGTAGCTAAGTAGGAAGTGAACAGCTAATTTCGTAAAGCGACCATTAGACTAATTGTCAAAAAATCAAAACAATATATCTATGATGATATAATTTATGTTTTGAAATAAAAACATAAACAACGTGATCCGTTACTAATGCCTTATTCTTAGTACTCTGCTTTGTTATTTACGAACTAACGTTGTTTTTTGCAACTAGTGAGCGGCCTCCTCCTTTTTGGAAAGTCGGTTAAAAAATATCCACATTTACAAATACTACTGTATATTTTCAACAAATCAAGCCCGAAATTTCAATCCTAAATCAAATACTACAAAGAAAATCCCACCCCCGGGGATCGTTTGCAAGAATATCTTCAAACTAAGTGGCTAACCCTTCAGCCCTAACTACCGTATTCTATTTGCATAACAAACGGTTGACGCAAAGCCTCTTTGATGTCAATATACAAAACTGCTCCACCGCGTTGGCTGTTTAACTGGCCTCTTCAAAGCTGACTTCAAAATTGGGTCCAATCATTTCTGGAGACGGTGGTATGAAATATGAATGTATTGTCTTTTGCAAAAAGTTGGTGGTTTAAAAAGGAGTATATTTCCAGTGCTTAATTGGGCTTAAATCATGATTACCATCTTGAATTTTACGGTTTTAAGACTTGCTTTTTTGTTTTTTTTTTCCAGTGCTTTTTTTTCAGTTTTGAGAGCAGTGGTGATGATACCAATAATTCGAGCCGTGCTTAACCCGAACATTTGTGTATAGTACCTCTTTATAGATTCTAAGACACTGCAGTCAAACACCTCACACAAAAAAAAATTATAATAATAAAAACGTCACTCATAAAATAACGAATTATCATCGCAACTAGGTAATCACATAATTAAAATCCAAGTAAAGTTCTGAAGGATCATAAAACGTAGAGCTCATTTTGTAAATATAATACCTACTTAAAAGTAATTTAACTTCAAAATGATATCATATTCACACTTCACACGTCTTTGCTTACGACTTTGAAATTTTTGAATTTGATATTTAAAGTTTGAAGAGATTATTCACCAAAGTCTAAATGAGAAATAGGAGTTTTATTGGAATATAATGATCTCCACTTAAATTGACTCTAGACTAATGAAACTTTAGCAAACGGTTTTATAATTCGGTCACTGAACAGGTCTCTTTGATAATGATCATTTTAAGTACACACAGTAAGTATAGTAAAGGAGGTACTGTAAAAAATCTGCTGTTTATCAAAATGAAAAAAAAAACGCACAAAATTACCAAAAAATAATAAGAAAGCGTAAGAGTCAAAAGTAATGAAAGAATCTCTCGACACTTTTGAGAAGCAATCGCACATAATCTAAAAAATATCAATATTTTTTTACAGTTATTAGAACGGTACTATTAGATCCCAAAATAATTGAATCAAATACCTATTTGCTTCGAAATAGTTTGAACAAATATTAGGTCTCATAATTTCACTATAAATAATAATATTTGTGTCGTGTAGTATTATCTGATATTACTTTCATTACATAGGTACATTTAGGTATATACCAATATAATAATTTATGTAAGTAATGAAAACGAAGCCGTCTGCACCTCAAACGTATCACGTATTCTTTACGTGTATAGAGCTCCCGCAATACAGCTTTTACTAGAAATAATTAGTTTGACGAAACAGAGGACTTTGAATGTCACTTGTCGTCAATTGAATTAAAATTATTATGAACGGGCAAAACCAAATGTTCGAGTCCTTTTGTGTTGTACGCACAATAAGTATTGTAGACGAAAGTCAAAATAATGAATGCCTCTTGAATTCAATGATTTTCTTTTATATTTTGGACAAAAAGATCTTTCAAATGCTATAAAAAGAGGTACGTATTTGTTTGTGGTAATAATACAAGCAATAGTTTGTTCATTTGAATGAATAACTCACATGGCACACTTGATCTTACGTTGAATGGAAATTAATGAAGCTTGAACTGCACACGTGCAAACTAAAAATAAGATTACCTTTATTTTTTGGGTACTTCTGTAGCCAAGAAAATAAATTTCCATCTGCTTGTAAGTGGAGCCGCCACTACTGGGCCACTTCTTTTCTCCAAAAAACATACCTAATTACACTACTACTGATACCACTTGACGGGATACTACTTGAAACCAAGTTAGAATGATGGTCAATTTGAAAATAATATTATGAATTCTGAGAATGAGGTTCCAGGTTCAACCCCAGGCCGGGCAAATTGTTATTAGGTTTTCCTTCAGGAATTTTTAAGTAGACTATAGACAACAATAAACCAAAGATCGATAGGCTCCCATGAGCCTTCTCCATATATCTATACCCATGGGGGTATCATATGAGACATAAACATAACCGGCAAAATGTGGGTGTGATAAAGGTACACCTCTTTTTAAACCATTTGGTATTAGCATAATGTTATATTATGATAATCAAAATTGATCAGACAATGTCACGTACCATTTATGATTTGGTTCCTAAGAAGGTAAATCTTAGTGAATTTCTTAGGTTACCTTCAGAACCCGAGACACAGGCGTTGTTAGGTAAGTAATTATTTCGATACTTGAAAATTCCATTTAGCAGCTATTTAGGTACACTTATTTGGGTTAATAGCTGTTACATAAGATGTTACGCAATTTATTATCTCGTCAGCTATCTCTATAATAAGATAACACTTGTATGGGTATTAAATGGTGCTTCTTATTATATTGTGTTAAAATGATAATTGCGAGATTACCTCCTAGTATATCTAAAATCCTGGCTGAAGGAACTGAAATAAGCACATTTTAAATTAAACAAAAGAAGTTTATTATCTTTGCCAAATATTTTTTTATTTCCTGTTTAGTAACGTGAAAGATTTCGCAGATGATTTAACTTCAAATAACTTTTAAACATAAAAGTTACTTATATTTTTGTAAACACTTTTTAAAACCCTTTATTTTGATTCCCCACTTGATAGTATCGGAAGAAGAAAAAAAAACGAACTCCACACTAGGGCACCCCAATTCCACCATTTTTCTTTGTTATGCTATTTTAATATCTAAATCCGTTCACTCGATTAGGAGTTACGATGGAACAAAGAAACGGACATACAACTCAAACACATAACCCTTCTTTTACACTTTGCCGCAGTCAGATAAATATTTAAGACCCACTCCATTCCGATAAAAGAATTACAAAACAAATTAAATTACCTAAGTACCTACAACAATTTAAATTACTTTTCCTCTTACAAGTACTTATCATCTTAAAGATAATTAAAATAACACACTTCTACGAGTACAAACGCCCTTTTCTTTAAAAGGAAAATTGACAAAATTAAAAATAATTGTTTATTTGGAGACTTTGTGTCTGTTTGCTTTGTCTCGTTAAGATATTCAAATCTGGACAAAACAAGAGGAAACTTTGGACAAATTTCGTATCGACACTTCGTTATCATTCGAGAAGAAGCTCTCAACTCAAACGGACACTTGGGGATTTGGATAATAGATTTATAATTTACATTTCGAAACAAAGTTGACATTCGAGTTCGCTTGTGTTTCAAAATTAGGGGACAATACGCAAATGAGCAAGTTGATTTCGTTTAGAACTTTTCACGACATTGATTTGAAGAAAACCGATTGAAATCATCAAATATTCGTGAGCCTTACTTAGTTTAAGAAGGAAGTTAGTAAGATGGAAATTCACAAACATAACATCACGCCTGTTTTTCCCGAAGGGTTAGGCAAAGGTGTACTCATTAGATCCTCATTTCACCAGTTATATTTAAGTCACATGTAATAGGGGGCGATAACGTATTGCCATCAATCGTGGACAAATCTAGACTTCGTAGCTGTTACTAGAAAATTCCTGATGGAAAAACCTTCTAAACTTTGCCTGACCTGGAAATCGAACCCAGGACCTCATGTACAGTCGCGCTTGCGACCAGACCAACACGGCAATCACAAAATATTACAAGAAATATTGACACTGCTCTGTAAAACGTTACGGACTTATTTTTATTCATAAAATTCAAACTCGATCCAAGATAAACAAATAACAATACAATAATAATGAAGAATTAAAACAAAAGAACAAAACAAGCTTATTTTCCACTGATTTTTCCGTCCGAATACGCTACATAATTCTGCGTACCGAGAAAACAGTATGCAGTCGAGTTGAGAGCAAAATAGTCTCCACCAACATCCATTGTAACTGAAATTTCGGCCTCATAAATCAAGCTGGGTGTACCAAAGTTCCCGTATGCAGTGGACACAAATCTTGTGTTGGGAGTTGCCTCTGCAAAAAAGTACCAATAAAAAATTCTTAGAGCAAACTTGCGTGGCATATTTTTTGAATTTTTTAGACAAATACCGTCACGTGATGAATGCTGCAGTTTGAAGCATAAACGACATAAACTTCGTGCATATAGCTCAATTATATTTTTAAAGTTTTGTCGTAAAAATGTTGTATAATAAAAAGAGCATGACTCTAGCGTATTCAGAATGATTGTTGTAGATAAAACTTGGGATTTTACTCAGCGTTTTAAAGAAAACATTTTCTCTTATACGCCAAACGAAAGCGACTCAAAAAACTACGTTGAAATTACCAGCACCGATTCACAAAAGCTGCTGACGAGCATGTACCTTCTGTCGTCGGTTTAAAAAAGCAGCTCTTTAAAGCTTAATTTCCCGATGAAGCAACTTTGCGAATGTGCGGCCTTATATTCCCTGCCAATGGCTATAGAATGTCTTTCTAAACGCCACTCCACTCCGGTCTAATGAGGCCGTTCCATCCATTAAGCTATTTAGTAATTAGGTGCGAGCACGACGGAGCAGTTGCGAATGGACCACAATGAGTGAAGCAACTCGTTTATTCACTTTACATGTTCCCTTGACGTTTTTTTTTTGTTTGCAGAGTTAGGAGTGAATCCAAGCTTGACTACCTACATGTACATGTTGTGTTCCATTTTTAATTTTATGTAAACTCAAACTTTTGATTTTCTTTTTTGTACCAATTTTATTTTTAATAAAAGTTGTAAGTTGTGTGTTACCTACGGCTTTTTTTTTTGTTGTATCATATTTGCGACAATAAATATTTTTTATTTCTTTCTTTCTATGACTGTTTCTCTTTTTCGTGTGGTTAGTGCCAAACAAAGTGTCAGAGTTTTTATGCCGCCTATGGGCTCTGGCTGCACCTACATCGAGAATAATCTCACAGGCTAGTTTGGTTTTCCCTCGATGTTTTTCTTCAATGGAGCAAGTGTTAATTGTACAATATTCACATGAATCCGAAAAATCAGGGATGCGTGTCTTTGAACATGACTCATAAAGACCAATATAATACGGTCAAATTGCTAACAATAATAAATAGAAAGAAAGAAAGAAAGAAAATTGTGTTTATTTGGCAAAAATACCAAAAAAAAAATGGTCAATAGCTTGCGACACTCCACATACTTGGTGGTTATTTATATCTAAACATAATAAAACACAAAAGATATTGATTTTATGACTGCTTTTGGGATCAATGACCGCATGACTGTCGGTCGGTACTGTAGTAAAATGTGTGTATCCAACCTGTCATTGACCCCAAAAAATAATAATATATCAAATTTTTGGTTTGTTTTATTTAGTAATCAATTACTGTACCGCTGTCGAATTTCTCTAGTAGTTTAATGTGACTTAGTGCAAAAGAAAAAATAAATGACTAGAAACTTTTATTTTTTGTATATTCATATTTATTTACAAATTAATATTTCGATTTATCTGACAGTTTTTCAATGACGTCTGTCAACGTTCAATTACGTTTTTTATCTCTCTGTATTTTTACCCACGACGGAATGGAGACGGTATATGCGTTTGGGGTGAGAGGTTGTTTGTTTGTTTGTTTGTGTGTTTGTTTGTTTGTTTGTTTGTGTGTTTGTGCAAATACATGTTGCCATTTTTCTCCAAAACTCCTAGTCCGATTTTGATGCAATTTTCAGTTATGGGTTCGGGTTTGATTGTTGCATGTTCTTAGATAGGTGTTACGGTGACAACTCACCAGGGGGCGCTACAGAAAACATTTTTTGTGCAAATCAAAGTTGCCATTTTTCTCCAAAACTACACGTCCGATTTTGATTAAGTTTTCAGTTATGGGTTTGGGTTTGATTGGTGCATGTTCTTAGATAGGTGTTACAGTGACAACTCAACAGGGGGCGCTGCAGCAAACATTTTTTGTGCAAATCAAAGTTGCCATTTTTCTCCAAAACTACAATTCCTATTTTGATTCAGTTTTCAGTTATGGGTTTAGGTTTGATTGGTGCATGTTCTTAGATAAAAAAATAAAAATAAAAGTAAAAAGTTTAAAATAAAAGCAAAATTAAAAATTTTGAAAAAACCCACGACTGTTAAAATTTAATTGAAAAAAGGATAAAATAACATAAAACACCCACCTTAAAAAAACCCAAGAATGTCCGTCGGGAGCTGAACATTGCAAAACTAGTTCATTTAATGGCAAGACATGACGAACATTCTTGGGTTTTTTTAAGGTGGGTGTTTTATGTTATTTTATCCTTTTTTATAGACAGTAGTCTATATATAATAATAAGAATAAACACAAAAATTGTAATTGAAAAATAAATAAACATATTCTAGTCACACATTATCCTTAACCGAAATTTAATAAGACGTCAGAAAAACTGTCGTAGTACAGAAAAAAAGAAAAAAAAAAACAAATAAAATGTGCATGGCCAGTCGGCTACGGATGACATCAAATCTCCATCAGGAGGGGTTGGCTTGATCTGAATTCGATATGCGTACGTACCGTCGTCGTACGTATATTTTATGCGCATAATACAATTAAACGCATGTGTGTCTATAAATAAGTAAATATGGGGTTAGTTTGGAGAAAATGTTATGAAGTTTTCAAAGTGACGTCATCGTTAGGTCTAACTGGTTATCGAGGTCAGATAGGCAGTTGAGTCTCTCCATGTCAAATACTGCTATTCAGCTGCCGGTTAGATTGAAAGCCGATCCCAATGTAGTAATCATGATGTAATGATCTGATGAGGTTTGATTCCGTGAAAATAAAGACAGAACAGTTACTGTTTTTAATAGACATTTTGTTATGAATTTTTTGTCGTCAAATCGTAATAACAGAAAATATAATCGCATGAATTAAAATTTTACTAAAAATCTCATCACAATGGCTCAAAGTTCTTCAAAAACCTAATTTCGAGTTGAGATTTGTAGCGAAGACACAAAAGGCGTTATTACGTCTAAACGTTGCTTAGTTAGTGCCATCGCTAAGTCTCAGTGAATTGTTGTGTAAATACAACAAGAGTTCTCTCTGAACTCGATACAACTTTGAGTTTACAGACATTATTGCTTTCCAAGAGTACTTCGTTCATTATCTTACACCGAGCTTCGAACTTAATAGAAATTTGTTACAATTAGAACGTGTTTTAAGCTAGGTGGAATTAAATCATCATCTGCCTAGCCTTTTGCCAACTATATCGGGCTTCCAGTCTAACTGTTGAGTACCCAGTATTTTACTTAGGAGAAATGGCTACCTTTTTTTTTTTTTGGTGGGTGGAAAATCATCGAATAACCCTTTCGCTCTTGGGCAGAGCGAAGGGGAGTGTCAGACTTCTACTGACTAAAAACCAAACCCATGTTCCTTAAATACGAGTATGACATAATATAGTCTGTTAGTTTATTAAGCTGTGCTCGTGGTTACACGTGTGTGTTGTGTTTGCTTTTTCTGGACTAAAAGTAAACAAAGCCCTATACTGCCCAGTATAGGGCTTTGTTTGTTATGGATCTGGACCTGTACATTCACGAGCACTAATATGTATCATATCATCCCCGACTGAGCAGCGGTGGCCCAGTGGTAGCGGCCCCGACTTACGAACAGTAGGTCGTGGGTTCGAACCCAGGCAGGCACATTACTTTGTGTAATTTATTTTCATCACCGCTGCTCTCAAAACGGTGAAAGAAAACATCGTGAGGAAACCGGCATGTCTTAGAACCAAAAAATTCGAAGACATGTGACATCTACCAATCCGCACTGGGCCCGCGTGGTGGATTATAGCCCATTCCCTCTCAAAAAGAGAGGAGGCCTGTGTCCCAGCTGTGGGAACATTAATCGGCTGTTGATGATGATGATGAATATGTATCATATAAACTCAGAAAATTTTAAAAGTGATTTACTCCCACTGTGTTATTAAAACTGGATTATTGAACAAAATTAAGATGGAAAAACGGAATAACACTTTGCCCAACTTGGAAATCGAAACCCGAGCGTTATGCTCAGCAGTCGAATTCTAATGAATATTTACAAAAAATACTTAACGTTTGGCAGCTCCACAACGTTTCTATACTTAGATAAAGAACCCAAATCAGAGAAACGATCCAAATCCGACTACAGATGTAGGACATACTTCGTACACGTACTAACAAAAGAATCGCCCAGTAAATAAAACAACAGCATACCAATATATCGCTGAAAAGGCATCGAAACAAGAAAGTTCACAGAATACCCGAGGGAACAACACAACATTCGCAAATTTCTAAAAAAGAAAAATAAAAATACTCGTCTCAGAAGTTACTCTCAGACATAACTTGTTGGTTAAAGGTTTTTTTAGGGTTCTGTACCTCAAAAGGAAAAAAACGGAACCCTTATAGGATCACTCGTGTGTCTGTCTGCCTGTCCGACCATTCACCCACTTTTATCTCCGAAACTCATCATCATCATCATTTCAGCCAAAAGACGTCCACTGCTGGACATAGGCCTCCCCCAGGCGTCGCCACATTGACCGGTCCCGTGCGTCTCTCTCCGAAACTACTGGGCCTAAAATTTTGAAAAACAAAAACAGTAATTAGTTCAATACAGATTACAGGAAAACCTATAAGAAGTCTATGGTACTAAAATAACATGGAAAATCTCTCAATATCTTCTACAATGGTACGGAACCCTTCGTAAGCAAGTACGACTTGCACTTGGCCATTTTTTTCATAGAAACATGGATGAAATACAATAACGGGAGCGGTCCCTTACAAGCAAAAGGGGTACAAAAAAACTATACTTTCAGTTCATAAGAATAGGGGATCGGACTGGGTCAAAATAATATGATTCTGTTTAGTCCGTAAGTTAGATTATCGAAAAATATTGAATACGTGTTTTTTGTTTTATCAAATCAATAAAAAATTATGAAGATAAAACGCGTCAAATATCTTGGAGTGGGGCTTGAAACGTCACTTGTGTCGTCAAAATGTACTATCATATGACGTCATACGAGTTTTCGAAGCACTGTATCGTCTTCATTTTAAGTTTACGTGAAAAAAGAAAAAATACGTGTCCAATAATTTTTGGAAATCTATCTGACGGACTAATTAGTTTTTTTTGTCCGATCCCCTATTGCTGGCAGTTTTTAGATCACAAATATTTGGTTAAGCGCGCTGAATTTTAATGTGAGATTTTTTCCAAGGGCCCCTTTTTTGTGCACTGATGTGTATTTTATCAGGTTATTGGATAATTTTATTAAGAGTCGGGCTTATGATGCACGTAGGTCGCACGTGTTTTCAGATTTTCATCTCAAAATTCAAGATGAAAATCTGGATTTTTAAATTAAATTAAAATATGATTTGTAAAGGGAATTAAAGGCAGCAGCTTTTAGTATTGAATTTAGTATTAAATACATACATAAAATCACGCCTTTTTCTCATGGGGTAGATAGAAACTACAGAGCGCCACCAGCCCCGATCCACAGATTCTCAGTTTTTCTCGCCCACGTTCTGGTAATACACGCACGCAGGTTGCGAATACTACGCACCTGTCCTTTCTGAAGAACCTCACCATGTAAGGTTGGTGTTTGTCTTTCTAGGGCGTACCCTCCCAGTTTTGCTACTCACACCTGCCTTGTAATTCTCTCCACATGACCATACCATTTAAAAATGCTCATTCTAGTTGTTGCCTTAATATTTTCTTTTAAAAATAAAGTATAATTAATACTAAGTATATCCCTCTGTCATCGGCGTACCACATGAGTGTTAATAATTATATCTCTCATCGCTTTTGAGATCGGTTACCCTTGGGAAAAGGACCCATGGGTATCACAGGACACCTACCCTACTACCCGCCCCTCAGTAGCCCACTCAATCACCATTAATTATACCATGAATAATTACGTTGATTGGCTCCAACATCCCTACGTAACTATTTACTGCTAATATTATCATGACAATGTACCGAATAAAGAAAATCGTAGAAATAGAAAATGTTTGAAAAGAAAATGTTTGAAAAGAAAATAATGTATGTTAAAATTTAATGGGCACTTACTACCTCATAACAGCACCATTAAATTATCTCAAAATACAGCTATTACTACATTCATATTTTAGTATAAAACATTATGACTCATCTCCAAGAACCCGATAAATTATTTCTCCGTTTAAAAAAACTATTATTTACATCATTCTAAAATAGCTATCTGTGCTTTTGCTTCAAAGAAACCAGACCTAAGATTGCTTGCATAATATCACAGTAGCACTTGAAAATATTATTAAGCAAAACAATATCCATAAAAAGTGCTCCCGCCAGAAAAATGAGCTCATTTATAACACCTAGTTGCCACGAATATGGCATTCAGTGGCACAGAAATGAAGTCTCGACAAAGTTGAACGCATAGCGTAGTAGCTGCAAACTTTTGTTATATAGTCTCTACGGCATTATTAGATAAATGAAGTCGACTGAAACGCTTTGAATGTTTGTTTTCTTTCTTTTAATTTTGCAATTATGAGCGGTTATAAAAGTTTGAGATAAAAGAAAACTGTTTACGTCCTTTGGCAGTTTAGTTTTTATAGTTTTTATTTATTAATTTTTTAAAACAGGTCTACTTTCACACGGTGAATGTATGGATAATTAAGCGATGTCGTTGTAATTGCCGGGATAAATAAATTAAAACAATTCTGTGAATTCCAACCTACGGCACATAAGTCTTGACCGTTAGGCTACTAGGGCACTAGTGCTTCTTAATAAGTAAAACGTCTCATTATCTTATTTTTCTTGGCTTCCTAACTTCCCTTTCCTTACCCTCTAACCGGATCCAGCTGAATTTCAATATTTAACACGGAGCGACTGTCTATCAGATCAATCTATTCTTTATCGTGTGTTTAGTGCCTAACTTGGTGAGAGAGTTTTATACCACCCATGGTCATCTGACTTGGTTTAACATGCCATGCCGTCGTGAAACATATGTCAGGCATGGTGGTTTCCCCACGATCTTTTCCTTCACCAAACCAACCAACAGCTCCAGTGAGTGTCTAGGGTTCAAGTCGAGACATATGAATTGGCAGTCCGATGATCACACTTCCACACTACCACTGCTATCACTAAAATTCTGATTACAGATTGTACGAACGAAAAATTCCTAAGAGGAAAAACAGACAGATTCAATCGACTTCCAAACTATCAGCTATCTGGCCGCTACAAATGAGTTCTTTCGCTTCCGCTTCCAGCAAGCAAGCGAGTCGAAAGCATCCGTGCACATGCTAACGCTTGCAAATTTGTTTCAAGCCGCGCGAAACTTTAGGCACATCATCGATTTTTAGTCGAACTGGTTTAGGCTATGGGTGAAGATTTATGCTATGTATGTGAGGTGTGATGAATAATAAGAATGAATAAGTTTTAGAAGATATGGAAGAAGAGGGTGTAACTGCGAGATGCCATTCCCAAAAAAACATGGCTGCATCTACCACACAAACTAAGAAATCAGCAGGAAATCATGTATTTTTTCAGATTTAGTAAACGAATGAAGTCCTTGGATCGACCACACACCAATCTTAAATTAAATATTTGCAAGAAATACAAATACAATATTGATTAATTTAAAACTCTTTCAACTTAAATCAAAATATAGCAGAATACATGTCATAATGTTGTAAATGTTGTTGTTGTTGTAAATGTTGTAATTATAATTATGTTTTATTTAGTGAACTGAATGTGTAAAAAACTGTTTTTACACATCCAGTTCACTGAATAAAACATAATTATAACGATACGGTTTGTTGTTCACTATAGCATTATTAATTTTAAAAAACTACGAAATTTCTCTGAAAGTAATTAAAATAAAATAGAATCCACTTTATTGAAAAGCAATATTGAAACGGTAATTTTACAACAAATAACCTAATTAAATCCCACAACAAGGAAAATTAACTGAAAGACGAACTATTTGAAACAAGCTAGACAACCAATAGTTAGTCAAAGTTCGTCTAACAAGGACATCACTCAAAGCTACCGCCTCGCCTACACCCTTAATAAAATATTTACTGTGACATAGAAAATTGACCAAAAGTGTCAAATTAACACAAAATAGATCATCATTATCCAAACCGTGATTGTGACTATAATGCGTAATTACCGGTTCCAAATTACACTTGCTGGCAATCAAAATAGTACAGCTATAATACGGTATTGTATGGAGCTCAAGCTTTGTGGTTCATTACAGCTCTAAGCCCATATTAATAATTATGTACGAGCGGTGTTCATAAATGTGAAACTAAATACACCGGGAACCAAGATTAGGGAGTCGCCAGCAAATGAGTTTATGGCGTGTTAGTGTACCTCCATTGTATCATTAGGGATCAAAAACCGAGCTTTAATGTTAAAACGTTTGAGTAAATAACGTTAAAAATCGTTGCGTTATTATAACTGTTACTGGTTCACGCAACGTCATGGTTCTATTGTTGGGTTTTATTTAGATATTGTTTCGTAACAATTGCTCTATCGTGATATTTTGGTATGCGATGTTAATTTTACGTTTGCCTAAATTTTTCCATTATAGTCACGCAAGCGATTGATTTTTAATGGAATATTTTTTTGTTATATCAAAAATATGAGTAAATTCTACTACCTACCACAGGTACTTAGTTCACGACCGTGGAAATGACTTGTTTATGCCAATAATATATATATATATGTTTATTTTCAGCTGACGTTACCTTGAAATTCGAGTTTTCCGCATGGTCGACAAAGTACTTTAGTTTGCTTAATCTAATACACGTGTACTTGATTGAGACATGAGTAGTTAACTTTTCCTTTATCCTTTCTCATTTCTTACGCGTTTTTGACGAAATCATTTCGCCTTGTTCCACTCTATTTTACGAACGAAAAGTATGATTAATACTGTTTGTTATTATTCATCAGTCTTCCTGTATTATTCCACGAAAATTACTTTTTTTTGTTTTTATTTCGTGAAAAATCTTTGCTAAATATCCCAGCCGGGGTTTAAGGAAGAATCAGATTATTTTTTATAACCAAAAAGGAGTTTCCAAGTGTTATAACTTTTAAAGGAAATTGTTTAAGGGAAAAGGGAAATTAATCTTTCTCTTAATTAGTAAAGTTGGTCGGACGTTGCGACGGGAATTCAAGGCCAATAAATCAAGGTGTTGCTCCAGTTTCAAACAAGAGAAGCAAAAACCATTCTTTGCTTTTAACACTTCCAATATTTTAGACCGCCCTTATCGATATTTCAGTCTGTACAGTGGGCTAAGTTGCCAGTCGTGGGGCAAAGTTACTATTCGTGGGCAAAGTTACGTTGACGGTTTCGACCTCTGTTCCAGGGAAGTGTTAATGATAAAACTTGAAACTTATATACAGGGGGTTTAAAGGAAATCGCCCCGCGGCATCGTCGTGGTTTGTAACTTCACATAGAAACAATTTCGAAAATGTTATATAACTTATGTGAAGGGATCCTAGTTTGGTCGTGTTCACATTATCGTGGTTAAGTAAGACGGATTATATTAGACCTATACAAGACATACATAATTATTACAAAGGTACACTGTTCAGTATGTTGTAAGTACAACGTATATTAGAATTATAATTTGGATACAGAGTGGAGCTCGGTGGAGACCTTCAGCTTAAGCCACGATTAATTTGGTCAGCGTGTAGATGGGTGACTATCCAAAACATAGGTACCGTGTTTCCTCAGAGCTTCAAAAAGCACATTATGCCGTTGGTCCCGAATTATACAGCTGTTGCAGGTAGTCAGTGGCTATACCGGACGTTACGGAGGACGTTAACAGCGCGACAGTAGCGCGGCAAAAGCACATTCCTTCACATTATAAGAAAAGCCGTACTAACCCGTTAGTACAGTCGAACAAGCTAATGAGTATACAGTAAGCTAACTTGTATTTACTTTTAAGATTATACGATATATATATTTATTATTTTTATATTATTTCCACTAGGGTGTGTGGGGTCAATAGACCTTACTGGCCACACGATAAGAAGAAGAAGATTATACAAATAGATTTAGAGACTGATGTCAAACGATACAGCGTACATCAGTCGCTTAATGCGAAACCCTTGATAAAACAAAATTATTACTAACAAAAAATTATTATTAACAAAAGTTATGGAATTATAAAGATCTCTACCCTGTATACTTATTAGCTTGTTCGACTGTACTTGTATATAGCTGTGCGTCTGTCGCGCTGTCTAAAATCAGCTAAATGTGAAAGCGGTCTAAAAGTCTGACAAGCAGTCTGAGAAGTACCGTAAAACAGTACTAACTAGATTGTGGAGGTCAAGTAGGTCAGTGGTGCATTCATCTGTTTCCCTCGATTTTCAAGTAACCAAAATACACTGTGTAGTTCATTAAACATTATGGTTAGTGAAACCCGTTGTAGATTTGATTGAGACCAATCATATTGATAACCATTTCCATTTTATGTTCATATATTTTATTTATTGTTTGTTATGGATTACTAGTATATTATTTATTGTAATAAAAGACTATACTAAATAAATAAACTAAACTAACCTAAAAACAAAATAACTACAAAAGGGCATCGAAAAACTCCTCCTCAACGCTGTCAGCAGGTAAAGTACTTTAATATAATAAAGTATTTTATTATATTAAAGATATAATAAAATAAAAAAAAAATAAAAAAAATTGTTTGTTATTGCCAATATCATATTTGGAAGACCCAGCAATGTTATGAATACGCCAACAAGAATCCTGTTATAGGCAGTACACTAAGTGCGTGTTCACGTACGCGCGACGCGACGCGCGACGCGATTGGCGATTAAATTCAAACATATGGCGGTGTATGAGTGCGTTCACGGAGAAGCGATTTTATACGCGATTATTTGAATTTGAGGCGGCGCCCGCGGCGATTATCGCGGCGACGCACGCAGCGGCAATTCTCGATGAAGCGATACCCGCGATGGAACTTTTTTTCTGATTCATGGTTTTCGGGGTTGCTGATTATGAAAATGAGTTCAAAATGAAAATCCAAGATGACGCCGAAAAAATTTTTAGTTTTTCCATCATGGGTGTCGTAAGTCGTTTATATGGTTTTCGGGGTCGCTGATTACAAAAATGAGGTCAAAATGAAGACCAAGATGGCGGCTAGGAAAATTTTTGGTTTTTCCGTCATGGGTGTCGTTTTCATGGTTTTTAGAGTCGCTGATTACGAAAATGAGGTCAAATAGAAAATCCAAGATGGCAGCCAGGAAAATTTTTGGTTTTTCCGTCATGGGTGTGGTTTTCATGGTTTTTGTGGTCGCTGATTACGTAAATGAGCTCAAAATTAAAATCCAAGATGGCGGCTAGGAAAATTTTAGGTTTTTCCGTCATGGGTGTCGTTTTCATGGTTTTTGGGGTCGCTGATTACGAAAATGAGGTCAAAATGAAAATCCAAGATGGCGGCCAGGAAAATTTTAGGTTTTTTCGTCATGGGTGTCGTTTTCATGGTTTTTGGGGTCGCTGATTACGAAAATGAGGTCAAAATGAAAATTCAAGATGGCGGCCATGGAAATTTTTGTTTTTTCCGTCATGGGTGTGGTTTTCATGGTTTTTGGGGTCGCTGATTACGAAAATGAGCTCAAAATTAAAATCCAAGATGGCGGCCAGGAAAATTTTAGTTTTTCCGTCATGGGTGTCGTTTTCATGGTTTTTGGGGTCGCTGATTACGAAAATAAGCTCAAAATGAAAATCCAAGATGGCGGCCAGGAAAATTTTAGTTTTTCCGTCATGGGTGTCGTTTTCATGGTTTTTGGGGTCGCTGATTACGAAAATGAGGTCAAAATGAAAATCCAAGATGGCGGCCAAGGAATTTTTTGGTTTTTCATATTCGCAATCAGCGACCCCAAAAACCATGAAAACGACACCCATGACGGAAAAACTAAAATTTTCCTGGCCGCCATCTTGGATTTTAATTTTGAGCTCATTTTCGTAATCAGCGACCCCAAAAACCATGAAAACCACACCCATGACGGAAAAAACAAAAATTTCCATGGCCGCCATCTTGAATTTTCATTTTGACCTCATTTTCGTAATCAGCGACCCCAAAAACATGAAAACCACACCCATGACAGAAAAACCAAAAAAAATCCTGGCCGCCATCTTGGATTTACATTTTGAGCTCATTTTTGTAATCAGCGACTCCGAAAACCATTAAAATGACACCCATGACGGAAAAACCAAAAATTTCCCTGGCCGCCATCTTGGATTTTCATTTTGACCTCATTTTCGTAATCAGCGACCCCTAAAACCATGAAAACGACACCCATGACGGAAAAACTTAAAATTTTCCTGGCCGCCATCTTGGATTTTAATTTTGAGCTCATTTTCGCAATCAGCGACCCCAAAAACCATGAAAACGACACCCATGACGGAAAAACCAAAAATTTCCTTGGCCGCCATCTTGGATTTTAATTTTGAGCTCATTTTCGTAATCAGCGACCCCAAAAACCATGAAAACCACACCCATGACGGAAAAACCAAAAATTTCCTGGCCGCCATCTTGGATGTTCATTTTGACCTCATTTTCGTAATCAGCGACCCCAAAAACCATGAAAACCACACCCATGATGATAAAACTAAAAATTTTCTTCGGCGCCATCTTGGATTTTCATTTTGAATTCATTTTCATAATCAGCGACCCCGAAAACCATTAAAACGACACCCATGACGGAAAAACCAAAAATTTTCGTCGGCGCCATCTTGGATTTTCATTCTCATTTTTGTAATCAGCGACCCCAAAAACACTACTTTATCAGCAATACCTAAAACTAGTCGGTTTGATTGAGAACGCCGCGTGCTTTGCTACCCGCTTGAAAAGTCGCCGCGATATTCGCGGCGGCCGTCGCCGCGGGCGCCGCCGCGGGCACCGCCCCGCGTCTGTATGAACAGCGTAGTACATTGCCATACGTTTGTGTTTGCGCGTGCGATGATATCGCGTGTCCGTGAACACAAAAATCGCACGACGCGCCGCTCGTCGCGTCGCAGGTCGCGCCGCGCGTCGCGTCGCGCGTACGTGAACACGCACTAACAGATTGAATTAATCCGAAACGTGTGTTTCTCTATTATTTCTGATTGAAATTTCATTCATAGTTTTGTTTTTTTTTTTTACTATTTGGACCAAATTAGGAGTATTTAACACTATACAATATTTTTTATGAGCATTTAATCTACACTCCATAACTCAAGAAGCTAATGTTGTAGTTGGAAGAGGCAGGCTACGTGGCACAGATGCACCTGGATGGACCTGGGATGATCGTCACACACTGGACGCCTGAGGAAGGACGGCACCGTCGAAATCGACATTGGCAAAGTTGACGTGACCACCCGGATGTCAAGAGATCTTAATAAGATCCCTGTCAAAAAGTCGCTGTGTGTCAAGCGCTCTTATTAAGGGCGCTCGTTCCCGCGTTTTCTAAAAACCGTTAAAATGTGTGAAAACTATGCCTATATAGCTCACACTTGCCCAACGTGTAGTGGAAGAGACAAGGATGAAAATTGGTTACTCAGTATTAATAGTAATATTCCCCTGTCAAGGTCAAAACCAAACGCGCGGGCGTCTTTCTTATCGCTCGTTTTGGAGTGTTTACATTATGACTCATGTTTCGTAAACAAAACGTTCACACAGCTAAAACTTTGTCTGCGATAAGATTGTGTACCAAACTATGCAATACGATACTTACAACAGCCACTTGAGTTACGGAGTTCTCAGAATGAACGCGTAAGCATACCCTTTTTTTTTTTTTCGGCTCAAGTGTCGGCTACCTGAGCCGACCTTTTTGTTTAGCTTGCAGTATGTCGAGTATGAATGGAGAGCTGTGTTATTTTAATTGATTTGTATTGTTATTTTAATTGATTTGTAAATAAGCATAAGTTTTAACAGAGTTCTCTTACAAAACAAGAGTTATCGGCGTTTTAATCACGCGCCGCGTGACGTCACGTGACTGACAGCGACTGTCACGTGACGTCATCCCAGATAGCCGTGACATTACGCCATTTTGCGAAAATTTAGCTTGACACCCGAGAGGGTGACGATCTGGTCATGTTTGCGGGGTTAGCCCTGCAAACATGGCCAGTGATCGCACGGAACGGAGTAAGTAAGTAAGTAAGTAATATTTATTTGTTTAAACATGTCGTACATGATGCATTGCATGTAGGATAATAGCGAAATACAAAAAGTTCTGACATGTTTAGCCACATATCGCGGCGTACAAATCGGTAGGAAGAGATGGTGCGTAAACCGTGATAATATTCATCCAAAAATTACATTATACAAATTATTTAGACAACAATAAAATAAAATAAAAACATAATTATTTAATAAAGATTAGGTAGGTGTCATTACAATTCAGCTTTATGCCGTTTTATGCGTACACGGCGCAACAAATCTCCTCGTACGAGCGACTGGTGCACACTATCGAGAAGTGAACTGTATCCAAGGGTGGTGGAAGGAACAAAACTCAGTTAATGAATGAACTATGTCATGTCCGTAAGCAAAATTTTGACAAAATGGCGCGTGTTTTAAATTTACAGTGAGCAAAATGCTCATAGCGCGAGTGCTCGCGGGTTAAGAGATATATTTAATGTTCTCCATGATTTGGGCAATTTATTAAAAATGGTCGGAGCCATGCAAAAGATGCTCTTACGCAAAAGAGATATGGAAAGAGAAAGCGGAGGCAAAAGCCTAGCAGCTGTGGGACACCATCAACAGCAGGCCTGCTCTCTCGGAGAGGGATGGATTATAATCCAGCACGCGGACTCAGTGCGGGTTTTTTTTTTTTTTTATTATAAATGGGCTTGCTCTTGACTTCACACATTATCTATCTTTATCGTTGATAGATTTCACATATCTTCGAATAAATTTTTGGTTTTAAGACATGTTTCCTCACGATGTTTTCCTTCACCATTTTGAAAGCAGCGGTGAAAAATTACACAAAGTGATGCGACTGGGTTCGAACCCCACGACATACTGTTCGTGAGTTGGGGCCGCCACCACTGGGCCACCGCTACTCTACGAACACCATGTAGGTTAATAAAAAATATAATTAGCCATAGTGTGTGATATCCGAAAATAATTGATCCTTTTTATCAATAGTTGTATAAACAGCGCCATTTCGACGACATTTGGAGAACGTCCGTTGCGCTCGAGTAGACAATTATGTAATTGGAAAGTGACCCTTCGCTTTCGACGGATTACTGGTTAGAACTGTCAAGGGGTCGAATCGACCCTCTTAGGAGTATTTGAGAAGGTTCTCTAACCGTTTGACATTTCGTTGGGGGACGTGAAACGAATTTCACGGTGTTGGGAACGTTTGTGAGCATATTAAGTATTTTAAGTGATAATGTTGGGGTCGGAACTACCTTTGCGTTCAATTGTGTGGTCGTAATGTAGCTGTGACGTCATGAAGTGATGGTCGTTTACTTTTAGTGGCGGAGGAATTGAATCGAATTGTGTGCTTGAGTGTACCTTCAGTGGAACGTGTAGGTTGGGTGTCTTTGCTAATTTGAATGGAATTGACAACTGTATTCCCTTTTCTAATGGATTTTTGGAGTGTTTTCAAGTTTCTACAAGTTACCTCATACGATCAAAAACAACATTTTTTTCGTTCGTTTTTCTAAACTTCAATAGTGGTTATTTCTAGAACTGAACTTTGCTTGAAGAAGTCAGTTTTTTTTGTTTGTGATTCGAAACTAATTGTGTTTCACTGCATAGCTACTAATACTTCTCACATAGCTGGCCAGACAGTCGTACACTCCGATGACAATTCAATTAAATATTCATCCAATTCTAATGCAGTCCCTTCCCACTTTACTTATGATAGAGGGGTACTTTAGTCCCAATTCAACCTCATCACCAATACGCCGAAATCAAAACAAGAAGGGTTTGTTCGAAAATTCTAAATTCAAACACAAAACGGATAAAAGGATTTAAGTTGTCGGACATAAAGGCAAATGGCCAGTTCGAAATAATTAGTAAAATAGATATAACGAAGAATCAAAGTGGAAAGTTTGAGAATGTTCGGGAAGAACCGATTGGGGCCGAATAGATAATTATAATTCTCTGCAGGGTTCGTCCCTCCCTTTGAAGACAAGCTAATGTTAATACGTAATTGAAATTTTGATAGCAGGTGGATTTGTTCGCTAATCACCCTCTTAGTTCGAATTAGGGTGATTTTAAGTGCGAAATCTTTGGCTTGGAAAATCAGGAAATTATTTTGCTTGGCGTTGGATTACAGACACAAATCTCGAGATGTCAAACCTGAATGGAATCATCCGTCAGAACCGTCAGAGTCTACAATCTGTACAGCTGACTACTAGTTCTAACGCGTCATTCCACCCATCCACAGACTGCGCTTGGCAAGCGCTGCTTAACCTTGAAGATCGACTGGTGTGGCTGTTATTATATAGCCACTAGTTTCTGCTATTCTTCCCACAAATCAATGGCAATGCATCCAGGTAAGTAAAGTCGCTCCAAGTTTATCTACCAGCACTAATCAGTCTGGTACTTTTTATCCGTATACGAAACATATGTTCTTATTTAAACAATTTCTCAGCGTTCAAGAATTAGAAAAAAACAGTAAGCTAAAACTAGACTTAAACTTTTGTAATAGTCTCAACAAAAAGTTAGCCAGAAATGAGCTGGGACTAAAAATAAACCTAGCTTGTGAGCTAAAGTTAGACACTTTCGCATCCGTCCGGTGGCTTTAAGTAATTATGGAAACTAATTTCACAGATAAAAAAATAAACAGCTAAACATACAAAATATATACCAAGGAAATATTGTCTTTTTTACGCCCTGTAATTCTTTCCTTTTTGATACTTGTACATATTATTTCATTTTAATTTTAATTCTGTAAATATTGTTAATATTAATGTTAACATACAAATACTGAAGCATTTTTACAAGTTTCAGATGATGTATGGAATACGTGGAACCCATTTTTACATACATACTTATATAAACACGCCTTTTCCCATTGGGGTAGGCAGAAACCACAGAACGTCACTTGCTACGATTCTTACATACTCCTTTTGCCTCGTCCACTTTCATACATCTGGTATTGTAAAGGTAACCATTTTAGCGCGACGATATCCCTAGCCACCTTTTATAATGTACTTAATATTAATTTATGTCTGTTGAAATGACTCCATAATTTATACCACACTCTGTAAACAAGGTGAAACAAACATAAACAAGGTTACAAAATTGGGAAAAAACATAGTTGAAATAATAATTTTATAAGGGAAGTACATCCGACTACTGTCAATCTATACAAAACCACTTTATGTGGATCTCTCATTGTAAGGAAAATGTATACAAAGCGAGGCCATGTTATACTGTCACATTTTTCTCCTAGTCAATCTATACGAAACCAGTTTAAGCTGATTTCTCATTGTAAGGAAATTTATAAGTAGCGAGGCCATGTTATACTGGAAATGTATAGCTTCATGTGTCGCCGTGTACACGTCTCGTAGGTATGCCGCAGCTTTACTTTCTGAATATGATAATTACAAGAAAATTCAATACAGTATTACTCTCTCAAGTTGTTTGTGAGGACACTTACGTATATTTTGTAAAAAAAAATACAACCATAACAGTCACTTCGTCATCAGCCTATAATGTTCCCACTGCAGGGACTCAGGCCTCCTCTCTAATAGAAGGATGGGCTTATAATCTACCACGCGGGCCCAGTGCGGATTGGTAGATGTCACATGTCTTCGAATATTTTGGTTCGAAGACATGCCGGTTTCCTCACGATGTTTTCCTTCACCGTTTTGAGAGCAGTGGTGATGATATAAATTACACAAAGTAATGCGCCTGACGGGGTTCGAACCCACGACTCATTGTTCGTAAGTCAGTCCCGCCACCACTGGGCCACCACTGCTCTTAACAGTCACTTAAATAAAGGTAAAGAAACAGGCAAGAAACCTTTAAGAATTCAAAGCAAAAAGGTATGATGAACCTACTTTACTTCAAATCTTGAGTGATCCTAACTCTAGGCACACTCAAGAAAAACTACGGTCAAACACGTCATATTCCTAAGTAAAGGAATATCACATTGATTTACTATGAATCCCAACTTATGCCGACGACATAAAACTAGCTACTCGCGCACTTTCGTCAAACGGCCAGTCCGATAACCTCGCACCTCATTACACACTGACCCTACTCAATCCTATCGGAAACGACGCAATCAAAAATCGTTAAAAATACAAAGACTTAACGATGTCATTAGGGTTCATTTCATGTATAAATCAGGGGGTTTTAAGCCGCGAACGCACGCAATGCTGCGCGGTTAATAAATCTTGCAGTAACTATAGCGCATTCATTAAATTTCTTCCAACGTGCGTGCGATAAAGCAGGAATACCTTCACTGCCGAAAACTTCGACTTATCTCCCTCACGTAGTGGGTCGTTACGTTAAAATTATGGTGGTGGTTAAACACATGCTACATTTACTCGAAAGTTCATGTTACGCCCGAATAACTTCTCGTTTACCGGAAGGGTTCCATTTGGAACGCAAAAACACTTCTGCTGCGTACAGCGGCTCAGATGGGCTTACTGCGAGTAGTTCGTTACTTGGTCTTTGTAAAGCGTGGTAATTGTGGTGTGAGAGATTGCAAACTCTTTTGTTAAACGATGAACACTTCATTCAAAAAAAATATGGAACGTCGTTGTTTTTGGCCGCTTATGGTTCTTTTTTTGGCAACAAGATTGATACTGTGTTCTTTCACATTCATTGATATTAAATTGCATTGGGCAAAAGGTAATCTTGTTTGTAGCTTTTCGTGCCGGACTTGACACAACAACACATGGAACCACCGTAACGTCTTTTCTGAAAAATCCAAGGTGTAAACGAATCTTATGCAAGTAACACTATGTAAAAAAGATTACTGAGGAACGACTTTTTTCGGAACGAAAAATAACGTTTTACGTTTCAAGTGGTAGAACTGAATGTAATGCACTCAAAACATCGTAGTGAGGGATTGAATAGTACGAGGGTGATGGAGGTATTAAAGTAAAGTTAGAACATTAAAAATAGTTCGAACTTTGACCGCCAGTATTTCTGTAACTAGAAGGTTTCTAGATAATAATCTAGAGCAACAAAACTGCAATGAAGGAGAAAACAAGTGCCTTTCAGCTTCGTTAAGCGGTCGAACGCAAAGAAATAAAGTGAGAGTGTACCTCAAAATCACATCCAGCGATTAAACCGAGATTTTAAGAGAATAAGTTTCAACCTACACAGGATGACGGGACTTTTGAACCCCAATCATTTTACAGGCAATTATGAACCCCCGTTAATTATAAATGGGGCTATAAATGAGGCAGCGCATATTTTCATACAAAGTTGGTAAAACTAATTACGAGATATGATTCATAACTTTTTGATACAATGCAATTAGTGCATTGTACTTTAAATATTGAATAAATTATGCGTAGATAGCAAAATATCTTTTTAGTATGCTTAGATGCTGTAGAAGGCGACTAACAATGTATAATGACCTTATTGGTGAAGTTCTTCAGAAAGGACAAGTGCGTAATACTCGCAACCGACGTACGTGTATGACTATATGAATGGACGTGGGAAATGTAAAAGGAGTATGTAAGGATCGTAGCAGGACCCGGTGTGGGCGCGTGCTTTGTCGAAGCGGGCCGCCTACTACCTGAACGCGCCCCAAAAGGTGCTGGCCGTAAGGCTAGTCCGTGGGTACCGCTCGATCTCCCGCGAGGCGGCGAACCTCCTTGCCGGATTGCCGCCATCGGATCCGGAGGCGATAGTCCTCGCGCGCCTGCATGACATGAATGGCGCGTGGAGGTGCTACACCGTGGGGTCACTCCGTTGCCGCGGCAAATTGCCGCTCTGCGGACGGACCTCCGGTGCGATCTCATGGCGACTATCGTAACCCAGTGCAGGGCACGCCACGATAGTGGCGGTAAGTCCCCTCTTTGAGGAGTGGCTAGAGAGGAGCCACGGCGCCCTCACCTTCCGTCTGACGCAGGTCCTCACCGGACATGGATGTTTCGGGAGGTACCTGTATCGAAGCAGGCGGGAGGAAACGCCCGGATGCTTCCACTGGGAGGATCGACCGGAGGACACGGTGGAGCACACTGTGGAGGTGTGCCCTGCTTGGGCAGAGCCCCGCCGTGTTCTCGTAGCGGCGATCGGCGGCGGCGACCTCTCGCGTCCGGCCCTGGTGCAACCCATGGTCCGGGGTGAAGAGGAATGGGACGCCGTCGCTTCCTTCTGCAAAGCAGTGATGCTAGTGAAAGAGGTGGCGGAACGTGAGAGGGAAAGGACCTGTCGTCCCAGCCGCCGCGGGAGACGCTCCGGGCGTCGGGGGCCACGAGATGGCTTCCGGCCACCGTAGACACGGGCCTGTGGACGGTGAGTAACGGGCTAGCTCGCCGTCCGGCCGTCGTCATGACGGCAACAGACCGTGTCGACGGCGCGTTCGTGTTCCACGCGCGCCTCAAAGAGATGTTAGCAACATGGAAGGGCCGACGCCCGTCGGGACTGCGGATTATCGAAAGGCATAACGCGGCCTCGGCACAAGGGCGAAGAAGGAACATGGGTTTGGTTTTTAGTCAGTAGAAGTCTGACACTCCCCTTCGCTCTGCCCAAGAGCGGGGGGGGGTTATTCGATGATTTTCCACCCACCAAAAAAAAAAAAAAAAAGGATCGTGTCATGAAAAAAAGGATCAAAGGATTTTCCCATGGGTTTGAAAGGTTCAAAATGAAGTATTCGTCGATTAGCACAAGAGTTTTTGTTTGTATCTTTGATACACATCATCAACAGCCTATTAATGTTCCCACTGCTGGGACACAGGCCTCTTCTCTTTGAGAGGGAATGGGCTACACACATACATTGATACACACATACAATTATTTGTTTAATTCTGGATTAATGTTTTCAATTGAAAGCTTAACAAGGTCACAATCAAATCGCAGAAGAATACTGTAGACTGCTGGCGATAACATACCATAACATCACGCCTTTAGTCCCCGAAGAGTTAGGTTATAATAATAACTGTAGCTGTACACCCCATATTGATAGCTAAGTTTAAGTCTCATGCCAAGGCCTACTTATTGTAATTAACCGGGTACAACTTAGTGGCCCGTCTGCTACTGAGAAATTCCACAACCAGAGTCTTCAATATTAAAGAAACAAAGAGATCCAATTACTTTTAAGGTCTACAAAAAAGATCCTTCGCCTCAATAAGCCTAGTCTTCACATCATTCAGTCGCCTTTAACGACACCCGCAACACCCACTACACACTATCAACATTACACTTTAAACACTGCGACACAAAACTCATTTCACATAACCTACAAAGCACAAACGCCGTCCAAACAATGACATACGAATAGCAATCAGGGATGTTATGGAGCTCCGTAACCAAAACTATCGCATATACGAAAAAAAAAAATATCCATAACCATAACCGATTTACAAGATTCGGATAGTTTTGGATTAAAATGGAGTCTAAATTATCATTCACTTTTAATACAAAGTATTTTTAGGGGTATTTTCAAGGATTGTAGGGTTTTTAAGGTCTACAAAAAGATAATTAAATTTGCCTTTAAAAACCTCTTCTTTAAATCATTCAGTCGCCTTTAACGACACCCGCAACACCCACTGCACTACACTACTTTAAACACTGCGACACAAAACTCATTTGACATAACCTACAAAGCACAAACGCCGTCCAAACAATGACATACGAATAGCAATCAGAGATGTTATAGAGCTCCGTAACCGAAATAATCGGATATCTGAAAAAAAAAATATACATAATCGTAACCAAACCCGATTTAAAAGTTTTGGTTAGTTTTGTATAAAGAGGGAGTGAAAAAAGAATGGGAAAATGAGGAAATTCACCGAAGAACCAAGGTCAGCGACATAGTTTGCAGAATATGCAAGTTGAAGTGGCAATGGGCAGGCCACATCGCTCGAAGAACCGACAACCGATGTGTTCTCGAGTGGCGACCAGCCGCATTGTTGGTAGGCCTCCCACCAGGTGGACCGACGACATCGTGACAGTCGCGGCCAACGGGTGGATGCAAACGGCAGACTGCCGTTCTATGGGGGAGGCCTTTGTCCAGCAGTGGACGTCTTATAGCTGATGATGACGGAGTCTAAATAATTATTATTTCTTTTTTTTTAAGTATTTTTATGGGTATTTTCAAGTAATTGGCGGATTGTCGGATGTTCTTAATATAGTTTTAGAATTAAATATTTTCGAGAGTTGGTACTGATAGGTACCTACTGTGTTTGTTTTGTCTGGCCAAGCCGTCACTTGTCAGTTGTCAGATTGTTTAACTGACTTCCCAAAAAGGAGGAGGTTCTCAATTCGATTGGTATGTACACCGATTACGCTGCGATTTATGGTCCGATTTACGTGATTCTTTTTTAGTTTGATGCGGAATAGTTGCCATTTGGTTCCATAAAAACTTGGCATGGTTTGGCCCAGTACTTTTCATTTTATGATAATTTTTTATAATTTATGAACATATTTTTTCCTTCGTTTTTTTTGTGTGTTCGCGAATAACTTCGTCGATGAACCAATTTTGATGATTCTTTTTTTTATTGGAACGGAGATATTTTAAGGGTGGTACCATGATATGAAAACCAGATCCTGGTGATGGAATCCCAGAGAAATCGAGGGCAACCCTCAAACATAGGCACGTATTACGTGTTTCGTGCTTTATCTGACGCTATACAAGTATAGGTTTCATCGTAAATATTTCTATAAGATACACAACTAAAAATAAAAAAATAAACAACTTTTCTGCAAAAAAAAAAAACAACCGACTTCAAAAACACCAAAAAGTGTAAAATAAACTTCAGAAGAAAAATCTGCTTCTGAAGTCGGTGACAAAAAAAGCCAAATAATAATAATAATAATAATATTCCACAACTATCACTCAACGCCATCTAGTCCCAAGCTAAGCAGAGCTTGTGTTATGGGTACTAGACTACTGATAAACATACTTATATATTTCTAAATACATACATATTATAGATAAATTACACCCAGACACAGAACAAATGATCATGCTCATCACACAAACATTTGTCCTGGGTGGGAATCGAACCCACGACCTCCGGCATAGCAGTTAGGGTCACTAACCACTAGACCAACAGGCCAGTCAAAAAAACAAAAAAAAGAAAAAAAAAAAATCAAACAAACAAAAGTCACCGACTTCAGAAGCTGATTTTTCTTCTGAAGTTTATTTTTCACTTTTTGTTGTTTTTGAAGTCGGTTGTTTTTGTAGGATTCTAATAACCGTAACCGATATTATCGGTACCCAGCGGATATTTCGAAATGATTATATATATTTTATATCCGTAACTGGTATAATATTATTCCTATATCCGTATCCATATCCATATCCGAAATTACATATCCAAAACATCCCTGACAGCAATATACTAACGACACATACATTCTACTATGTCACTACACAATATGAGTGGAACGGAAATTAACAGACCACATTGCATTCCATAATGCTTGTAATTAACGAAATAATACGTACCGAGTTGGAATATTCATTTAACAGCAACATCAAAGAGAAATATTGTTCATTCGATCGAATGATACGTTTAATTATGCCTTTTAACTGCACCTACGTTTGTGTAAGCTGAAAGGATGGGATGATCTTTTTAAGGTCGACGATCGGAGAGTTTTCGGTAAGTGTTATTTAAAGACTCCGAAATGAGCAACTGAATTTAAACAAAATACATTTGGGTGAACCTTATAAGGTTTTTGTAAGATGCCTTTCTCCTTTTAGTCATATTAGAGTCAGTACCTGACTCTGCTCGAGTGAAAAGAGAGAAAACGATTTTTCTCAGACTTTAAGCCCCCGTAAAGCCCTGTATTGCAGCCTTTCATCGAAATCGTTAGAGCCGTTTCCGAGAAAGTGATTAACAAATATAAATTTAAACAGATAGTCTTTGTGCATCATTGCCGAACTGCCAATGAGTATACAAACATACAAAATATATTGCTCATCTAACAGAATAAGATTTGTGAATAAGCTTTCAGGGAAATTATTCCGACACTTTTATTTATTTATTTAAACTTCATGTACAAGAGTGGTACATAGGCGGACTTAATGCCACAAGGCATTCTCTACCAGTCAACCTTAGGGTTAAATAGGACAGTACTGTGGAAGAGTACAAAAAAATAAAAATAATAAGGATAATACCATTTTGCAAACATATTATATATATCGGTGCATACTAATACACATATATTACCTATATAGATATAATTAAATAAACTAATAGATATTTAAATACATACAAACAGACTAAAATACGAAAACCTCATAATAATTACCAACGAATACTTACTAGTGACTTGATTGAGAACAATTCAGTTCGATTTCAAAAAGTATTTCCGGACTTTTCTTTTGAAAGCTTTTCTGGTTTCAGCGTATTTTACACGCACAATACAGACATTTTAACTTTATTTCCGGAATCGATATCTACCCATGTTTGCAGTCCTTTAGGTATTGCAATTTTTAATAGGCAAGTAGGCATACAAACACGTAGGTACCTTGGATGTTTTTCGGGAATTAGGTGTGACAGTAATCAAACTAGTGTGGGTGAAGTCGTTTAGAAAGACGGGTGTTCACAAAAACTTGCATAATTTAGATGAATAATTAGATAAAATAACCACACTTTAAATAGATTTCCCGAACGATGAGAGATCCGCATAAACTCGTTTTGTGTCGCTGGTGTCTACGATGACAACCAGGCCTGAAAATTGTTGTAAACAGAAACAAAAAAAATGTTACATCTTGCTTCCATAATTGTTATTCACAAAACACTCTCTCTGTTAAGGAAAATCTGTTGTAGTCTCAGATTTTTTATTAAATTTTGACAAGTTGAAGGCAAAAACAAATTAATAGAAATTGGGCTTCTGTTCTCTGAAGAATAAAAAGTATTTTTACTTTTTATTATGTAAGAATATTAAGTCTGCGTTGGAGGATTTTTATCCGCTTGTAAACGTCTATGGCTTAGTAACGAATACATTTTAAATCCAAGTTCATGGCAATTCAATTTCTATTGAGCCCCCGTTCGTGTCGTGGTCGCAAGCGCGTCTGCTGCATGGGGGTCCTGGGATAGATTCACGAGTAGGGCAAAAAGTTTGTGGTTTTTCCCATAAGAAGTTTCTCAGTAGTAGAACGGAGTGTGAAAATTGGCGTTATGAAACCCCAGTGCCTAGGAAAGCACGTTAAACTATTGGTCCCGGCTGTCTTTTGTACATCTTTGACAGTTATTAAGGGATGGAAGTCTTCGACGGAGACATCATGGAGTATCTGCGTTAAAACCAGTAGCTCTTTGCCGTTAGCAAATCTTTGTATAGCAGGAGTAGAACGTGATTCAATTGCAGCAACATCCACTACAGTAGCACCACAAAAGCCACAGCATTCGCTCATTTTCATTTTATTGGAAGGTGATGCGTACCAAAGCAGACTCAAATAAGTCTTGTGGAAAGTCGATGATCATCGCCGTTTTTGCCTTTTGTTTAGACTTATTGTGCATTCATAAACTCATGGCAAATGAGTTAATACATTTCGCGTCAAACATACTTAAAATATTATCCCCATTGGCGATTTTCTAACGATTGACAGAAACAATTATCAAAATACTTACGTTCACCGTTAAAAGAGGAATTATTAAGTGATTTTGCTACTGCAAAACGTTTTTTTTTTGCGGGTGGGATGTCATCATCCCGCTGTTGGGCAGAGCGAAAGGGAGTGTCAGACTTCTTCTGACAACAAACAACAACAACAACCACTCATGTTCTTTCTTATCTCTTGCGAAAAATCCGCAACCCCGACGGGAAGTGCCTACGCCTTAATCAATCTTCTTCTATGAAAAACGTTTATAGGTCATTCAACGTGACCTCAAAACAAACCCAGAACTGAAAATAAGTTCAGTAAAAACGTTTTCCCAATGAATAACTAACGGCAGATGGCTATTCCATAGCCAAAAAACATCATAGCAAACCGTTTTCCTCCCGCAACTCTTGAAACTGGCCGGGGACAATAAAGTTTTTATGTAGTTTGTCCCGACCGCCATAAAAATATCAATTGTTACTGTAAATGTGTGGTGTGTTAGTACCCTAAATAATGATATATGGTTGTTTCGGGATTAAGTTATTATAATAGCTAGGTTGGATATTGACTACTAGATTTACAGCCAGCAGCTTAAAATAATTTTGCAATTGCTTATCAGACCTCTTCAACTCAGTTAGTACCACTGGGTAATACGATACTCCTTACTGACTGGTTGTCAGACTTTCGGATCACTGAATACCTGTAACGACTGTCAAAAATCGGCTAGTTTATACCTGCTAAAAAGATACACACAAACAAAGACATGCAAAATTGCAAATGCATAGTAACTTCTGATGTTTTTGTCATTGAAATTGTAAATACACAGACAAGTGGGGTTCCTATTTTCAGAAACGACAAAGTGCAAAAACATCACAGTATCCAGAATTTTTAAAACAAATCGCAAAGCATTTCAAAAATTTACGACACCTTTTTTTTCTATCAGGAACTCGGACAAAGTACCTATCACAATAACACTCATTCCGATTTGCAGTGACATCCAAAAATGTAATATTTTGCAGTATTTATTAGAGTTAAACACTACCATGAAACCATTGTTTGTGGAAATAATGTTTCCATTTCAAACGGTCATCGGTTTTCCTTTTGTCGACTTTTATAAATCCATAAATAACAAAATGACAAAAAGCACTCAGTTGATTGCTATACCGTTCTATTTCTGAAGCACCAATCTACTTAAAATATTGTAAAAACACACTGTTCAAGTAATCGCTTATCGCAGAAGTCAACAATGGTAATTTTCTTGGAAGTTTAGATCCAATTTTGGTACGTAACTCAATGTTCAGGGCGGCTTAATTTGTTTATTATCAGTTTTTCGACCTCTCGTGGATATTAAGCACCATTCTTCTATTATGTAATTAACTTAGAGCACATAAACGGATTACTACAATTAAAACTTTTTATTAATGGCTAGGTTTCGTGGGCATTATTATAAATGTGAGATACCTGTTTGAAAATGATAGTTAAATTAGCATGAGCCTTATTAAAGACCCATTACAACTCTCCATTCAAACAAAATTAATTTAAATCACTCAATCCATCTCAATCACCCTATTTTGTTCCTTGCAAATCATCCCTTAATAAACTTCTTCAATTAACCCTCAATTTATCACAATTTGTCTGCCAACATAACAATAACAAATGGAGTCCATTTTGGGCAAAAGCATGCAATAAACAGGCATCTCATTACTTTAAATGTGCATAAAACACCCACTATTATTTCAGCCATTATACATTCTCGTTAAAGCAAAAATTCACCGTGTGCGAGCACATTGCCAGTGGAATATTTTTTAGTAACGAGCCTCGCTGCGGTGTCATACACACTGTCAGAATTTCCATATCTAAATGGAAAACGGCCCTATACAATCAATTTTGTTCCCACATTCCATTTGAAAAGTGCACCTGTGCTGAGGAGAATATGGATTGTTTTTATTTTTTGTTTGAATGGGAATGCGTGGCCTGCAAAGCATGTTCACACTTGTGTCACGTAACTCCTATCGTAGCCATTACCAGTAAGTGGTATTGTATCTTGAAGCGATTCGGTCTCTCACCTTGTGAGATTTCTATTGGAAAAAGGATAGACAACTTTGAATGAGATAGCGGTGTATGCTCGAATTTTGCTTGTGCGGTTGAACTGGAGTTCCTCTTATTTACTAAATAGTACGTTAGGAAATACATAGCAGACCTAATTCTTGCTCATTTCATCATAATCTGTCTAGTCTTTTCCTTACTATATTGGGGTCGGCTTCCAGTCTAACCGGATGCAGCTGAATATTAGAATTTTTAACCGACTTCTAAAAAAAGAAGGAGGTTCTCAATTCGAATGTTTGTTTTTTAACCGACTTCTAAAAAAAGAAGGAGGTTCTCAATTCGAATGTTTGTTTTTTTATGTTATAATTCTTTTACTTGCTTCTTAAGGGTTCTTGAGATTCTGTATTTCAACTTTATTTTCAGCCGATAAGTCTTGTATAATTTCGATGATTTCACTAAAAAATATGTTACGCGGAGGTACTGTTACATTTATTTAAGTTTTAAATTGAAAAGTTGGAATGCTTTTTATGCCAAATAGGTACAGAATAGTAAATTTTTATAGAAGTTGGAAAACATGAGAAATTTTGTTTTCCCTCGCATAGAGAGGAAGCCAGTGTCTCAGTAGGGGGCACATTAAGGCTGATTATGCAGATTATAAGAATCATTACTTGCATAATTAAGTGCAAATAATTATATAACAATACACAGAACAAGGTGAATCAATTTAGGCTAATCTTGATGCACATAATAAGCAATTATTACATTACCGAATAATACCTGCATTGACACAATAGGTATATACGAGTACATATTATGTGTACATAATTACTAGGATGCACAATACTGGTCCGTTTTGCTCAATTGCCTTCAAACTGAAGATGTTCAATGAACCTATGTGTCCTTTGTCTATCAGGACATTATGCTCACAATTACAGGCGGTAGTAATTCAACTGTAGAATTCAGGGTAGGTATTAATTATCAATCAAAATACTCATTGAACAGCATAATCAGTGTTAATTATCCCACTGGTGGGACATAGGTCTCTATGAGTGGAAGTGGGCTATAATCCACCATGCTGGCTTAGTGTAAGTTGGTGGACGTCATTTGTATTTACTTTTTAACCGACTTCCCAAAAAGGAGGAGGTTCTCAATTCGATTGGTATGTTTTTTTTTATTTCTATGTATGTACACCGATTACGTTGCGATTTATGATCCGATTTACGTGATTCTTTTTTATTTTGATGTGGAATAGTTGCCATTTGGTCCGGTTTAACGCAATTAATATTATTTTCCTATTATGATCTGCTAATGTGGCCGTTTTAGATCCCCAGATCTTCTTTTTATTAAAGTTAATGCTTCAAACCCTTCGTCTCCTATAATACATATTTTTAAGGTCCTAAATAATTCTCTCAGAAGTTAAAGTCTTATCCCGGAGTATAATGTACTCGTATAACGGGCTAGTGTCCGCAACTTTACGTCCAAAGCGCGTATTTTGCGTGCGAATGGTATAACGGTTGGCGCAGTAGCTCAAGCGATTGACTGCTGGGCTGCGTGTCGTGGGTTCAATCACCGACGCTAATAGATAACGAATTTTCTTTCATAGGAAAGAAAATTCGTTATCTATCAATAGCTGAGCAGAGTACCTATCTATAGAGATAGGTACTCTGCTCGGCTATTGATTGACACAGTGAATTAAATTTTAAAATATACTTCCTCGAAAACTGGCTCTTATGGCACTACGGTCCCTCGACTTAATCAAAATGTACTATAATATTATCGAGGTCATTGTACAAGGGTCTTGCTTTCACAGACACGTGTAACATTTTCAAGAAAGATTTGTTTTTCGTAACTTGTCCATCTTGATTATTATAGAAAACTTTTTTGGCTACTCCGGGTGAATTTCACCATCGAACATAATCAGCTCATCTTAAACGCGTTTAAGTAAAATCAGTGTCAACAAAGCTTTGGATTATTGGCATGAACAGCTCTTGAAATTTGTCCTTAATTTAATTTAAACATAGTCGCTTTTCCACAAATACGTGACATCTTTAAGCGTCTACGTACTTCTATTACAATGTAGTTGCACCACCCTAGCTGCGGTTACCCCTTTGGTTTTGAATTTCCAAAACATCGTGTATACAGAGTGCCTACCCGGTTATCCGTGGGAGCTGTCACGCGCGCAATACGCCTGGGCGTGGCTACGCTAGGCGTGGGCTACGCCTGATCCACGCCTGTCCTACGCCTCTGTAAGAAACGACGATATCTCCGAAACTACAGTACTTACCTCGCTTTCAGTTCTATCATTGGAATTGTTATTAAATTAGCTAACATAATATGTATAGTTTAGTGTAGTTTTGTCTTGTAATGTATTAGTAATTATAATGTATGTTCAGTGTGAGAGAATGTTTACCAGTTTCTTGTATAAAGGTAATTATAATTAAAAAAATAAACCATTATTTCATTATGTTATTGTTTTATTTCCACGAATACACATTAGTACACGTAAATTAAACAAAAGAACAGACGTCGTAATACATAATTCTAACGTCCGGGGCAACTAGAGCGGCCCCGTTAGCGGGACGCTCTAGTTGCCCGGACGTTTGGCTTGATTTCTTACAAAAAAATTAGATTTTTTATAAAAAATCAAAAAATACCTGTATATAGCGAGAAATGTAAGGAATCGATATGTATAATATACTATAGTATCCACTGGAGTGTCAACCCATCAAAATAAGTCGACTTCAAAAGTTGGCTAACTGTCAAGCCATCAAAATAAGTCGAGTGTTGGATTTAACAGATTTTTACGTAGCTTTTTGTAACATAGCGCAATGTTACTTTTAAATATTATTAAATAAGATTATATAAGCTATTTTTTGATACCAATACATCATTACTTGGAACGTACAGTATTAGCACAATAAATCAAAACAAATACCCATTCCCGTGTTCCGCCTTAATTAAAAATTTGGAACACAAATTGTAAACACGTGAAATAATAACTATTTTCATCATATTTGTTTGGTTTAAGTCTACTTTTATATTGATAATGAACTGTTTTTCCTATTATAAGAAGCATTTCACAACTTTAGCACTGAAATATACACAAAATCATGCAATACTTACCAAAAAACCGTTAGAAATGACGCAATGTGTTTACATAACTTCATCACTGGTATAAACAACCTTGAACACTCCGATTTCAATTATGTTTGCACTTAGACGATAAGAATGAACACTTAGAATTATTTAACTAAAGAGAACACTCAACACAATGGGATAATAAATCACAATCCTTATCGCTCGCACGTCCGCACTTCAAACGTAAACAAAAAACACTTGACACCCGACCTTTTTGTAAACAATCTTATCTAATGATGGCCGCCGGCTCGGCATAGAGTATTTGGTATTAATAGATTCTTCGTTTCACAGACTAAAAATATAACACAGCAGTAACTCAGCTTTAAAACTTTTTCATAGATGATTAGTAAGTTTTAATGTCAAAAAAAATTAAAAAAATCGCAGACGGATTCGGTCGGCCCACAGACGCGCAAATTTTATTTCGCAGACGGATTCGGTCGGCCCACAGACAGGCGGCTACGACGTAAATTCGAAACATTCCTTAAATTTCAAATTCCGAGGATAACTGGGTTTAGCTGGATAACTGGACAGTGAAACCCGCCCTGAAACTTACGCCAAGTATTTTCATTTATCTTAGTTTACTAAGTTAGTGTCTGTAAGCAAAAATGTGGAAATAAAAAAATATGAGATCCAGCCCGTATTGAAGATGAAATATGAATAAATTGGTTAGGTTTTATCCTCATTTAGAATTATGAGAAAATAAACAATGAAGGAATGTATTACTTATCCGAATTCTGAAACTAAAGAATCCGTATTCATGGTTTATAAAAGTAGACTATGATAGTAAGTACCTACCTAAATGAATTTAGGTACTTACTAAAAAAGTAAGGTGAAGGGGTGAAAAGGTTTAGCAATCAGATTCGTATACAATCCAATAATTAACGAGATTAGCCTTAAAAATTTCTTGGAATAACAGTGTATTATCATTGAAGATTTAACCTTTACATTCATTGACTATGTGTCATCATCTTCCTGCCTTTTTCCCATGTTATTTGGGGTCGGCGCAACATGCCTTTTTCTTCAATTCTCCTCTGTCAATCGTACAGACACAGATAACTTTATTTGCTCACCACTCAACAGAAGAAAATGCATACAAGGTGTTATAACTACATGGACCACGCACACACGCACTCACGCATGCTACCATTTACATCTTTTGCTTTCATATCATTCCTCACACAAACTACTCATAGTTTCCTTGGTCTTCCTATCCCTCTCCATCCATCAATATTTTAACACATGCGATTCGTCTCTTTGACTGTAGGTACGTCTCTATAAGTATTTATTTATTTTGCTTTTACTGCCAATAATTTGACTACTTTTAGTATTATACTTTACCATATCGGCTCCTCCATTTTACAGCAAAAGTCAACCAACTGCCAGTCAATCTCAGCTCAGCCAAAGTTGAATAAACGATCAACAGCACAAATACAAAGCTTGTTCCCAACTCGACATCGCTGACTTCCCAGGGAATTCACTTGTTGTTACACAAGTACTGTTTCTATCCTAATTAGTTCATCAGATAATTTAGTTTGCGAGTCGCTCGTTACGCCAGCGAAGTGGACAGGCTAATGCAGCTTGAGCCTATAATCTAATTATTTGACGAGACAAATACAAATTAGTGACGTTGCGTACCTGCTTGGATGAGCTTCCTATTAAATTATTTGATTTTATGACTCTGGCCGCCATTTTGGAAGATGGCCGCCTTGAGAACGAGATAATACTAAGTTAGTATCTATTCCAAGATAACAGCGACACCAATTTGTTTTTTTTAAGAGTCGTTCTGTTTTCGAATTTGCTTTGTTTTCATGATTTAAATTGCTTTTTCGAGTGTCAGAGCAATTTATTATGTGACTGCACGAGTTATTTTGTCATTTTCATGCCTCCGCGTGTTCTATTTTCGAATGTAGCGCTTCGTTTAAGAATTCAGGTTGATAAAATAAAGAGCATCTCACCGAGAAAATTACGGAAGCCGTTTCTATTTAAAAGCGTTTCCTGAATAATGTTTACAATTTTCACGATATTTTTCAATGATGTTTATTCAAAAACCTTACTTATACTTATATAATCAATGCGTTGAATGTAACGACAACAGAATCGATATAAACTTGATAACAAAACCTCATGCTTTTTATCATTCAAAAGAATTTCTGACGTTACGTTCGCATTATTTCGTGACGGCGGCGTGTGGCGGCGTCGCGTATAGTAATTTAATACAAAGCAATAATTTACAAAAGAATTATATCAAGACAGAAATATAAGAACGTAGGGACTCCCACCTTTATATCACGGCCCCAATGAAGCGGAATGTGTCTCATTTTTTGTGTACTAAATAAAAATATTTCATTGTCGTAAAACTGTCTTTGTAGGTATATTTGCGTTGTTTCTTTGTTGTGAGACAGGCGTTCTATTCATTAACTTGATATACTTTTTAAGCCATTCTGAGTTATATTTTTGATGTTCAGGAGTCTTTATTTATGAGAAAGAATATTATTTTCACACAATTATTCGTAATGACATTCCTTTGGAAATGTTATTGAACTTATGTATGCTCATTTAACGTTGGTTCTAGAAAACTTTATTTCATAGTTTTTAATCAATGCTATTTTAAGAAAACGAAACTTTAAGTAAACTGACTTGATTGAAAACTATCCTTATAATTGAATTAGAAAAGTAATGAAAAGGATTATTAAAAAAAAACATGTAATTGATTTTTAGAAATGACTTTAATCTTCCTTTTACCTGGAAATAATTACAGACTTTAAAAATCTTAATCTATAATTTATTTACAATCAATAACTAGTTAGTTACAACCTTAATTAATTTTATACACAAAGAAAAATTACTAATTCAAGTTATACATTCTGTGAACGCTTAGATACCTACATTTTTACAACCTATATCACATTTTCATTTTTTTATGTCTAGTGTCATTAAAATGTAGAGTCAAGGTGAAAAACAACAACAGTTTGCCTTGAAAAACAGACAAAATGAGTTATATAGAAAAACACTGAAACAAAAGTTGGGTAACCCTTTTCGAAACAAAACAACAAAAATCTTTAAATAGAAGCGTTTGAGTTTAACGTTTTCAATAAATGAAAATAGGTCAAGGCAAAAATTTGTCAATTTCACCCCATGTTAAAATAGGATTTATGCAGGAAAATACCCATACGAAGATATTACTTATACATAACATAATTCAGTTTACACTTAAGTCCGACAGTTAATACTATTGTTCAGAGTCAGTCACTAACCACTCATACTACTAACATTTTAAAATGATTTTATTTTGTATCTTAAAATCGTATTGTCAAGCGTTTTATGTACATTTAGATATGTTATTTGATGAGAATAAAATTACTGTGAGATTTGATGCAAAAAATATTAAGTATCTGACACGCCTGCTATCCAAACTTATTTATAGTTCATTTATTTACACAATATACTAAAAAGTCAAAGTCGTAGTCTTCGTCTCGGTATAAATGATTACCTAACAATAGAAGCTGATGTCTGCAGCACAATTTCGAGTCTGAATAACTATTGATCAAATGTTCGGGGAGGCACTTTCGCCAAATTCAGTCTTCAATCTAATGTTTACACAAAAGAAAATCTGTTAAATGTTAACGTCCTAAACGCTAAACTGTTGTTTCTATGATATCCGGGGAGGGTCAACAAAAACCGTCTTTTAAGTCCGGATAACCCAAATCAGGCATGGCTCTTCTTGAACCGGTGCCATTACCCCTTGAGTTCTCGACTCGCATGCCTCGACCTGCTCGACCTAAACTAGCGTACCTTGTATCCGCGAGCTTATCCCTTTGTGCTACCTCGTCGTAGTAACGAGCATCGTTCAACCCTGCACTGTATTTCTGACTTAAGCTGTACTTATCTATCGTCGCATACTTTTGTACAGTAGCATATTGGCGAGCAGCTTCTGGTACACCGTTTGTTTTAGCGCGATCAAACGGTCTTTCTTCGGGCGGTAACGCACCATCTAGCCTCGCTTTGAATTCTTTGTCTTTTCTTCGTCGTCTTTTACATGCGCACAGAGCAACGGCGATAGCACATAGAAGAAGACCAACTCCAGCAGCTGCGGCTACGTAAGGTGGAGGTAAAGATATCCTGAAGGAGCAATTTGAATCATCCTCGTCGTATCCTGAAGGGCAGTGGGCACTACCGTCGCACCATAGTGCGATAGGAATACAGGCGTTCAACTCCGGACAGCTAAACACAAAAAATGAGAACAGTATTAGAATTCATACGTTTAAATTAAAGAAATTAAACGGAAATGGGACGACAAACGTTACCTGTAACGACATTCCAAAGACACTGGCGGGGGAATCGTGTTAGACTCAGGATCATGCTCAAAAGACGGTTTCTTCATGAGCTCAATCCATTTGATTGAGTAGTCAGCCTGTTCGTGTTGTAGAAAATCGATGACATAACTTCGAGCGTGAGGTTTCAACGATGTTTCCAAAGTTGTTTGGGCAGATTTCCATCCTGGTGAATACAACTCTATGGAATTAGTACCATCTGGACACACTTCTCTTAACTTTGAAGTATCCTGGGCTTCGTAAATGTACAGTCGGTTTGGAGTACTACAGAAAGGTGATGACGCTGTCAGCTCATAACCAGGAACTTTTACGTACAAATACCTTCCTTGTACAGGAGTTACTTCGTCACCACCAGGTTCAATCAGCCAAGGTCTATGGACACACGCAACTTCGGCTCTTACACTTTCAGATATAACATGTCTATCACCAACTATTTCTGGTGCTACGGGTATTTGTCTTTTGTCAAATAATCTGATTTCTCCACTGCTGCCTCTTAGTCGTCTTTTACCCCATCCTGTAGAACACACAGTTTCATCTCCTGGCCCAGTTGGAACAAACTTATATTCGCCTTCAAAAGCAAAATCGTCATAATCTTCAGTAATATTCATCATAGTTACAGTAAAGTTGATTTCCACAACGGGGGCGGTTAACGTATGTACATTTAATGGTTCAGATCTATTCGTACAAATGCAGTCTCTTTGTATAGGCACGCCTTCCCAAGGATATTCTGTTATAATAATTTGGGCGAGTCCTTCGCCCCCAATGGTTCTTTTCGCAGGCCTATCGCATTTCCAGCGACTCGTTCGGGAGTCTTTGTGCGTATTACAATATTTATTTCCAAAGTAAGTGCTCGTGAAGGTCAATTGTATTCTTTCTCCTTGTTTGGCTTCGAATCTGCAAGCATTATCATAATTTCAATAACATAATATCTAATGTAGTCTCAAGGTTATTACGAGGTTCTTAGAAATAGTTTTTACCTTAGTATGCAAGTTAGGTTTTGTGCGCCACCTCGTCCGTAGTAGAAGATTGCTCGGGGAGCTTGAAATCTACCAGAATAGGTCTGAGCAGATCTGAAGACTCTGTCGCAAGCTGATAGTGAGTCAACCAATGGTTGTCCTTGCTCACTCACATCAACAAACTCGTAGCGGAGTAAAAATGAGACTGGATAGAGTGCTGAACCTTGACGTAGTTCCTGTAAATAAAGTCAGAGTTAGTATCGATCTAAGTACTAACTAGTGTTTACCCAAAAAAGAATAATATGTTATCATCAAAATTACAATCTGAAGTTTACTCCTAATGGCCATGTCACACTTCATTCTACAAGCCTGAAATACTATTAGTATTAGTCAAACTAGTACAGACATTAATCAACCCTAATGATCTATTGCCATCAATTTCCAGTTCTCAATAAACGTTAAAACTTATTTCTACTTTATAAGCAGTGTATCACCAAGGTCGACTCCACGGCACCGCGACCGCGTGGTGTAGTAAAACTTCAAATATTTAGTTAGAAACTTGCTTCAGTCCTTCCTCTGTAGAATTTAATATTGAATAATAAAGCAGTTCTCGACTAGTGACTTTAACAACTTGCTTAAGACCAGGTTTCCTATATTAACTAGGGCGTCTTCCAGTGGCTGAGCAGCTGCGTAGAATACCAATGGCAATGTTTAAGTTTTTTGTAATTATTGTACGCGTTGGCTGGTTTTTTCAGTTGTTAGACGTGATTAATCGGTTTTATAAATCCTATTAGGATTTGAAATATACAGTGTAAAACTTTTTGTATCTATGTAGGCATGCCATAGCCAGATAATGCTGTTTTAGGTATCCAAATAGAACCAAACTCAAATGTGAACTGGGAAAGGGGCTTTATGCGCAAATTGGAAACTGAAATCAAGCCTGATAATTACGAATTTTGTGTGCCTCATGTAGAACCAATGCAGCACACAATTACGGGAATTCATAGAAACCTTTGAAAATGAGAAGCATTCATTTGGATGACAGGTTGGCACGGTAGGTGCAGTGCTAAGAGATAGATTGCTGCGCTACGTGTCGCGTTGTTGATTTCCCGAAAAAATATGTTTATAGCCTACAGGTCGTTGTTCCGAGCCTTAGTTGTTTGTGTACATGCGACTAAATATTTGTTAATGCGCCCCCAATACAGGAGATATTCCTAGTGTGCTGCAACGTTTAAAAATAATTACGCCGCAGGAACTAAATATTTTGCAGAATAAGACCGGCGCGCCAGTCGTATTCTACAAAATATTTAGTTCGTACGTCTGCAATAGGTACCTTAATTAAACCTCACCAGCAGCAACACCAAAAGAAAATAAAACAGCCATAACGAGTGATGAGTCGCAATAAATCCGAGTTTTACAAACACTTTGGTACGTGTCTCATCCTGTGACACTCCTAACACTTGAAATAACGTGACAACACTAAGGCATTCTATCACTGTGAGAGTTGCGAACTAGCACGTTCTCCTTGCATTATTCACTATGGCAAATGCAGCAAGGGTGGCGCGTGACTTATCTATCCTGGCCGCTATGAATGTTTCACACGCCAGAAAAGTTACATCTAGCTGAGGGAATACAGCTGAAAGGGCAGCGGCGAGGGAGAAAAGGAAACAATGGGTAGTCACTGCCGTAATCCCGCGTGGATTGCTGCTTTGAATGTCAGAGTATTGGATCGATATCAGAATAAATATAAGCGAACTGATATATGCGGCCTGATATAATGGAGAAATCATGTTTATGGGATTTATATTATTATCCTCTGATTTGTTGAGAGGGTGGTTTAGGAAAAGGAATATCGTAATGCCGGTATTTCTTTTCATTCTCCTTTTTGTTTCCTCATGATAATATTAAGTAATATCTGTTTACGTCAGTCAAGTTCATAAATAATTCGTTTTAACATTGACTTGTATTTTATTTCCGTAACATTTCCAAAAAATATTAAGTGTACTTATAGTGTATCATTTTCTATAAAGAAATATTGTAACATCTTTTTCTTAAACTAAAAATGTTACAGGACTTTGACTTTTAATCGTCCTAGTCATTAAGGTCATGACAATGAAACAAAATTATAATCTACAAGATAATTTTGTGGTAGACATTTTGTAAGAAACCTTGAATTGATAATTAGACCTAAGACTTTTCCTTAATCATTATTATATCGTCCCCAGGTTATTAAACAATAAGCACAGAACTTTGTAACAACGTTCGTAATGGATTAAAAAAGTAATTACTCAAAAATATTGAGATATTTTTGTCCCCAAGGAAACAATCTTACTTAAAACCTACACGAGTAAACAGAACACAGTCTTCCCTCCTTACAATCTCGCATATATATTCCAGAAGCCATATCCTTAGTAATTCAGCCAGGAATATGCGAGAAAGACATGAAAATTGCGAAAGAAGCACTCCCACTATTATCTCGCGATGCACGTGACTTGTTTTAGTCGACTGCTTCTAAATTCATGACCGTTCCGAGTGACTTCTATGCAATATGCTTCTGTTATATTTTTGGCAAAAATTTCTCGTTGCCCGTCACACTGCTCTTTGCATACGGGAGCACCTCTGTACCGAAATGGGTAGATAAATATTTGCAGTGTAATTATGTGAGCTTTGGCAGCTACCTGTTTGTCGCTTTAATTACATGCCAAATTCTTTTGTGAGTTATCCCATAATGACACCGAATCAAACTTTAGTAACGAGTTAAACAAAATCGAGGATTGTATTTCTATTTTTCAAATTGCATTAAGGATTTTTGTGAGAGGGATTTGTAAAACAATTGAATTGTTTAGAGCCATAAATGTGAGGTCATGATTATATTTATTGGACTCAAACAATATGATTTGATTTTTATCAAAAAAAGAAAAATACAAAGCTTTAACCCATTGTAAACTCGAATCAAACTTTATTATATTCGAATAAAATGTGACTAAAGATTTTCGATAAAGCTTTTTGGTGGTGACTATTGTCTTCTAAAGATCCACTTTTGCCCAAAAATAGAGTCTTTGTTAAAGCCTTTGACATTTCATTAATCACCATTAGACCGCGAACAATTCGGTCACCTTTCGACCTTTCATTTTCACCTTTGATATTTTCATCAAAAGATTGGGTGCACAATATTTTATTAAAAGAGCATTATCATGATTATAAGCTCGTTTTCAGTCATTGTGCTTTACATAAAAGGAATTGTTTTTTTTAAGGAATAAAAAATTACACATTGCAAAAATTATCTATACGTACAGATTCGTATAAAATAGTCACATGACTATAATTTTTCTTGAAATGGCATAATATGTTTTATATTGAAAGTATCTAGAACATAAGACCACGCTTAAACTAATTGAATTTGTATTAGCTGTTTTGGCAACAAACATAAGCAAGAAATATGTTTAATTTCGATATCTATTTTAACTACTTTTTTAAGTAAAATTTACTTATTCATACTGCTTCGATGGGCCAGTAGTCGCAATCGCGACTGCTGAGCATAAATTCAATTCGAATACTTCGAACCCACCTGCAAGTGGCACATCGTTTGATAGGGAGCACCGCATTCCCACTGTGTGTCGGAAGGATCTTTAATTCCCCCATTTTGCCAAATTATGTTTACAATGACCTACTTAGGTGCGCAATCGGTAAAGTGGTTTCCAAACAAGCAACTGCAGGTCATATCCTGGAGGCAAATGCACGCTAAACCAAAAGCTTTACCACTTCGCTGACTATTGCGAAGCTACTACAAAAGGATAGCGTGCATTCATGCCATTTAGTAACTCGTACATATCAGTCCTAATAATTATTTATCTACTAAGTTGCTACTTATTTACTTACTTGAAGTATGGTTAGCGCGTTTCCTGTAGTGATGTAGCTTTCAGATGGAGCGCACGGTCGGGTCGCTCGAGTAGCATTTGAAAGGAGCGCGTGATCACAAAGTCGGGGCGATTCCTCACGGCAGAAGAGTCCGAGTCGGGACTTCTTGTCACTCATGTCCAGCTATTGAAGAAAAGGTTGGTTAGAAAATCTGGTAGATAATTAAGAAATAGTAAGACACAACAGTGACTGCGATTACCTATAGTCATTTCACTGTAGGGTACTAAAGACTTATGATTTGTTTTTATAACAAGAGTGAATACTAAGGAAATCCATAAATGAGCTCAAAATCTTAAAGGGTTACCTACTAATATGATATACAAATGTCAGTTTATAACCTTCGCCTCTGACAACTTTCATCAGACATGATATTTATCAAAGAAAAGGTAGTCAGGTCAAAAACCCAGCAACTGGTAAAAGTTCTTGTTCAGAAGTTTTTTTCTGACGTTTCGTAATGAATATGCTTATGCGTAATGAATATTTATCATTTATCAGTGCCCAAACAGATTATTGTGACAGCTCCACTATTAAAAAAACTCCCTCATAACTCAATGCAAATTGAAAGAAAACTAAAAAGGCCCTGAATAATTTATTTAGTTATTCAACTCAGCAACACTATTTACGTAGTGTATCTGCGAGCGAACGGAAAAACTTTTCTGATTAAAGTGCCAACAAAAAATAAGTTGAACTAGAACCGCTTATCCATTCTTAATGCAAACTGAAGAATCCCGAATGAATGAAACGAAACACCGCACTGCAGTCGGTGGAACTCGGTAAAAGTGCTCAGACACATTAAAGAAAATTAATGTTTGGCTGCCGACGTCAAGTGGGAGGTTGAGGTGGTTGGCAAAGTGAAATGGTACGAATAAAGGCAGTGAGAATGCCGCCCAATTCTATATCGCTTCGTACAGTCTACTGCACCAATATGTATACACTTTGCAACGATTAGAAGTAATTGGTTACTCTCCTGACAAAAAAAAAATTTTAGCCCGTCGTCAGTTAAATTATCGAAAAATATTGGATACTTGCTTTTTGTTTTATCAAATTATGTAATAAAAATTGTGACGTCACTTTTCGGTAAAAAATTAATTATTGCAATGTGACGTCACACAAGTTTTCGAAGCACTGTATCGTCTTTATTTTGTTAAAGTGAGAAAAAAAAATTGTCCCATATTTTTTGGAAATCTATCTTATCATAAAGTAAAGAGAGAGCAAGAGCATAGAAGCTATGCGTTGTCATACAACGCGGCAATGCCGCCAGTCTCTTGGGCACATTATTAGCTAACAATGTTCAAGAGCAGTTTTTTTATGCCTTTTTATAGTTTCTTGTTACTTTATAGTGGCTTTCAGATTAACAATGTGTATAGTTAGTTCACTCTACTAAATAAATTAGTTCATATCTTAAAATTGTAATCGATATTTTACGAAAAATTCGTGTTAGATCTTTGCCAAGACATATTATTCACCCAAAGGGCAATGGAGAGGGCTATGCTCGGAGTTTCCTTGCGTGATCGAATCAGAAATGAGGACATCCGCATGAGAACCAAGGTTACCGACGTAGCCCGAAGAATCGCCAGACTTAAGTGGCAATGGGCAGGGCACATTGCTCGCAGAACGGATGGCCGATGGGGCCGAAAAGTTCTGGAATGGCGACCGCGAACCGGAAGACGTTGCGTTGGAAGGCCTCCCACTAGGTGGACCGATGACCCGGTCAAGGTTGCAGGAACCCGATGGATGAGAGACGCACGGGACCGGTCAATGTGGCGACGCCTGGGGGAGGCCTATGTCCAGCAGCGGACGTCTTTTGGCTGAAATGATGATGATGATAGTTTCTTGTTACTTTATAGTGACTTTCAGATTAATAATGTGTATAGTTAGTTCACTCTACTAAATAAATTAGTTCATATCTCAAAGTTGTAATCGATATTTCACGAAAAATTCGTGTTAGATCTTTGCCAAGACATATTATTGCTAGTGACTGTACTTGTATCATCGCGTTAGTCTTGCGCAGTGCGAAAGTTCTACTCGTACATGTAAAACTTAATCCACATTTCATTACGATACACGTTGGCTCCCGACTTTTTACAATTTAAATTCATGTACTATAAAATTTTATACGAACGACCCGGTATTGTGATTCGGTATGCGATAACAATTTAAATATTTTATTTTTATTGCGCAAACGCCAAGAATTGTTTCCGATAAGTATGGAAGTTAGACAATAACAGTTTTAAGTGGAGATTTACTGTGTTATTTGGGACATTAGACGACACATGGTGCGGTACTTCCGTTTTGTGCCTACGCGACTACAAATCGAAATGGCTTTTTAGGGATTTTTGGAAAGTTGGGAACTTTTTTGGTTTCAGAAAACACTCACTCGTTCACTCGTTTCACTTTGTTATCTTTTGTCTACAGGCATATTTCGAGTCTACTCTTGGGCAATTGGGCATATTCTGTTATCTGTAGAAGGGCGTTGTTAGCAGCGCTACGGCTTATACTTTTGCAGCTTTCATCGTTTTACTTGTTGTACTTACTCTTGAGTTATTTTCCAAAATAAACATTTTTTGTTTATTGATTACACTACAATAATAACTTTTAATTAAACAGATAAACTTGTACCTCCATTTTTAATAGTTATATATATTTTTAAAAATCACACTAATATTATAAAGGCGAAAGTTTGTGAGTGTGTGCGTGTGTGAGTGTGTATGTTTGTTACTTCTTCACGCAAAAACTACTGAACGGATTTGGATAAAATTTGGTACACAGATAGTCTTTAACCAAGATTAACACATAGGATAGTATTTATCCCGATTTTATCTTCCCGTGAGATAATTTTCAAGTTGTAGCGGGTGAAGCCGCTGACAACAGCTAGTAACAGCTAATAATAATATATTTGTTGGCTGTACCAATTTAGTAAAAAAAATAACAAATGTCGGCTATTTATTAGCAACCTGCAATTATCATTCAAAATGTTATATATATTTCAGCCTACTCCTGGATATAAATCTTATTCCTTTGCGCTCATTTAACAGGATAAATGTTTAACTCAATAAGGGGAAATACCTGAATGGTCTATAAAATATTGTTTACTTCCATAATCAGACTGTTAAAACATATTATATTTTTGCCAAACTGGTGATTTACATACTTATTTTGATTCGTTAAATGTATTTTGAAACAAATAAAAAAATAAGTTGAGTGGTAAAAAAGACTATATTTAGGAGGTCCAAAAGATACGGAACTTCATCGTAGGCGAAGCTGTTGCTAGTTTACGTTTACTACGAAATCCACTAAAAACATTTATAGCTACACAGTTTTTAATTCAGCGACTAAGATACTGTACAGCGCCCCGTTGCATATAAAGCGTATTCATTATGCTATGAATAACCGAACGAGAATCAGCCGGTACCCGGTCTTATTATTTAAAAAGATAGACTCGTATAAAATTCGACTGCATTGGGGTACACGGAACCTATTGTAAAGGAATTAAAATTCACGGGACACAGCGGATACAAAAGAAAATAAACAATTTATGAAAACAAAAACGTAGGAATACACGGTCTGTAAATATGATTATGTTGATTCTTCTTCTTCTTCTTCTATTCGTTTGCACGTTACATATTTAATATTAAACACTGCTGATTCTAAACCGACGATAGTTTTTTTTGTGAAAAGATCATCCATGATGTAACAAAAGTTGTTAAACGTAATAGGATTATATATAGTACAAGCAGTTACAATGGTTACCATTATAGGCCTCCTATATCACTCTTTGGTGATAAAACGCCTACATACTTATGACTTCCTTACTTTAGGTATATTATTGCTTTAGTATTATAACCATAATGATATAATGCATGTTGAATTTGGTAACTGTAATAAAATAATAATTATAAATCAACAATATGTCTGACTCGATTGATGACAGTTCTGATTTATTATGTAGTCCATTATAGTGTCACAAGTTTACGACGTCCTCAGAATATTTGACTTGCTTTGATGATGCTAAAACTGTTTGGAAAAACCACTACTACTACCACTTTTTCACTACATCACCCAAAGGTTGATTGGTAGAAAATGCCTATGGAATTAAGTCCGCCTCTGTACTTATTTAAGTGTTAAATAAATTTTACAAACTCAACATCAATTTACTCATTTACTTCTACCACGAACTCAGAACCTCTAAAAATCGCCTTCCAAACAGGCGCTAGGACGTCACCATTTTTTTTTTTTTTGGTGGTTGGAAAATCATCGAATAACCCCCCCCGCTCTTGGGCAGAGCGAAGGGGAGTGTCAGACTTCTACTGACTAAAAACCAAACCCATGTTCCTTCTTCTTCACCCTTGTGTCGGAGCCGCGGTAACCTTTCGATATCCACAGCCCCGACGGAAGCTAGGACGTCACCTCTATTTACTTTAAGAAAGGAAACTACACCAGCTTCTTTACGGCACAAAGATTAATCTGCGCTCTAGTAGATAAGTCATACTGGTAGCGTGTATCAATCATGCCTTTGTGCTTTGTGAAAATAGAATTCTTGAGCGCTCAGTTAAGTACCTACCGTTACCTAGGGGATTAATCTTAGGAATAAAGGCTAGTATTTAGTAGGTGAAATTTAATGAAGCTAGCGAGGATCTTCGCAGAGTAGCAGCTAGATGAGTGATTGAAGGATTTTTTCTCCAGCAGAGGGCAGCTTTAGGCTGATGATAATGATGAACGTATGTGTCACTTTTCCAAAACTTCGATTCGTAACAGCAGGTCATAATTTTAATATTATTATTATGGTCTTATTTATGTCATCATCTATTTAAGGTTACAGTTCTGTTGTTTGTGTCCTTAATAATTTTATTGAAGACCATTATGAGTTAGCCATCAGTTGTTGAAAACATTTCAACTTAATATTTATTTATTTATTTATTTATTAATACGTAGTGACCTATACTTACGTTGTTAGTGAACAACCATAACCAATCAAAACAGAAGCAAATATTGACACGACAACAAAACTAAGAGTTCCGTACACACTTTTGACCCCAATCTAAAATTATACAAACACAAAAAAACAACAAAATTACCTTCCGATCCAAGTCAGCATCAGGGGCGGCTCCGTCCCATATCGTCAGTTGTGACGAACAGTCCTTCTGTTGATCGAAACCAGCAGGCTCCGTTCCAGCGGAATGGTACTTCACAAACGACACCCAAACTATCTCGTTGGCGCGACCCTAGAAATCGTAAATCGTTTTAACTACCAGTTACAACCTTAGCTGTTTTGTTTGAAACTGGGGGTGGTAGATCTATGGCGTTGAGCCTCCATTCTGGCGTGTGATGGAATTATTCAGGGTGGAATGAGACATTGACGCACAAATGGTTTCCGCGGATTCAGTACATCATTCCGAACCTTTCACTGGTTTATTTTTTTAATCAGCTATTCTGTACAAAATCAGCTGTACATTACTTTTCAGTCGGGTGGGTAAAGCAGTTCTGTAGAAAACAGCTAATTTTTTTTTTAAATTACTGATCAATTTCTAGTAATCCTGCAACTGAATTTTAAAGATTTTGCATATAGATACGATTGATTTGGATGACAATGCATAATATGCTAAGTGACGCCAACTTAAACCTAATGGCGGTCTTAAATATGGCCCCATCGAGGCTGCGGGTTATTCGAAAGAGATACCGCGGCCTCGGCACAGAGGGCTAATAAGGAACATGGGTGGTTTTTAGTCAGTAGAAGTCTGACACTCCCTACCGCTCTGGGGGAGGGGAGGAGTCATTTAATGATTTCCCACCCTCCAAAAAAAAAACATAGCGGCCTAATTATTTTTTATGCATCACCATCAAGGGTTTGGAGATAAAAATACGAAAAAAATTACGTCACACCTATTTAAAGCTTGTATAAAAAGCATTTTTTACCATAAACTTGTTTCTCTTTAATGTTCCTACATTGAAAGGTCAGGTCCAAACTTTAACAAATTATATAACAAAGGTATATTTATATATTCACTGTGAAAACGATTGCGTGACTTTTACACATTTATTTCCCCTAATTAAATACTAGATAGTCTTTAGTTATTAATACGTCTACTAACATTAAACAAATGTATATTTTTGCCGTACTGTTATTTATTAAGCAGACTTTATTAATACGATAAAATTATTGAATTTCCTTGAAAAAGTAAGCTTATGGAGTTACTTATATGTATTTTTAGAAGCGATAAATATAATATGCATCATCAGGTCCCGTATTATAATAATTATCTGCTGATTAAACACATTAATATGAATTATTATATTTATTCATTAATCAATATAGGTAAAGATAATTATAAACATTAAAACTCTTTGACTTCTAATTCAGCAAACGAATGTAACAACAAATATTTTTTTTTATGTTCGGTTTTTTAGAATTTATTTTCCGGCTGAATTTCAGCTAGTTCCGCATCATATATTTTATGCATTGTAACTAAATCACTTAAAAGATATTGTTCCGGAGTTTCGGCAATAACATGAATGCATTCACCACGGGATGTGTGAAAAGTGATGCCTAAAAAATTTTTGAATATTTTTTAACTGAATACGCAAAAGAGATCGAATACTAAAAGTTTCTCTGGTTGAACTATTTTGTCAGAATTCCACCACTCAAAGATGACAAGAAATAAATTCTGCACAGTTATTTCCCTGAACGTAAAATACCTAGCTACAGATACGAGCCAAGTGATCTTATTTTCTAAAAATACAGCACAAAACAAAATATCTCAGTCAAAATTTACCTGGAAATAGTAGACGCAAGAGGTATTCGGTGGTAGGGAATGCCTCGGATTCCTCAATACTCCGCTAGTTTTGTCTGAGGAACGGAGCACAAAACGGCAGCGACCATCCGAACGCACGTACGAATGTGAATCCTTCTCCACATACAACACCTGTATTGGAAAACATATATTTACTTGAAACTACTGCGCTGTAGTAGCAACGATTTCGCTTCGTATTGGACGCAATGCAATCAGCTTTTCAGTGCAGAAATAGTATGGATCTAACTTAGCAATCGTTCAGTCGCAATTGGAGTTGTTGCAATTTATAAGACGGGGTCTGTATCATTTGAATTGGAGTTTTATTTTCGTTTGAAGTTTTTTTTTCCGGATACGATTTAGCTGAGACAGAGTGGCGTCTTTGAAGCGTTAATTGTGTTTTTCTCAAGCAATTAAAATCTACACGCCATGTTATGGCAATTTATGTCATACATTTGTCTTTTCTATTTGTAATGTCGCTTGGGGGTTACCTCTTCGAGCATTACAAGCATGAAGTTATTTCTTGTTATGCAAAGTGTTTATTTTTATGAATTTTTCACTAAAATAAACACAACAAACCACTATTCTTTTAGAACTTTCCCAGCTTATCCCATCACAAATCTTCTACACATCCCAACCGTACGCATACCAAAGCACAAAATAAATTCAGATCTGTCGTCTCCAATACCCGCACATAATATCTACAATCGGCAAACCTCACCTGTACTTCAAGCTCGAATCCTGGCAGGTAGCTCAGCGGCACTGGGTGAAAGGGATTATCGTACGGCGATGTATGGAACTCGAGCAACATATTGGGACCTCTGCTGACTATATCGGGGACCGCATCGCCTCCACAAAGGCGTACTAGTACGGGCGAATCGCGAGTGGGTCCGTCCCAAACTGTGAGGTAATCTTGCACGACATTGCACTGGTCCCAAATCCTAGAAGATTGATGGATTAGTTAAGTTTGACAAGTTAAGGTTTTAGAATAGATTGGTATCTTGAGGAGTGGTGTTGAGTGGTAATTTTGGAATTCTGTTGAGTGTTTGGGTGGATGATTTAGACACAAACTACTATGATAAATAGTATGTAGATGTCAATATTAATATGATGGATGGCTATGAGTGCTCATACAACTTTACTAATTATTTGAATCCATAAAAGTAACAGTAGACATCCATTAGATTATGACAGGTTAAAATTGTAAGCCCAATTAGTCCACCAAACATTTTACCATCCGAATTTCAGCCTTAAAACGCAAAACCAAAACACAAGTTGACATGAAAATCAATAAAGCTCAACCAAAATGACTGAGCATAATCTCCTGAGATATTCAATAAATCCATTGGAGAAACAAAGTCTAATTTGCCGGTCTTCGTTCGCACTCCGACGCTTCTGAAATCAAGCGTAAATAACGTTCCACAAAATGGCTGACAGACAGAATTTGTCAACATTATTAGGGTAACAAATGAAGGTTTAATTTCAAGGAGTAAGACAGTGCGTTAAGTAATAACTTAGCTGGACAGTGGTTGGTTCATTAATCTATATTACAGTTGTAATTACGATTATCATCTGACATGAGTAATGGTGTGTTAGGTATGTAGGTGGTATATTATGAGGGTTTCCTGAAAAAGAAGTTTCTGGGTACATTTTGCAGCAATAGTAATTTTAGTTACGGGCAATTATTATAGAGAAATAGTTTTAGGCCGCACACGTTGAGGTCTAAAATTATTCTTTGAGAATGTACTACGGCGAAAAGTAATCTATCCAACTTACATAGAAAGGGTCAATAATAAATAAGTGACCCAGTTTCTAAAATCACTCAACAACGTTATGGCCTCAAAATATTATATTATGGCAACATTTGACGGCAAGGAAACAAAACAGTTTTTATTTATTGTTGTTATGTATCTATAGCTGTGATAAAAATAAAACATTCCCTAAACATGATTGTAAATCAGGATTTTTTTACCCGACTACGGCAAAGCCAAAAGGAAGGGTAATGATTTAAAGAAATTATCAGCAAAGTATAAATCCAAGTAGTTTACAAAATTAACCGTCCTAGACTACGATACTACTGATAATCTTGTCTCAAAACTCACAAATGATAATAATATGAAAGAGTAACGAACGCGTAGTTCCATCAACCAACAAAACTTAACACTCACGGTAGTAAGGAAACGAACTTTTATGTGTACTCACTTCAAGACTCGCTGGCTCCTATCATACTTCACTATTTGGTCTTTGATATGTATTTTGTGACTATTCGTTTGTCTTACTGCTAGTAAAACATGTTTATCTGCCGGTATCTGCAAAGGAACACATCAAAGTAAAATCAACTCTGTCCACAAGCTGCCAAAATATATTTTTGTTTACCCGAAAAACTTCTAACCCTTACGCAGTCGACATTTATTATGTACGTTTCAGGTGTAACAGTTACGCTGTTTGGTGTGAATTTTATATTAAATATTAACACAAAGAGCCACATTACACATCTCTTGCTTACGATTTATTTTCTAAACAAAACAAGTACTTTTTTAATTACTTCGTTCTTTGTTTTTAACTTTTATTTTGGTTAAAACAATGCTGAAAATGATAACGCAATGCTGGTATCGCTTCATTTTCATCCTTCAGTGGAATATCTAACCTGAATCTACATTTGAAATTATGTCTTTCCATCTGACATATGAAAGTATAATAATATCCACTCTTATTCTGAAATGTAGTTACGTAGTTATTCTATTTCGAAATAGTACAATGGACACATTTCTATACCAATAACAATATACCGACGCAACCAAAGTAACTAAGACGCTGTTCTCACCTAAACAACGACAACGTGACAGTACCTAACGTGAAAATAATATTACAACATACTACGTTATATCACGTTACTGTCACGTTGTAGTACGACAGCTCGTGTGGGCACTACTACATGCAATTACTTTGAATGTTGAAGCTAGTGGCAGATTACGTGTCACGTTGCTTAGGTGGGAACAGCGCTTCTCCGGCCACCATAAGAGGGGGGCTGCGGGTGGTCAACTTAGGACTGAGACACATGTATCTCCCGGATCCCGGACACATGGTATAGGTCGCGCCATGTAAAAAGAACGCTGACAGTTATGTCAAACATGACTATTTTTTTCAAATTTCAGCTTATTCCAAAGTACTAAGGAGCTAGTGAAATTTGAATTAGGATTCTAACAATATTACAATTATACTTAACACAGTCACAGTAGCCTAGTACTTCAGAACGCGACTGTATAACGTGCGCAACAGTATCCCCTCCACTGCGCTCAGCGCTCTTTTTACGTGGCGCGAGGTATAGTAGTAGGAACAGTGCGTTTAGTCGGTTAGCCCTAACCCTAGACGGAGAAATTCAAGTAGATTTTCCGACTCGAAAAAAAAAAGGTTGCAAGAGCGCCTAGAACAGCACAAACTACGTTTTGTTTACTCTACCTTCTAAATTCAAAATAAAATAAACGCACCTACAGTGCGATCAAATTATCTTGGCAGCTCCGAACTTCGTGCAGGTCATTTTGTTACAACGAATGTATAAAAGTGTTATGATATTTATTTTATTTGTATTTCTCACTGTTTAAATTAGATATTTTCTGATCGTTTAAGTATTGGTTTATATGGCAATAACAGTTTTATTCCCAAGTTTACATGCGTAAAATTTCGCAAAGCCTATGTTCAGAGCTGCCAAGATAATTTGATCGCACTGTACACAATATGAAACCGATACCAAAAAAGAAAGAAAACCTTAACATTCCAATTTCGAACTCTTCAACAAACGAACAGTAACCAATCACATCACTGGCTTCTCGTATCCGAACGCAAGAATACACAAACCCAAAAAGATAAATCCCATTTCCGTTGCTTACCTTGGTATGTTCAATGCGGTATGTACAAGTTGCGTTGCGGGGATAAACGCCAGGGAAGTTCGGCGACTGGATGCGACAAGCTTTAAGGTCGCAGTCACTGAGTATTCTATCGCAGTAGGTCCCAGGTACCCTTTCTCCTCTCCACGCGCCGACAGTGGAATTACCGTATCGTAATCTTGCTTCACTTCGCCTTAAAAACTTGTAAGCCAGCTTGAAGTCGAAATTGTAGCCCACGCCCTGTGATCAAATAGGGGTGTCAGAATTTGTACAGATGAATACGAGTATGGTGTAGGTAATTGGTGGAAATGAATTTAAAAAGGGGATGTTTGTGATGATGAGTTAAATAAAATGGAAAATGGTTGAAGCCCCATTTGTCGAAAAGAAGATTTGTTTTATTTATGGAACATTAAATAAAATTAATTGATTACTTAAAGTATTTACCAACAAAACTTCCAGAAGGGGACACTCAAAAATATAACAGTAAGTCATCTAAAATTTTCAACTTCTGTCTTATTGAGAAACAGTAATTAATCAATTAGAAGAGCAAAATTATATTTCGAATGATTCGCTTTAAAAAGGAAATATCAGAAAGAGATAAAAGGCGAAGCGCATTAACAAAATTTAGGGAGCCATCCGAAATGTATTAAATGGTTCCGAAACGAAATTCCCGTTATTAAATTAAGGAATTAAGGCGGTACCCAATAACATTATTGTAATAGGGAGGTATCCTTATCCTGTGGTCCCGGGAGGGTGTCCGTAATCGTCGCCTAATTAATTGATCGAAAGTTCAACCCTTAGTGCACATAATACGGCTGCTAACAAGAGATAAAGGGAAGGCAGCGAACCGTTAAAAGCGGGGTGATGTGAAATATTAGTCAAGTCACAGGCGAAAACGTGTAGTTAGTTACACCACGTCAGTACAACACAAAGGGATGCTTAGTAAGTGACTCTTAATGAAGATAAATACTGTTGTTCATTTATACGGATTAACTTTGCTGAGAGCAAAAACTCTAATTAAACGTGTCAGTTTGTTGTGTTAACAAATTGTATGTTAAACCTTATCCCAACGTGTTCCCTTTATATATGTATGAAGGTATGAGATTTTTCATGTCAGGTTTAAAATTCTTTGCACGGAAGAGGCTGTTTTTTTACGCTCGTTTTAAATCAACGTCAACGTAAATGTGACAGAGATAAAATGTCAAATCTTAATGAGAACAATCAACCTTCTTTTCAACTTTTGATAAAGCTGTAACACGCACGGGTTGTGTCGTATTGTCTAAGCAAAGTACCATCATGTAGGTGAAGTATTGTGTATACGATACATAAAACATATAAGTAACTAAGTATGTATCTAAAGGGTTTTTAAAGAAACCTAATATATTATCTACGAACGACATGATAAAATATTTCCATATTACCTATAATGTTACTCTTCAAGTATGTAATTAAAATGTCTGGTTCTCAAACATATGACAGTTTTCATTAAAACACAATTTCATTCAACTCACCTGTTGACTCAACCGATCCAATCTTAGCGTCATATTAATAGAATCTGACTCTGAGAAGTACACGGTGTATCCCCAGGCTGAGCCACACCATTGTCCCGTAGGCGGCGACGGGGAGCGCTCCACGATCGTCATGTGCCCGTCAGGACATCCGTCCGAGGTAAACGACACGAACTTCCCCACCGTGAACGTGTCAAATGTTAGCTGTGGACAAGGGTTTTGATTAGAATCTACTATTAGTTTTATGTCAAACTAGCTTTTACCCGCGGCTTCGCCTGCGTGGATGTCGAAAAATATCTCAACAATCTTTCATCCCCTATTTTACTGCTTTAGGGGTTGAATTTCGAAACAGCATGAAAATCGGTACATTCGTTTTTGAGTTTGAGACAGGCAGACAGACGTGGCGGAGGACTTTGTTTTAAAATATGTAGTGATGTTTCAATATATCACAACATATTATAAAACAAAGTCAATTAACCCTATTTCATTTAAGAAGTTGGACACTTCCCGAATTCTAATTGAGCTGAAATTTTCTTTGTATGTTTAGTTTGGATAACAATGCATGGTCAGTAAAATGACGTCATTCTAAATCTACTATGGTGGACTAGTTATTTTTATGTCAGTTCAATTTTCACTTTGCACGTTCTTCAATTACCTAAGCTACCTATTTTTATCATGAAAGCCTGTTTACGGGCAGAACAATTTAATTAACCTCTTGGTATTACAAATATTTCCAATTTCAATTTTATTTTAATGATAAAAATAAACATCATCATCATCAGCCTATTAATGTTCCCACTGCTGGGGCAACGGGCCTCCTCTCATTGAGAGGGAATAGGCTATAATCTATCACGCGGGCCCAGTGCGGAATGGTAGATGTCACAAGTCTTCGAATTTTTGGTTCTAGGTCATGTTGGTTTTCTCACGATGTTTTCCTTCACCGTTAAAATAAACATGCATGCACTCAATTAGATGTTTGTTTTTCCTGTTTGTTGAATTGTTTTAACTTTTCATTCCGAAAACAATAAACAACGAAACATTAAATTTAACAGTACCTATAGCATGGAAAATAGTACTCCAGGTGGCAACAGTAGTTAGAGAAGCACAGTGAAGAACTTCCTCACAATGCGTACTCGGGCCAAGACAAGAATAGTCATTGTAAGCTTTGGCGCAGGCGTACTACGGCAAAACGTTTTGTGTGATGTATTTTCTGTGTCTACGAGTAGGTATATAGGTTAGGTGATAATAATATATCGACTTTAACTTCAGATATACAGGGTTATTTGTATTTCGACGGATTCCTTGCAAGGTGAAAATGCAACAAATTAAGCCATCAAATGTTCCGGTAGAACATTTTGGTGGCTAATTTGGGTAATTCAGTAGTTTTTGAGTTAGTTCGATTTTGTTTTAATTTTTTTTAAAAATCTCAGATTAATTGTCATTTGGAGCTATTTTATAATGAATTACCTACCTCACGACTTTGCTAATAATTAAAATTTCAATTATGCCTAAAGCGTTGGCAATTACTTCATAAAAAAAGGTGTCTAATACAAAAAAAAAATATTCGTCAAATGTACAAACAATTTACCTACTAAGAAAAACGTGTGGCACTCGGAGACTGAAGCGGTAAAGCTATTGTATAGCATTTTTATCAACTTACAAAACAGAAAACTTTACACCTTTACACGTTATAAATGATTTAATTTGACAACCTTGTTATTTTCCATAACCTAGCACCCTAGGCTTAGGTTATTTTCGTTACGGAATTTCTGGATTCGGTCTCCACGCTCAAGGCCCGCGATAGAAGCTATGCAATAGCTTAAAATATCCAATTTATTGATGCACCGACCCAAAGTGGAATGAGACTGGGGAAGGAAGATGATGAAGATACACTTTTTCATGATTCGATATGTACAAACTCGAGACAAAAACCCCGCCAAAATACATTTAACAACAAAGTACATACGTGGTTCTAAACAAACACAGAACCCTACAGGAAATAAAATAAAGATCGTCCTAATGATCGCCGACGAACTTAAGAACAAGAATTTAAACCCTCACAAGAATAAGACAGTAACTTCTGCGAAGCGTATATTTTTAATGAGCTCGTTTGTCGAATCGATTCCTTTTCAATTTCACCCCTAAATATAGATGACCCGTGCGTTCTATTCATATAAAAAGGAAACGGAATAGCGTAGGTATCTTATTTTAGGAATGAAGGCGGAATTTGTATTTTGGCACCGCATATTCAGGCAAATAATGATGAATCAATTTTTGTACTTACGACAAATGCTGGAGCTCGAGGTTAAATAATAACAACTGCTTGGGTCAATTTTAAGGTTAAGTCGAGCTTACCTAGGTTGGTCCGTGGATGGCTGACCACCAATCACATACTAAGTTTCCTACGTGCCTCGGAAACTATACGTAAAGCCGTGTCTCAGCTGTTTAATATCTTCGAAAGCCACAATCAGTAATTTTAACTGACGGACTAACCTATGCAAGCTCAGCTTCACTTTAATCTTGGATAGTGACATAAAATTAGAGATAAATAATTGAGTATGAAAGGATTGATATCAGTGTCGCTCTCAACAATAAACATGAACGTCAATAAGTTGCTTCCTCGTAGCGTGTTGATAACAATTCTACTCAGCCCGAAAGGCGATGAGTTAGGCATTTTCAGGAGACTCCATCAGCTGTACAAGCTGGACACGATATCAAGTGTCCCATCATTAAGGGGGCTAACACCACATTTACACTCCAGGGCAGGATGATCTATGAATCTATAGCTGTACAGGTTTTCCTTGCTTCGGCCAAGCTGTTTCCAGAGTCTATTTGCAGACTATAATCGTACAGGTAAAGCAGGACACTAAACTCCTTGTTGTAGAACAACACCATATTTTTATACTCCTACACAGACTGGTATATTCCGTCTGAATTATTCTGTTTAAAGGATTCTGGAACTTTGAAATTATTCTGGCAGCCCAGTAATTACAAAAATTAGTTCATCAATTATTTAAGAGTCTGATTATAAAACTAAAAATAATTCGTATTCCTAACGAATTCCCAAGAATCTTAAATACAGTTTTGTGAATAATAAAGCTACTTTAATCATGTCAAATGCGGTTTTAACTAATGTTTTGACAGGTTTTGAGACTTATTTATAATCTTGTGGCCCAGATTTGTGTGGTAAGGTAGATTATGAATTGAAATGAGTACTTATAGGTATAAGCTTTGTCAAAAATTGTTCTAAAACTCGAAAATACAGACGTTGTTTTTTTTTTGGCCTTAGTCCAGCAGTGGGATGATGCAGGCTAACAGTACCAGTTATTTTTTAACCGACTTCTAAAAAAAGAAGGAGGTTCTCAATTCGGATGTTTATTTGTTTTTTTTAATATAAGTTTTTAAACTGACAAAACGAACGAACTGACTGGCAAATATCCCGTTTATGATATTAATAGTAGTGTTTTTTTTAATTCAAGTACTTTTTGTTTGATTATGACTTGCTGGATTCTCACAATATTTTGCTCCATTTCGGTGTACCACATGCTTGAGAGATATTTATCGAAAAACCAAGTTTCCCACGGCATCAAGAAGCCCATGGCCAGTATAAAAACTTTAATACCAGGTTTAGGCACTTACCACGCCATGAAGAAGAAGATTTGAAAGAAAATGTTGTACGAGTATATGGTTGCGTGACGGTTGACACGGGAGAATGGAATAAAGAACGTGTAGCACCGACCCCATACAGCATAGGAGAAGGAAGATATCTACTGTCGTACTTAAAATATTTCTTTTCAGAAAGCTGAGCCGAAGCAATTATAACACATCAGCTTTGGTCTGGCTCATGCTAATTGGCAATTTCTGTTCGGCATCTATTGATCTATAATTGGACCGATTTATGCAAAAATGATCCAACCCACAATCTCGACAATTTCGAGTTTTTGTGACTTATGTACTCTAAATAAGGTATATTTTAACATATCAAAGACTCGGAACTCTATGTTAATAATTGACGAAAATCCGTATGGTCCAAACCACAACTGTCATAGCGAACATCATTTTTTCATAATGCATAAATGTTTCAAGCTATTAGAATCATTTTTGCATTTTCTTGGTTGCCCTGATATAGGTTTTTTGTTTTTTGCTATAATGATTCAAACTACTTGGAACAATAATGCTTTTTATACAATATGGAAAATATTATAAAAATCATTCTGCTTAAATGTTCCAATAACCTTGAATCATTTTAACTCAATTCCAAATAACATTCGACTACAGAAGTATACTGATTCAGACCACATGACTATTCTATTTAATTAAAGAAAAACGAAAAATTCAATTCTTAAAAAACGATTCACGGTTAAATATAAAATTATCATTAATATCTCGGCTAAAAAGTAAACAAAATATTATTTTTATACCGAAAACTTTAATGAAATACGTATATAACTATTTAAACCTTCTATCTTTTTGTTGTCGCCTCGAAGAAGTCATACATTTCTACGCATAAAATTCGTTATTTTGATTAATGGTTTTTATTAGTTGTCTTATTGGTTAAAATCATACTAAATTATAACTGTTTTTAGCACTACTTAAAAGATCTTCATTTGACTATTTAAATTATAAAGATTATTTAATAAATAAGAAGGTTGGTAGTACTGGTGTCGCACTGTCATTGGTCCGTTGTGAGTTTCCGGCCAATGGTGGGACGACACTGGTTATTTAGATAGTGTATAAAAAGCGAGCTCTGTCAGTTGGTTGGTTAGTTCGGAACAAGTAACATCTCCCTAGTGGTTACTATGTTTGTATCAATTGTGAATTGAGTTATAATTATTGTGTGACTGTGTATGTGATTAAGTGAGGTTTAAATATTGTGAATTGTGATATTCGTGTTCTAATGTGGTTATGATACATAATTAAAATAACTATTGGCATTTACTCGGTGTTTATTGTGGAAATCCTTTTACATCAGAAGTGAGAAGAAAACGCGCCCCGATGCCGCGAAACCGCAAGCGCACTAGAGGAAGTGCGTCGAAAAATGTTACGAGCTCTTCATCGAGCTCTGATTCACCTTCATGTAGCAGCAGCAGCAGCAGCAGCAGCAGCTCTGATGGGCACAGGCATAAAAAAAGAAAGAGACGCACCAGGCGTGCGTCTCTCGCAGTAAGTCAAAATGTTATGCTATCTTCAGTGATTCCCGAATTTGACCCATTAGTGGACGATATTGAAATGTGGATAAACGTAGTAGAAGCCAATGCTCGTGCTTTTCGTTGGTCTGATCGTGTCCTACAATATCAAGCCTTGCAAAAATTGCGTAATACCGCTAAAACATGGTACGACTCTCTTCAAAAAAACAAAACACGATGGACTACCTGGAAATGGAAGGATTGGCGAAATACGTTATTAGATACATTTCAAATTAAGCGTAATATGTACAGTTTGTTAAAAGACTTGGTCCAAACAAAACCTTCGGATGGTCAATCATTATATGAATTCTATTTTGTACAAAAAGGAAAAATAGATAAAATGAGGCTGTCATTTTCTGATCATGATATTATTTCGATAATTGTAGGATCAATTGGCGATAAAAATATACTCACTGCAGCAGATGCAGGTAATTTTAAATACTGTGATGATTTAGCCTCATTTTTACATGGGAAAAATCATGTTGACCCGGAACAAAAGTCCGTTCATAAATATAACAATGTGCAAGGAAAAAATTCAACTCGCTATAGCAATGTAGAAAAAAAGTCGGAGAGTTCTAACTCTAATGGAGCATCAGTACGTAGTTTTGTTCCAAATACTAGTACAAATATTACATGTTTTCGCTGTGGTGAACCTGGTCACAAAAAGACCAGCTGCAGTCAGAAGGATAATGTAAAATGTAATTCATGTAACAGATTTGGTCATTTAGAGCTTGCATGTAGGTCTAAACCTAAAGTAAAACCTGAAAAGGACAGTGAAGTTAAATTAATTGTTGAACCTACACATAAGGATAAATTTTATAAGGAAATTATGATTAATGGATGTAAACAACAGGCTTTTATTGATATGGGTAGTAGTTGTTCTCTAATAACGTCTTCTTTGGCACGAGAGTTAAACTTAGCATTGTTTCAATTAAATAAACCCGTGATATTAACAGGATTTAAAACCGATTCGTGCTCAGAGGTCTCGCAAGGGACTCAGGTGGATATAAAGGTTGACAATGTTGAGCTTAGTGTAGTCATATATATTTGTGATGAATTGGCAGGTTGCCCTATTTTAATTGGTAGAAATTTCACGGAGGATAAAAGAATTATGTATGTACGTGTAGGAAATAGCCTTTCTTTTTGCCCCATTAGTAAGTACCAGGTAGCGTTAATAGAGTCGTCCATGTTTAACTCTGATTCTGAACACATCTCTGTTTTAAATGAAATATTTTCTAGATACCCTCGTGTAGTTTCAAAAGATTTACAATCGTTAGGACAAACTTCTTGTGTAGAGTTAGATATTGAATTAATAACGAATAAACCAGTATGTCAAAGACCCTACCGTATGTCTGAATCCGAGAAGGCAGCGACTAGGAAGATTGTTGATGACCTATTAAAAAATGGAATAATTCGCGAAAGTAACTCTGCTTACGCTAGTCCAGTTCTATTAATTGATAAACCTTCGGGTGAAAAACGCTTATGCATTGATTATAGGGCTCTAAATAAAATAACTGTCAAAGAAAAATACCCAATGCCCATTGTAGAAGACCTTATAAATAAACTTAGAGGATGTAAATACTACACATCTATAGATTTGAAAAGTGGCTACTACCAAATTTTGGTTAATGAAAATTCCATTTCTAGAACAGCTTTCATTACCCCAGATGGGCATTTTGAATTTAAAAGGATGCCATTCGGTTTATGCAATGCACCATCTGTATTCCAAAGGTTAATGAACAAAGTCTTAGGTAAACTACGTTTTGATAAAGTTATTTGTTATATGGATGATCTATTAATTGCTACCAAGTCAATCGATGAAAATGCTAGGCAGTTAGACGAAGTATTAAAAATATTGCAAAATAATGGCTTGACAATAAATTTAGATAAATGTCACTTTTTCCAGAGCTCTGTTAGCTTTCTTGGGTACTATATATCAGAAGATGGTATACGGCCAGGAAAAAAAAAATTAAAGGCAGTAGAAAACTATCCCGAGCCCAAAACGGTGCATCAAGTAAGACAGTTTTTAGGTCTTATTAATTATTTTAGAAAATTTATAAAGAATTGCGCTCTTATAGCAAAACCCTTGACAAAGCTCTTAAAAAAAGATGTCAAATGGGAGTGGGGACCCGAACAAATTTTAGCAATTAATAAATTAAAAGACGAGTTATCACGTAATGCTTTGTTAAATTTATATGACCCCAAATTACCTACTATTTTGTACACCGATGCTAGTCGTGATGGTGTAGGCTGCATACTGACTCAAATAACTGATACGGGCGAAAAGCCAATCCATTTCTATAGTCGACAGACTTCGAATGAGGAGAAAAAGTATCACTCCTTTGAGTTGGAGTTCTTGGCTATAATTGTTGCGCTTCAAAAATTCCGTCACTACTTATTGGGGTCCACTTTTAAAATTTATACTGATTGCAATGCTGTTAAATACACAATAAATAAGCAGGAAATTAATTCTAGAATTGGTAGATGGGTATTGCTTACACAAGAATTCACGTTTGAAATAATACACAAACCCGGAGCTCAAATGCAACATGTTGACGCTTTGAGCCGAAACCCTGTTGACACAAATCCTACCCCCATATGCAATGAAAGCGTGTTGGCTATTACGGAGGCAGATTGGTTATTGTCAGTTCAGTTACAAGATCCAAATATTTGTGCAATTAGAGAAAGATTACAGTCAGGTCAGGCCGAGCTTAATAAGAAAGTGTTTAATGATTATGAGCTATTAGGTAATAAGGTATACCGTCGGACTAACTATGGTAGACGATGGGTTGTCCCTAAACCATGTATCTGGCAAATTATTAAAGCTAATCATGACGAACTTGGCCATTTTGCCGTGGATAAGACAATTGAAAGGATAAAATCTTGTTATTGGTTTCCCAAAATTAAGAAAGTGGTATCTAAATATATTAAAAATTGTATTAACTGTATTTACTATAAGAATATCCACGGCAAAAAGGAAGGCAAACTGTTTCCGATACCTAAATATGCAAAGCCCTTTCACACGCTTCACATAGACCATCTGGGCCCATTTGTAAAAACTACGCGTAAAAATACCTACCTCTTGGTTACTGTTGACTCTTTTACAAAATTTGTGTTTATATCACCTGTTCGTAATACTAAGAGTCAAGTTGTTATTAATGAGTTAGACAAAATTTTCAAAGTTTTTGGTAATCCGAAGCGTCTCATATGTGATGCTGGAAGTTCTTTCACATCCAAGTTGTTCGTAAAATACTGCCAGGACAAAAATATTCGACATCATGTCATAGCTACTGCTGTTCCACGCTCAAACGGTCAGGTGGAACGCTTTAATCGCACCATCCTCGACGCGTTGAGAAGTATGGGTGCTAACACCAGCTACGACAAATGGGACACTCACATAACCAGTATCCAACAAGGCATTAACAGTACCATTAATAAAACCACTTCAGCCATTCCCAGTGAAGTGTTTTTTGGATACCGCCTTCAAACTGATGCCGACAAGCTGGCACAAGAAGATCAAGCTGTTGACGTTACGCTATTAAGAAATAACGTTAATAGTCGTATCCAAGCCAGCGCAGACAAACAAAAGCAGGCTTTCGATTCCAAAAGAAAAGAGGCTCACAATTACAACATCAACGATTTGGTAGTTATAAAAATTCCTAGTCAATCCAATGAGGGGCAAAGCACTAAATTATTACCGCTTTTTAAAGGCCCTTTTCAGGTGACTGAAGTATTAGGTCATGACCGCTACAAAGTAAAGGACATGCGTGGCGCTGAAAGAACAAGCAAGTGCTATGAAGGAACCACGTGTGCTGAGAATATGAAGCCGTGGATCAAGTTGGCAGATTTAGATGATGACGGGTTGGAAATGGCCTAAGATGTTGTCAGGTATTTATTGAACCCATATAATAATTCGATTTATTTCAAGTATTTTCTGTAAATTATTTTCTACTACTTGTTAAAAACTGTCTAGTGCATTTGCTTCAAACATATTTTGGTATTTGGATTGTGTTAAGGTACAGTATTTATTCATGTAAAATAAATCTGTGGTACTTAGTCTGGGGTTTGTAGATGCAACTAGGGTTGGCCAAAGGCATCGCCTAGGGTAAACTGCAAGCTCTAGACTTACCAATAACTGACCGCTGATGGAACAGTTACAAACACATCTAGATACCAATATTATGTCAAGTTGACAGGTCTTTTGAACTGTGGTCCTTCTTCTGCTGGCCGTTGATGGAATAGCGGAGTAGACGCTCAGTTCAAATGACGACAAATTTGTAATTACTGCATAACTTTATGATTATTGTGACTCATTTATATACTTTGTTCTCAGCAATTGCACCAGACTGGGACGCTATCCAGGGACGGATGCGTGCGCAGGACGGCCGGATGTTGTCGCCTCGAAGAAGTCATACATTTCTACGCATAAAATTCGTTATTTTGATTAATGGTTTTTATTAGTTGTCTTATTGGTTAAAATCATACTAAATTATAACTGTTTTTAGCACTACTTAAAAGATCTTCATTTGACTATTTAAATTATAAAGATTATTTAATAAATAAGAAGGTTGGTAGTACTGGTGTCGCACTGTCATTGGTCCGTTGTGAGTTTCCGGCCAATGGTGGGACGACACTGGTTATTTAGATAGTGTATAAAAAGCGAGCTCTGTCAGTTGGTTGGTTAGTTCGGAACAAGTAACATCTCCCTAGTGGTTACTATGTTTGTATCAATTGTGAATTGAGTTATAATTATTGTGTGACTGTGTATGTGATTAAGTGAGGTTTAAATATTGTGAATTGTGATATTCGTGTTCTAATGTGGTTATGATACATAATTAAAATAACTATTGGCATTTACTCGGTGTTTATTGTGGAAATCCTTTTACATTTTATTGCATTTTTTTGTACCTGCAATAAAATTGTATGTTTTGCATGAAATTTATTCTATTTTTTTAGAATAATGTGGTCATGTAGACAAACTTATTGAAGATCATTTTTGCATATTTCTAAACCAACCATTTCAAATGCGCTAAAGTTTTGCAAAAAAGATTCAAGTGAGGTGGAAAAAAATGAAAAAAAAAAACGCAATGACAGAGAAATAAAAGATAAAAGAGGAGAAACAGCAGGCGGATGGAATAAAACGCCACAAAGACATATTGAGCTTATTATCGATGTTATCAAAAGGTTGCCAAAATACGAGTCACATTATCGTAGAGAAAAGAACAGCGATGCTTTATATCTGCAGCCAGGAATGACGGTACCAAAAATCTACGAATTGTTCAAAATAGAATTCGAAAAAGAATTTGGAAAAGATGAAAAATGTCCATCCTTCAAAGTTGTTAGACATATTTTTGTACGAAAATTCAATTTGAGGTGCAAGAGCCTAAAGAAAGACACGTGTAACAAATGTGATCTTTATGAAATGACATTGAAAAATTCTACTACCTCAGCTGAAAGAGCAAATGCCCAAAGAGAAAAAGAAGAACACCAAAAAATTGCCGAAGATTTAAGGAAGAAGCTGAAGGAAGATTTTGAACAGGCTAAAACTTGTGAAGAAACTGAATGTCTGACTTACGATTTGGAGAAAACCTTGCCTTTACCTAGAATAACGACCAATATAGTTTTCTACAAAAGGCAGTTATGGGTATACAACTGCGGTATACACTCGGCTTCCAACGGTGTTGGGAATTGTTTTATTTGGGCTGAAGGCGAGGCAGGCAGAGGGGCCCAAGAAGTGGGTTCATGTTTGAGGAAATATATTAAGTGCGTGCTACCTCCTACAGTAAAAAAATTGATTTTGTGGAGTGACTGTTGCGGAGGGCAAAACAGGAATATCAAAATCGTTTTGATTTTAAAGGCTTTATTAAATAGACACCCCACTCTCGAGACAATCAGCTTCCGTTACCTAGAATCAGGACACACTTTCCTACCAAATGACAACGACTTCGCTAAAATTGAGACTCGACTCAAGCAATATGAAAGGATATACTCCGTGGATGATTATATTGCCATTATGAAACAATGCAAAAACAAAAATCCTTTACAGGTCCATAAAATGGAAAGTTGTGATTTTGTTGGATCTCAAATTCTAGAAAAGAAAATAGTTAATAGAAAAATATTTAATGATAAGAGCAAAGTAAACTGGCTCAAAACAAAAGAAATTTTAATCACAAAAAAGACTCAACATTCTTTGTTCATGAGAACTTCCTTTAATGAGGACTACAAAGAACTGAATATTAAAAAGAAATTAAAAGGTGTTGATTTGGGTGTCATAGAAGAAGATTTGCAAGAATTATGGCCTTCAGGAAAACTGATTAACAAAAAGAAGTTAAACGATTTGAAATCGTTATTCCATCTCATACCAAATGATTGCATTGGTTATTATAAAAAACTGAAGGGAGACGATGCAATAATAGACGATATAGATGGTTATTGTGATGAACCCGACTTTGATTTGGATGAGGAGTAGGGTAACATTTGTGTTTTTTTAAATAAAATAAAAATAATAAACATTTTTAAGCTTTTATTTTTGTCATAGTTTGGAACATTTTTGCATTTTTCTTTCCGCAGCCTACACAGCTAATTCCATACAAAATGTATTATGTAATAATGATCCACGCGCAAGTTTTCTTGAATATCTACGAAACTATTAAAATTTATTTACTAAATACATGCATGTAAATTAGTTTAGAACACTTAGAATAACATAAAATTAAAAACATAACATTTAGAACTACAAAGCCAGAGAAATACCGAAATAAACTTTAAACTCTATTATCTCGAAATGAGGTTAGTGTGGACTGAATCATTTTTGCTTAAATCGGTCCAATTGTCATAGTATTATATTTGTATCGGCTGGGCGCAACCCGAGCTAAGCCGAGCGGCATTTTTCTGAACATTTATGTCTAGGTACATACAGAGTGTAAGCGACACAGACTCGAAATCGGTTACCATGTATTCAATACAACATTTTGAACCTGTTTTTTTATCGGTTATTAACTATAACGATTATTATTTATTAACTACACGGTCAAAATGTACGAAACAGTTGATTAAAAAAAATAACTGATGAAAAGTATTTATGTTGGGATGTTCTTAACAATGGTCTGAATTTACATGGGTACCGTTTTCGTAGCGGTATCTCTTGCACACTCTATAGTCTATTTGCTACCCGGTCGTGCCGAATCAAACAAAATAACTTTCACCAGTCGATTTCATAAAACCCACTTTTCCGTCAATACCGATTCCTCCACATCAAAATTCAACCCGACCCGTCCACTAAAATACAATCTTCTTATTTCAGATTACAATCACATACTAGTTCAGACCGATCCGTTTGACGGGGGTCCGTTTTAGGAATCGGATCACGTCCGCATTTCTAAATACCTGTATAATGTCGCCATAGTTTCCTCCTGTGGCGGTGAAGTTTAGGTGGCAGACGAAAGGGAGGTGGTCCTCTCGAGGCCTCCGGACCTCTAATTCGTATGTGCGGCCGACGTCTCCCATGTACGTCCTGTTGCATGCTGTAACAAAAGAAAATTGGATTTAGGAGGTTTTGTTATTAGATTTGTGGGTATGATGATGTTGTTTAGTCATACGATTCGTTGAATATGAAGTATGTTTTGATAGTTTAAATGTTTACAAGCACGTTATTTTCCGGTACTTCAACGATATTTTCTTTTAAGATATGTTTATCGTTACTGCTTCGTTAAGTAAACGGATTTATACAAAATCCAGTCACCTCGTTATTTATTCCAAAAACATAGATTAATTATCAGTTTTTAAAACGGTAAGGTCTAAATATTATAACATTTTAGGAATTTCAACCCTCGGTGTTATCTGAGTTTTCAAAATGTAATGGTGGAAACGGTGAAGGAAAACATCGTGAGGAAACCGGCATGTCTTAGAACCAAAAAATTCGAAGACATGTGACATCTACCAATCCGCACTGGGCCCGCGTGGTAGATTATAGCCCATTCCCTCTCAAAGAGAGGAGTCCTGTGTCCCAGCAGTGGGAACATTAATAGGCTGTTGATGAATAGTGAGATCTTATGTAGGCATTCATTTATTATCTTATGTTGCGAGCATTAGTATTATTTATTTATTTATTTAACAATTTATGTACACACAGAAGACATCACAGGAAATTAACATAAAATAATAATTGAGTACAAAGGTACTGCTTATTTCTTTAGAAATTTCTGCCAGCAGACCTGCTAAAGGAGAAATGATGAAGAAATGTAGACGATAGTGTGTGAGAATAGGAAAAGAATAATGTGTATAATAATATGTGCCTTAACTAACTTAACTTAAAATAATAAAAATACACTACTTAGTTCATAAAACATGGGCAGGAAATCTGTCTAAATGCGGAGATGGCCAATGGAGCAAGGCTTTGACCAAGGCTGTCCTAAAGTTAGGTTGACGATATCGTCAAAGTTGCGGGAAACACTTGGCTATGGGACGCACAAGGCTAAGACGTGTGGCAGTAAAAGGGAAGGAATACCCAACAGTGTGTGATTCCGGGCCGATATATTGCAGATGACAATAATAGAGGCGATAACGATTTGATCGCATCTACATAAACCCAAATAAAATTCAAAATAAAACTACCAAAACAGAAACAACATTAACGTTAACATTACTTACAAACAACAATAACAATAAACACATGTTTAAGTTTGCGTCACTCTTGGCACAGGACAAACAAAAGCAGTTTCTTCCAGACATAATTGTTTAGCATACCGTGAAGGAAACGAGCAGAGATTCTAGACTTACGAGCAGAGTATTGAATGCTGGGATGTGATTTTATAAATAAAGGTTTCACTATACAAACACTGTGAAACTATATAACATGACATCTCACATAGTAATCCCCGAAGTGTTACACAGAGGTGTAGCTAATAGTACACCCACATTCCGTTAGTTACGTTAGAGTTTCACGTAAAAGGGGGCAATCCTATTGTCAATAACCAGGGGGTCTAAAACGGCCACTTTAGCAGTTCATAATAGGAATTGCGTCAAAAAGCGTAAATGACCTTTCATAATAGTAACAGCGTCTGGGACCATTAAGGAAAATAGATCATAGGTAAGTAATAATAGGAAAACAATATGAATTGCGTTAAATTCGTAAAATGGTCACAGACGCAGTTACTATTTTGAAAGGTCAATTCATATTCTGATCTGCTAAAGTGGCTGCTACTGAAAAACTCCTAATGGAAAACCCAATAACACTTCTCCCGACTTTAATTAAGGCGAGACCCAACCAGGATTTACCAAAAACGTACTGTCTTTGAACGTCAAGTGTGAACTATAGGTTTGAAGTACTGAGGTGGGAAAAATATCCTGTAAAGAGAAAGAACTAAACTTGCATTATACCGAATCAAATCTCCGAATAAAGTTACTAACTCTATAAAAAAAAAATATACAATTGCCTCTTTTTTTAACTTTATCGTCGAAAATCTCCGTAATTTAAGCGATAACATAAGTATTTTTTTCTAGAAATAAATAAAGAATACAATTATTTAATTTAATACCGGTTATTTTTTCAAATTATGTTAAGTTATTTATCATAATTAAAGGAAAACCCTTGAATATCAATAAACCCAAGCGCCTAACAAAGACTAGCCAGCCTAACACTGTACGCCAAAAAAGCAACCTTATTGAATCCGACTAAGGTGGAGTGTAGCACTACGCCTATAGTATAGTCGAACGGGTGCGTTGGGTCTCGCCTTAAACCCAGGCGCTCACGACCACTAGATCCACGACGACGACGCCGCGATAACCACCGCTTTGACAACAAATAAAAAATTAAGCAACGATAGTACGGAACCCTTTATGTGCGAGTCCGATTTGCACTTGGTCAGTTTAATAAGGGATCGGACTGGGTCAAAATAATATGATTCTGTTTAGTCCGTAAGTTAGATTATCGAAAAATATTGAATACGTGTTTTTTGTTTTATCAAATCAATAAAAAATGACAAAGATAAAACGCGTCAAAGATCTTGGAGTGGGGCTTGAAACGTCACTTGTGTCGTCAAAATGTACTATCATATGACGTCACACGAGTTTTCGAAGCACTGTATCGTCTTCATTTTAAGTTTACGTGAAAAAAGAAAAAATACGTGTCCAATAATTTTTGGAAATCTATTTGACGGACTAATTAGTTTTTTTTTGTCCGATCCCCTATTGTAAAATTCATAAACATAATAAATAATTTGAATTAATTTGAAATGATATAACTAGCTGCTGCCAGTGGCTTCACCAGCTACAACTCGAAAATTATCCCACGGAAAGATAGAATCGGGATAAAAACTATCCTATGTGTTAATATAAACTATCTATGTAGGTTATAAACTATCTATGTACCAAATTTTATCCAAATTCGTTCAGTAGTTTATGCGTGAAGAAGTAACAAACATACACAATCACGCACTCCCAAACTTTCGCCTTATAATATTAGTGAGATAATAAAGTCGATAAAAATAAACAAAGTTAGTCAAAACTCAGGAATATCTGGAACAGTGATCTAATTTGATTATAAAGTCAGGCATCCCAAAGGCGTTGATTAACTTCGATCCACTACTAAAAGAGGTCGCTTCTGAAAAGAAAAACATAGACGGCGAATTTTTGAAGGGAATTTGATTATCCCGTTTTTGACTTTAAAATCTAGTAACTTTTCGTGTATTTTGTGTGACCTCGTTCTTCTTCTACTAGACCATCATATGCCCAGTCCTTTCCCAACTACGTTGGGACCGACTTCCATTCGAGCGTGGCTTAACCTAAAGATCGACCGTGATTGGCTGTTATGTTATAGCTTCTTCTACTAGACCATAATTTAGAACGATTCTACAAAAGTTGAGCAACTTGATGTTTTCGTGGAATAGAGCAATATATTCTGAAAGATCCATCAAAATTAGGTGTCTAGGTAAAGGATTAAGGTTGCCCTATATCTAGCAGCACAGCATAGCAACAAAGCAATGAAATCCGATGTGATTCTGCCAAAATCGGAAAATTGTGCAAAGCTGGGGCGAATCGCTAGTATTGGTAGTAGAGTACATACTTTTGATTCTACTAAAACGGTTCTCCTTTTCAACTACTGAAACAGTAAACAATTTAAGTTTGCTTTTCAATATTTTCATCTCTGATAAGTCAAACGTTTTGTAACAACCGTTATAGCTCTGTGGAAATCAACTCGTCCAGGGAAATATTTCTGACAAGCAGTTTTGTTTCATTTTGCACTGAGGTGCCAGTATATTCACTTGAGACGGTTCGATATCTCTGGGATGCCAACGAATGCCTTGCTTGTTGTTTTACAGATGTCAGTACTATAGGTGTGTGCTTACCTAATGGGGAACGATCACAGCTACCGTGGTTACTTACTGCATCATTATTTACATGACCAAGTGGACACCAAGACCAAGTGGTCGAATACGAGTATTATCCTACGAGGATGTACTACTGGGATTATTATTGTCCTATGTCCTAACTCAGATCAGGACAGCACATTTTCGCACAAAATTCTGTTAATCCGTTTTGACTTCTACTTTTATAATATTAAGTAGGAAAAGATACCAATTTTAGATCATATACATCAGTAAATTCTATCATACGTGCACGCTTAAAGCAACTGTTCAAATGTCCACACAATTGCAATACATTGCCTGATGTTCTATGAATAGATCAAAATGAACCCATCATTCATGCCCCCAAAAGCCTTTGAGAAATGTTTCGACAACACATAGTAACTGTCTAACCCACTCGACATATTAATCGTTATAGCGTGTACTGCGCAGTTATAATTTATGTTTGACTGTCATAGTGCATACAACAGAATCGACCTCACATACACAACATATTGTATTACAATTATGCAAGTCAATATTTACTACGGTATTGGTTATTGGCTCGATTTGACTGAATTCATCGCTCGATATGTCGATCTGACTGGATATGTGGATCTGGATTACTTTTGGCCTTTTTTCACTAATTGTTAACTGTTTGTATCCTAGCTGTGAGTATTCTTAGAAAATATTATACACACACAGCTAGGACACAAACAGTTAACAATTAGTGAAAAAAGGCCAAAAGTAATCCAGATCCACATATCCAGTCAGATCGACATATCGAGCAAATTTCTGGTGGTCGCCACTGTTGATTCTGGCTTTCAGGAGTCTAGGAAGTAGTATGTCGTTTAGGAACAGTGCGATTTGAGACGTATTTTTAATCAATGAAAAGCTTAGTGTATGCGTGAGTGGTACTGGAAGACGTATGGCACCGCCGAGGCCGGCCTGGAATTGGAGGAGGTCTTTGCCCAGCAATGGTATCCCCCCATCCCTTCCATTAGCTCATCCATTCCGTCCGTTCCATTTAGCCTGTACTGTCGTACAAGCTAAATAATAAATATTAACTTTCAAATACAAACAGACTTAAACATAATAATTCATACTGGTATTCCATTTTACAGTCACGGAAATCACAAACAGAAATACGTTATGTCCCAAATTTATGCAAGTCATTATAAAATACACCGCCGTACCTGTACTATTGTTAATCCTTTCAGAATAAAAATAGGGAAATGAGAAGGAAAAAGGTCGTGAATAAAGCGCCTCATACAATGGACTGCGGCCATATTTTACGATCTTTTTAAAAAAACGCGCCTTTTGTCTCCACTGACAGCGCATTACATAGCATAAGACAAGTGTACACTTCGGACCAGAATCATTGTTCCCGTTAATGTTCCCGCTTTTGTTTTCGGTTAGGCAAACGCGAAATATTAAAACAGCTCTACCACTTAATTACGTAAAATAATATCGCCCAATTTGTTAGGTTTATTTCTTGTAATATAACTTAGATTCGGAAGTTTTGATTGCAATGTAACTTTTAAGTGAAAGACAAGCCTTCGAAACGGGAAAGTTGTTTTAGTTTGTACTGTGGGCCTACTCATTAATTTTGATGGTATGGTTGGCGTAGGTGGTTGAGCAATTTATTATGTTGTATACTAAGAGGTTTGTCCCCTGTAGAATGTATGTTCAAAACTGAACTGATGGACGCTACCGAAGGCGCTATACTAGTGGCTTAATACTGCGTAGATAATAATATAATTTTGATTGCCATTGACAAGCTAAGCAAAGGAAGTGTACGTTCCAAATAATGATTGTATTACCAACAAATATGAAGTGACTGAATCGTTACAATAAAAAAACTCACTATCACAAGCTAGACTAAAGCTTCAGGACTTAGACATTTAAACGTGTGGTGACAATGACAAGAAAAATGTTCAAACAAAAATGATACTTCTTAAACATTTAGTTACAAAAAATATATATTTTACCGCATAGTCAAAGTTAATAAAAAGGACTAAGTTATGGCCGGTCCCTAGGGCATAATTTGTAATGAATAATATATTATAACAAATTTTAGTAGCAGGAAAAATATTATGTTAGCTCTTTTGAATTACTGAGTCAACTATGCGGAGTTATTTAAGGTTTTAGTTATAATAAAAGATTAATGGAACACGAGCTCGGTTTATTTATCGTTTTTCGTGGTCCCAAAAATATGAAGAGAAACGATGATCGTTATTAGACTGTACTTTTTGGTACAATAAACGATTTCTTACTTAACCATAATCTTATCACATAATAAAACATTTTTTTCTAAAGAATAATACATCTCTCAATAATATGCTCTGGTTCAAAATTGGGATACTGGACCAAGGTAATCGACCATAGTCCCGCGAATGATAACAGGCAGGGCATAATACTTGCTGAACGTATGGTCGAGAGACTGAATGGTTCTGGAGTGACCTGGTGAACATCGTAGGAATCTGCTACATGCAAAAGGCACATGACCGAGCATCAAGCAAGGTTTTGGGCTTGAGGCGAGCTGTCGTCTTTAGGTTGATATAATGGCGAGGTTTATGACGATTGCCATACTGAAGGGTCAAACACAAACTAAACAACTAGGCTTTTAGTAGCTCTTCTCTGCTCTGTTAAAACTCAATTAATAAGTTCATGAATCCTTAGAATGTTTCAAACAATTTAATACCAATAGAAAATGTTCACTGACTCGTCTCTTGTGTTTCTAGCCCAATCATAGAACATAAAAGCCTAAGATAAACAGCAAGAAACTGTTCCGAATATACCAGGAGCGAATGACGCGAAAGGAAGTGTTTGCTTAGCGAACATAATTGAGACATTTTAGTGAGAACGCAGTTAGTACCCGCTAAAGTTTTCTCAGAATGGGAACGAAATTGTTCTTCCGAAAGTTAGTCGGAGACGGTTCTCGGATAGGCACGCTAGAACGTTTGCGATTGCCGAATGATAGGTACGTATAGTAGAAAATGGGAAGTAAATGTTTGCTTACTAAGTGAGACTTCTTTTTAGATGCTATCAAAGAAATCGAAAGCTTTTTGGAAACGGTTTTTTGTAACTGAGTAAGCAGTAAGTGAGTTTCACAATAGAAAGGGTCCAAATCTTCTCTAATTTACAAATGGTTTAGTCTATCGATCAAGTGATTTGGACAGATATGCGTAAGTAAGTTTCCAGCAAGTTCAGCAGACAAATGAACTGTTTTCAAATTAGCGAAGCTGTGACCAAACATATAGTACTTTTAAACCACAACTTTCATGTTTTCAAAAGACATGGTCATGTACACGACTGTTTACTATTTAATTTACTTATATGGTCAGAGTAATATCGAATAAATGTATTATCAAACACTAGCACCCGTATCCGTCACAAATGATGTACACGTGAACGTTGCACGTGTGACGTGAACACTGAACATGCTTCAGAGTAAATAGTTATTATATGAAACACGACTCGTTGCCTAGAGTCGTTACCTAACATAACATCATGGCTGTAAGCCCGAAGGGTTCGACAGAAGTGTATATCTAGTACAGTCGAACAAGCTAATAAGTGTACAGGGTAGAGATCTTTATAATTCTATAACACTGAAAATATTGATTGTAATTTTGTTTTATCAAGTGTTTCGCATTAAGCGACTGATGTCAAACGCTGTATTCTAAACCGCTGTATGCTAAATGTATCTGTTTAGTCTTAAAAGGTAAAACAAGTTAGCTGGCTGTATACTTATTAGCTTGTTCGACTGTACATCCACATTTTGTCAGTCATTACCTTATAATGATATTTATTCTAAAACCCTGGTTAAGTAATTCCTATCTTGACTTTCAGTCAGAATATGAGCAAACTGTTGAATGCAACAAGATTACAAAGTACCATAATATGGTAGTATCTTAAAAAATATCAAAACATCATCATTATCATCATTCTTCTGCCCTTATCTCAATTTATTTAGGGTCGGCGCAGCATGTCTTCGTCTTCCATACTTATCTATTACTCTCATCTCAGCAGTCACCTACTTTCTTGCCATAATTATCATTTTGGTCTCACAACAAGTTTAAAAATCTAAAAACCGACTACGAATAAAATATTGGTTTGTTATTTACATAATACGAGAAAATGACACAGACTAGACCGCGAGAACTGTTTGACCGCAATCTAAACGAATATTTTGACTAAAACTATAACATGATATACATATTTTTAATGTGCTCGCCAAGACCTTTCATTTGATACCAAACATGTTATGATTACCCTAATTTAATATTTTTTGAGGTAAGTTTTTGACATTTAAATTCCGTCATAAAAAGAATTTATAAAATTTATATAGCCTATGTCACCCTGGCTATTCTTACAAATCTATTGACACCTCATTTATTAAAATCCGTTCAGCAGTTTAGGCGCTACGGTGGAACATACATAATATATACAAACATACATACATACATAGACTGCCAAAATCATTACCCTTCCTTTTGGCTTCGCCGTAGTCGGGTAAAAATATCATACGATGATATTATTATCTACAACATTTATCAGTACGGTACTCTGTTTGTATTGAATTTTCTCCAATTTCCTCTATTTCAGTCCACTCTTAGACAGTTTCTACGAAAATCATTACTCCCAGCGTACAGCCAACCTAACAAAGACAGACACAGCAAAGCAGCAAACAGTTCCTATTACTACTACACAGCTACAAAACAAATAGCGAGTAAACTTCATCATTAGAAACCCGTGTTGCCAACGTAACAAAGATTGACACAGCAATGTAGGCAACAAACAGGCCTTGTTAAGACTGCATTACTGCAGGAGCCCGTCCAACGCTAATTATGTACGAGCCGTGTGTAGCACACATTTGCGGAGAGGATAATTATTATTTTGCCGGTATACGTGCATCAACGTGGAGAGAAATGGACGGTGTATGGTATATTTCACTGGAGATTTAAATTTTTACTCGACTAGGACGGGGCAAAACTTAGGGTTATGCTTTTTGACCTGTCAGTGACCTGAAATTCTGACATCCAGTCTTACCAAAGGGTATCGTATTACCTAGTATTAACTAGGTTGTGGGGGACAGATAGGCAGTCGCTCCATGTAAAAGACTGGTATTCAGCTGCATCCGGTTAGACTGGAAGCCGCCCCAATATAGTTGGGAAAAGGCTAGGCAGATGATGATGCTTTTTGACCTGTATGTTTGTGGGTATGTAAGATCAACTGTTTGCTTATAACTTCTGAAGTAATTATAATAATTTATCAAATCATCGGATTAATTTTATTATCAGATTTCGATATGCCATCTGTTTTAACGCCCTTTTTTTATTCCCTGGACATAAAATTAAAAAAATATTAGTAAAATATTGAGCTACACCCATTCTAAATTTGAATAATAACGCCATTTTAAAAACCTCTCGAAACTTGGACAATCAGTTCTGTGTTGCTCTTGTAAAATTTGCTCAAATGGACTTACGGATTCTGAAAATTATACAGACGAAATAAGATTTCGTTGGAAGTGTCTTGATTGTTCACTGGTTATAGGCGTCACGCCACATTAAATTGAATATGGCGTCTTTATGAGAACATAAAACTATGAACTAAAAAAAATAAACGTTTGATTTTATTGAGCATTGTCGTTGAACTGCTGGCGACAGTGACTATGACTAGTGTTGCAATGAATATTACTTTAGGAATTTATATGCGCCTAAACCTATTTACCATTCTTAATATATTGCTTACACCAGTTTTTTGATTTTTTTAAAATAATGATTTGCCTTGTCAGCAATAGAAATAATGGAAAGAACAAACCAAAAACATACTAATAATTTGGACGATAAAGTAGATGTTCATTATTTGTTCATTTATGTCACATTGAATAGTGTATTCCAGTCATTAGAGATTCATCTACTCTAATGCACAATAAGAGAAAATACACAGTTCATGTTTGCTGGTTGTGTGCTGATCGCCTGACACAATAAACGGTTGGAATGGCATAATCACTATGCATAGTAAATGAGTCGGAATTTGTACTGTAATTAATGTTATGTGTACTCGGTAGTTTAGTATTGTAGATCTGTTTACGTTGAGCTTTTCCAATCAACTCTTCGATTAGTATTTAGGTGTTCATGGGTAAACGACAAAACAACTAAAAACTATTTTTCTAAAAATCAAATTGACTTAATAAATACACTAAAAAGTGAAACCTAAATTTTTGCCACCTACTTCTGACGCTAGAATTTTCAGTTTTCGTGAAATTTGCAAAAAAAGTTTGTGTCGCATTTTTTTCTATTTATTACGACACCTATTTTTAAGAGAGAGACGAATAGGTAATTTTAAACTCCGTCTTCGTCTTTCAAAGCCATAAATTGCATTTACTACACGTATCTATGCATAAACTATGTTAGAAAGCAAAGTTGACTCGTACTTCGTAATACATTGCAGAATAATATACCGAAGTTGGCTCAGCAAGTTTTAGTAAGACTGCATTACCAAATGAGCGCACGCGTTTCACTAATTAGTTATGTATAAACTTGTGTCGCTGAGGGAATTCGTGGTGTACGTAATTAATTATTCTTTCAACGCTTTTCTCTTTTATAGGACTGTGGAATAATTGTGGAGCAATTTGGGTACATCGTTTATCATCACACTGACATAATTGTCATGTTGACGAAAATATTAAAATCAATACGCTATTTTTACAACGAAGCAGCTACGCTTTTGCTACGGCGTAGCCACGTAGCGCTACGAGGATACGATTCGTAGCAATCAATACATCATGTTCAGTCACATGAACATCAGCTGTTATGATGGTTACTTGTATGATTAAATATTAATAAGTTTAAAACATGATCGTCATATTCACATGGGTAGGGCAGAAAACCGGCAATGACATATGCTACGCTCCCTTCGTAATGCTTGCATTATTGGTATGCTAAATTCATGGTAATATACAATTTAACAATAATTTAAAACTGTGCTGAATATATATCCAAATTCGAGTCCACTTTTGCCGTATTTTATGTGCTTTGTATCTGTGCCACGTTTACATTTGTGGTATGGTTAATTATTCTTTCACCTCCATTTCGGTGTGACGTATTCAATGTTAAATATTTAATAGTTTACCTGTGTAAAATGGCTGTGTGTTGTTATACAACTTATTTAGCTTTGCGATTATACAATAGAGATAAAAAATTCACGTGATTTTGTAAAACAAAGAAAACAATAAGTATATACAATTCGTAACTCAAATACTCAGCATTTATTTTAATTAAACCATTACAGGCACTTAAGAAGGTCAAAAAACAGCGAAATCACAATCACAGGTATAATAACGTGTGAAAGTACTGTAGTTGCCCATTTTAAAGTGCAGATTTCTATTTATTTTATTTTATTTATTTATTTTTTTTATTTTATTTATTTGGCTCACCAACAATTGAATACACATCACAAGGAAAAGAGATACATGAATAAGAGACACAGACAAGTGTATCAACCTCTTACAGGTAAGCACATCATGCACAACTTATTTGTCGTGGAGTGCCTAGGTACTTAGAAACAGGTGAGTACCCAACTACTCACCGGACACAAATATGGTTTTTAAAATAATTAAAACTAACTAAATCTAAAAAAAAAAAAACTACGTACAGAACTTAATTTACATACAATCCATAACACTAAAATTATTTTATAAGTTTTTCTTAATAATACTTTTGAATTTACTAAGTGAGTCAGAGTGCACATCCACGAGATCACTACAGCTGTTCAAAATTTTACATAAACGAGGTATAGGCGAATTAGCACCAAGTACGGTTCTGCGAAGAGGAGGACGCAAGGGGGTTATAGGAGCTCGTGGGCTTTTCGTGGGCACGCGGAACTGGAACCTGCTCAATAATTGGGGACAGTCAATTTTATCTCTTAAAATTTTAAATAAAAATACCGAATCCAGTAGATCTCTCCTCTTCTGTATATAATCTTAAAATGCGAAAGCCTTTCTTTATTTGATAATACCTTTTTAGCTATTCCGGAAGAGTATGCTAGATGCCACAGAAAGCGTTTTTGAACCCTTTCCAATCTCAGTATGTGGGTGGCATAGTGAGGTCTCCATACAGTGCTACAATATTCTAAAGAGCTACGGACTAAACAATTATAAAGAAGAATCTTGGTCTTGTTACGTCGGAAGCAGGTAACATTTCTTACGACGAACCCAAGCATTCTTGATGCTTTTTTGACTACATTTTCAACGTGGGGCACAAATGTTAACTGCCTATCGAACATAACTCCCAGGTCTCTTATCTGTTCCACTTCCTGCACTGAGTTGCCATTAATATTATAAACAGATTGTGTAAATTTTGTTTTTCTGGTGAATTTCATGTGGTAGCACTTGTTAATATTTAAGTTCATACCATTTTCATCACACCACTTTACTAACGTGTCAATATCTCTCTGTAACAAATCCACATCAAGGTCCGATTCAATTACTCTGCAAAATTTTAAATCGTCTGCATACATGTAACACTCAGAGAATTTCAACTCATGTAGCAGAATAATAACAAGTTTTGAATAATTGAAATAAACCCAGTAATTATTTCACAAAATTAACATGTAAAACCCACCAACCAGAAAGCTTAAAGCAACAAAAGCTTACACAACTAAATATTTAAGAATAAAATAAACTGTAAACACTTTCTCAGATGTTCTAAAAGAAAGTAGCACACGCACACACACACCCTGACTCAACCGAAACAAACACACACATATACCCAAGTATAATACTTTACTCCGTCGCCATCTTCAAGTGTTTTTACAAAATGTTTAGTTTCCAGTAACCCGGCTTGCGTCACTGATCCAGATTCTTGAGTAGTCCTCTAACTCTGAGATCGGATGTTTTCACAATTTGTCCCCATTTGCCGACCACCTCTATCTCAGCGCAATCGGTGAAACGTTTCAAACAGGGATTGGCAATTTTGGGTCGAAGCCGGGTTTGAAAACTCACTTTGGTTCAACATTTTGGAACTAATGAGAATTGCTAGTCTAGTCTCATTATTGCTTTTGTGCTTATGAACATTGCAATCGTGTTTAAAGTTTACACTTCGCTACAATTTGTTAATGGTGGGATGAGCAGGGATCAATATTTTAAAGTAGACTGTATAACTGAACGTGCCTTTCTTATATCACAACATGGTGGCTCTCCCTTCGCAGAGAGAAAACCGCAGTCCCAGCAGTAGGAATATTGTAGGCTGATTAGTTGCCTTAAGGCTCAACCACTAGTGAGCGATTGGCAGCTGCGCAGCGTGTCGCGGGTTAGATTTCCACACGACAAAAATATATTAGTTAGACCGTACGTCGTCTACGGGTAGTTGTTCCAGGTCTGGTTGTTTGTTAATGTGACTTTAAGTGTTTGTTAACGCACCCATGAGAGAAAGAGAGATTTCTGAAGTGGGGCAATGGTTTGAAAAAATACTGTACTGTTGTTAGGGTAAACTTCTGTATGTATATTTTGCTTAAAAAATGAAGTATCATGTAACGTAGCTGAAGCAAAACAAGGTAGGCTTAGTCCAAGCACCTCATCGTGATTTGCTGCCCCGGAACTTTTTCATTTCCTTTCCTCTTTTTGAAGAAAATACTAATAAGGATCATTATAATTTTAAGCTTTTGGCAGACATATTTTACCGGTATCATCCGCCTGGACCCAATGCCGCGTATTTTTACAAAATGTTTTAAAAACCTCGGCTTCCCGTTTTTTGTTGCACCTGACCTAATTTCGGTTTGTGTAAATATTTTTTTAACCCATGATTTTCACGAAGAGTATACATTGAAAAAAGTGAATTGATTTTATTTTAAACCTCCGTTGTTGTGACCTATTTACATTTATAATTCGGAGATAAAAAACAGAACATATATTTTTCAATTTGCGCGAATGGATGTTAAAATATATTATGGTTTTTGGCTCTTGGTTTGGTTTTTGTAAATTCAGATGTTGTTTCGAATAATGAATAGGATACTTTTTATTTTAAATACATCCGTCTAGTTTGTCTACCTATGTAAGGATCGGCTACCAGTCTAACCGGATGGAGCTGTGTACCTACTACTTGCATGAATCGACTGCGTATCTGATCCTCAAATCCGCTGGTGGCCAAATAAGCTGTAGAGTAAGAAACCTTGAGATATCCCTTGGTAAGACTTGTTGCTAGCCGATTTTTTAGATAAACCTTTGCTATTTAGCTACAATATTTTAATATTTAAGCTCTAAACATCTACTTACGTATAAACAGACTTAAGAGCTAAGAAAATACATGATAATATATCCCAGTAAAGGAATTTCTTGTCTCAAAATAGACGCCATCGTAGATAAGAGTCACCGTCTAATGCCGTCGACTATTTGAGGCATTCTACCAAAGTATCCGGTAAGACTGCAGTCTTTGGAGCGAAATAAACCTTCCTAAGACTTTAAAATGCTGACACAGAAAGGTAAAATATTTGGGAATAAAGTTGGATACCGCTCTTGATAGTTCGCGGTGTTGAACCCAGGTTTAGAGGAATTTAGGACTTAAGAGAACGTTCGTTGGAATGAAGAAGCTTTGCTCTAAAAGTATTTTGAGAAGTAAAAGGTCTTTGTACCATGGATCAGGGGTTCAGTTTTATTGTGGCAAGTTTTAATCATTTTTTTCCGGTTATTATTTTTTTTAAATCAACAACCTTCGAATAATGTAAACGCATTGAATAAAACTTTGTAAGCAATATATAGATATTGCTACCTCTGTTGGACCCATCGCGAAAATTCCCTACATTTTTCACAAGGCTTTAACATTAATATTAGTCTGTTTCGCTTAAATGATATTGCAACCTGTACACAAAATATAATTTGACACTAACAATGAAACCCGTTCACTTCAAAAAAAGAACAAACTAACAAGGAAAGTTAAATAAAAGCTCATAGAAACGAATATCCTAAGAAAATATGAATGCAAAATTTAAATAGCGTCCACTCAAAGACTCAGGCGGACAATAAAACCTTCTTTAATTATAGCGACCGCCTGAAAACGCGCTTTCCCTTTTATCGTACCCACGTAGGTGGCCATTAAGCCAAAATATAGCTACAATTAACAAAAAAACCTGCGTTTAATAAGGTGTTAAGTTTACCGTGGCGGTGTATACAAAATGGACTGGCATTAGTCACGGAACCCATGTCGAGATACGGCCGTGTGTGTTTAATTCGCTAGAATATTCATAGGAACAATCATTGTGCTTGCTATAATGGGGTTGTGTTTAGTGAATGCTGTTTTTTTTAAATAAATAAATCAGAAATGCGTTTGTTGTGCTCATAAATATGAAAAGTAATAATTGCTTGGAGTTTGAAATGCATCAATGACAATTTGTATCTACTGACGATCAATAATAAACTTGTGAAAATTCTGAGACAACATACCATCACGTCTGATTTATGTTTAGGTGTACATTATAGTACACGTACAGTTTGCGAGCTATGTTTAAGTCCAAATTAATAGGGGGGTAGCCTATTGCCGGGCACAAATCCAGAGACTCCATGACTGCTACTGAGAATTTTTTAATGGGAAAACTCAATAACACTTTGCCCAAACTGGAAAACGAACCTAGGACCTCTGCTCAGTCGCGTCTGCGACCACTTAAAATAAGGCAACCAGTTTGTATCTACTAAAGATCAGAAATATATTTATGAAAATTCTGTGATGGACTCTGTTGTCAATGCAAGTTGGTTTTAAGTTAACACTATCTTAGACTACAACATCGAACTATCCAATACCTCCAGTTTTGATACTAATCCCCAAAAGACTGACTTCAAATTCGCTGCATTGAAATCGCAACTCTATTGTCTCAGTACAATTTCTATACCACTCGCTCAATAAAAATGTAATTCCTAACTTCGTTCTGCGGACTGCATCAGACTGATGCACCATCTCCCCTGAGAGGAGAGAACTGAGCAAACTCATTGTAATCTACTTCTTTCAATTCCCTTTGAGAGTACATCTACAGTTCTTTTGTGCAAGACAATTATCGTTGCAGACATTTTCTGAGCAAAAACGTATTTTACGAGCTCGGAATGAGAGCCGTTTTGGCGAAACTGCGCGGGGTAGATTAAGGCATGCTTTGCACGAGAATTTATTTGTGTTAGGTATCGGTGATAGTGCTGTGAACTGGCAAATGTACCCAAGAGTACATTTTGTTTAGGAGCTGGTTCTAAAAGCTTATTTGGATCGTATAGACGGGGATTATTACCACTAATGTTCTGTGGTTTAGGTTCGTCTTTGTTCTGTTACGAATTTAGTTTACACGAAACGAAATCCTTGTACGGCTTAGAATTTTGCGAAACAATTGGAATATACGTTGTTTTTGTTCAAAATAATGTTTTAGCTAGTTTAGTATTTTTTTTTATAATGATTAGAATTTTATTAGAGTATTTTCATTAAAACGTGATTGTAATAATTATTTTAGATATTTGAGCGCTGTAGAAAGCACCCATGATCACGGAAAAACTGAAATTATTGCGGGTCCGTTTATGAGCAGAAAAATCGGTCTACCCTATCGTTCGTTACCTGTAACCCACAACTTGATTCTGTTTCCGACAGACGAAACTCACAAACATGGTATATGTTCCGTGGGGGTGGCTACAGTTTCACGTCATGCATTTAGTAATCTCCAAAAAAAGTTAGAACTATTCACATAATGAATGGAAGCTTTTATAATGCAACACTCTAAGAATAAAGAAAATGTCAGGAAAGGACACCCTACAAGGACGTACGGTGACCTATTAGCGATGTCCTTCAAAAAGGGTCAGGTGCTTCATAACTTCTGACCGCTGACGCTTTATATAACAGGTTAGAGAAAAGCGATAAAGCGGCTTTACAGATTGTGACCCGCTGCTTCAATTTAACGAGTTATAATAGTGTTCGGTTTGACTTTGATAAGTTTTGAGTGTCGTTAGTATTCCTGAAAAATAAAGTTAACGTACACTGAATGAGAAGAATGGAAACTAAGATTATTATATCATGTAAAGCTTATATAGACGACACTTTTTTGCTGAAACAAAATACGATTACAACATCTAATATTTCAGTTAAGTGCTTTTTATGAATGAAAGCTGAATAAACGCACGCGCAGGTAGACGGGCAGATAAACAATACAATTTTTTTTCACACAATATTTTATTAGCAAAACGTCAGAAGCTAATCGAAGTACAGTTCGAATAGGTCGTTCTTTATAGATAAGAACTGACAAGAAACTCCACACCCATTTACAGAAGTAACTTCAAAAGTAACTATCTGTTACTGCCGTCATGGCAAAGTATTAACATCGGACCAATATAAACACCACTGCCTTATAGCCAAAGCGTTATAACCTAACGTTCCTTATAGACATACAACTCCCTTTATCTCCAACTCCCAAACAAAAACGACAAACACCAACAAAATAACGCAGAAGCGATACACTAACCCATCTACCCAACCGAACGATTACGTAAATCCATAAACATGTTGTATAATATGTTTTGGCGGACTCCCCGCATAACTCCCCGGGATGAATATTACATAAAAGGCAAAAGGGAGCCAAGTCTGTCCATCGCTGACACAGCCACTCCACTGCCATGCGACGAGGCATTCGAGGCTAGGAGATCCGCGATTTTGTTCCTATGAAAACATGTACGGTAGCGGTCAATTTTGTGACAATCCTCTGCAGTTTCTTTGTTTCTTAAAATGTGTATCAGATTTTAGATGACACTGTTATTAATTAATAATTAGTTAGTATCAAATATAAAAATTTGGCTAATCTGTTAAGGATTCTCTTCAATTGATCAGCCAATATATTCATTTTTCACTGGCTATGCCACAGCTCTGGCGCTTCCACCTTAAGTATTTCTAATGACGTATAAGCCACAGGTATGTAAAATAATCTATTTTTCTGTTATATAAGCTATTCAGTAAAAGATTAAATAGATTCTTAAATAGCATAGTAAGAAGACAGGCTGTTCTATAAACAAATAAAAACCTCGAGAAACATGCTATCAATACTTTCACAGGACACTACGTCTCAAGAAGCGAAATCGTCTTTATAAAATCGCTTGTTCTAAGGCCATCAATCCTTAGCCTTCCTTTACTACCTTTTCTTTTGTGACAGATGTCAGCAAACCGAGAAGGGGAGACATATTAAAAATGCGTTTGAATGACCTAAAATGAGTTTCAAAAGATTTATTCGCGCGCCTTTTTATTATGAAGAGTTTTGCTTCTTTCACTTCACATAATATTACTTTTACAAATTACGTATTTGACATGTCAATGCCTCGAATATGTGGGTATTTGTAGGCTTTCAAATGCTACGTACCTAATCATCTCGAAATTATTACTCGGGTGGTTATAAAGGGTGAGTTTGACTGGTGGCACGAAAATATTAATTTCCAAGTTTGTAGTCACAAAAAATGACTGACATAACAATCATCTTTGGCCCTAAAAATGTAACGTAAATAGACCGATTTTTTAATCAAAAATACAATTAACCTGTAGCATTTTAGTTAAACTGTTTGCAACAAGCACAATCAAAACACTTATAGATATGAAAAAAATCTAAAAATTATCCAAAAAATAAAGTTATGGAAGTATTTCTAATTTTAAAATCGACATACCTACCTACCTATATTACGTTTACACTGCAAGCTCGTGCTAGGCCGTCTAATATTCACATTCCGCAAATAACTTCATACTACAGTAATACTTACGTGTACAAGACTTGGGCTCGTCGCTCTTATCTCCACAGTCGTCCTCTCCATTACAATACTTGTCCAAAGATATACACTGTCCAGTGTCACACAAAAGTTCGCTCAAGCGACAAGGCGTTGCCGCACCAACGTTCCTTGGAAACTTCACTTTTTTAACTGGCACTATACTTATATCTGACGTCTCTATACTATCCTCGTTCACAAACTCCTCGTTTAAGTCCTGAGGACTGCACAGTTTTAGCGATAGTAATACTATTATGAACAGAAATGTTCTACTGCTGGTCACGTCTAGGGAATTCTTTGGGTGACACATTTTTAAGTCACCGACTGGTTCACACTTTTGTCACAACATTTTGTTCGGAGCACTGCACTGTGTTACCTGTAACAAAAATATTGAAATTATCATCATTGTTCTGCCCTTATCACATATTAATTAATGGTCGGAGCAGCATGTCTTCTTCTTCATATTTGCCTGTTACTCGTCATCTCAGCAGTCACCTCTTTTCTAGTTATAATAATATTATCATCTTTCGCACAGTCCATACATCATTTCTTTAGTCTTCCTCAATATTTCCTTCACTGCATTTTCCTCATTCCTCCGCATCATTTATGTCCATACTTTTCAAACATTAACTTAACTTTCAGACTTAAATACCATAAACACCCTAAAATAATATTCACAATAATCGCAAAATGTGAAACCATCCTTATTATTTGTGGAGTTGATTTAAAACCTCAATTTTTCATACCTGACCTAAATATTTAGTCTAAAACGTTACTTACACTGTTCCAAGGTATTTCAAACGTTTACCTCAAGCTTTAGCGGGAAGTCATTAAAATAATAGTAGGAAAATTTTATGCTAATCAATACGACGGTACAAACTTTTACGTAACCGTTACTCGTAGGGACTAAGTCGGTTTGCGTTTACGTAATCATAATTTCAGCTATTTACAAAGGGTGTACCGAAGCGTGCGCTGAAATACTTATTGTGTAAGTTCGTTATTAAATGTAGGTTCTGTTTTAGGCTTTAGAAGTTAGGTAACAGGCTAGGTACCTAACTATGTGTTGGGATTACACAGAAAATGTTTCACATAGTCCTGGAACCCTTTTCCCCGACCTATATAAAGGAAACGCTGTGAGACACAAGATTTACGCCTCATTTTCATCTTATTTTTATCTAAAATACGTTACATAAGTACCTAAGAACTGAGAAGCCGCTTTTTTTTAATTTATAACCGGTTTGAAACCAAATTGCTGATTGTAGCTTAAATAAAATATAAATTCTGTAATGTGGGTTTTGTATAAAATATTATGTGTTTTAATTTTTAAAACGTTAATTACATGTTTCTTTCATCCCCATGAAATTCAAAGCCATTAAAAACCCTCTCATTAAAAACGCCATAAAATTGAAAATTAATTAAACTCCTAAAATTAAATGATTAAGATTATATTGATTTACAAGCGCCAACGTTTCCCAATTTAATTAATAATTTAAAGCTTCGATTCTGAGTTATTGATTGCTTAATAATATATGAATGGTTCTGAAGTGAATTACTTGAACGAATTTATTAATTAAAAATATTTTAATTATCAAGTTAATCTTGATTGAAAGTTTATTAAGTTCAGTTTTAGTACATAGTACTTTACAATATTATTATTATTCATTATTAGGTTGCAAGTGGCGCCAGTGATTGAACAGCTTGTGTGGTAATCGGTTAACTTGGTATAATATACATGTGATGCGGAGGAATATATCGTAAGGAAAGGTTTGAGTATGAATGAGCAGAAGAACATCAAAGAAAAGATGAATGGACTGTGGAAAGGATGATATGGCATAAAAATATGAAAGGAGGTCTCTGATAAGATGAAGAATAATAGGGAAATAAAGAAATCAGTTTTGAATTTTGATTATTGTATGATGCTCGCTTTTTATTTCAATGTTCAAAGTTAACAACTGCCAAATAAACAATAATCATTGACGCCAACGACACATACAGGTATGAAAAATATACCCAATTTTCGTGCGACGTCCTTGAAAATATATTCTGTCTGGAAACTTTGGGCACATACTGAAACTTTTTATTCGCCATATTCACAAGGATATTCAATACCTGCGTAACCTTGATAATCCGGAACATTAGGTACCTACCTGTATGTTTTTCCCTCAAAGCGACTGAAAACGTGACAAAGTACGTTTTTATATATACTTTATTACCATATTATACGACTATGTGTAAGTTTTCAGACCACTGATTTGAATATAATTCAATCGTTAATTTGGTCCTTGATGTCATCGAGTACAGGGGTTTTGATACGATTCACGCACACTTTTACGCTTAGGTATTTTAGAGGGTTGACATATTGCAAATAATCTGATTTGTCTTTAATATTTTGATCGTGCTATAGATAAAAACCGGCCAAGAGCGTGTCGTGAGCGGGCCACGCTCACTGTAGGGTTGCGTAGTTTCCCGTCCGTCACAATAAGTGTTCCCACTTATGAGTTTAAAGGTGGGTATCCATTATGTTTTTTTTATATTTTTTTTTTTTTTTTTCACTTTCAAAATGATTTTCTTAGAAAGTCCTTATAAAGTTCTACTTTTCAGATTTTTTTCATATTTTCTAAACTTATGGTTCAAAAGTTAGAGGGACACATTGTTTTTTACTTTTGGAGCGATTATTTTCGAAATTATTGACATTATCAAAAAATGATTTTAGTAAACCCCTATTCTTTTTCTAAATACCTTTCCAACAATATATCACACGTTAGGGTTGAAATTAAAAACAAAAACACTTCTTACTTTATATTTAGGGGGGCTACCCTAATTAAACATTTTTTTCCTCTTTTTATTTTACCACCTTGTCAGCGTGATTGATACACTTAATGGTACCAAATTTCGTCTTTCTAGTGCTAACGGTCACAGAGATTAAGCGAGGACGGACAGACGGACAGACAGACATGGTGAAACTATAAGGGTTCCTAGTTGACTACGGAACCCTAAAAAGAACAGTGTAGTGAAAAGGTAGTTTACTACATAAACGGAAAACATTTTGACTAAAACAAAAACTATCCTGTAGATAAATTTAATTCTCGTAACCTAGTAAGAAACTCATAGCAATCATCCGGCGTAACAATGGAATCCATGGCGTAGCCTCCTTATTATTATTATTATAGTTCTCTACTACTCGTCATCTCATCATACGCCTCCTTTCTTGCCGCATCATCTTTTACACAGTCCATTCATAGTTTCTTTGGTCTTCCTCTACTTTTATCTAAGCTCCGACAAACATGTACCAACGGCAGCCATCGAACACAAAATAATCCTATTTATGTACCAAAAACAAACAATAAGCACTACCCTTGCATTATCATAATCCGATGATAAAACACTTGGAACCAATCCGATTACAAGCACACATTTTTGTTTAATCCTATTAAATCAAACGTACCTACGCACATAAATTTTGGACTTAATCCTGAAGTGCATGCTTGTATAAATCATAAATCAGACGTCATCATAACATCACGTTTGTAATCCACGAAGGGTTAGGCAGATGTGCTCCTAATAGAACCCACACATTTCACAGTTATGTCAGAGTCCTATGTAAAAGAAGGTGTGCCTTTTAAACCAACTGGATATCACCCGGACACAAGTCCCATGGCACAGCAGATTGTTTTGCTATTTATTTTTAATTATCGATGAAAAATTTTCATGTTTAGGAAGTTCAGGATGACGTACTGAAAACTTGGTAACCTTGATTTTAGCTTCGGTGTCGCTTCCACCTTGAATATCTAATAAAACAGCAGCAACCATAGCTATATTTATATACCTGCTTCAAAATGAGAGATGTTTTTCTCCTTTTCAGGTTAGTAGTACTGAAAGCGATCCTCCCAAGAAACCACTCATCTTAGTTATTCAACCTCAACAAAGAAACCAGACCATTCTTCACCAAAAAGAAGTACCTACCAAACAAATGCTCATAAATTTCCTACGTAATCCCAAAGTGCATATAACAAAATCATAAATCAGTTTCTATATACATTTCTTTATCTAGGCATGATCTAGCACTTACAGGTGCGCGAAGTAATTTATGTTCTCCACACATGTCGGAAAGGGTGGCTGAATGTATTGCCCTACTTACGAGAGGTCGATTCTGCTTCACACTTACTGGGTTCATATAAGTTTGTGTTATGTGATTTGTCCTTTGTTTTTGCTTCGGGACGTAAGATAAGTCTCTTGTTCGTGTTTACGCAATGGGTAAATAAATATATTCTTTATTGCCATAAAAATAGGTGACAGCAAAATGTGAGACCTTCAGAGGTTGGTTGGACTACCTGTATTTCAGGAGTCAGCTGAAATACAGGGGTAGTCAGTGACTTCTTCCATTTACAGAACAGTTGGGCAAGTTTTATTCAGGAAAATGTGACTAAATTATTATAGGTACTTAAAATTAAGTTTAACAGATAAATAGAAAATAAAAATTGGTATTTATTTTATTTTTAAATTAAAGATAAATACTTAAATATCTTAATCGTTTCAGTTATTACATAACATCACATCACCGCTGCAATCCTCGAAGGAATATGTTTAAGTATCTGGCGAAATGCGTGTGTACACACAGATTTTACATTATGAAATCACTGCAGTATAAGTACTTAGAGTAGTTACATGTTTAAAATTATCGCTAAGTTCTCTCATCATTAATTGAAAATAACTCTAAATACCATGAAATGCCAAAACAACAACCTTAAGCAACAGAGGCAAATTACTTTAAACAAACACAACCAATAAGTCAATTTAATACCTCCACGTGTATGAAATCCTCTAAAATGAAAACAAGACAAGTATTCAATCAACAGCTATAACTTCATCGGTGTACATAAATTAACCAAGAGAAGGTACAGTTCCTTTGTCTCAAGATTACAAGGGCTCGAATTTCTTCATAGCGTGTTCATTTCCTTCTTCAAGACTTTTTCTTTTTATTGCAAGACACTTAAATGTCTTCCTTTCTTTGTATAGGTATTCTATATCTTTATTGTATTCTCAATAATAGAATAAATTTTTCTTGGAGACACGGATAGACTGTGGTAGTTGTTTTATGTTCGGGATAGTCAGCCTTTATTGTCTTAAAAAAGTTTATTGATAAGAAAACTAATTCTATGTACTTCTAAGAAGGCTTACAGCTTGAATTTAATACTAATATGGTAGAAATATAAGAACGCACGACACCCAATCAAGCTATATAAATCCAATTTATGTAAATCTCTCATTGTACGGGGAATCTATACTAAGCGAAGTCATGTAATACTGGAAACGTATTGATGTGAAATACGATTTCCAACAGTACTCACGGTGACGTGAGTACTGTTGGAAATCGTATTTCTAATCTAATTTCAATAAAATTAATTCTTTAAACACCTATTCAGTACCTCTACTGGCGTTAAGTTGTAATATTATTTGTAATTACAGCAGTAGTAATTATAAATTGCTGGCACATACTTGTACAATTGAAAATTCCTTACAAACTGTTTCAATACAGGCTTTAATTATAGCGTATGATAAACGATAATACCAGTACGTGTATATATTTAAATATATATGAAGCTAAGCCCGTTTAATTAAACTTCTACTTGTAATTATAATGGGGGTTGCGCTCAATATAATAAATTTGACATAAAAACAATACTAAACTCAATAAAATTAAGTATATTGAACTTCAGGTATAACAAAAGAAACAGCTGTGTTTCAATTATTATATATCCTGTTGGGAACGTATTATAACTGAATAATATCGTTTTACATAGAGAGATTGCTATCTGAGATGATCCAAAACCCGATAACTGAGGAGAACCAATATTCCCACTGAGTGATCACGTTTTCAGGCTTCCTATCTGCTATCTGCAACGACTACGTTTCTATGGCAACCGGCACAGAGACCTGTGTGAGGGATAGCCCTCCGCAGATTAATGGGGTGAATTCAGTATAACATACTCAGATAATTGGTACAAGAAATTATTTCACAAACGTTCCGGGAATACAATTAATTGGACTTGTTTTATTTCTTCACACGAAATGTATCGTTACCGTGGCAAAGCCACGTAGCGAACGGCAAGCGACGACGAGTTCTATTAACTCTATAGTTTTCATTTTAGTCATATTATTTACATAAATGGTGTGTTGCGAAGAGTATGGAATAGTCACCAAAACAACAATGGAGCTGAATAATAATTCACCTTGTCAGTAAAGTTGGCGGGAGTTCTTTATACCCTGGGTCTTTAAGTGCTGAATCAGGACCGGTGGAAGAAATGGAGGATGATTTGCAGCAGAATTGAATGCCAGCAGTGAAACAATATGGGCTAGCTATAATAAAAAAGTGTCTGCTTGGGTCGAAGTGATGAACCGACTACAAGGACACCCACTCATCAACACACTGACCGCAGCAAGTACCTACAGCTGAACCTCGCAGAACAATCGACCCACACAATGAACCAGCCCCAGCTCTGTTTGCATTAATAACCCTGCAATGTGCACGACTAGGCGTTTCGGGAGCCACAACAGTGACGTTGCAATGCAAATGTACGTAAAAGCGAATTTGTGTTCCCCAATGCAGAGCGCTTATAAAGGGTTTAAATTTGCAATTCTATTATAAAGGCGTTGCAGATAATACGTTGAAATGTAAAACCGATTGGATCGTTGGGAACCGTCGAGTGTGTATGTGCATAGGTAGATAACGTTTCAACTGTGAGATTGGTCAAATATACCGTTGATGGTGGAATATTGCCGTAGGGTAATTTTGTTTTGTAATTATTGGGTAATTTTATTTGGACTAATTAATCCCTTTGTTTCCGAATTGCTATTTGATTTAGATTTTATCATGCTTTATGATTTGTCGAGTGATCGCAATCGCGACTGCTGAGCAAGAGGTCCTGAGTTCAATTTCCAGGTCGGTTAAAGTGTTTGTATTTCCCATGAGGATTTTTTTAGTAGCAGCAAAGGAGTCTGATTATGTGCCCGGTTGGTGGCAACAGGCTAGCCCGTTATGTTAGAGTCTCATGTAAAAGGATGACTCTCAGCAATACTGGCGAAAAGTGGATGTAGGTACTATTAGGTAGTTTTCAGCCTACTCATCGAGGTTTCTATAATAAAACCTACATAAAATCACGTCTGATGTTATGTAGGTTTTATTATAAAGGCATTGCCGATATTACGTTGAAATATAAAACAGAATGGAATGTTGGGAGCGGGCAGTCGAATGTGTATGTGCATAGGTAGATAACGTGAACTGTGAGTTTAGCCATACAGATGTATTTACTGCACTAAAACCCCATTGATGGTGGAATATGCCGTGGGGTAGTTGCGTTTTGTAATTATTGGGCAGTTTTATTTGGACTAATTAATCCCTTTGTTTACGATTGCTGATAATAATTATCGTGTTATTTATAGTTCAACATTATGGATAACATCACGCCTGTAATACTCGAATGAGAGTTAGGCAGTCAATCATTATAATAATACACCCACATTTCGCTAGTTATTTTAAAGTCACATGTGTAATAGAGGGCGAGCCTATTGCCACTAACAGAGCTCAAATCCAAACTCCGAGACTGCTACTGAGAAATGATTTATGAAAAAACTCAATAACACTTTTCCAGACTTGGGAAACGAGTCCAGGACCTCTAGACCAACGAGGCAGCTAATGAAAACTTAAAATTATCCACAATGAACTAAACAAAAAAGTCTCTGTTGTAAAAAGTTACCAAATCGCCTGATAATCCTTCAGACAAGATAATTTGCTAGACAGTGATAAATTAATGAGTAAATAAACCGTTGATAATGATCGGTAACAAAAACTCCTGGTAAGAAACCCCTGCTTACGGACACGCCATGACAAATGAACGCAACGGAAAAAAATAATTGCGCAATTTAAATGCCACCTCTAGCTAAGCTGAACAAATTGACTCTTCCAGACATTTTTGTTTAAACTTGTATTATTCTTGTTGGAACTACAATATTCTGGAAGGATCGTAATCTGTTTGTCGTGGTTAGACTTCCAAGATTTATATTTTCATTGTTAATGGTACAGCACTTTTCATTTGGTTTCTGAGAACTGAAAAGCTTCTCATTTGTCTAATAAGTGGATATTCTCTGTTACATTTTATTAATATTTAATAACGTATATTTAATAAAATATAATTCAAAAACGTAAAAAAATCTGTATAATCGAAATTGTTCAGCACCTTATTACCCGTGATCCCCGAAGTTTAGACAGAGGTGTATCTAATGGTACATCCTCATTTTTAACATACACATTCACTTTTTCAAAATACAACCTAATACGGTTTATCTAGTACAATCATAACTTTTTATGTATCAATAAAATATGAAGAAAGAAAAAGTATTTATAATTGGACTCAATGAAATATTAAAACAAAACTAAAATTCGAGAACCAGAATAACTAACCGAAACTATGGATTACTTGTTATGATTCACTTGAACTGTACCTACTTATGACTAGGTCAAATAAGTCAGATTACCTATATAGGCTAATGTAATTAGGTCTACAAACGAACAGCCTGTAACTTGACGTGCTTAGGCCACTTAAAAACTGCAATAGCGTGATCATGTACTATATAAAGCGACAATTACGAAATCGCTTCCGTGGAAACTGTTACAAATTATATTTATTCAAGTACCTACGGGTGAAGTAAATTGTATGTTTGATAGTACTAATGAAAAGCTTCAAGCTTTGCCTGGCTAAAAGGTTTCTGGTTTTTGAGTTTTTACTTAAAAGCCGTTAGAGAAATTAATAGAAGGAAATTTTTGTTTTGTTTCTTTTTGTAACACAGATTGGAAGCATGAACATGGGTTTATCGTGTATGTTATTGAAACATTAAGGTAATAATTAAACCAAGTTACAAATCATACAAAATAATGTAAAAATATAAAATAATGGTAACGTGAACGCGCGCGTATTCCGCAAGTGAAATGACACGGATTGCATGAAGTCGGAATGTATTGGCTTTTAAAATCTTGGTTAATACATTATCTCAGTGAGCATAATGCACCAAGAAACGTATTTTTTTAATTTGAAAGTTTTATAGAAATACATGTAAATTCTGTTCTTATCCATCCATACAATACGTACAATATTATCACAAAGTAATACAAAGGCGAATGATAATCGATAACTAATAAAGCCAAGGTCTAATTTTCTAAATGCAAACAACATTCCTCTTTGTCATCGAATCTCCGCCGGCCACTTCAATTAGGGCCGGCCGCCTAGCCCGGGGCTAGACTGCGCTGGCGAACTATTTTATTAATTTGCATAAATTCAAATATTCAGTAACAGATTGAGTGAGCAACTTGCGTTAGCTATAGAACATTAAAATTGCTTTTTCCTAAGGGTAAATTTCACCAAATAAAATGAGCGTGATTCAAACTCAAACTCTCAAACTCAAATATTTTATTTCAATTAAGCCATTACAGGCACTTTTGAATGTCAGAAGGACGGAAAAAGAACGAAACTACGAGTGCAATACGTCAATCCGAAAGCCACCACGCCGAACCACACGCCACCGAATGCCCGCAACAACGAACACTGCGAGCACGAAAGCACGCAGCGACGCAAACCGCAACAACGAATGCTCGAGACCCCGAAACACGGAACAACGAATGCACGCCGCAACGTGCAACCGCCGCCCCGCGCCCAGAGCCCCGCACACCCGCCGCCATGGCACACGCCGCCGCGCGCCCCCGCACCCACAACAATCGCCGCCGGTAACATCCGGCGCCGCGCAGCCCGACGCAGCAACTCCCGAAACGACGCATTGCACTCCTACGCTACAGTCACAATCACAAGGCATAATAACTTGTGAAAGTACTGCAGTTGCCAGTTCCCTAACGTAGATCTCATGAAGAAGAACGGGCAAGAAACTCCATGGACACTCTTTTAAATCAGAATTTGTTACAAAATCTTGGTACATTACATCATTCATGTTGAGATGGTATATTATGTGAGAACTATGTAGCAAGACGTGCAAGTTAAGAGCGTCCAGAGTAAAAAGATATAAAAAACAAATCAAAGAAAAATATATAAACCATGGCAGCTAAGAGATGACCAGTCTCCACTGACAGCGCCCGTTCACGAACATGACGCATGGATCAGCACCATCTAACTCAACCATACCAAATGATCCGACACACCCGCCACCATCAGCGAGACATTTGAGTGAGCATGACATTCTCCCAGCCACCAGGGCAACGTCACTTCCTTCCTTCCTAGCGTGTGGGCGGTAAGGTCTAACGACCCCACACACCCTAGTGTCAGAGTTTCTAAACCGCCTCAAGGGCCTCTGACATGGTTTGACGACCACCGTTTGGCGGCCGGGACCACCGGCTTATACGTGCCTTCCGAAGCACAGAATCATCTTTTCTCAAACATGCTTGGAAATTTGAGCATTATTTTGACAACCTTCTTCGAGATAAATCGAAATTGCTGTACTGGCCAGATACATGCGACCAGCGGCCGGCAAAAGTTGTATGAAAATCCATATCTGTCGTGTGTAACGGCCAAATAAATTACATACTAAACTCATATCTGTCGTGTTATTTAAAAATGGAACGATCTTTTACTCTGAACCATAGCAACCAAGGAGGTGACTTATTAAAGGTTTTATTTAAATTTCGAATTGACTGAACACTAAAATATAACTAAATGTAAAATGTAAAAAGTGGCTTTATAGTACATAGTACTCACACATGTGCCATGCAATTATACAATATTAAGACATTGAATCTATACAATGCAAAGATATTTTTACAATCTTCTGCAGCCTCTACACTAACTTCACATGGTAGTCGATTTATTTGCTCCTAAGGTTGTGGAGCAGGACCAGCATTGAGCCAAGCATTTTTATCATCAATGTAATCCCCCAACTTATAGTATGCTTGCCTACATAGTGTGCGTTTTACACAAGTTTTAAATTTCGTCTCACTCAGTTGAAGAATGTGAGGGGGTATTTTATTATAACATTTTAAGCAGTACCCCATGAAAGATGAGTCTACTTTAGCTAGCCTGAAACCTGGCTGAACTACATAGTTGGTCCCTATTCCTCGTATTATAGTGGTGTCTATCACCTCTTTTACTAAACAAATGCAGATTTTTCCTAACGTACATGATGTTTTCATAGATGTATTGACAAGGTACTGTCATGATGTTAATTTCCTTAAACAGCTCTCTCAGAGAATCGCGCCTTCGTAGACCATAATAATATATGGCTCTAATGGCTCTTTTCTGCAGAATAAATATAGACTCGATGTCTGCAGCCCGTCCCCATAGTAAAATACCGTATGACATAACACTATGAAAATAGCTAAAATAGACTGGTCTCGCGGTATCTACGTCAGTAAATTGGCGGATTTTCCTAACAGCATATGCTGCTGAACTCAGCCGTCCTGCAAGACATGTTAAATGCGGACCCCACTGTAGCCTCTAGTCAATCGTTATCCCCAAGAAAACAGTTTCATCGACAAATTCTTGTGTCTCTTGATTCAATACTATGTCACAATCAGTACTTTTGACATTTGGTAGAGCAAATCTTATGCACTCCGTTTTTTTCCCATTTAAGACTAAATTATTGACGGTGAACCAATTATGAACCTGCAGTAGGGCGTTATTTACGTCATCAAGATTTGTGGCACGTCTGTTTACCTTAAATATTAAAGAAGTATCGTCGGCAAACAATACCATTTCAGGTTGGTTTTTAAATAAATGGGGTAGATCATTAATATATATAGACTAAAAAAAGAGAAAGGGACCTAATATCGAACCTTGTGGTACACCCATACTTACTTTGATTAACTTGCACGTATTTTTTTTTATTTTACATCGTTCTTACATATAATGTAGATCACAACATGATGTAAACAAGATTTTGTAACAGTACATTGATTTATTATATCTCCATTTAAAGAGATGCGCTAGGGAATTGGCAACTACAGTACTTTCATAAGTTATTATTATGCCTGTGACTGTAACTTCGTTTTTACTTGACTACGGCAAAGCCAAAGGAGGGTTATGATTTTGACTGGCTATGTATGTATGTATGTATGTTTGTATGTATGTATGTATGTATGGATAGAACAAAAAGAAAAGCCGTAGTCACACGTTATAGGTACCAACCTAAACACTTAAATACCGTGTGACTACCTACGGCTTTTCTTTTTGTTCTATCCTGAAAATCTTGTTTCATACTTTTTCAGCGTCGTTTTTTTTTGTCGTAGTCGGGTTTTAGTTTTTTACTTTTTTTTTATGTATTGTTTTTCTGACATTCAAAAGTGCCTGTAATGGGTTAATTGAAATAAATACTTTGAGTTTTGAGTTCAGCACATATTATAAACTGCGTTTAAGAGCAATATTTCTTAGCAATAATTACAGTGACAGGTCTTGAACTCAGTTTAGAATTGTTAATTCTAGTTTCAATAGTGAAATTCGCCCTAAGAATGCCAGTTAGGGTTTGAAAAGCTTTGGAAGTAATACGGGTTAATTCTGGTTTTGTTCTCGGAATGGTAGTGATTGGAGTGCTTTGGTACAATATTCAGGTAAAGTCTTGCTGTCTACAGGTACAATTTGTTTGAGTGCAGAATAACCGAGGATTAGTTCTAGAGTGTCTGTTGGCACATGTGTAATGGTGGTATCTGTTCAAGCCTTATGTGAGGGCTCTAACAAAATCATTAGGGCTTGTGACAGTAGTTTATGTTTACTCCCATTTGCCATAACGAGGTTTAATAAATGAATAAATAGGAAGGAATATTTGTGTACGTGGTTCTCTTTTGTCGCTGTTTCAATGTTTGATTGATATTATAAATCTAGTAGAGATTGATTTCCGTCAAAGCACATAATTATTATATTTTTCAAAATTTTCATACAACTATATTCTACTCTTACTTTCACACTGAGATGAAACAACGACAAAAAAGCTGTCGCCAATCCCCAGTATACTTCAGCCAAAAATAAAGACTTGCTACCACCTGTCACTTCAAAATACGGCAATACTTAAAACATAAGGAGTGTCAGACAGGGGTTCCAAGTACCCTTGCTTGCCGTAAGTTAGGTCTGAGAGACCCATCTGCCCTCAACACAGTAATCCGATCTAGCTAAATTATTCCTGCTATTTATGTGTTTACGTCAACACTCGGCCCAGGGACGAGAGTTGAAATTCCAACGGAGTAATCATATTTAGGCATTCATTTTGGATACCACTTAGTGTTAGTGAACAAGAATATAGGTACTAAGTACAGTCACGTGCAAAAATATGTTTACACTTGCCAATGTACAAACACGAAGTGCTAAAGCAATAATTAATTAATTAATTGCAAGTTTGAGATACGGCCTACTTTATGATAATATTGACTCCAAAATATTAGTTTCGTTACTTGAAATGAAAATAAAATCAACGCAGTAGTCGAAAACTGCTTCTAAACGTTACTAAATGTATACATATTGGTGCTGCAGACTGTACACACGTCAGTGCCCAGAACCTTTAGAACCTCTACAATTTACTTACCACAACTTTTAAGTAGGATTTATTTGAGACTTCAGATTTAGTTTTCATGAAGATTTGTTGCGTGAAATGGGTAGCTTTCATGATTTATTAGCGTTGAAAAGGCTAATGAATATAATGGCTCTATGAATTAGAGAAACGTTACCATCAGAGAGTATTTCGGTTGTCTTTCTAACACATGGAAATATGTGATGGTCGTTGTTACACTGGAAAGAAGATCTACATAATTATTTTGCAAAATAATGCCTATTACAGCACAGTGTAGTTATACAAGTATCTTTTGATGCGTGGTTAATATCGGAACTAACGCGGCTGTACGAATTTTTCAATACAATATAATTACAAAATGTTCACCAATAACGCCCCCGCCACCGTCAATACATCATTAGAAGATTCCTGTAGCACAGTAATATCAATAAAATTGCAAGTAGAATCACACTCAGATGGACCTCCCCACCTTCCTATAATTTAATATTCCCAGCATCATTTCTTGGAACCAATAACCTATCTATTCAGACCAATAGCGTCCGAGTCACGAGTTCAGGACATAAACTGCACTCCACAAACTATTTTATCAATTTTCATAAATCCAGTGTCCCAGTAACAGATTGGGGAAGTATGGAACTATGAATTAGTAAGGTCCCGCCCGTTTGCGGTCGACGAAAAACTACCAAACTTTTTTGGCTCGAACTCAAAAGCTAAGTATTAAAAAAATTACTGGCCAAGTGGAAGGCGTCCTTGCGCATTTGTTCCGTATCATACTGGTATGGCCTGAAATAATAAAAACAAATTCCATCTGAACTTGGTTCATGGAATTTCAGCCATCTATAACTTCATTTCATGGAATTTCAACCATATATTATTTCAAGGTTTTTACAAACGAAGTTCAATGCTTAGAAATTTGTTATGGGTAGAAAATAATCGAAAGGTAGGGCAAATAAGTGATTGTTTGTGTCTTCACATCATCATCATCAACAGCCTATTAATGTTCCCACTGCTGGGACACAGGCCGCCTCTCTGTGAGAGGGAATGGGCTATAATCTACCACGCCGGCCCAGTGCGGATTGGTAGATGTCACATGTCTTCGAATTTTTTGGTACTAAGATATTTTAAGCTATTGCATAGCTTCTATCGCGGGCCTTGAGCGTGGAGAGCGAATCCAGAAATTCCGTAACGAAAATATTTTCAACCAGGTTGCTATGGTTACGGAAAATAACAAGGTTGTCAACTGAGGTTGTCAAATTAAATAATTAATTATTTGCATAAGTTGATAAAAAATGCTATGCAATACCTTTACCGTGGCAGTCTCCAAATGCCACACGTTTTTTGGTTCTTAGGTTTCCTCACGATGTTTTCCGCCACCGTTTTTGAGACTGTCTTCACAGAATACTAAAAATATTAAACCAAGTAGTGGATTTTCTTCGTTTCAACGCTCTCGCTATAACAATTCTGGAGGTGTTCTAATAATTTAATTTGATTTCCCGCTCCACAGAAACAATAAAAAGCACAGCAACACTGGCTCTTAAAGCAAACTTACCTAATCTTGTTAGTTTGTAACACCTACTGAGTCAAACCTCTAATAATATTATTTATTAAAAAAAAAAAAAAAACCAGACTCATGCTTCTTATTTCAAAAATAGATGACTAAGTAAGTATTTGGTGATTTTATCTATACTAATATTATAAAGCTGAAGAGTTTGTTTGTTTGTTTGTTTGAACGCGGTAAACTCAGGAACTGCTGGTTGGAATTGAAAAATTCTTTTTGTGTTGGATAGTCCATTTATCGGGGAAGGCTATAGGCTATATAACATCACGCTATGGCTAATAGGAGCGGAGCATAAATGAAAACTGTTACAAAAACGGGAAAAGGTATTTCCTTTTTGAGAGCTTCCGCTGCGTGCGCTGCGAAAACGGTTTAAGTTACGCAAATATCGTGTATGAAGGAATTGTTCCTCTTTAAAAGTTCTAAAAAAAAGTCCGCAACAGCATGTATCTATCTTTTAAGATTGACTCACTGTAACCTTTTTTTACTGTTAAACTGTAAGGTTAAAAATAGCTATTTTTTGCGAAGCTTATTTAACCCATATGGTATTAATCTTTAACTAAATAAACGTGTTTGTTAGAACGGAAATTTAATATAGAATATTTGTGCCCTTTACTCTATACAGCTTAAACAAATATCTTAGAAGATATCGCAATGTAAATTATCCGCGGGGCAAAATAATTTGCGCGTCGCAATGTAGGTACTGGGGATTCTGGCTGGCCTCCGGGAAATTTAAATTCAAAATATTTACTGCATCATAATGTTTACAAGTACAGAGTGTTATAGTATATTTAACAGTAAGAGATACCTATAGTAATTCACACTTTAATATAATCTAAGCTAATCTAAACCATCTAAACTATTTTAATAAAGAGGAAAGATAAGATTTTTTGTTTGTTACGATTTAGCTTAATTTATGTCGGATAAGCGATATATCGAGAAAGGTTATAGCTATATTTATGTGACGCAGACGAAGTTGCGCGGGTCAGCTAGTTTTAACATAAAGTAATACATTGACCTTACTGCGAACCGGTGTACCTGTATGACCAGATGTATGGATGTGGACGAGATAAAAGGAGTATATAAGGATCGCAGCATGGCGTTCTGTGGTTACTGCCTACCCCCATGGAAAAGGACCTGAGTTTATGTATATTTGTCTCTCTCCAATTCCGTAATGGCAATCACAATCACACCTCTAGCGGTATGGCCGGTATGTAAGTAGATGACCATTCGAATAGCTAATCCCTAATGATTATGTACCTTATTTCCCACTAGCAGTTGCCCGCGACTTCGTTCGCGTAGAAATTTTGACTCTCTTTTTTGGACTGCCTGTGGATGGTACTATGTCAAATCGAATGCCAAATGCCAATCGAAGCGATTATATTCCCTTAAACCAGCCCTGTCGTAAAATCTATTCCTACCTGAAATGTCTTAACTATATTCTATCTCTCTGCCAATTTTTGAGGTACAAAAAGCCAAGGATTTCATATGGACTTACGGGAGCCCTTAGTCCAGGTCTTCCTTACAAATTTCTTAGCTTAGATCTCCTACTCCTAAACTCTAGACCTGTTAAATTTCAGGTTGTTAGTACAAAAAAAACAGTAAATTTTTACAAACATGTGAAAGCCCTCAGACCTCCTTAATCTGGCCATGATGCTAAACCCGCTAAATCTGTTCTTAGTCAACGTCTACTAACTTTAAAGTACCTTCCTGCCAAAATTGTACCTCAAAGAAGGAAGGACTGTCATACAAACTCGCGTGAGCCCTTAGACCTCCCTAGTCCGGCCCTGTCGCAAAATCGGTTCTTAGCAAACTTCTAATCACCTACTACGTCCCTGTCAAAATTCAAGTTAGTAGCACACAAAATGATGGACTTTTAAACAAACTTGCGAGCGCCCTTAAACCTCTCTAATCCGGCCCTGCCACAAAACCTGTGCTTAGCAGAGTTCTACTAACTATAAACTATGTGCCTGCCAAAATTCAAGTTTGTAGCACAAAAAATTAAGGATTTTCTTACGAACTTGCAAGAACCCTTAGACCTCCCTAATCCGGCCCTGTCACAAAATCTGTTCTTACCAGACGTCTACAAACTATAAACTACGCCCGTCTCAAAAATCAAGTTTGTAGCTCAAAAACTGAAGGACTTTCATACAAACTGGCGAGAACCCTTAGACCTCCCTAATCCGGCCCTGTCTCAAAATTGGTTCTAAGCAGACGTCTACTAACTTTAAACTACGTCCCTGCCAAAAACGAAGATTGTGTTACAAAAAATGAAAGACTTTCATATAAACTGGCGAGAGCCCTTAGACCTCCCTAATCCGGCCCTGTCACAAAATCGGTTTTAAGCAGACGTCTACTGCCTATAAACTACGTCTTTGCCAAAAATCAAGATTGTAGCACATAAAATGAAGGACTTTCATACAAACTGGCGAGAACCCTTAGACCTCCCTAATCCGGCCCTGTCTCAAAATCGGTTCTAAGCAGACGTCTACTAACTTTAAACTACGTCCCTGCCAAAAACGAAGATTGTGTTACAAAAAATGAAAGACTTTCATATAAACTGGCGAGAGCCCTTAGACCTCCCTAATCCGGCCCTGTCACAAAATCGGTTCTAAGCAGTCGTCTACTGCCTATAAACTACGTCTTTGCCAAAAATCAAGATTGTAGCACATAAAATGAAGGACTTTCATACAAACTTGCGAGGGCCCTTAGACCACCCTAATCCGGCCCTGTCGCAAAACTAATTTGTAGAGGATGCCTACTGACTATAAACTACGTCTCTGCTAAAAATCAAGATTATAGCACGAAAAATTAAGGACTTTCATACAAACTTGTGAGGGCCCTTAGACCACCCTAATCCGGCCCTGTCGCAAAATTAATTCATAGCAGACGCCCACTGACTATAAACTACGTCTCTGCCAAAAATCTAGATTGTAGCACAAAAAATGAAGGAGTTTCATACAAACTTGCGAGGGCCCTTAGACCACCCTAATCCGGCCCTGTCGCAAAATCCGTTCTTAGCGGACGTCTACTAACCATAAACTACCTCCCTGCCAAAAATCATCTTTTTACGTCCAGCGGTTTTTGAGATTTCGTGATGAGTCAGTGAGTGACCTTTCGCTTTTAATAGATACTAGCAGTTGCCCGCGACTTCGTTCGCGTAGAAATTTTGACTCTCTTGTCTGGACTGCCTGTGGATGGTACTATGTCAAATCGAATGCCAAATGCCAATCGAAGCGATTATATTCCCTTAAACCAGCCCTGTCGTAAAATCTATTCCTACCTGAAATGTCTTAACTATATTCTATCTCTCTGCCAATTTTCAGGTACAAAAAGCCAAGGATTTCATATGGACTTACGGGAGCCCTTAGTCCAGGTCTTCCTTACAAACTTAGCTTAGATCTCCTACTCATAAACTCTAGACTTGTTAAATTTCACATTTTTACAAACATGTAAAAGCCCTCAGACCTCCTTATTCTGGCCATGTTGCTAAACTCGCTAAATCCGTTCTTAGTCAACGTCTACTAACTATAAAGTACCTTCCTGCCAAAATTGTAGCACAAAAAAGGAAGGACTGTCATACAAACTCGCGTGAGCCCTTAGACCTCCCTAGTCCGGCCCTGTCGCAAAATCGGTTCTTAGCAAACTTCTACTCACCTACTACGTCCCTGCCAAAATTCAAGTTAGTAGTAGCACACAAAATGATGGACTTTTAAACAAACTTGCGAGCGCCCTTAAACCTCTCTAATCCGGCCCTGCCACAAAACCTGTACTTAGCAGAGTTCTTCTAACTATAAACTACGTGCCTGCCAAAAATCAAGTTTGTAGCACAAAAAATTAAGGATTTTCTTACGAACTTGCAAGAACCCTTAGACCTCCCTAATCCGGCCCTGTCACAAAATCTGTTCTTACCAGACGTCTACTAACTACAAACTACGTCCGTCTCAAAAATCAACTTTGTAGCTCAAAAAATGAAGGACTTTCATACAAACTGGCGAGAGCTCTTAGACCTCCCTAATCCGGCCCTGTCTCAAAATCTGTTCTAAGCAGACGTCTACTAACTTTAAACTACGTCCCTGCCAAAAATGAAGATTGTGGCACAAAAAATGAAAGACTTTCATACAAACTGGCGAGAGCCCTTAGACCTCCCTAATCCGGCCCTGTCACAAAATCGGTTCTAAGCAGACGTCTACTGTCTATTAACTACGTCTCTGCCAAAAATCAAGATTGTAGCACAAAAAATGAAGGACTTTCATACAAACTTGTGAGGGCCCTTAGACCACCCTAATCCGGCCCTGTCGCAAAATTAATTCATAGCAGACGCCCACTGACTATAAACTACGTCTCTGCCAAAAATCAAGATTATAGCACGAAAAATTAAGGACTTTCATACAAACTTGTGAGGGCCCTTAGACCACCCTAATCCGGCCCTGTCGCAAAATTAATTCATAGCAGACGCCCACTAACTATAAACTACGTATCTGCCAAAAATCTAGATTGTAGCACAAAAAATGAAGGAGTTTCATACAAACTTGCGAGGGCCCTTAGACCACCCTAATCCGGCCCTGTCGCAAAATCCGTTCTTAGCGGACGTCTACTAACCATAAACTACCTCCCTGCCAAAAATCATCTTTGTACGTCCAGCGGTTTTCGAGATTTCGTGATGAATCAGTGAGTGAGTGAGTGAGTGACCTTTCGCTTTTATAGATATAGATTTCCCATTAAGTTAATTGATTACTCGTACCTAACACCTAGGTAAACTAGTACCTAGAGTTCGTTAGTAACACATATTACCCTAAAGGGCCTACTACACGCACGCACTTCCCCACAGTTTTGCCTGCGGGATTACACGGTGCACACAGTACATCGCGCGTGTGGTTTGTAATGGTAATACAGTTTTACCAACCATACGCGCGATGTACTGTGAAGTGTGAACGAAAACTGTGGGGAAGTGCGTGCGTGTAGTAGGCCCATAAGGCAATAATTAGAATGAAACTTCGATGTAATATTACACACTAACCTTTTTATATCGTAGGTTATTATGAAACAGAAATACAAAGCTGGACAAGTATTAAATAGGTTTATATCGATCAATGTACTGATTGTTTGTGAATGTGTGAAAATTGTAGGGTTTTTGGATTCTAAGATACTGGTTTTACGTTATTTGTGTAGTATTTACTTGGTTTATCGGGCCTACGCTATTCCCTCATACCTAAATACCAATGATGCTTTAACATTATAATAAAACCAAATCAGTATTAAACAGTAAACAAGTAGTTTCTTACCGGTTCAGTTCTATAGGAAACGACCGCTAATGAATTATTAGTCAGACGTGATATATAAGCATAATGATGTTATTGACACTAAAAACCATAAAAAAACCGTTTATTATACGGTTTTTTTTTTGGAGTACTCCCTACCGCTCTAGGCAGAGCGGTAGGGAGTGTCAGACTAAAAGCCTCCCATGTTCCTTCTTAGCCCTTTGTGTCGCGTGTCCGATGTGATATTTTACGGCCGCAAAGAGCATTTAATCACTTATTTCACAGCAGACAGCGATCAAATTAAAAATCAACCTTCCGTCCGACACGACAGTGAATACTAATTTGCGTGTCAGCCGTCGAGTAAGCAACAGTAATGAGCATATGCGACACACAAACATGTCGCTCGAGCAACATAACTCATCGTATAACGTATGGAGCCCATAAACGCAGACGGCTGATGTAGGTGCACCTTCCGCGTCACAATCCTACTCAATCCTAAGTGATAGTTCCCCGTCTCTCTCTACTACGTAATTAATTATATCCTCTTATACGATCTTAATTCAACTTTGTGGAGCAAACCATTCGTGTTTATTAATGCCAGCCATTATTCAACGGCAGCCGCAGATGAGGCAAAGCGAAGGAACATTCTTGAAATATATTCATTTTGTCTCGTTAAAAGTAAGTTGAGTTGGAAACTTGACTTTATGATAGTTGTCGTTTGTTTTTAATTCTCCAATCTGGTTGGAAGTGTGTCTTTATTATTAAATGGTTTTTAATAAAAAATGGTTTTAAAATTCAGGCTATGGCCTGTTTTAATGAATGTGCGACAGTTTTGGTCAATAATTTTGCAGCTGATTGATTTATTGCTGTTATTGTTTAAAAATGAACGAGAACGTTTTAAACCACATGTTTTAATAAATTATTGTGATATATCACGGAAGGTCGTGTCAATTTGGCATAAATATTATGAACGGATAATCAACATCAATACCATAGAATAATACCTGTGGACATAAAAGTAATTTGTTATTTTTATTTTCAGACATGGTTTTATTTTATCTAAAAATTAAAAGCACATTAATAAAATTATATCTACCTGACACAGCTCAATAAAAACACCATTACTTTTGTGCATATTTCCCCGACACAACATCATTAAACAAACTGAATACCTACATACGTCCGTAATCTACGAGAGCCAACGTACCTATATTGAACCAGTGTCCATATAATTTTATTACTTATAAGTGGGTAGTACAATAAAAGCGGGTTGTTCGTTGCACGGCCCGAGCACAGTTGTATGTTTCCTGCATACTAAACAACCTGAAATGCGACTTCGTATTATTTGCTTAATAATTTACTAGCATGCTGATTAATAATTTCAAACTGGATACAATCGGGCTGTGTTGGTCTTTATTTGGTTATTTAATTATTTAATGAGCCAAATTGTGGTGTGGTTTAAAGTGTGACGTAATTTGTTGTGTGTAGGTATGATTATTCAGATATTTTGTTGTAAATGAAAACAGGGATGGCATAGTGAGGGTGACCCCGACTAATGAGTAGTAAGTTGTGGGCCCAAACCCAGGCATTATTTGTATAATTTATTAAAACATCACTGCTCTCTAAACGGTAGAGGAAAACATCTTGAGGAAACCGGAAACCGAATTGAATGTCCTAGAACAAAACGAATCGAAAACAAATGTAACATGTCACACATGATGTGTGGATGGACTGGACCCGAGTGATGGATTTTATTTAATAAAGCGTAAAATTGTGCATGAATCGTACCCAATAACCGTAGAACACTTTGTGCATCCTGGGATTAGAAACTGAGCCTTCATATTCAGCAGCCTCCACAACCATAACGTTTTACAAATAATGATAACAGACGAAAACAATAATAAAAAATACAGAAAGTTAAGGTTTAGTATCTAATGTTCACCTGCCGGCTTAGCATGACCACCGAAGAAATGGGTTTTGTCGACGGAAGAATCGACAAAATGACAGATTCTAGCAAGGTTTCATGTCAATTAATTGTATGGAAAAATCTTTGGCTATTCTTGGTAGAATAGAGATAGAATCGCCATGCTACGGGGGCTGGGTGATATCACCCAGATAGACACAGGACACTAAGGGCCGATTTTTCAATAGTCAGTTAATCGACGAGATAAGGTTAATTCCACAGTTAACAAGAATCTCAATTTTTCAATAGACAGATAGGCCCTAACGGCCAGTTAAACTCTCTAACCAGTGAATAAATTTAACTGCCCCTTTACACACCCGTTAGCACGCTAACGGACAGTTACTTGACGTATCCAGTGGACTCGAACGTCATAGAGCGAGATCGGTAGACTTACCATCTAAAAATCGGGATATTTGTACCCGAAAACGGTAAATGACCAAAATAAAATTCAATATTTAATCAAATTCATTTATATAATGAAAAAAAAACACTTAATATACAAATTTATAACAATCATTTTAAATAAAAGTAATGCGATCCAACTAAGAAGGAGAGAGTTTATGATTTTCATCTGTTTTGATAGTTTATAACCTGAATTAACACATAGGATAGTTTTTATCCCGATTTTATCTTCCCGTGGGATGATTTTCGAGTTGCAGCGGGTGAAGCCGCTGGCAACAGCTAGTTCGGTCAATAATCTCACTTCACTTTTATTATAACTACATGGAACACTCACGTTTTGGGGAATTTTCCATAATTAAAACACAGGGGATAAACACAACACACAAACAGAAGATATTCGAACGGAAACAAAAATATTAACACGAAGACAATTCGTCAAAGATACGATGAATGTTATTGCTAAGATTCCCGTTATAAGTTGAAAGTTGTCTGTCTCTTTCTAACATCTGTAAACGTTTATAAGTGCATCTCGCTCTCGCAGATGTAGTGTGAAGCTAGTCACAAAAATCGGTCAGTTAACAATCTGAACAGTAACTGGGCTTTGAAAAATTCAAACTCTTTATTCGTTCGTTAAAGAATCAGTTAAATTTATTGAACTGTTAGCTACTTGACGGTTTATCTGGCGATTGAAAAACCGGCCCTAAACCAAACTATACGGTTCATTTCGAAAAAAGGTACCTACTTCTGTTAAATGTTTTGTTTGTTAAGCATTTATGGGCAACTACGGTTATTATGCCTTATGACTGTAGCTAGCTTCGTTTTATTTGTTTTTCTGTCATTCAAAAGCGCCTGTAGTGGTCTAATTAAAATATATGCCTTGTGTTTATAAGAAAAATCAATAGAAAAATCAATAGAACAAGCTGCAGATAGCGATATTCTGCGCACACATGTTTGAAGTTATGATATAACGGTTTGATTGCAGCATCCAAGGCAGTCTCAGTTTATCAAGGAAGCGTTCGATTTTAATTGATAACTGTCTACAATCGGTCTGCAAGGTGGCTTGAATATAACAGTAACTAGCCAACTATTTCACTAGAGAAGCTTCTTCGGGAAAATGTCTAGGTTATAATATTGATAACTCTGGGCAGTGTACTACAGGGCTTAACACTTTAACGTGCATTACAAATTATCGCTCAAATTTTTTTAATTATGTTCATTAATTATGTAGTGAGTGATTGGTAAGCGTTTAAATAACCCTTGTAACTCAAGAAAAGAGCACATATTTTTTTTAATTTTTGCGCTACCAGTTTCCCTTTTAAGGTAAAACAGAGCTCCCGTCGGGGCTGCGGATTATCGAAAGAGATAACGTGGCCTCAGCGCAAGGGCGAGGAAGAAACATGGGTGGTTTTTAGTCAGTAGAAGTCTGACACTCCCTTCCGCTCTGCCCAAGAGCGGGAGAAGTTATTTGAGGATTTCCCACACCCCAAACAAAAAAAAAGGTGAAACAGATCTATTTCTTTGTTAAACGTACAATATTGATAATCACCTTTATCAATTAGGTCACCTCTATCAAGTTCATAAATGTATGAATAAACCCCTTTAGAAATTCTGTTATGTTTCAAACGAAGAAATATTCATATCTTCACAAAGAGTAGTCTAGAACAAAGTCCTTACAATTAATTATTCATATCAAAATAACGGTTACGACTTATAAATGTTTACCTTAAACCTGTTCAATCTCGACTCTCAATACAGATAGAAAAGATAACCAAAATCTAATCACTTAATTCCAGACTAAAATCTCTTCTAATTAAAATTAAGGCAAACAAAATCAATACACCCCTAACATAAAAGGTTCGGCCCCAATACATAATTAGGCTTACAATAACACTTTACAGGGTCCCCAAAAGTTTCTTCGTTTAGATTCTCCCCGATAGTATCGTATGCAAATTTGTTAAATGCCTCTACGTTCTCCCGGGCAAACTACCGTCTGCATTCAAATCCCTGATGTAGGCCAGTTCTGTACAAATAAAGTTTCTCATTGAAAATAGCAGCAGCGTATCGAATGAATTCTACTGTATCAGTCAGTTCAGTAAATAACTTGTTTTATGATTGAAAAGGGGAGAAAAATTACGGGTAGACTATGGCTAATTAAATGGAGTTGCATAGTGGTTTTCAATAATTATCACTGTGCCATTTAAGCCATTGCTGATTCATACAAAAGTTTGATGTTACAGCGGAATTAAAAACACGCGTTCGGGAACCTCCTTTGACACCTTGTTGGACTTAAATAATGCTTGCTCTCCTATTAACCGACTTCCAAATAAAGGAGGATATCCTTTGGACTGGGCCCTAATTACAATTGTAATTTAAATACATAGTTTTTCCGAAAACCAATAGCTTTTTCACTAGATTTTTTTATCATACCTAAGCAGTGTACCTACGTAACGTAAATTCGAATGCATTCCGTTGAACTCTTGATGTTAGGCTGTATGACCTGACTTCAGGCTGAGGCTGAAGGCAATGTACAATTTACAATTTACAAGACTCTAAATAAATTCTTCACTCGGTTCTTCCGATCACCTAAATGCTTTGCCAGATGAATACCTAGTGTGAGGATATGCAACCTTATTTTGGGTCGTATGAAACTTTTACTAAATACAACCCCAATAGTTTCTTCACTACACACTTCTGATAATTCCTAAATGCTTCTCCAATATTGTCTACATTCAGTGAAATCCCAGATGTGGGCCAATCTTTGCACAAATAAAGTTTCTCATTGGAGAGCAGTAGCGGCATAGAATGGATTCTGTATCAGTCAGTTGAGTAAATAATTTGTTTTGTAATTGAAAAGTTCAGATTGAATGGGGGAGAAAACGAGTGTTTGGATTATATCTAATTGGAAGTTGCTGAGTAGTCGTTGGGTCTTAGATAGGGGAGGTTCTGTTAATACAGCTTGTTATATTTGTGAGAGGTAGGTATCTGTATTTGTTGAAGACTATTTTAAAAAAACTATGCAACTTATTTCTTTACACGATTCGTTTAGATACCCAGTCGGGTCGTTCGTCGTTTCGCACCACGAGCGGTTCGGACCGCGGTGTGAAACGCAGAAGAGCTCTGAAGAATGGGCTGTTTCGGACCGCGGTGTGAATCGACCATAGGAGAATTTGAATGGGTTTATTCAAACCGCGAATGAAACAAAAAGTTTTCTTAGTAATAATGCGTAAAGTACAGTCAGGCACAAAATAAAACAGCGATATAAGTTCTACGATATAAGGGTGTTACAAATTCGTAAAACCAGCGGGACTCAAGTTTCTCATTCGTTCTATCACACAGTTTAGGGAATAACTACAGCACAAACTACCAGGAGAATAGAAGTAGGCAGGAGGTATTGAAAACATTTATTTTGGAAATAAAAAAAAGGAAAAAACGATCAAAGCAAATAATATTATATTAAGGAATAATTTAGATTTGATTTAAAGATTCCAATACCTTCTTCCTACTTCTGTTCTCCTGGTAGTTTGTGGGACTTTACTACCTATCTTTTTTTTTAAATCTCCAAAAAAAATATTTTCAATACCTCCTGCCTACTTCTATTCTCCTGGTAGTTTGTGCCGTAGTTGTACCCTAATCTGTGTGATAGAATGAATCAGAAACTTGAGTCCCGCTGGTTTGACGATTTTGTAACATCCTTTATCGTAGAACTAGTGGGAAAAAAAATAAAAAAAGTTCCCACTAGTTCTATCGTAGGCAAATCGTAGGACTGTGCAGTAGAACTAGTGGGAATGATCCGTTTTTTCTACTCGACTGTACAAACAAACTTTGAAATTAGCTCGAATCTAAACATAGTGGTTCGAATCGCCCCATTCCTAAGAGCTATTGGTCGATTCACACCACTCGGCGCTCCAAGAACCGCCGTGGTGCGAAACAGCCCATTCTTAAGAGCTCTTCTGCGTTTCACACCGCGGTCCGAACCGCTCGTGGTGCGAAACGACGAACGACCCACCCAGTCGCGCAGCGTTATTTGGTTTTTTAACCGACTTCCAAAAAAAGGAGGAGGTTATTTTTCCACGTAATCGCAGCCCATTTGTAATGAATAACGTTTCTAATAATAACAATGAATGAAAAACGGCTTTTAATAATTCTCATGTGAACGATGTTTTTACTTGGAAAAGGTAAAGAATGAGATGCATGTTCAGTAATAAAGGCACAGTATAAATATAAGCAGTTAACCAAGCAGGCCTTTTTGTGTAAACAAACGCGGGTGTTAGGGTTGTTAACTAAACTTTGAAAGCTCCGACTTACGAGTAACCCGCTACCTGAAAGCATGCTTAGAATTCATGAAAACGCTTTGTTTGTGTGTGAGCCGATTTCAACCATTCAAAGTTATCATCATCTGCCTAGCATTTTCCCAAATTTATTGGGGTCGGCTTCCAGTCTTACCAGATGCAGGTGAATATCAGTATTTTTAACCGACTTCAAAAAAAGGTATTAATTTAATTATTCAATTCGACTGTATTTTTTTTTTTTATGTTTGTTCGCTCATAACTTGCGACTGGGTGAACTGATTTTCATGATTCTTTTTTCATTTGAAAGCTGGTGCTTCCCGTGTGGTCCCATTGTCACCATTTCAATATCTGATGATGGGATCTTGTAGAAATCGGGGGAACTCTTCAATAAATAACAGCAGATTAACCGCGATTGTTGCTATAGCATTTCTAAGCATTGTTTACGCCATCACACAACATAATATCACGCCTGTACTCACTACAAAGGTTATAAAAACTATTTTGTGAAGATCTGATGAAGAACTTCGGAGATAGGCAACGGAATAATAATTAATGATAGCAAATGAACTGGGATTGCTGAAATCTCATATTGTCTGTCTATTGTTTACACCTGGGGGTCTAAAATGGCCACTTTAGCAGATCAGAATATGAATTGACCTTTCAAAATAATAACTGCGTCTGTGACCATTTTACGAATTTAACGCAATTCATATTGTTTTCCTATTATTACTTACCTATGATCTATTTTCCTTAATGGTCCCAGACGCTGTTACTATTATGAAAGGTCATTTACGCTTTTTGACGCAATTCCTATTATGATCTGCTAAAGTGGCCGTTTTAGACCCCCTGTTCATAACATAACATCACGCCGGTACGTTGTGAAGGGGTAAGCACATGTGAAACACTAAAAAATGAAAAATAAAAACTTTTTTACAAAAAATAAAACCGACTTCGACAAAAAAACACTCAAAAGTGAAAAATAAACTTGAGAAGAAAAATCAGTTTCTGAAGTCGGTGACAAAAAAATGAAATCAAAGAAACAAAAGTCACCGACTTCAGAAACTGATTTTTCTTCTCAAGTTTATTTTTCACTTTTGAGTGTTTTTTTGTCGAAGTCGGTTTTATTTTTTGTAAAAAAGTTTTTTTCAATTAGGAATTTCCCAGTAGCAGTGAGTCTGAACTTGGGTCCAGTTGATGGAAATGGGTGACAAAAATGTAGGTGTACTGTATATGTGTGGACAGAGGTGCCAGAGGTGATACCTGTGTAGACATCTGCCTAACCCTTTGAGGATTACAGCCATATTGTATGTGTGATATAAGGTAAAAACTTTGTTCCTGAACATGACACAATAATTGACTAAAATTTAAATAATCGAACTCAGGGTTTTTCGCATTTCAAGGGCCATTTCCTAGGGAACATATCCTATACAGTTACTCTTTTGTAATTATGTTTTATATAGAACGTGCTCACTCATGGCTCCATTTACTATACCTATTAGTAAAAGCCGACACAATATAAACTGCTATATATATGTATACAGATCATTACAGCCAGCGCAGCCGTTAATAAGGAAAAGCCATGCTCAATTGCGAACATTGGCAGGACATTAACCCGTAAGGTGATAACATCGTAACGCTATAACGTTGTGTCGACCTAGGATCACATTAATATCCTTTGACTTACTGGTAATAGTGTCCATTTATAATGTAATAGTCAGACTTTGACATGGATTACTCTTGAGATAAAATGCAATTATATCATGAATACCCAACCTAATTTTAAGCAGAATTTTCAAAACTTTCGCGTTTTACAAGTCAATCATGACAATGCCCAAATTCTTTTGTAAAATGCATTCAGGATTATACTTTCAACAATATACAGTCTATCAGATCCAACAATGAAGGAACAGTCAACAATGTATTGAATTGACATGAGGTACCTATCGAAATAATAAAAACAATCCTGTCAATCACTGAAGGAAATAATACAAAACATTTTGAAAGCTGTTGATATTTATCTAGATCTTCTGTTGTCACATATAACGCTAAAGTAGATAATTGAGCAAGCAGAGATTGCATATAACAGTCTAAGATTCTGAATGTAACTAGAAAATGTATCAACAGTTTCATTAACAACGGAAGCAATTACCCATATAGCGCTTAATTTGCAAATAATTATACTTGCTTAGAATACAGTCCGTAGCTACACAGATGTGTTTATAAGATGCTCGCGCCGAAACACGGCAATTCCATTTACAAACGTTCCAACGACAATATTTTGTGACGTAACAAACATAGAACGAGCATAGACACCCACATTAACCAACAAAACCTTCTTCAATAAAATTTAAATGAATGCAGATTTTCCTTCACAAATTTAATTTAAGGTCTCTGTCACTAAGACCGTTTGCCCTCACATTTTCTCCCTAACGAAGTGTTCCTCTAAGTTGTTATTCCCAATTCTCAACGGCATGTTAGGCAAAGTAGGAAGGTACCTTTTCAAATCATTTTTCTGCTCCGAATTTACTTCGCTATATATTTAAATTTAGTGTCTTTAAGTGACCCGTGTTAGAAGACCTCTTTAGGACCTTTTTGTTTCACATACCGTACGTAATTTGTCTTTTAAAGTATATTTTAGAAAAGTTCGGGTAAATTTTATGAAGAAAATCTATTTTAAAGGCTAATGGGGTCATGGTAAAGTGAAATATTTTTGAAATATTTTTCTGCACCATCCGAAATATGCACAAAAAGCAATTAGCGGCTGCAACCTAACGAGCGATCAAAACAATTTGGAGAAAATCCGATTAGATCCAAAAAACATTTCAAATACGAAACATCCAAAGTATTTTCCATCAAACTCCCTATAATATTGTATAAAATTAATGACCCTTCAGACTGTCCTAACTTTATTATAATCTCTTCGTTGCGCAATCGTGCAACCGACCACATGATCCAAATTACGCGAGCGACGGAGAAAAATAGATCGACATTTTTCATCAGAAAACTTTGGTTAGCAACTTCCCAAGCCAGCCATGTCTTCTTTATTAAGCCCGATAGAAGATATATTACATATCTAATACCTACGGGTTCAGATGTATAGGTATCTCCTACCTACGGAACCCTAAGGAAGTGCGATAGCCGAATAATAGGCGTAGGTACCGCCTATAAAGATAACGTCGTTCCGTTTCGGTTACTTCGCTGACCGACGCAACGTTGACATTATTCTTCACTTCCAAAGAAAGATAAAACGAAGAAAATATTTCGTCAGTAGTCTCATGGGGCAGGGTCTTTTCATTTATTCGAATATAATTTAACGTAACACACGCCTATATCTTCGAAGAGTTAGGCAAAGGCAAACCTATTAGTACACCAACATTTCGCCAGCTACTTCCGCAGTTTAAGTTTCATGTATTAGGGGCGAAACTATTACTATCAACTGTGCACAAATCCAGACTACGTGGCTGCTCCCTGATTCCTGATAGAAATCCTCCCAACAACACTTTTCCCAACACAGGAATCGAACCCAGGACCTCATACTCAGCATTGCGACCACTAGACGAACGAGGCAGAAAGATAAAAAGAAGAAAATATTTCTTCAGTAATCTCATGGGGCAGTACCTAAATTTTCCTTATTTCGAATATTATTATAATTTACGTCACTCAATTCGACAGTATGCAAAAACGTTGTAAAAAGAACCCTCCCTGAAACTTATACGAATTAATGATGTGGGAATAAGTTACATGAGAATAATTTTCTCGGAAAATTATGGATTGCCGAAGGGCGCTTTATCAATGCCTGAGTAATATATCGCTTCTCGTCTTATATTTTCCAAAAGGAAAACAACATCGTCATGAATTTAGGATCACGGGTTTTTCTTTTTGTATACTAATATTTTATATTAGACACTTTCAGTATTAATAACAACGACTCTGAAACATGTAGATATCTAATACATTATATGGAGATGAAACCATTAATCTTCCCTCACGAATATTAATTTTAATCGTATTAAGCAAACATCAAGTGGTCCGAGTTGCCTATTTGTTCCGGAGACTTAACATAAAAACATGGCCACATATCATGCTCTTTATGGTTATTATCCTCGTATTCGTGACTTCAAAACACTCCGAACTCCGGCCACGATAAACAAAATAACCTCCCCGTGTGCTCCACACTTTCCGGTCAGTTAAAATATTTGAAACGAATAGCCAGTATAAGACCGATTACGTCGATTACCCAAAAACAACTTACAAAGAAATATGCTCAACATGAGAAAAACATGAACCCCACAATTTTCACAACAAACAGAATATGTTGGGCACGCTTCACTTGTTCTCAGCAGTATTGTATTTTGTCGGCCATCATTGTGTTTTCGAGCATTTGTTTCCTTACGAAACGGCAGTTAGGAATATTTATTGGATGAACTTGTGGCGTGATGTCGCTTTTTAGCCAATTGTAGCCATTTTTGTATCTACTCAATGGGGTTAGATATGTAGGAGGTAATAAAAGTTTCGATGGCAATTCCGATTCAGTTGTACAATCACTTCGCTATTTTTATATCTTGTTACCACTTGAAACGACTGTTCAAAAATTTATGTGGGAGAACGTGGTTTATCACTCACGTATTTTATTGGGACTAACTTTGGGATCGCATTACGGGCTATAGTTTCTCCATTCAAAATGCTAAACCGTGCCAGATAAACATAATTTAAATTTAAACAGAACGTGTGTGCATTTATATGACTTTAGAAGGATTCATTATGACCAAGTTTGACGTTCATCACTTAAATCAAATGCGCGTAATCATGGTGTTAAGTTTTCTGGATTCGAGTTTCAAATAGAACGGTTAACAGTCTAAAACTCATTCAAGATAACGTTATTCTGTCAGTATCAACAATAACAAATACTGCAAAAAATAATGCAAGCCCAAAAAACCCTCGAAATAAAAGAGAATTTTGTAAAAACACTCAAAACGCAACGTCAATCATAATAATCAGGTTTAATCCAATTAAATCTGTGAGAGCTGCCATCAGAAAGTCTTATTAAAGTTTTACAACCCATCTTATGACGGACAGGACTTATGCAAATGAGTGAAGGGTGTACGAACGGCTGTGTATCCTGGATTAAAGGGGACGTTTTGAGCCGGTCTGTTTTTACAGCGCCACATGGTGTCGAGGGCTTTCAAACAAAACAAGCAAGCGAGTGGGCGGAGATAAGTAGCTAAACGGCCACATCTACATTTTTGGGGCTGTGTAGACTATGTACACTCTCCTAGCCTGTGGTCTCCACACTTGCTCTGAGGGATTAGCTCGAAAGCTTATTGATGAGGCGAATCCAGGTGCGATTATGCGGTCGTCAATATTAAAGTGAATTTGATAAATTATTCAATATTTTGATAGGAATGTTATAAATCGTATATGAACATTAAATACTTACACATTCACTTGTAAAACACGACATTCTATACGTACTAGATTATATTTTTTGCAAAAACGAGTGCTCATTCAAAATTAATCTACGAGATATTTTCTAGATAACGCAAAGGCGGACTTCCGCTCTGATATTAAATAGGAAGTAAAACCTTTATAAAAAAACAGGCAATATATTTTCTCTCGTCCTTCGTATCTGACCCAGACGGTTATCTAAGTTCTCGCGGCATCCGTTAGATATTTCCCAGCGAAACACCACGGCTTTGGTAAAAGTATATCGTTTCTAATCTTCCCTTGCTTTCACGGCTTTGTTTTAGAAAAACCTCCCTTGGGCACCTCGTCGCTCCCTCCACCGTCTCACTGGCTTCAGAGTACATTATCTATGTCAATACAGTAAAATGGGCGAGCCATTTTACGAAAACATTTTGCTATATCGCGTGTATCCTTAAAATAAGGAGCCGTGTGGGAACCATTACGTAGAGATTTCTGTCCCACAAACAGCCCATAATATGGGTATCGTTACGTAACCCACTCACAATGTATTTTTTTCGAAACACGATTTATCGGATAGGGCAGTAAAGCTTATTTTTCAGCAGAACAAAGGTGACATCCGTGTTGGGTGGGATTATCTATTGTGACGCATTAGTTTTGGGTCTGTATCAAAAGGTCGGAACGAAATACCTTGTTTTATTTGTGTGACACAAATATAGCCGATTTGTTAAACTGTTTAGTGTTATAAATAGAGTCTGAAATCGTTTGGATTACTGTTGGTATTTCAAGTTAACATAACATCATGTTCGGTTGTAATAAATATAAATGGCTCGGATAACGCGCGTCCGCCGTGCCTTGAAGTCGTTTTGTCTCTATATTTCTGTTTACTCCGGGCAATGTGTTGTAGCAATGACTTGGCAATAACAGTACATTTAATTCCCATCAAGCTCATTTATACGAAGACTTAATTCAAGTCCATTTCACTACTCGGTAGTTCGAATAAAATTAGTGCAAACAATTTGGTCTGAGTCGTCATTGGATACAAGGGGGATACAAGGGGTACCCCCCTTGTATCCCCCTTGTCAAATGATTGTTTCGTCTAATGCTGTTATTTCCGACTGAATACCAGCACAGACGGCTACTTACAGTTAGCGTAATCCGGTTTAATCCCGTACAAAGTAAGTGCTCCTAATACGGACACTATTTCACGTAGATAATTGCTTGGCGAACGAACCGGGTCGCCAGATTAAGGCTGGGTGCGACAACACTGCGCGAACACTCCTTTTAATACGTGGATTTACTTTCATAATGTTATTTGTTCAGCGTTTTTTAATAATAATGTAGGATGAACTGAATATGTTGGTTATGGTAAAACTGGAATGGCTAAAAGGATTTCGGTATCATCGTTAAGGGTATACTTGGAGTGACTTACTTTAACCGTGTATTAAGGCAAATATACATATTCAAATATTAAAATATATAAATATATATATTTATATAATTATACTTTATGGAAAATGACATTGAATTCAACTAACTATAAAGTAAACGGCTAACAAAATAAGCTTGCATAAAAAGCTTTCAATGCTTAAATAAGTAATTACAAACAAATGTTTAAACGAACAATAGCTCATCATAAACCCATCTAAATATTTCTAACCGCTCGCAACAGTTGGCGTAATAAAACTCTATCCCAATTTAAATTTAAAAAGAGGGTAACTCCTATTCATAGTCATGCAAAACAGTTTCAAAGTAATCTCTTCAATTAATCCCTTGTTGAATAAAAAATCAACACGAAATATTTAGGGCAAAGACTATTCATGTACGAGTTTAAAATTCGAATTAAGTTTTCACTCGCTCCTCCCAATTCATACCGTTTGATTACTGTTTTGATTACAAAGGGCGTCCATTCAACCCCTGCGGGGTCCGTACACGGTCAGTTGATCGATAACCATCGCCCTGGGGTTCCTTTCCACGGTTTTTTGTGTATTTATGATCAAAGTTGATTTAAGTGGTACGAAAATTTATTGTGTTCATGCTTACTCGCATCTTTGCTTGAAGATATTCCGGTCTCGTTTGAATCCACTTTATTTATGTGTTTTTATCTGTGGAGGTACTTCTGAGTATTTATGTAGTGATGAGGGTTTCAGGCAAGATGACGTGGCTATGTTTGGGAGTACGGGTTCTTGACCGCTTGACAACCCACTTCAAATTATGCGGTGATTTTTTCTGTGGATATTATTATTCTATGAATATTTGTGTATCTGATACTGGACTGGTACTTTTTATCATTTCTGGAAGTGGACTGGTACTTTATTCGGCCTCATTATTTGAAATGAAAAGGAAGACAAAGTTACCGACAAGACTTAAATAACTTAAAAATGTATTCATGAACTTAAAACTGCATAGCGACATGACCCAAATAGGCCAGGACCACCATAAAATGTAATTCAATATTTTAATGCTGGCAACTTCATTATCTTTTTTGAAAAGTCTTGCATTATTCATAACGAGCAACATTTACGTAAATAATAATAAGTGGTTTTAAAATGTTTTGTATTTTTTTTTAAACGTTGGCTTGAATGAAATAGAACATTCTGGGCCTGGTCGTAAAGGCCAGCCAGTGCTTTAATTACTCCGTAAATCCGCAGCTTTTTTAGAAAAATAAAAGTAACCCCCGCTGGTTACTTTTATTTTTCTAAAAAAGCTGCCCTGTGTATAACGGTGTTTCAAAAGGATAGTACTTATAAGCTCGTAAAAAAACTAGATTTGTACTATCTGTGAACAATAAGTAAGAATTTAGTGAATCATTTATTATTAACTAACGTTATTACTTTAAACGTAATGTGTATGTTATCTTATGGTTTACTCATTTTATGCTTACCTATTTTCAGTAGTGGATTATGTTAATGTTATTGATTAATTAATTAATTCTTTAGTGTTTAATATTTAGTATTAAAGATATTTCTTTATTTTTCTGGTAAAATCATGAACGTTCGCCTTAATCGGCACAGATATAATTTCAAACATTTTTATGCCAAATAAGCAGATATCAAAATATAGTAATTTATCACACAAAGCTCCACCCACGCAAATTGTAAAAGTAAGCCAAAAGAAAATATGTCCCCAAAAGCGTACGTAGGCGGTACGAACTTATGATCAATATGTCCCTTTTCCAATATTTATAATGACATGAGTTCAATAAAACAGGAATAATGCTGAAAAGGTTAAATGGACCAACTTGTCGGCGAAGGGAGGTCCCTATTATTATTGCCTTTTATAAGATGTCTAGTAGAAGCTTTATAAATACTCAGGAGACCAACATTTTGTGATTGAAGACGACTTGTCATAAAAGCGGCAGGTAGGTCCTTGTATTTTTAGTAGTGCTCGCTTTTCTATGTTCATTGTTCAGATCGACAAATGCTTTGCTTTGCAAGGTCGTTCAAAACATTACAATTATGTCTAATGTATTTCCATCGAATAGAATACAAAGCGTTCTACAGAATCTCATTTATATTTTGAGGATATTGAAAAATTAGTGCTATGACAAAAAATATAATTTAAACAGCACCAAAGTGACTTTGCACATTTTAAAACTGTTAAAGCTACTACATACATTCAACATCATTATCTTCACTTTATCTCTATCAGATAAAATACGTAAAATGGCATAGTATTGAAAAATAGAAAGCTCTTTCAACTTATAATGAAAACGTTGAACAAAAAACGTTTCATGGAACCGATTTCCTCTATTGTGGAGTAATAATTTGTGCTGTAATACTCCTGGAAACCGTATGTACGGCCACTGTCGGAAATAATCGTATAAGTGAATACACATTGAAATGTAATCTCCTGTAGTTATATCAATTTACGTAGTATTATGGAAATCTGTGGGGTGAACGGAGTAAACGTAACGTTTAAATTAAAAATACTCGTTATTCACTTAGCGACAAGAGGCGGAGCAAAGTGAACACTAAATATGTGTGTTCGCTTCGCTCATTTTTCCTGCCATATTTTTCTTAATTCGTAAACTACTTTGCAAATTACATCCCGATACTTTACAAAGTCGGTGTCCTTACTGATCTTGGAAATGTGAGACGTAGTAAGGAACCCATTAATGATAGCGCATCGCATGAATCAAGAGGATCTAGTATACATTTTACGTCGCGAAAGACTTTCCATGAAAGCGACCGAAAATCTGCGACTCACAACTCACAAAATTACGCCCGTCTAAGGGTTTCAGGAACGCTCTACTGATCAGTATTGGACACTCGTAGTCCATGGTATAATGAATAATTAATAAAATGAATAATCACAGTAGAAAATGATGTCGTGTCAAAGGAGAATGGAAGAAGAAAAATGTTGCGCTGAGTGAAAAATTATATTTATTATTTATTTATTTATTTATGCACACACAAAATACAGAAAAGGATAAAAACATAACAAATAGAAGAGCACAAAGGTACTGCTTCTTTCAAAAGAAATTTCTTCCAGCAGACCTGCGAGAGGAAAGTTGGATAAGAAATGTAGACACAGTGTGTAGACAAGATTATCAATATTTTAATTAACCAAAACCAAAAACCAACCAAAATGTAATATTCTTATGATACAACACAATTATTTCGTAACCAACACAATCACTTTGAATACTAGCCGCTAAATTCCATCAAAGTCTAAATTGACCCATTGGATTCCGTTGGTGACATTACTGAAATGTGATCCAAATGTTTGTTTGATAGCCGTTACTGTCGTCATGTTGACCTAGTAACTGACTCCAAGATCGATGTCTCTAGCTATCTAACACGGAATTAAGTTATGTTCGCTAATAATTCAATTCTTGGAGGTGACGGAATTGGGGGTGGGGTATGAAAGGTACAGATGCAACTGGGTTTCTAGGAATGCAATTTTAAGTTAAGAATATCTAACGTCGTAACGTCTTTACGTTGAATATTAAAAGGTAGTGCGGCCTAGTTCTTTTTATGATGAAGACTTCGTAAAATTGTTTTAAAAAAACCAAAATGGCGGCGTAAGTTCCGAGTATAGCCGCTGCCCATGCAGCATAGCAATTCTATCTCTATTCTACTAAGAATAGATAAAGTTCTTTCAATACCACTTGACATGAAATCTTTTTTTGTTGACGTTTTATAAGTGCACATGTAGACCACATGTGGAATAAAATATTTTGACTTTGACTTTGATTTTCTACAATCTGTCATTCCGTCGACAATAACCGTTTTTAACAGTGTTCATGCTACGCGTGCTGGTCACCATATGACGTACACATTTGCAGAGCAAGCCTCAGGGAAGACCTTTGTATACATCTCAGGGGCGACCCTGAGATGTTAATAGGCGTTGCACAAAGAGGTCTTCTGACAGGTGTTTAAGAGAATACGGTGCCTTCTCTGATGTGCAGATTGTGATCGCCCGGGGTGGTTTTAGTGAGGTAAAAATCCCACACTCCCCCGTGTTCTTCCTCACGGAAACATAAAAAAACCACCTTGTGACACGATATCATTCAAAAGACGGTATCGAAAGATTCTAACAGGAATAATTGTCAAACTAACAGATTACTTCAAGGCAAATGTACATCGTCGACCTTTGTCATCGATTCGATTACCATGCAAGATGTGACAAACCCAACTCTACAAAAAAGCTTTTTTTCAATCAACCCCAGGAATAAATGGGTTCTTTTCCTTTCCTATGCGGAAACCGCACATGAATAAGACTTATAAGTGCTTAAAAGTCTAGACGCTGAATGTGTTGCGGTTGGGGTGACAACCGCAATTGGCGCGCATTAACCATTTCTTTATATTTCGCTACTTGGCGAACCGTTGCGTTGACAGAATTAAAAGTCTTAACACATTACTCAAGCTCGTAGCTCTCTGGTAATGAAAAGAATATAATAAATTGCTGGACAAGTAATTTCGTTTTTCATCCAAACACTTTTTGTATTTGGGTACCTACCAATTTTATCATGGAGCGGATGTTTCAGATCACATCAGATATTCATTGAGTTGAACGTGAATCAGACGCAAACGGTGAAAATCGCCCAAATATCTATGTTGCTATTTCTTTGCTGCAGTTGGTAGAATTTCGAATAAAAGAAGTCCTTAATTACGTACATATACGGAGGAAGTCCTCCGTATACTTCATTCGTATATGTACGTTACCTCCTACATCAGCCATTCATGTCAAATTCTGCTTCAATTAATGCTAAAGATGTCTATAATTACATTTTATAAACAAATTGTAGCTGTCAATATGTCGTATAGGCCGGAATATAGGCGCGTCAAGCCCGAATTAAGATCAGCCCACGACTAAGAATTCCAGTGTCTCAATGTCCAGTGTGTCGTATGCAAATTTCCAAAATTTTGCTTGTCTTTAAAATTACACCCCCATTATCTAAACACTTCCAAGCTACTAGCAAAGTCTATAAGTCGCCGATATGTCGCTAACATTCTATTCTAGCTCTCCATCACTTAGTCGCGCCGCGGCGACCAACTTTAATAGATGGGTGGATGTCTGGGATCCCGTACATTGACCTGCTTAGCTGACATCCGATGTCCGCTATCTAGGCCGTAGTAAAGACATTGATGTGAGGACATGGTAAGACACTTGTCCTGTATTACATTAGGATGTTATTGATTTCTTTTCTTTCCTGGTATTATCCGGGATTATTGCTTAAGACTGCGTTTGATTGATGAATGATTCCGACAATGTTAAACAAAATATTATTTCATATTGACAGTAAGTGAGTTGGCATTTTACTTGGCAGTATCTCAGTAGCAGAGGATTATATGCTCCAATCTCACTATCAAATCCCGACATTCATGAAAATAAATTCATGTTCAACAGAAAGAACTCATTCTTTTTACTGCCGATCGAGCAATTGATGGTTATACATCGGCCGACCACCACGGTCAAGTAAAATGCGTACTTAGGCATACGTTTATAGCTATAGATAACATAATTCCAAAGGCTCGGATATGAGTCTCCTCGTTGAGCGAAAAATTTCGTCTATTTTATTCAAGGTCGAGGAACATTGTCGTACAGCCTTCAGCTTACAAAACCGCTTACCTCAGGCATTTTCCCTTCATAATGTACTGCGTATTTGGTAATTTTACTTATTTAGGTATATTTGCAAAAAGCCTTATCTTGTAATCTTTTGGTAGAATTATCCTGACTTCGTCTTTAGAGATTTATTTGTTTACTTGTAGTAGCCCTTGCTACGCCTCGACTCACTCGCACATAGTTTAGCGCCATAGGAAAGAAAGAGATAGCACTATCTCCACTGGCGCTTGATCAACCCACTACAACGTTCCTCATTCGTTTCCGTGCGCGCACGGCTACCGCACATAAGAAAAAGTTTTTTCGAATATTATTGGTGATAAACGGATTAAAAACATAAAAAATGCCAAAAAGGAAGCATGCAGAAACTACTGAAGATAAATGGCGAAGAAAAATAAAGAAATATGAACAAAAATTGTCTAGGAAAAGAGGTCGTCATAGGCGTGTGTCAATGGAAGGTAAGTTCCTACTACCTACATAATTCTAGTTCATTATTATAGTGCAAAATACACGGATTAAATGAATAATTCGTTGTATAATGATACCTTAGATCTAACACGAGATGTTAGACGGTACTTACATCAAACTATCGAGTCAATACGAGATATTGACCTATTATTTTCTGTTTTAGAGTCAATACGAGATATTGACCTATTGTATTTTATTAGAGTTAATACGAGATATTAACCAAAAAACACGTTTCAGAATATCTGGAATCGGACAGCGGTGCGTCTAGGCTTTCGTCTCCTGACCGCTCGCCTTCGCCGACGGCTGCGACGGCGGTTGACATACCCGCTGACTCAGTGAGGTCAGTGCATGAGCAAGGTATCTCCGCACGCTCTGCGTCACCCATGCCACCCGAACTTTCTACAACGGGGGAATGTGCATCACAGCCAGCTGACCCCCAAGGTATGACAGCCCCGGCTGATGACGATAATGCAAATGGCGATAATGCTCCTCCTATCGCAGATCCCGAGCTCTTAACGGCTCTAGGAGATTTTGTAGCTGAAACAGCCGATTGGGGTCCAGATATTGTGGTTGATTTACCGAAACGTTGGGATCCTATCCTTAAAGATGGCCTTAGGAAGGATACACGAGAGGAATTAATAAAAAAATATTTAATTCCAAAGAACTGTCCCTTGATTAAAGCTCCAGTACTCAATCCGGAAATATCGGCCATGTTAAATGAGTCCGCAAAAGGTCGTGACGTTAGGATCCAAAGGAAGCAATCGCAAATAGGATGCGTCCTGACGGTCTTAGGGAGGACGATGTCAGGTATATTGACTAAATCCAGTGACAATGTCGAAATTCTTCGTCTTCTTACAGACGCGACAAAACTGTTGTCGGATTCGCATTACTCGGAGACCGAGACAAGAAGATCTCTTGTCACACCAATGGTTGATAAAGCGTTTTTGGAACCTTTTAAAGATAGAAAAAGAGACAGTCATCTTTTTGGTGAGAAGTTGGGAGATTTTATTAAATCTTCGTGTGGGATACAGAAGACAGGCAAGCTGATCCAGTCTGCGGCTCAAACGAGCACTTTAAACTACAAGGGCCCGCCGTCACGCCAGCCTTATCACCGCTACGTCCGTGGGCAACCGAGACGCGGCGGCGGCGGGACCAAACCAGGATCGAACTACCGCCGCCGCGGGACAATGCAGGCGCCGGCGATGACCCGTGCTCCACGAGCGTCGTCCCCTCACCAGCGCCATGCATCACGCTACAAGCCAGCGGGAGCGGCCCCCACAGCGAATGCGAAGCAGTAACTTCACAGGTACACTCCCATGCTGGTCGCTTAAGGTATTATATTGAGGCTTGGAAAAAGGTTACTGATGATCAAAAGATCCTTGAGACCATTTCTGGCTACAGAATCCCCTTTCTAAAACATCCTGTACAACATCCGGGTATAATTCCAAAATCATCTTTTTCGAAAGACGACAAGTTTTACATTAAACAAGAATTGCATCGTTTGTTGCAAGCAAATGTCATACGTAAATGTAATCCTACCGGCGATCATTTCGTATCTAGTATTTTTATCATTCCTAAAAGTAACGGTGAAAGACGTTTAATTCTAAATTTAAAGAAATTAAATAAATTTGTCGATGTTAGCCATTTTAAGATGGAAGATATTAGGACTGCTGTCAAATTAATGACACATAACTGCTATATGGTTAACTTGGACTTAAAAGAAGCATATTTTTTGATACCTATCCACAATGATCATGTAAAGTTTTTAAGATTTTATTTTGATAATATTTTGTACGAATTTTTGGTTTTACCTTTTGGTCTGAGCTCAGCTCCTCATGCTTTTACAAAACTTATGAAACCAGTTTCTACCTTTTTGCGATCTCGAGGTTTTAAATCAGTATTCTACTTAGATGACAGTTGTTATTTCGGAGATAGTTATGAAGAATGCTTAAATAACATTAATGAAAGCATTAAGTGTCTAGTGAACTTAGGATTTGTAATCAACTATGAGAAGAGTTCACTGGTACCAAGCCAAGGTTGTCAGTTTTTAGGTTTTATTTTAAACTCTAAAAACATGACTCTGGAGCTCCCTTTCAAGAAAAAACGCGACATTTTGTCACGTACGGAAAATATGCTAGTTACTAAGAGAATCACTATTCGTGCTTTCGCTCGCTACCTAGGTACTCTGACAGCTGCTTGTCCGGCCGTTGCGTACGGGTGGTTGTATACAAAATATTTAGAGCGGGCTAAATATCTAGCCTTATTGGATAATGACGATTATGATAAGATGATGACGGTGCCTAATAGTCTACGGGTTGATTTGACTTGGTGGAAGTCAACAATTTTAAACACGAGTAACCCCATCAGACCAATGTCGTTTGTATTAGAGATCTTTAGTGACGCATCTAGTATCGGCTGGGGTGCAGCCTCTAGAGGTGAAAGTATAGGCGGTTCATGGACGGAAGACGAGCGTTCTCGTCATATTAACTATTTGGAACTTCTTGCGGCCTATTTTGGACTTAAATCTTTTGCAAACAAGGTCACTAATTGTCACATACTCTTACGCATTGACAATACTACGGCGATCGCTTACATAAATAGAATGGGTGGGGTGCAATATCCACATCTCAATGAAATTGCCCGTAGAATATGGACGTGGTGTGAAGAACGACAGATATTCCTTTTTGCTTCCTACATAGCGTCATCCCAGAATATCGAAGCTGACACACAGTCAAGAAACATTGATATCGAGTGGGAGTTGCACTCTACAGCATTTGATACAATTGTTTTAAAATTTGGTGTACCTGATATGGACATTTTTGCATCGAGAACGAATGCTAAATGTAAAAAATATATATCGTGGAAGCGCGATCCCTATGCATACAACGTGGACGCTTTTACTATTAAATGGGATATGTTCTTTTATGCGTTTCCACCATTTTCACTAATTTTAAAGGTTCTGCAAAAGATTATTACTGATGAGGCAACCGGTATAATTGTAGTGCCTAATTGGCCATCTCAAGCATGGTTCCCGGTATTCAGATCTCTTGCCGTAAGTGAAATATTTATATTTCCTCCGGATAAATTTCTGTTATCATCTAATTTCAGGAAGACTCATCCTCTGCACCGCCACCTTTCCCTGGCGGCGACTATATTATCCGGGAAGCCTTCGCACGGTTGCAGACCCCTCAATCAGCACTGACTATAATGACGTCATCTATTTCTACGAACACTAAAACGCAATATACCTCTAGCTTTAAACAGTGGTGGTTATACTGTCACGATAAGGGATTAGATCCATTCCAGATCAGGGTACATGATTTGCTCGATTTTTTGTCCCAATGTTTCACAAACGGTTCCTCGTATGGAACATTAAACAATCACCGTTCGGCTTTATCACTTATTTCCGGAAATAATGTAGGACAAGACGAACGTATCAAAAGATTCTTTAAGGGAGTATTTAAGTTGAAGCCTTCCTTTCCTAAATATAATTATACATGGAACCCCAATATCGTACTTAATTATTTTGGTGAGTTATACCCCAACGATAATTTAAGTTTGGAGCAGTTGAGCAAAAAATTGGTTGTGTTATTGGCTTTGTCAACAGGCCAAAGATGTCAGACGCTTTCATTGATAAGGTTGCCCAATATTTTGATCAATCAAGACAAAGTCTTAATCACTATTACCGATTTGATTAAAACATCTGGTATAGGTAAATCTCAACCAATCCTTGACCTTCCCTTTTTCCAACAGCGTCCATCAATCTGTCCTGCACAGACTTTAATAGCTTATATGAATGTTACATCTACCAAAAGAAGTACTGTAGATAATAAATTGATTCTAACTTTTAAAAAACCTCATCACGCTGCCTCTTCGCAAACTATAGGGCGATGGATAAAGCAGGGTTTGGCTGCTAGTGGCATCGACACTGACATATTCAGTGCTCATAGCACTCGGCATGCATCTTCATCTGCTGCACATCAAGCAGGACTCAGTGTCGATGTCATTAGGAGAACCGCTGGATGGTCAGATCAATCTGCCACTTTTGCTAATTTTTATAATCGGCCAATTACTCAAACAAATTGTGAATTTGCAAACGCTGTTCTCATTAATCAGTAAGAATTTTTTTGTATTTTTTTTGTGATCATTAATTGAAAGAAGAATAAATGTATTATTTACACGGAATTTATTTCTCAATTTAGTCCTACTTATAACATTGCAAATTTCTATCTCTAAACATCTACAAGTAAACAAATAAATCTCTAAAGACGAAGTCAGGATAATTTAATAATCAAACGAACTTACCTGAAGTGAAGTTCGATTGTAATTATCCTGGCTTCGTCGAAGAGATTTAGGGTCCCTCCCGACCCTGACATTCAGGTGGACCTTTCATTTCCCTAAACAATGTTATAGTTTGTCCAGTAGACCGGTACTCTGAAATGAATGAGGAACGTTGTAGTGGGTTGATCAAGCGCCAGTGGAGATAGTGCTATCTCTTTCTTTCCTATGGCGCTAAACTATGTGCGAGTGAGTCGAGGCGTAGCAAGGGCTACTACAAGTAAACAAATAAATCTCTTCGACGAAGCCAGGATAATTACAATCGAACTTCACTTCAGGTAAGTTCGTTTGATTATTAAATAATCTCTTTTGTTGCCAGCATTCAAATATAAACTCGAGCCCTAGTTTAACGTGCAAACGTAAAATAAAATACAGGATGAGTAAAATATTTTCTGCATTGTTGTTTTGTGAGGGAAATATTATCTCGGTGCCAAATTACTTGGTGATTAAATTAAAAGAGGGTCATCAAAATCTTAATGGGATAGTTTGTTCTCTTTATAACGTGACTGTCGGAGCTCATTATTGTTATTAAACAGCTGTATGTATATTATGATACTTTTTTAAGTTTCGAAACTAAAATGCTGGAAACAGCTGATAGAAGCACATCTAAAAGGTTTGGCAATATTTAGTTATAAGCTTGTACCTACAAGCTTTTTTTCTAACTTCTGTCATTTCAATCATTTATTTTTCAAATAGCGGCTATGCATTATACGTGTACTAATCAACAGCTGGCATCAATACAAACCATTTTACAAATACAAAGATGATATTATTTAAATAGGTACCTGGATGCTTACATAAGATGCACAACCGTGCTGAATCAAAAGAGGTGCACATAGCAGGTGGCGTTCTCTAGTTCCTAACTTAACTTAACCATTAGAAACCATGGAATTTTTGTTTATGTGAACGAGTACATTAAAATCTTTTTAGTTAGCACTAGCAATTTTCTAGTTAAGTAGGTATACAACCGTATTTCAGAACATCCACATTCCAGATCCATTTTAATGAACCGTCGCGTATAATGTCATGTTCATCACGCTTGCGATAATTGGTAATTGGTATTCATACACGGATGGATGCTGCGATCATTGCTCGAGGGATTATAGTTCCTAGTACTATAGAGGAGGTGTTGCTTGTTGCTTGCATTTCATGCCAACGTGGCAATACAATAGTGATGATGATGATGCAATCTAGCTGGTCACAGCGACTGCATTTCATAGCTTGCTAGGAAGGTATAAAAGTAACCATAGAGTTTGTTGCTGGTCCAATCACCTATACTTCATTTACTATAAGATTAGAATTTTAAGTTAGCCGTTTTTACAGTCCGTTCAACCGATTTTGATTTCTATACCGTAGGCGTAAGGAGGCCATTAAAAGCAAAAAGAATGTTACAATACCGACTGTTTACTGCAGCTGCATTTTGTCTTGCAGTCAACGTAACAGAGTTCACAATCGGTTGAACGGACTGTAAAAACGGTTAACTTAAAATTCTAATCTTGTAGCAAATGGAGTATACAGCTTTTCTTTTCGTTTTATAAGTGACTATGTAGGCCTATAATCATCATCTTCTTGCCCATATCCCATGTCATTTGGGGTCGGCGCAACACGTTTTTGTCTTCCATTCTGCCCTGTCAGTCGTCACGTTATTATTTATTCCTTTTTCCATCATATCACTCCTCACAATTTTGGTTGTTGACAGCTTTTAATCTACTTTTTCATGTGCTATCAAGTGGTTAGCATATCCAACTTTGACCAAAAACTTTGAGCACAAAGCGGACATGTTGGATTACCAGCATGGGCGAGATTGTAAAGCATACCTGCAGGTGGCTTAGCTTTCAGGTCATTGCGCATTAAATCTAATTGCGACCTTCTTCTCTCTTCAAAGGCGTCGACATGCCAATGCACACGACGTTTCTACTATAGTGTTTACAAAATGCCCTTCCTAGTTCATAGTATTGTTATTATTCAATTGACCTTTGAGAGCAGTGGTGGCTCAGTGGTAGCGGCCTCGACTTACGAACAGTGAGTCGTGGGTTCGAACCCAGTCAGGTGCATTACTTTGTGTAATTTATTTCATCACCACTGCTCTCAAAACGGTAAAGGAAAACATCGTGAGGAAACCGACATGTCTTAGAACCAAAAATTCGAAGACATGTGACATCAACCAACCCGCACTGGGCCTGCGTGGTGGATTAAAGCCCATCCCTCTCCTAGAGAGGAGGCCTGAGTCCCTGCAGTGGGAACATTATAGGCTGATGATGAATTGACCTTTTGGTCTCACATCTGGGTATAGACCTGATGTCATGCCTTTTAATGTTTTTCTTTCTACAGGCAATTACTTAGGAACGGAAATTTTATTTTTTTTACATTAATAACATTTAAAATATTTAATGAACTTTTTCAACGAGTGCGTGATGTTATACATCACGCCGAAGCGTAGAAGTGAACCTCATAATAGTACACCCACATTTTACCGTTATTTTTAAGTCCCATGCAATAGGAGGCGAGTCTATTGTCATCAACCGGGTAAAAATCTAAGCCACTACTGAGAAATTTCTGAAGGAGAGTCTCAATAACACATTGCCCGACCTGAGAATCAAACCCAAAACCTCATGCTCAGCAGTCGTGCTGGCGACCACTTTACTAACGAGACAGAGTGTTATTTTAAGCTATTGCATAGCTTCTATCGCGGGCCTTGAGCGTGGAGAGCGAATCCAGAAATACCGGAACGAAAATATTTTCAACCAGGTTGCTATGGTTACGGAAAATAACAAGGTTGTCAACGGAGGTTGTCATCATCTGCCTAGCCTTTTTCCCAACTATATTGGGGTCAGCTTCCAGTTTAACCGGATGCAGCTGAATACCAGTATTTTACATGGAGCGACTGCCTATCTGACCTCCACAACCCAGTTAATACTAGATAATACAATACCCTTTGGTAAGACTGGATGTCAGAATTTCAGGTCACTGACTACCTGTAACGACTGCCAAAGATCTATATATATGGCAGCCGGGACCAACAGCTTAACGTGCTTTCCGAGGCATGGAGGAAACTCGGTATATCGGGCAGTCACCCATCCACAGACCGACCTAGGCAAGCACAGCTTTACCTAAAGATCGACCTGAGTGGCAGTTCTTATTAAGCCACGAGCTGAGGTTGTCAAATTAAATAATTAATTATTTGCATAAGTTGATAAAAAAAATGCTAAGTATGCAATAGCTTTACCGCGGCAGTCTCCATGTGCCACACGTTTTTTCTTGTATCTATTTGTGAATTAAGTTGTCACACCTAATTGTTTATTTCCCCACAATAAAAATCCACGCAACGGTTCAGATGTTACAGCAATAAAATTCCGCACACCTATTCCGAGGCATAACTTTTTTCGAACGCATTATATTCATAACATAAAGCCATTTTGGCTATAATCACATATCTGTATGCAAATCTCAATGGACATGAAACCATTCCGCGTGTTTTAATTGCGTAACGGATGGTCGTCCGCACTCATAACCGGGGAAAATTATATCTTTATTAATAACTGACCCCGTTTTCCTATGCCGGTAATTTTATTAGAGATCGTTTTGCTTTTTTTTTTTATTTGTTGGGAAAATATTTTTCAGTCTGGTAACTCTATTGAGCGGGTTGTTAATATTTATTTGTTTCTATGTATTTGATGTTGTGATATTATTGTGTAAAAGATTTTTTTTATAATGGTAGGTACCTATTTATTATAGTTACGTTTTGTGTCTATGTTTTTTCTTTGTTCAGAATTTAAATTGGTATAATCCACACAGTCTGTCTGTGAATAGTAATGTAGTGCTTTTACTTTTGTTTTTTTTTCAGATGGAAATCATGAAATGATCCCTCTCGTTCTGGGCGGAGCGGAATGGAGCGTCAGATTTGTACTGACTCAAACCAACATATGTTCCTTCTTAGACCTTTGTAAGCTCCGGCAGGCGGCAATGTTCTCAACATTTCAATACAAAAATAATAAGGTAAATTAATAAGTATTATTATAGTAATTACTATTCCAACCGCTATAAAATCAAATCATCATAAAACACTTCTGAATTGTTACACCCACACGCATTTGTGATAACATTAAAATTATTTAACTGTTATTTATTGTTATTGTGGTACAAGCTGTACTAATATTTACGTTGCTAAAATAAAGCTAAATAAAAAAATACGAGTAAAGAGTTTTGCATCAAAGGCACCTCCTGGAATCGGTTAAAATTTAAATTATTCTTAAAATCGAATCTGTTCGTAACCTATATTCGTTGAAACGTTCGAAACAAATCATTGACGCTCAACTTATTGGTTCCCAGTTCCTAGTAACAAGTAGTAAGTATTTCGTGTATCTTATAAAAGACATTCTCCAAAGAGGTACTACGAACTCAATTCAATTTTCTCGATTGAGGGAGCAGTGCCAGTAGTGCGAGGTGACATTCGAAGAGTACAATGATCACATTCTTTGGAGCGTAGCACATAAAAGGTGCTTCTACCTGACCACGACATTGGTTTGGATGCTTCAACGATTTTCGCTGTGAAATCTTATCATATTTCCTAGATTCCTGTGGAATGTATATTGGACGAAATTTGCTGAAGTTACGGTACTGGGCTCCAATTTAATTTGATGTTTTTAAAATTATTGTTTAGTTAAAGTGCAAAGTAAAGTGTAAGTGTAAGTTTTTTTGGGATGGAAATGTTATTAAGTTTTTCCATCAGGAATTTCTCCGCAGCCACGAAACTAAAACGACCAACAGTCAATAAATCCATGAACTTTTGGTCAACACCACAGCACAAATCCAGACTCCGTAAGTCTGGATTTGTGCCCGGTTGGTGGCAATAGGCTCGCCCCCTATAACATGGGACTTAAATAATTATAACTGGCAAAATGTGGGTGTACATTAGGTACACTTCTTCGTTACGCGTGATGATTATGTTAAGATTACATTTTGATCTCAACCGTAATAATGTCCTTAACTGTGTTGCCGTGTAAAAAGAACCAGCCCCCCTATTGCGTATCTTTTTAACGTCAGTGGCTATCAGAAATGTCCATAGATTAACTGTAAATTGGTTATGGTTTGTTACATTTTTTTCTTAAAAACTCACCACTTGACAGTTATTTGATAGACATTATAAGTTATCCACTGTCATTAAAAGATACACAATAGCCCTGCTGAACTAAGCACTTCTGAAATCTCAATTTCTTGGTATTTCACAGCAATTAGAGACGTACACAAAACACAAAATAAGAGCAACATTTTCTAAAAAATAAGGTCAAAATCCTTTTCACGCAAGAGTCAAGAAACACAAAAAAAGGCAACATTAACAGGCCTTTGTACGCAATCTAGAAGTTTTTCTTTAATCGTACGATTTGTGGTTTTTGTGCCTTTTAATACAATTACATTCGCATGATCAGGGCACAACTTTTTGCCGTACCTACCATTTGCGGTCAGAAATACTTGTTTCAATTGATTCTGTAGGATCAAGTACGTAAAAACGTTATTATGGGAATACGGTCTAGAATTAAATTGGATTAGAAGTATTTTTTTGTTGTTGCGAGTTTTAAGCAAGTCTAAATTGGTTTTGGTTAATGTACTTTGTTATTTTTATTTGGTACTTACTTGAACGTTTAGTGCTGATATAATTGGAAAAAAAACACATTCAGGGAATAAGTGCTGTTTTGTACAAGCTTTCAATATTTTGACACAAAGTCCAGATTTATGACCGGTTGGAATGGCAATAATAGGTTCACCTCATATTACAAGGGACTTCAATATTACTAGGACGAAATATGAAAGTACTATTAGGTACACCTGTACCTAACCCTTCGGGAATTACAAGCTTTTATGTTACGTTATGTTAAATATTTTGTGATAATTTATCTGCCTACTTGAACAGCACAAAATATTGAATAAGTTAAATCCTCTTTTGACTTTGTAAATAACGATAAAAACAATTTATACAAATTTGAAAACCTTGAAAAACTAGAGCTGTTAACAGTTTTAATCCCAGCTACATAAAATAACAAAAAACCTGCAAAGCTTACCTTTTAAATCGCTGTTAAAATACTATCCAACTACACAAGTCCTGCAAAAAATATAATTTAATAATAATAATAATAATAATAATAATATTCCACAACTATCACACAACGCCATCTAGTCCCAAGCTAAGCAGAGCTTGTGTTATGGGTACTAGACAACTGATAAACATACTTATATATTTCTAAATACATACATATTATAGATAAATTACACCCAGACACAGAACAAATGAATTAAATCCGAACCAGAATACTCAACGAAGCGCAACTATCATTGCAAAATGAGCCATTTTTATTTAAAATCTCGTTTTAAGCCTCTATTGACTCAAGGACAGTAAAGTAAGCGTCCAGCGCACAGGGTAATACAGGATAGGCCACTTCGCAAACAGGCTTCGTTAGAATAAATCTACTGAAGCTGAAAAACCTCGATATTTTTTTGTATTTTACTTTAACTGCGCTTTTTGGCCTTGCATTTTAAATTATTCGAAAGTTTTAGTTGAAATTCTTGAGTGGGGAGGTACCTATAAGTTTATTAGGGGGAAATTATTATTTATGTTAATTGCATTAGGGCATGCAACAAAGTTATAATGAAGTTTAGGCACGTTGCATTCCTTTTATTTAATGCTCTTTTTTTAAACTTCAGCAGTGAAGCCATTTTAGCCGAGTTCTGAGTTTTTGTCTTATTTTGTCTGACTATTCCAGTACCAGTTTGTAAATTAATTAGTATAGTATTCTGTGATACAATTTCACCCTTAATGCTACGGCATAAAGGCGCGAGCTATGTGCAAATTAATACCACAGATGTACGATTGATTGAACCTACCCATAGTAAATAGAATTGATTGAATTCCAGAGCTTTCATCATTTAATAGTTATGTGGCGACTGAAGTAGTATTGTGTTTACTGTTTAGACTGTAAAATGTAATGTATATAGTCTGTGTCCATTATGCACATAGTTATTCATGTATTATTTAAATACATAGATGATTACAATATTACGTTATTAGTAGTTCAGTATATTGCAGAAAATAATCTCGTAATTACTTTCTCGGATATTAACAGATATGAGTTACTGATTATAATTATGTAGTTTCAGCGGTTATTGACACCCAAACGAGGTCGTGGCTGAATGACAGCAGCCGCATCGGATTCGGATCGTTTGAACAAAGATAGGAAGCTGCAGGGAGGCTATCTCTTAGTGTGAGGTGGGCATCCACCACGCGGGCCCAGCGAGGGTTGGTGGGCGTCACATATCCTTGAACAGATTACGATGTTGGTCGTTGACAAACAGTGGACCTTTCTTTGTCTAGATTCGGAATTATTTGCATTATCTATCTATACAAATAGATGAAGACACGGGCAGACGACATATTTGTCATCGGGGGAAAACCCGGATGAGGCTGGCACAGAACCGTGGAGAAAGGCACAAGAAAAGAGAGCCCTATACAGTGGGCAAATTCAGGCTGTGGATGATAATGATACAAATAAACACGATTCCATACTTGGAAAACTTAATCTTCATTAGGAAGACTGGTTTAATATATCATACGAGAATTATTATTACAAGATTATTTTCGCGTGAACCAATAACCACTTATTTTGATTTGTGCTCTCACGAAGAGCGAGATTAATAAGAATGTGTCTGGAGGCTATGTTGCTGATATTGTAGTGAACTATGTTCCTTACGTCGAGAAAAAAATAATTTATAAAAAAAATATTTGATGCATTGGTACTCAGTTATTACATTCGCAAAAATTGAAACATTGATAAATAATTTAATTCCTCATGTCAAAAAATATTAGCTCATTTTTTTGTGAAAACAGTAAAGAATCTACCTACGTGAAAATTTTCACGGATTATTTACGTGACCAACTGTTTCCCCAGTTTCGAACATTTTCAGCTCACAGTCCCCGAGGAACCGATGTGACATGACAATCCGTTGAACTAGTTTCATTTTTCAAAACGTTAATTGTGAAAAATATTTAGGAAACTCACACAGTTTGGCTTGGAATAATTTTCTGTTGTGTCACGAAAAGCATGTCACAAACTAATATTGTTAAACCAGGCTGACAGCAACTCTGACGGCTGAAAATTGTGTAAAATTTCATCAGACCTATCAAAGTTGTCATAAAGCTGCGTAAAATACAATTCATCGAAGCAACATAGGACGGGTACACACCGGAGCGGGCTATGACATTTTCCGTCCACAATAGAGTTACGCCCACCGCGTCAAACAATGAACCCAGTCAATCGCGGTATCGCTAGTACTGCAAACAACACCACTGTAACAACGGGGAATTGTTGCAAGTGTATACGGGACTTAAAGGTGGGTTTTGGTTGCGTCTATTGTGTACCGGGATGAAGTTTGGTATCGATCCCGTCAATCTTCAGTCTCCGTTGTGATCACGGTACCTTACAATATTTGGGACTCAGTATTGTGTGGTCAAGCATACGTGCTGTCAGACGCTAGGAAGCATTGACAGAAATTACGCCGTTAAAAGCGCATTTTTTTATCCGAAACTCTGCCTTTTGCAAATCGAGGCAAATGACGTTGAAAAGAAACTCAGTTGTGCATTGAAAAGTAGTTTCATTTTGGGTGATTTACACAATGAAAGCTGTAGCAATGCTATGCACGAACATTCGAGCGTTTGCTGGCCCTTGAAAAGTTGGAGACACAAATTGAAGTCTTGAGTTGAGACACTTTAATTTATAAAGCATTGTCTTCCCTGTATATCCTTGGTATTCAGAGGTAATGATACTTTCTAAATAGCATAGGTTTCATGTGAAAGTTCTTATAACTACGACATTATTTTAAATCGGTTCTTTCTTGTCTTTATCGTGTGGTTAGTGCCTAACCTGGTGTTAAGAGTTTTTTTTTAACAATAATAATATTTTATTAATGCTTCAGTTTACTTAATTGAGTTTAGTGTTTGGAGCCTCCTTTTAAGCAAATAATGCCTGTGTTAGGAGACTCCGCTCTTCCATAACATAGCAATAATTACACTTACTAATGCTGGAATTGATTACAATTTAAATACTTAAAAATAAAAAATTATATAAGGACGGTGTTGTGCTTCACCGTTTTGATAGCAGCGGTGATGAAATAAATTACACTAAGTAATGTGCCTGCCTGGGTTCGAACCCACGACCTACTGTTCGTAAGTCGGGGCCGCCACCACTGGGCCACCGATGCTCTCTAACATGAATACCAGCAAAAAAGTTTTAAATTATTTTACTAGATCATCACTGCCATTAAAATCAGTAAAAATTTAAGTATCTGTCCAACCCTCTAGAATTTCAAGCGTCATAGTTGAAACCGACCGACATAACTCCTAACAGAGTTCAGTCGCCGTGAAAGAACAAAGGTGAAGCTCTAAAAGTACGTATTCCACCATTTTATAAACTTGGCTGAACTTAGTAAAACATTCTTGAGCTTTTGGTATTTCAAAAGTAGGTATTCCTCTACGTCAGTTATAGACAATGTGTGGGTTGTACTGAGCGGGTATCGATTGTTCAAAGGATTAACTTGTAACGGTTAGTCTGAAATCTATTACGTTAAATTGCTTTGTTGTTTATAACTACTTTCTGCTTGTACTGGCTTGATTGCTTGTTGGACAGTTGCTACGCTTTAGTGCTTGTGGCTATGCTTTTCAATCGATTAGATAATGGTTTGTATAATTATAGGACATTATTTATAGGAACATATTTATGGAACAGTAGTTTATTATTTCTGATCGTTGCTCACTTACGTTTCTATTTAAAACACAATGTTAAATCAGAATTATTTTCTATTTGTGTATTTGTTGTGTTTGTGAATGCAACCACGATACAAGAGATTAGCTTGTATCGAATTGCCTGAAGCCGTGTCCTGGTTTAATGTTGGTTGAGCGGAAATAAATTCGTGTAAAATTATAGACGTCTATCACAATAAAATAAAATTACATACGGCCAAACTAAGTTAGTTATCATCCGCCTAGCCTTTTCTCAACTATTTTAAGGTTGCTAATCAGGCCACTAATATTCATTTTACATTGAGCAACTGTCTATCTGATCCTCACAACCCTCTCACTCGGTAGTACAATACATCTCGGTAAGACTTTTTGGCTACTGTTACCTGCAACGACTGTCACAGATCCACAAAATGATAAAGATGCTATGCTAAATCAAGTACCTCCACGTAATTAGATTCTCTCAAGAGACCGGGATGCGTGAAAATATGCCAACTGACATATTTTATTTTATCATTCCTGTCGACATGAGGAAAATGTACGTCAGCTGCTGGGGGTTGGCAGATTTGCATAGCAATCAGACATTCCTGATATTTGAATTGATACGTGAAAGAATATGTTGGAAATTCATGAGAACGATTGTGGCAATGGACAATACGTGAAAGAATATGTCGGAAATTCATGACAACGATTGTGGCAATACACCAAAGTTGATTGAGTTGAACTTAGGGATTTATTAAGCAACATTACAGCAGGTAGGATTACCTACGTTATGTAGTGAAGTGATCCTGGCTAAATAAAATAACCACGCGGGTTGATCTTCAAGGTTAAGCAACACTTGCCCAGAACAGTCTGTGGATGGGTGAACATCCACCACATACCAAGTTTACTCCATGCCTCGATAAGCACGTTAAGGCGTTGCGCGTTGGTCCCGGCTGTCATTTCAAGATTTTTAATAGACGTATAAATTTTTAAACTGACATGGTCACTGACACTACTATTAATATCATAAACGGGATATTTACCATGTTAATAGACGTTACAGGTAATCAGTAGCCTCGAAAATCTGACAGCCAGTTTAACGAAAGGGTCCTATGATCCTATCATATCTAGTACCAATTGGATTGTGGAGGACAGATATGCAGTCGCTCGATGTAAAATACTGGTATTCAGCTGCATTCGGGTTGACTGGAAGTCAAACTCACAATGTTATGCACCACAAACTTCGACTGATACAACATTGACGAGAAATAACCTAGTGGTAATAGCCGCCAGAACCAACCAGTATGGGTAAACCAGTTGGTAATATTATTTCAACACCATTACTCTCAAAACGTGGAACAAAAACATTTTGAGGCTTGTAATGATGTCTCAGAGCCGAAAAGTTCGAAGACATGGTACCAATTTGATCTAGGCCTGCCTATGTAAAAGCCCACTCCCTCTCATGGAGAGAAGAGTGTAGGTATTACTGTAATCCCCGAAAACTTAGGCAGAGGTGTACCTAATAGTAGGTACACCCACATTCCACCAGTTATGTTTACGTCTCATGTAATAAGGCCTTTTCCCGTCAACCTGCGCAAATTCAAACTCCTTGGCAATAACTGAGAAATTCCAGACCCATCATCTGATTTCTGGGAATTAATTAGTACATTACAATTACATAACAAAGCCGAATGTAGGTCCTTCTAAAAACAGGAGAACGATATAGTGCATGTTTAGTAACTTTAGTAAAACAAAAGAGAAATAACTAAATGGAACACACTCATGCAACAAAAAGTGCATACAGGTTCTTCTTAGCGTGTCGATGACAATTTAAATTGAGTCGGCCCAAAATTTGGCGACGAGTTTGGCACTTTCAGTAGCCTCCATCAGCTCCTGTGGAGTGCAAGTAACGGGTCAGGCTGGACACGATATCAGGTGCCCCATAGTTTGTAGGGCAAGACCACATTTACACTCCAGGGCAGAGTCATCTATGAATCTCCACCTGAACAGGTTTTCCTTGCTTCGGCCTACCTGTGTCCGGAGTCTATTTAGAGACTTCCAGGTTAGCCATGGCAACTCGTGTCCAGGCGGAAGATTTTCGGCAAGTGGCACATATGGGTTGGGTAAGGAAACACGATCTCGCCACAGCTTAAGTCTTTCCTTAGAGAGTTCGCCAGTGAGCGGGGGTACACACTTCAGGAAACTGTTGCGGCTTTTCAGCCTTTGCGGTACTAAGATGTTACTGTGTAGAGGGTGTCTAGCGTCGGAGACCATTTTGGCTCTTTCACTAGAACTCGCCACCGCTCTGCGAACTACTGGTGGCGCTATGCCTGCCAATGGATACAGCATCTGTACCGGGGTCGGCTTGAGGCAGCCAGTGATTAATCGGCACGTTTCATTCAGTGCTGTATCCACTAACTTTGCATGGGCTGAACGACCCCACACGGGGCACGCGAATTCACCCGCAGAGAAAGATAGCGCCAACCCAGTAGTCCGCATGACGTCAGGCGAAGCACCCCACTTTGACGAGACTAGTCGTCGTAAAAGACTATTGCGAGAGTGTACCTTCTGCTTGATGTTATTGCAGTTCTTGCCGAACGTTAGAGACCTGTCCAGAGTAACACCCAGATATTTTGGGAAGTTGCTGTGCTCGATGGATACCCCACCCCAAACGATGTTAAGTTTGCGGCTCGCCTCTCTGTTGCGAAGATGGAATATGCACGATTGCGTTTTGCTCGGATTGGGCTTGAGTGAGTTAGCGTGGTAGTAAGTGACTAAGTCACCAAGAGCGTTTGACAAGGACACCTCAACCTCTTCAAAGGTGGTGGCTTGAGAGGTAAGGGCAAGGTCGTCTGCATAGAGGAAGCGGGAGGTATGCGGGCTGGATGGTTGGTCGTTGGTATAGATGTTGAATAAAAGAGGTGCCAAGACACTACCTTGAGGTAGGCCATTTTTCTGTGCTCTCCAACGACTTTTTTCCGAGAGAAGGTGGACCTGAAATCGGCGGTTGTGGAGAAGTTCTCGGAGTATGCGGATGAAACTTTGATCGTTGATCAAAGTTTCCACCTTCCACAACAGCCTCTTGAGGTTAACTGTATCGTAAGCAGCTGATAGGTCTACGAATACAGCACCAGTGACCATTCCACTATCGAAGCCATCTTCAATGTGTTGTACCATTTTAAGAGTCTGGTTACTGCACGACTTGACGGGTCTGAAACCAGCTTGCTCGGGAATCAGTTTTGGATCATTGACACCCGTAAGACGGTTCAGCAGCAGTCTCTCGAATAGTTTATATGTGTGACATAGTAGAGAGATAGGGCGAAAGTTTTTAGGATCGTCTGCTGCTTTACCTGGCTTAGGGATACAGGTGAAATTAAATTAAAAGTGCTTTATAAAGTACTCATTGTTGCCTGCGACTTTGTTTGCTTGGTACTTTGACCCCGTACTTTACCCCTAGGAACCTACCAAACAAGCTTTGTAATTTTGTACTGAATGAGTCTTTTAGCGTCTAAACCCAGGTACTTATAATTGTCTTGGTACCTGGGGACCTGTAATTATAGGTCTCTCCAAGGTTACAATGAATTTTGTCAGGTAATTGCGAGTTTCTTTTTTCTTTTTGTACTAGCCGTAAACGGCCATCTGTAGAAAATAGTTGATGTGATTTAACTTGGTTACTAAAGACAAAAACCTCTTTTGCAAATGCCCGCTGTAATCTGTACATCTTCATATCAGGGTAATATTTTATTACGGCAAAAGATTTAATCAATCCGAATGATAAAGAAGGAGGCGATATTATACACAGCTTAATTTTATCACGTTGAAATAAACCCGTAATTGTCGTAGACTGTCTTCATAAAGTTTTAAACTTGAAACCAACAACCGTTACAGCAAGCAATCAGAGAAATATTTACCAAGATGTTTGCCATGATTTCAAAACCAGTGACTGATTTAGATATCAATTATGTTTTTCAGGTATATAACTTCTCTGTGTCTCTATCTTCTCTTTTTTTTATTATAAATGGGCTTGCTCTTGACTTCAATCTTGCCCTAAGGGCAGAGATGATTTCGACGATGGAACGAGCTTACCCAGTAGAAGCCTGTTTACTCGCGACTTAAACAGATTAGGGTTATATGAACTCGGAAAAACGGACGCAGGCAGGGAATTCCGGGTGCGCCAAAGTTCACCTAAAATTTCAACTCCGATAATTGGAAATCCGAAAATGTTCTTCCTAACATTTTTCATCCTAACAATCGCAATTCCTAACTACTCTGTCTCTAATGTTTCAATTCCGAAGCATTCAACTTCATAATGTCAGTAGCAATAAACATCTATTACACTATTATTTGTTTTCCTATATTTTCTCAACATAACCATCTTTTACACTATTATTCAAAGTCATATCTTTTTTGTTTATATTACTTTTTATTCATAATAATCAGTATTATAAAAGGTCCCATTAAAATAGGTGGACAAAATTTTAGAAATCATTCAGACCGCTAAAATAAGGACAATAGTAAAAAAAATATAAGAAAAAGACATTAAAACACCTACTTTTATAGGATGAGTTTGTTCTAGGGTGCCGGATTTATTTTTTAAGTCAAAATAAAATCACTTTATATAGTGTTTTTATTTTGTTTAGATGTCTTTAGTTAGGCTTACTAGACGCTGTGTTAAAATTTGTCCACCTATTTTAATGGGACCTTATATACTATGCAAAGAAATCCATAGGTTAGGTTAGGTTAGAACTGTGACCAACTACGCGCGAGCCGAGCGAGCGAAGCGAGCGGTGCCGCGGCAGCGGCCGGCGAGTGCTACCTCGAAATTGGTCGCGAAATTTTTCTAAGTATTTTTTCATAGTGCCCCCAAGACGACACTCTGACCTGAATTTCATTCATTTATTTCATTTCAAGACAAAAAATCAGTGAAACGACCTTTAATCATTCTAAACAGTTGTATGAGTGAAAATATTATGGTAATTATGTTTAGGAATAAAAAGCGTTAGGATAAAAAACAGTAGGAGTTTAAATATATTTACACTAATGATATTATGAATTACAATTTTCGGAAACATGAGTGTTAAGAACATCGTCGGTAGCACTACAAATAGTATGAATGAAAACTTTAGGATGAAAAATTTTAGGAAGAGTGATCATTCGGATTACAAATCGTTAGGAAGAACAATTTCGGGTAAAGAACTTTAGGTGAGCCAATATGGACCCGGGAATTCCACTCCTTGGCTGTGCGCATACTAAAGGACCCGGCAAAGTGCTTCGTTTGAATGTGTGTGTTCTCTCTTTACTTATCTTCCTCTCCTCTAACAATACCCACACATTCTTGTTTTACTTGTATAATACAGACTTCTCTTATTTATCAGTCCAGCCTTTAGACTTGTCTGCTTGATTCTTTGTATATTATTGTTCTTACTTCATGGCACAAACTAACAGCTTATACCATGGTGAAAAATATAAGTGAGTATGACTGCTCGAAGACGATCGTCATCATTATTACCAGTCTTGTTTGAGGTACTAAAGTACAGGCCTTCTGCCACGCCATGCATCCCTGGTTAGTTCGATTCGCAACCAAGTCTTTTATTACTTACAGAACGGCCTTAGTTACAATTTGTAAGTCATCGAGGCTGATTTTAATGCATTATGATTAATACTTCTGACATCATCATTATAATTTAATTTTATCCTATTTGGGAAACTTACAGCTAATACAGAACAATATAACTAAACAATAAACACTTGAAGTGTTGAAGTCCCTGCAGTGGGAACAGGGCTGTTGATGTTGATGATGAAACATTTGAAGGCCAATTACATGTTTCCACTGATAAACAATTCCTAATTTTTCTAAATTCCTAAAAAATTCCTCTATATCTATTTGCGTCGGCGCTGCATGTATTCTTCTTTCAACTTCTCTTTTACTCGCCTTCTCATCAGACACTTCCTTTCTTCACATATATGTACTTCTAAAATATCCTTGAAGATGTGATAACAAACTAGAATCAGGAAAAAGTAACCCAATCTAACATTTTATAGAGAGCCGTTCTGAAAATTTGTTTAAAAGCTAAGTAGCAACTAGTTCCGTGTCTAATACCTACTTATATGTAAAAACTGGTACTTCGATGTTGAGTTTTAATATTATAAAATGTTTACTTTTTTATTTTATATCTAGCATTTGTCACCGCGATAATTATAACTGCTCAGTTAGCTGCTACAACCGCTACAAATAATATAGTTATGAAGCGTATAAAATTATATAATGACCCTAAATCAATTGATTGCATTTAAAACTTGCAACCAATATCCTCAAGAGCTCATCTTGGTAATGTGATTTGTATTGAATTAACGTACTTAACGTTATAAACCAAATACAAATCAAAACACGCGCCATTTTTTTCGCCGTTTCCTTCTTCAGTAATTTGCAGTTTCTTCAAAAACCTCTATATAAAACACATTTATTTGACAAACAAAGTTTAGTAAATAAACGTTACAAGTACAACAAAGAACAAAAGTACGGAACAAAGTAAAAACAAAAACGGAAAGGGATGCTGGAAGATGAAAAGTGTTCCAAAACGTATTATTATTTACCTTACATTTGTATTTGTGAAGGCAGAAATACAAACTCCATTCCAGCACTCTGAGTACAATTGTCTGATATTAATTACGTTACACCAACACTAGCGTCACATGGGTTACAATAATACGCCAAAATTGGCGTTCTCGCGCTTATTTAATACACAACATCGGATCCCGCGGCGGCCACCTTACATCCCGCTCAATCTACCGCAACACGACTAAACTGTCCCAATTTGTAAGCTATCATTTCAACAAATTAATGTTCAAAAATTACATAGTGCTCCCTTAATAACCGTCTCTTTTGAGGACAAAGGGCGTCCCTTCAGCATACTGTCTCCGCTTTTTACGAGTAAATGTCACAAAGAGTCGCTTTTATTCACATCTAACAAAAAAATAACAAAACGCCACGAATCGTCGCCGGTCCTATTGTCCGATGATGTGGGTAGGGGGGCAGATGCGAGCGCGTGTGCTACGGCGTAGGCGCGTCGTAGTGCCGCTACGGCCGGCTCGCCACTGGCGGGGGCTACGCGAGCCCGGACCGCTCACCCACACATGCACAGCGAGCTCGCGAACCTATCGGCACAGGGCGGCTCACGCACACCTCTGCGCCTCTTACAAGAGGGCCGTGAGAGGAAGCGGGAAAGTAACATTTTTAGGTTTGTAAATGATGTACACACTAATGGTGATTTACTCACACACGGGAAACCCAACGCACAACTTCTCTCATGCCCATACACATAGAAGCGATTTAAACTTGTAATCCCTAACGATAATTTGTATTCAACGGATTTGGTTTATACTAAAACCGAAACGAGTAAATTTGATTTTAATAAATCTGTCGGTCGATCGAATAATAATTATAAGTTTCGTTTACTGTTCAGGTCGTTGCCCAATTGTCGTATGAATGAAGTAGCCAGAAATGTAATCTAAAATTTGAATTTATTGAATGGAAAATTCCTAGTAAAATTCATTACGAATACTACAGCTCAATCACGTATCAGTTCTCGACATCAAATCGATATGTCTGATTCGATATGCAAAAAGACTGACAGGTAATCGGAAGCAATTCATCCTGCAGTTCAACCCTTTAATTTGACTGACAGCTCTTGTACTTATAACGAACTGCGGTTTTACAAGGGATTTATGTATATTCTCAACTGTGACATACCTATCAAGTTATTAATATCTTTGAAAGAAGTTTTTTAATTCGTTAATTCTACTCAAATGTAAAAAAAAAGTAATACGTTTGGTTTTACTGCAGAGCAAATACCACGACACGCGGGCTCGTATCTAAGTTGTACTGATAACGTTTCACTTGCACACACGGATGTAGGTCAATGCACCCAAACAATCGAAGAAAACTATTATTGGCAACGTTCAAAAAGAAAGTACACATAAAAAATCGATATGAACGAAAAAAATCGTGATCCACTCCATTTTCACATTATATAAGACAGAAAAAAAACAGTTAATTTGGCACAGTTTATCAAAATTAAAAACTAACTTGAAATTGAATAACACATGTGCCTCACAACTGCGCCAAATAGGTTCATTGCACGCTTACTACAAAAGTAGTCAGTGCTTCGAAAGTCTGACCAGCCTTACCAAGGGGTATCGTATCACCCAGTACTAACTGGGGTTTGAAGGTTATGTAGACAATCGCTTCATGAAAAATTCTGGTATTCAACTGCATCCGGTTAGACTGGAAGCTAAGCCCAACATAGTTGGGAAATGGTTAGGCAGATGATCATCATCAGCCTATAATGTTCCCACTGCAGAGACTCAGGCCTCTTCACTAGGAGAGGGATGGGCTATAATCCACCACGCGGGCCCAGTGCGGATCGGCAGATAGATGGCGGCAGGCAGATGATGTACGTGTGCAATCTTAATGACCTGGAAATCGGTTTTCCCGAGTTCACTAAACCCCAATCTATTTAAGTTGCGTGTAAATAGGTTTTTCAGGGTTAGCTCATTCCAGCGTCGACCTCATCTCTGCTCTCAGGTGAAGATTGCATACATGGGTCTATTAAAAGAACTAATCATCAGTTTATTAGTAACTCGAAAAACAAATGCAAGGCAGCATGGCAACTAATAAAAAAAGAGTCCACCGGTACGTGGAGTAAACAATTCATCGACAACGTAAGAAACAACGGTAATGTAGTTAATAGCCCGGACAAAATTGCTGAAACATTCAATGACTATTGGATTAATCTAACCAACGATACCCATAAAAATACTCGTATCAGCCTTAAGCAATCTGTTAGTGACAGTATTTTCTTAAAACCGTATGGATATGATGAGACACATAGAATTATATTATCTCTAAACAACACAAACTCAGTTGGTTATGATGAACTAGCGACAAAAATCTTAAAAAGTTGTTTAGTTGAATTAACTCCAGTTATAACATTCTTAATAAACTTATCTTTTGAATCTGGATGTTTTCCTAGCCTACTTAAACAATCGATTGTGAAACCCTTACACAAAAAAGGTAACAAGGATGATCTTGATAATTACAGACCAATTACTCTCATACCCATCATATCAAAAATCTTTGAAACTGCCATGCATAACCGCCTTACTCAATTCATCAATAAGCATGCTATCTTAAGGGAAGAACAATACGGGTTTCAAAAGGGAAAATCCACAACACTAGCATGTTTTAACCTAATTGACACAATAGTTACTAATTTAGATAAGCGAATTAGCACAACAGGCATATTTTTTGACATGTCTAAGGCGTTCGATTTCGTATCACACAAATTGCTAATGGACAAGTTAGAAAAGTATGGGATTCGGGGTCCAGCACTCCAATGGATAGATAGCTATTTAAGTAACAGAATGCAGTGTGTAGAAATTGAAAAAGTTGAGAGTCAACGAACACTAAAGTCATACAGATCAAGCTATAAACATAATGGGTCTGGTGTGCCCCAAGGGGGTGTGCTGAGCTCCCTATTATTTATACTTTATATAAATGACCTTCCTGATGTTACTAATCACCCCTGTTTTTTGTTCGCTGATGACATATCGTTAATAATGACATCTAATAATACTGACATTGATAAATATACTACTGACATAAATAATACAATTGAATCAATAATTACATGGCTTGACGATAATAATCTATGCGTAAACCTGACAAAAACCAATTTTATTCAATTTAGTACATATGGAAAAGAAAATAAGACATTAGACATTAATTATAGAGGACTTAAACTAAATGAAGTAAACGAAACAACATTCCTCGGTATCACGATTGACAAAAACTGCAACTGGAAGGCCCACGTCGATAAAGTATGCAATAAAATAAATAAATTTGTGTACGTTTTATACGAACTCGCAAAAACATCGGCGTTAAAAACCGTATTATCTGCATACTATGGGTACGTTGATTCTGTGTTGAGATATGGTCTCATCACCTGGGGTTACTCAACAGAATGTCAGCGAGTGTTCATCGCGCAGAAAAAATGCATCCGCGCCATAGCCGGAATACGCCCATGGGAATCTTGCAAACCCTTTTTCAAAAAGTTCAAGATACTAACCCTTCCATGTCTTTACATTCTTGAATGCGCTAAATTTGTTAAGATGCATCCAGAATTATTTAAAAAACACCATGAAATATTTTCAAAAAGCACTAGGCACAGAAATAGAATAGTTTTGCCCATAATTCCAAGGACAGCGCTATACAGTAAAAACAGTTATGCAATGTGTTCGTATTTTTAATGCTATACCTGACAGTTTTAAATTCTTGCCCAAGTTTAAATTTGCAAAGTGTCTTAAAGTATGGTTAAGGGAAAAGAATTTCTACTCAGTGACTGACTTATTCAATAAGAAGTTGGGAAATAAATAATTACCATTGTCATTTACTCTCTGACATTAATAATATTTTTGAAATTTATCTATTGATGACATTACGTACTACTCAATTGGAATTATAATGAATTAGGACTTCAAAAATAATTATAAACCCAGATGTTTGCATGTCACATTATTATGACAAAGTGTTATGGATCTAGATTATGATTTATGTTAAGACCGAAATTGTACCAATGCTTTATTGCGAATAAATTGATTTGATTTGATTTGATTTGATTTGATTGAGGTCAAGACTTAGAGTAGGCACATTTAATTTAAATAAAAAACGAAACAGTCCACGATGCAAAAACATAAGACATTTTTCGTCTATTGATTTTGTATAATTAAACAGTACAAAACGAGACGAGAACTTTCTTAATAATGTTTTGGCAATCCAGTTGAAGGTTTCAACGGGTGATTGAAGAGAAAATTTGTTTAAGATTCACTTCAACGAAACAGCTACTCAGTCACCCCTCGGAGTTTTACAGTAGATACTGTATTGTCAAAGTTTTCCGAACGAAAATTTACGTAGGTATTAAAGTTGAGTGAAAAGTTTTCAATGAAGATGTCGCAATTAATTTTCGATAAAATTAAACTCGTTAACGTCTGAAAATTACAGTCTTTGAACGGATACTAATTGAAATGTAGGAAAGTTTTTTCATTAAAACCTGCTGTGTATCTGTGACGCGCCGGTTTTTGGTAAAGTGTGTCGTTAAGGCTTTATTAAAGGTTCTGCAATATTTCCTCTTAACGCTGTAAAGTTCCATTGTTCGTGGGACTATTCAGTGACCGCTGCATTGCCAAGTTTTTGGTAATCATGGAATATTGTAATGGCAAAAGGAAATTATAGAGAATTTTTTTTAGTTCACGCTTTTTTATTATTCAGGTTATAGGTTAAAATTTTTTTTCGGGCTATAGCATTATAAAGATTTCCTTATACACCATTATCATTCTCTTACCCTAATCCAATTAATTTGGGATCGGCGCAGCACTATATTCTTTTTCCATGCTTCACTATTACTCGTTATCTAATCGGATACCTTATTTCTTGCCTTAGATCGTAAAGAACTGTATAAACAGTCCTTTCATCGTTATACACATTTTTATGAAAATGTAATTCTCACACAATTGTTTGTTCACATTTATAGTATTACCATTAACTACACTCTTAACTCACTTTTATGAAAACTTTCCACAAAATCAAAACTATTCTTGAATGCTCTGTAAAACAAAACAAAACATAGCATTATGGATTGATTTTTCCGCTCTAGCCGTCACCGTCACTAGCAAAAAGGTTCACTGCAATGCGTACGGCCTACGGAAAACAATTTGTTGCTACTTATATACCGTTACCTAAAGTAACTGAAACGTTACCAACATAACAGATGGTATTTTTGGAACCCGACCCTTTCGTGGAATATGCAATGCGATTTAATATTGTGCTGTTCCTTGAATCCAATCAAGGCGTTCTGTGAACAATGTTATCGTTGCTATATACAATTGTGTTTAGCTTATAGTATATTCCGTGTTTAGTACTAAATCCATTAATAGGCAGGAGTTGATAATCAGTCAGGCAGATACGGACAGGCTGCAGACACTGTCAGAAAATTTGTTAATATTTGTATGAACCCAGAGGTGATTTAATAATTAAAATAATAATTATAAACAACGTAATTATGATTTTATAGTTGTCGCAAATCGCGAGCATGCGCAACTTTTAGACATTTACATAAGGTTTCATTGCAATAAATGACGCGCTGTGTATACAATGCAAAATGCAACCATTACAACTTTACAAGTTTGAATAAAATGAAGGAGCGCATAATTTCTATTTAGGTACCACCAAACAAGCTAAGCAAAACCAGTTTATGCGGATCCCTTATTGTATGGGAAATCTATAGGTACAGGGTCATGTTACCTATACTGAAAACTTATAGCTTGATGTGTCGCCGTGTCTTAGTCAAGTACTCAAGTCACAATGGTCTTTATTCTCGTTCTAATAAGATTGCTACTGTCAGCTAAATAATTATAAAACTGGATGGAATTTGTTTCAAAGCGTGGGTGTCAAATACTCGTCTTTGATCAAAAGGATTCTACGACACCCACATGACTTATCGAAGAAATCAACTTTGGAATCTATTGTCAAAACACGTGAAGCCGGTATTCCCCGAAGTGGCAAACAAAAGTTGGATACTTGTAAAGTTCACCTACACTTGTTAAAATTTGAACTTAAGAATAGGTACTACACTAAAAATAGCTTGTGTATGTCATCTTGAAAAAGTTGTTCATAGTTAGCTTTTATTGATATTGACCCTGCGTCGCAGGTCATCAAGCACGACTTTTGATATCTCTCTGTGGGTCTTTAATTCAGTCTCCGGCATATGTAATACTTGATTTCAATCAGTGGCTTCACCATTTGTATCTGATCTACTTTCAACATTATTAGTGGAATGTGGGCATTCTCTATTCACCCATCTAGAAACGCAGCGTTAAGTTTCAAGTAAATCATCAAACATTGTGTCGAAAATTCCTCCTCAAATAAAACCTCAAAGTTTTGTTTCAATTAAACCACTAGGTACATTTCAATGTCAAAACAAAGCTAAGGTCACATTGCACATTTCAAAACGTAGATCTCTTTGCAAAGAGCAAGTAACTCTATGGACAGATGGACACTCTTTTAAATCAAAATAAAACTAAGTATCCATTGAAATATAGTCAATTTTATCTAAAACACCAATAGTTTCGGCAGACACTTCGGCAGTCAATTCTCTCAAAAGGCTGCAATAAAAGTGCATGGCCGCGTGCTCGTATGGCTATTCACTATTTTGAAGCAGTATTAGCACCCTATCAGTCTTTCGACATCGCACTTACACGATTTGGATTAAAGAATAAGGAACAAGTGGATATGACTTGAAGATACAGATAGCGAGATGAAGATAAAATATTTTGTTAGTTTAAGCGATCATCATAATAATATATAATCATCATCCCACCCTTTCCTACCCATGACCTACCCCTTACCCAACTAACGTCGGCTTCCAGTCTAACCGGCATAATAAAAACATTTTCTGAAAAATATATGGATGCAGATGTGAGTGGCAATGCCGGGAGGGGACGCCCTAGAAAGACATAATAATAATAATATTCCACAACTATCACACAACGCCATCTAGTCCCAAGCTAAGCAGAGCTTGTGTTATGGGTACTAGACAACTGATAAACATACTTATATATTTCTAAATACATACATATTATAGATAAATTACACCCAGACACAGAACAAATGATCGTGCTCATCACACAAACATTTGTCCTGGGTGGGAATCGAACCCACGACCTCCGGCATAGCAGTTAGGGTCACTAACCACTAGACCAACAGGCCAGTCAAACACAAAACATACACTGACCTTATTGGTGATGTTCTTCAGAAAGGACAGGTGCGTAGTACTCGCAATCGGCGTGTGTGTATGACCAGATGTATGAATGTGGTCGAGGCCAAAGGAGTATGTAAGGAATGTAGCAGGTGGTGTATTGTGGTTTCTGCCAACCCCCATGGTAAAATGGCGTGAGTTTATGTATGTATGTATGTGTGTAACAAGACATGACATGATTTTTTTTATATAATAATGAATAGATCAAGACATCAATTATGATAGTCTTAGGCAGATCAAGGGCAATTAATTAATAAAAGGATCAGGATTACTTTTAACACGATACCTACATACCCGTGTAAGTACTTAATATGAACAATTAAGTCTCAGATTGCACTGTGACTATTAATCTAAGTGGGAAGCACGTGATCAAGGTAATCTGCTCACAGAATAGTCCGTTATTATAATTGGGCCTACCCACGTTCGATACTGAATTATTAGAAGCTTATGTTGTAGAATAGTATTAGCTTATTCCTGCGGCTTCGATTGTGTGGAGTTCGATAATTGTCTCAGGATCATACTAATGACACAACTACAAGAGCGTGTCGAATTCGTTTTGCAACCTAGTTTATAAATTCTGCTGACGCGAATATTTTCTGCAATAATTATGTGTTTAGTTTCTAAGTTATTAAAGTTTAAGTTTATTAAAATGTTTTGTCGTTATGTAATGCTAAATGTATTGAACAAAAAACTTCTGTCCTAAATATGTATACTGTTTAAGCTCCTCCAGCCTGTGATACAAGATTTCATTATCTTAGTACAGGCATTTTACATTATTTTACCTATATTTTTAGTTTTAAGATTCATGTTGTATTTTAGCTTTTTAGGTTTTTGAATAAAGATTTATTATTATTTATAGTTATAGTAATGGTATAAAAAGGTCTAGGTTCCAGGTTATAAACTATCTGTGTGCTAAATTCCATCCAAACCCATTATGTAGTTTTTGCATGGAAGAGTAACAAACAAACCATGCTCTCCGAAGCACGGAATCATCATTTTAACAGATACTCAGGTGATTAAAGCCTGCAATGTCCTAGCCCAACTGAAAACAACTTTAACGGAGGCAGTTATGATGATGTTGTATGAAACTTTCACACCCTATTCTTCTGTGAAATGAAACATAATTTAGAACTTTAATAGCATTGTATAAACGGTAACTAAAAGAGGAAGTGACCCGAGAGGGGATGTGAAAACTGTTACGACAGGAAGCGAGGAGCGTAACTGACGTCTGCTGGTTGAATGATTAGCGAGTAATCCAGTACTAAATTGTACATGGAAAATTGGTTTGATATACTATGGTATTTGCTACTTTTGCATGATTTCTAAAATCTAGATCTCTTTTACTCTAAAGACCTCTGATCTTGTGTGTTTTCATTTGCCGAAACAAAGACAACAGTAAAATGGAACTACATTCTCAGTCACTATGGATAATAACTGTAAAGGTATTGCATATTTTACCTATTAAAAAGCGTAAATGTAAATTTCTATTGAAATAAACGGGCAAAAAAGTTGATTGGCACTCTTTTTAATCAGAATATTGTTACAAAAACCTTAGTTACATCATTCTTGTTAAGATTGTATGAGTACATATAAATGGGATAACGACGTAACAAGACGTGCACACGTGCTTATTTGCTTATTCGGAACCAGCTAAGGTTCCTAACATCTAAAAATAATCGCTACCTAGAAAGCAGAAACCATAAATCGCATTCAAGACTTCTTGTAACCACAAGTACTTAGCTATTATACTTGAGAATTTAATATTACGAACATTTAGTAGAGGAACGCTACAATATAGAGATAAACAGTATAATAGCCAGCATTATGAGGATTACATAACCAATGAGATGAATAAATGTTGGAATTTGTGAATAGTCATATTGTGTACTTGGAGTCCAAATAGAAAGATAAGCAAGTAATTAGGCACATATCCCGCCCATCATTGAACGCTTTGCTATCATCGAACCGCGTGACCCGAGTAAGTAACTTACCCATTGATAATTGTTTGATCTGAAAGTGTTCAATGATCTTGCGTGTATTTTTTGTATTAGGTTTCTTTTTTTTTGGGAGGGATGGGAATTCATAAAATGACTCCTCCCGCTCTGGGCAGAGTGGTAGGGAGTGTCAGACTTCTACTGACTAAAAACCACCCATGTTCCTTCTTAGCCCTTGTGCCGAGGACGCGGTATCTCTTTCGAACAACCCGCAGCCCAACAACCCACTGCCCTGTATTAGGTACCTTTCTTTGACTTTGAAATGTATACCCACTATGTTTTAATAGATATGTTAGGGTTCGAAAAGTAAATCAGTTTTGCATAAAAAAATCGCCTACCAAAACAGAAAATGAGAATTCATCAAAATATAAGCACATGCATTCATCCTTTATACCTCCAACATACCTAACAAAAAAAAAAGGAACGAAATAGATAAACGTTACCCAAAATCGCGCAACGTATTTCGCAACCCTTCATTCATTTCACGACAGCCTCGCGTGTGAAGTACACACAAAATTACGCTCTGTTTTCCCCAACAAAAAACAAGCAATTCTTTGTCGTGTAAACGCGCCCTAAGGCTAAACTACTACATGAAAAGGCTCGCTGTAGAAAAGGCAAGACCGCGATAGCCAGACCTTTGGAGTGCCGGCTTAAGATATTGCAGCTATCGAAAAGCCCTTTGAGACTTCCTACTAGCGGAAATTTAATTTAATCGCATTTTCTTCTTTACTAAACGACCGCGACCTCTTTATACCATGGCATACGGGTTTTCGTCTTTTAGAATATTATACGTTCAAAATTAGAAGGATTATCGGACCGTGGTTAGCTTTTGTTAACATGATTTTAAAGAGCGATTTCAGTTCATGGAATACGGAATGTGTAGTACTGAAAATGGTGGCTTTTTAAAGAAAATTGCTATTCATATTACGTGGTTTAGTTACCTGATAACATAGTCCTTTTTTATTTGCTGGAACATACTGACCCGTATGCTTTGTGGTACTGTGAATAGTTTACTGGGAAATATGTGATTTCCCAGTTAAAAGAGCCCTACAATAAGATACAGTGTGTTTTACAGTAAAAAATAATGATTTTAGAATTATTGCACACATACACCACGCCTGTAATGTCTAAGGGGCATGCAGAGAAGTAGAGCAACCTTTAGATCCTAAGCCAGTTAAGCGTAGTCTCAAAGAGAAGAGGTAACCTATTGCCATCAACTGGAAACAAATTGGGACTTATAGCTGCTACCGAGAAATCCCTGATAGAATTACGCAGACAGCGAAACAAAAAGATTTTCAAATCAAACAAAGCCACAGCAAACGCTTCAAGGATTTCAATAATCAATACTTAAAGTTCTGAACCTCAAAATAGTTCTGCAAAACGTCAATCTCGACACTTCAGACCCGGCGCGACGAAAGGCTGTAAGCAATTATCGTTAAATGGAACTCTTTGGAAAATACTCCCTCTATTAAGTATTGTACCTATTGTGTCCTTTCATAGGTCAATTGCTTCGACGAAGTGGATTAAGGCTGAATTGAACTTATCTCTGTACCGTTAGAGTATGTTATTATACGTGTACTTCTTATATTAATTTGTCTTGAGTACGTAAGCTGGAGGACTTAGCTAATACGAGTATAAAAGAGAAGTTGCTTTAAAGTCTTGTTTTTTATGTTTATAAGAACTCTTTACTTTCGCATAGATACCTTATTTACTGTACAGAATAACAAAGTAATAATAATAAAAATGTGTATATGTTTCAAACACTGAAAATAATTAAAGGGCATCAAAAAATCCGTCTCCATCGGTCAACAGGAAAAGTGCCCAGAAGACTGGCAGCAATACCACGTTGTATTACAATGGTCAAGAAATAGGCCTGGGCTCTTGTCACGAGAAGAGTTGACCAACCGTTTGGCGATATCCCAAAATATTAGGTGGGCAATCACACCCAGTGTTTCAACCTCAAACTGCTCGTTTTCGCCATGCCTCGGAAAGAGTGTTAAGCGAAAGCTCTTAGGGCTCCCACACATAAACACGATACGATGTCACGTCGTACAACGATGCGGCATCGTTTCACGATACGACGTCGCGTCGTGGAAATCTACGATGAGCATCGTAAAAAAAACACGACATCGTAACGTAATGTGCCACGCACGATACAAGGCACGATGCCGTCGATACAGTGGGGTGGTGTTTTAGTTCATTCCGAAAAATGGACCGCTCTAGATGCATTCTGAAAAGAATATAGACGAATCTATTCCAATAAATACCTAGAGATATCGTATCTCCTGCATGTGACTTTCCACTATTATATATGTTTTTGAAATTAGAACCCAAATAAATGTTAATTTGTTCATTATAGGAACCAGACAACTGCGCAGGATTGCATCGTGAGTTTCTAACGTCACGACGTCGTATCGTGAAACGACGCCGCATCTATGTACGACGCGACGTCGTATCGTGTTTATTTGTGGGAGCCCTTAGTCGTCCTTTGTAGATCTTTGACAGGGACATTACAGGTAGTTGGTGCCCCAAAACTGTGACATCTAGTCTCACCAGGGGTATTGTATGACCCAGTAGTAACTGGGTTATAGTAAGTAGTAGCTGTTTGTAAAGCACTGGTATTCAACTGCATTCGATAAAACTGGAAGTTGACCCCAACAAAGTTGGGAAAAGGCTACTCAGATAATACTACAGATAGTAAATAACGCTCTATAAATATATATATAAAATGAACACATAAACATATAGTAAAATAAAAACAACACAAGTTGATGAAAATAAAATTCAACATAAAATTAATAATGTGGAGCCATCGACAACTAATTCCATGACCGCTGCATTGCAATCGAAAATGAGCCTTAAATTGAAAACTCATCTTAAATTGAAAACGAAAATCCTCTCAAAACATATTAGCTCTCTAGACGACAGTAAATCTTCAATAAAGGATCTCATTGAAACCATTTCGACGTGTAACAGATACCTAGTTAAAAGGTAACAAACGGTTTTATTCGCTGTACTAAACAAAGCATTCTCTATACTATTGTTCAATCTGTATATTTCACTGATCTCTTTGTTTAATTTACAACGGTTTTAATCGAATACGGATTCGTGGAAGTGAGAAGAATACATTGGCTGGCCAAGTCACTTGCTTCGAATGTTCACTGTGAAATACACAATTTGTTAAATAGGTCATCGCTATCATCAGTTTATACTGATGTTCCCACGGTTGTGATGCAGGCCTCCTCTCTAGGAGAAGAAATGGGCTATAATCCACCACGCGGGCCCAGTGCGGGTATTGTCAGTCTTCGAATTTTTGGTTCTTGGACATGCCGGTTTCCTCACGATGTTTTCCTTCACTGTTTTTGACCAGTGGTGATAACACAAAGTAATGCAATCTTCAACGCATCGTAAGTCGGGGCCGCCACCACTGGCTAGGCCACCGCTGCTAATAGATAGGTACCTATGTTGGTTTTATCATCTTGAGGAAAGTGTTACGTAAGAGTGTGGGTAGGGGTACAAGAGTAGAGGAAGACCATAGCAACGGTGGATGAACGGTGGATGAAGTGTGTAATGGATGATATGACATGAAATGAGGTGTCTGATGTGATGACGAGAATTAGAGAGGTATGGGGGAAGAAGGCCTGCTGCGCCGACCCCAAATAAATTCTGATAAAGGCTCTTGCCTTTAGGTTTCACAAAACCCGGTTCCGGGTTTTGTGAAACCTGAAGTTTTGTCGTAGATTTTATTTGAAAAGAAGTCCACGTTTTATGATTTTACTTTAATTACTTCGCCTCGTGTGTGGGCTTGAACGAGCATAGGTTTGTCCAATATCAAGGTGAAAATGTGGCTGACAGTTCAAGGTGTCCGGATGGAGCCTATGATCCACAATCTACGTACGTATGATGAGCACAACACGTTGGAAAAGAAAACTTGGGGGACGCTTTTACCCGACAGTGGAGCAACCATGGACTGGAATTTATTATGTTAATATTTTAGGAGGAACTTGAAAGATCAAAACCTTTCAAGAATTGCTATTGAAAATTACTATTTACTGGAAGTTAAATAATAAACTGAGGCCTTGTATTAATTATTTCAACTAACACTTTTGTTAATTGCAAAATAGTTCATTCGTAATTTACACTTTGATTAGCATTACACATTTAATTAACACATTTACTATTCAACAATGGCTATTAGGCTAATTTAAGGCTAATAATTAATACAATATGTTCATTTAATAGTGTAGCTTAATTAGGTCCTGATAATTACCCTATCAATCATAGTAAAAGCACGGGCTATTGGGATTACAAAATTAGTTAACATATAGGTAGATGGGGCCATTCAATTGTATGTTTTCTTTTATTCGTTGTATTTACGGGAAACGAGAATTTTGTCTCAAATGAAGAGTCCACTATATATCGCTTGCATACAGTGTACAGTTCTACCATAAAATATGTTTTTTTTTTTGTAATCAGGTGGCCTACCATGGCCTCATAATGCTGTATTATTCAAATCTTATTCCAGTGAGGAAAAGAGATGGTGCCAGACACCCTGTATAGCTTTATCGCTTTATAAAACATTGTGCTTTAAAACCTCATGGTAACCCCACAGATCTGTTTATCCAGAGATTAAATCATTTACATAGTTACAAAACTCAACTAGTCATAATAATCATCATCATCATGTCAGCCCGGAATCACCCACTGCTGGGTATAGGCCTCCCCTTTTTAACCGACTTCAAAAAAAGGAGGAGGTTATCAATTCGACTGTATTTTTTTTTTATGTTTGTTAGCTCATAATTTGCGACTGGGTGAACTGATTTTCATGATTATTTATTCATTTGAAAGCTGGTGCTTCTCGTGTGGTCCCATTGTCACCATTTCAATATCTGATGATGGGATCTTGTAGAAATCGGGGGAACTCTTCAATAAATAACAGCAGATTAACCGCGATTGTTGCTATAGCATATCTAAGCATTGTTTACGCCATTACACAACATAATATCACGCCTGTACTCACTACAAAGGTTATAAAAACTATTTGGTGAAGATCTGATGAAGAACTTCGGAGATAGGCAACGGAACTCCTGAATAAATGGTAGCAAATGGATTGGGATTGCTGAAAATCTCATTTCTGTCTATTGTTTACACCAGTTCATAACATAACATCACGCCGGTACGTTGTGAAGGGGTAAGCACATGTGAACCACTAAAAAGTAAAAAATAAAAACTTTTTTACAAAAAATAAAACCGACTTCGACAAAAATAAAACACAAAAAAGTAAAAAATAAAAATCAGCTTCTGAAGTCGGTGGCAAAAACATGAAATCAAACAAACAAAAGTCACCGACTTCAGAAGCTGATTTTTATTTTTTACTTTTTTGTGTTTTATTTTTTCTACCACATGTCCCGATTCTATACCTACTTGATACATTTATCTTACCAGTCATTATACTATTATAGATTTGGAATACTTGATAAGCCTGGTCGGAGAGTTGAGGCGTTCGTAAAATCGGGTTTTAGAAGCCGGTTGCACGTAGTTGTCATGTGCCGCCATGCTGCCCCAGAGGCGCAGCACAGATGAGGAAACGTACTGGACTACTTTGGATAAAAAAGTTAATGTTGTAAAAACTACAAAAAATATATAAATTCGCATAATCAGCACGATAATTAAAGAAATTTCACCACGTTGATGAAAATATATTCTTTCATTATCATGTGGTTAGCACCATAGTTAGAGTTTTTATGCCACTCAAAAGCCCCTGACTCGGCTTTACGAGCAGTCGTGAATTATCTGTCTCATGACGTTATCCTTCATTGAAGTAAGTCATAATTATACAATACTCCCAAGAATCCGAAAAATCAGAGGCGCATGTCTCGTACTTGAGAAAACACTTGACTTGTTAATGAAATATCACAATGTAAATTACCTCTTGCTTAGTCGACACAATCACCACTAGCAACCACTTAAAAAATCAATACAAAACTAGCCACATTTATTTTCAAAAATATGCATAATATTTTCCAGTCTCAAACCGTCTAGTAGAAATAGATTAAAGGCTCTTAAATACCGACTCCCGTTCAAAGTTATCGGTTAGCCAACTGCAGTGAAACTTGCTCGGCAGTGTTTCTTGCGAAACATAATAAATCTTTCTTACTGTCATTGATATTTAGCTCGTGCGAGGGATTTGCGCCACAATGGAAGGAGCCTTCAATAAATCATTTAGAAGTATTCTGTTTGCTTACATAAGTACGGTATATTAGGTTCGCGATTGCTGAAGACAGGTTTAATCAGTGGAATATTATGTATTTATGGTATGTTGTTTGGTTTTGTTATAATATTATCGGCTGTAATTAGCGGTTTACGAAAATTAAACCTACGTGTATTTTAGAGATAGTTGCGGTTCGAAAGTAGGTCGCCAATCCAGCGTGCTTAAAAAAACGAATGAAAATATCAGATTAAGTACATCGAATTGATTTCTAACTCTCATAAAATTGAGCTAAATCTATGTCCTAACTAATTCAACTAAATTCACAAGAAAAATATCAGCTATCATTGCCGAATCTAGGTATTTCTATATTTGCCGAATCTAATTGCCAATTACCTTTTGCTAAGTGCCTATAAATTATAACTATTAATCGTTAGAAGAACAAACATATCAGCATTCCTAAAAGTCACCTTGCTAAATTGCTAATTTCAGTAAATCAAATAAAGTTCCAAGTTCCACAGAACACATGAGCTAAGCTTTAGCAATAAGTACCTAATATTATTAACACGTCACAATACAGAGTCCGTACAATATTGAAGTACTGAAATTAACTCAAGCATAATCTTATATTCTAATAACTACATTAATTGAAATACCTTCATTATGGAACTCCTACCGATTTAATTAAGAGCGTTATCTAATTTACTCTGGAATGGATTACAGCATTTGTTCAGTATTTTTTAATCAATGTGCCTACTTGAGTAACTCTGAGAATCGTTTGACTTGTTTTCATTTTGGTTATTTTCAGAATATGACAAGAAATTGTAATAATAGGTAGATAAACCAATTTTTTCAAAAGAAAAACTTGGTCGGTATCTTCAAATGTTTGTCAAGACAACTGGATTCTAAATCGAAAAGAACCCCACAATTATCCCGACATAATTCCATCCCTTGGACTCCTATCGTTTATTTTTCCTTATTATTAATCTCGATCAACCGCCAGATTATTCTAAAAAATTGAGCACACAAATCCGAACGGCACAATAAACGGCCGAAGAAGAAAAAGTGGAATAAGAAAAATCAACGTAAAGAAAAAAAAACCCTGAAACTTTTTTTATAACATCGGGCGTAGTCATTGGTAGAAAATGAAAAGGACACCCCGTTACGATTTCCATTAACAGGGAATAGGAATGCGTCGAAGGCCCGGGGGCTCCAATAAATCAATCTGCGAGGAGACAGACCTCTCCCAAATCTCTCTCAGAATATACAGTATTAAATTTTGCTGGCAACATGAGTGTGCTTCTAAGCTTGAAATGTGAACGGGATACGCTTGCATGGCTTTCGGACAATACGTGTACCAGAAGTGTGTTAGACACACAATCCGGGCAGCAAGCTGTTTGCAATATTTGTTGGCTCACATAGTATCCGGACGGTCTGATGCTGGTATCGATATTTGATGAATGTAGCAGCGTGACAAAGAATGATATGGTTTATTGAAACTGTAGGAGGTTGCTTTTACCTTTAATAAAAAGTTGTTATGGTAAGTTTTTGTATTTTTTGTTTTATTGTAAACTGTTTTCGTTTTGTTTTGAGACTTTTGACCTTTTCTTTCTCGCTTTAAGTAAAAGTATAAAGTTGCTGCAATAGTCCAGAATCTAGCCTCTATCACTTGGCTGCTATCTAGACTGATAGATAGTATCTGGCACTGTCAAAATGACTACTTAATAGATACACTACTTACAATTTCAAACCACGCTATCAAATTATCTTCTACGTAAATACGCCGTTAAAATTGTTTTTAATTCGTAACAAATAAGTCTGTCTAAAGTTTACCGGTGTGTTTAAAACTATAGTTTATTGTTAAGAAAATAAAAATATTTCTGAATATCGACGAACTAACAATTTTCACAAAATTCACTTATTTATCGTTTTGAATTTAAAAGCGTTATCCGCATGTTTTTATGAAATCTCCTAGGCATATTTGAAAATTTGTTAGTTAGGAGTAATTGGCACTTCGCCGTCGATATGTCATCTAACATTCCTTCAGAAGTTGGGAGTTGTTCCATGAACTGCCTACACCATGGCAGTTACTTGAAATTATGAGAATAGAACTGCACCAAAGGGAAACCAATGGGATCCCAAACCATTGACTGCCATTTTCCTTTAGCTGACTGCTATGATTTGTGAGGAAAAAAACAAAACACTTTGGGAATTTTACCAACAAACAAAATACATCTTACATTTTTGCTACCTATTGTACTTGCTTCTGTTTATTTCTGTTCCCAGATAGAGATTTTTTTCAGTATAACTGGTATGAACAATTTTCAGATCAGCTGGAACACCAAGACTGGTTGATAATTTAGCAATCACTAGGTGTTGCCAGCGGCTTCGCCAGCTACAACTCGAAAATTATCCTACGGAAAGATAAAATTGGGATAAAAACTATTCTATGTATTAATCCAGGTTATAAACTATCTGTGTACCAAATTTTATCCTAATCCGTTTGGTAGTAAAAAAAAAAAAATACCTAGGCAGCTTAGCCTGAAGATAGACCTTAGTGGCTGTTGTTATTCACCCACAACTTCACACCTCCATACTACGTTAAAACTTACTTACTGTACGGAGGTGTCAGTGTTCAGAGACGCGATCACAATTGGGTAGTTTCCTGACAAAAATAAATATGATTTATTTAAATCCGTTAGTTAGATTCGAAAAATATTGGATACATGTTGTTTGTTTTATCAAATTAACAAAAATTGACGTAGATAAAATGCGTCAAAGATCATGAAGCTTGTGACGTATTACTGGAATGTGACGTCACACGAGTTTTAGAAGCACTGTATCGTCTTCATTTTATGTTTATGTGAAAAAATTAAAAAATCGTATCTAATATTTTTCGGAAATCTATCCGACGAACTAATGTTTTTTTTTGTCAAGTACCCAATTTGTTCGCATAATTTAGACCTATCCTTTATTTCGTTGACAAAATGCATGTAATAAACATCAGATGGTTTTACAACAGCCTGCTACAGATATAATTTGGATGTAAATCATGCACGTTCAATATCGTTAGTGAGGCAGGTTGAAATGGAGCTAGCTGTTTTTGCTCACAATTAGATTCAATGAATTAGCACTTAACGAGAATTTCGCATTAGCAAAGCAGTGACACTGACCTGATTTCCATAATTACAATGAAATGCTAAATAATAACACCAACATGTGTATACTATTGGCTAATTAGGTTTTTGGGTAATTTTTAAATACCCTTTCTTTGATTTTGATTTTTACTAGACAGTTTCAATTATTATTTTTAAAATTAGATGGAGTGATAATGTAGCTGTTAAATAGAAGATCTTTTGTCATCATGAGTATCTAAACTGGAATCGATATACGAAAGTAGTACAGCGTCTTCATCATCGTTCTCTTGCTCTTATCCATTATCAATTCATTTGTGGTCGGCGCAGCATATTATCTACTTCTTCCATGCGTCTCTTTTACTTGTAATCTCATCAGGGACCTCATTTTATGCCATAATCTTCGTTAACACAGTCCACCCATAGTTTATTTAATCCTCTTCCAGTAGTAAAGTGTGAACACCTTAAAATATACCCACAGAATTCAAACTTTCAATTAGCAAAAGAAAAAACGTAACGACAATAAAATACAAGCACTTATAAAAAATATATTCCGAGAAAAATATCAGAAAAGTTCCCGATAATAATTTATTTGAAATAAAAACATTTCTTTAGTATCTCTTCAAGTTGGTCTGCGATAAAACATTGTACCGAACAGTTTCGCCGTTACAACAGAAACATCTTCAAAATTTTAAACAAGGCCGATTCTTATTCACAAAGACGCCGCTATAAAAGTGACTCCCCAAGTAATTCTACACTGTATCAATCACGTTGCAGTAGTAAAATCCGACGTAAAACTTACTTTAGATACAAGTACGGGAGGTACCAACGGCAAAATTGTGAAGTAACCGGGTTATTGTTAGTTAACACAGTACTAGATATAATATTATCCCGTCAGGGCTGCGGGTTGTTCGAAACAGATACTGTGGCCTCGACAACAAGGGGCTAAGAAGAACCATGGGTGGTTTTTAGTCGGTAGAAGTCTGACACTCCCTACCGCTCTGCCCAGAGCGGGAGAAGTAATTTAATGATTTCCCACCCTCCAAAAAAAGGATATAATATTATTCAAGCAATTATCTTAGTTATTACGCCGGAAAATTGTTTCATTTTACTAAACATTTTAATTTCTATTTAATACAGTAGTATTCACATAGTGGAACTCGTGACAACTAATTGTTGGGAAAAGGCTATTAGGCAGATGATAACTGTTGACTTACATCCTTAACTTTCATTGCCGCGGAAAATAATTTACCAGAAAGTGACGTCACAAGCCCCCACTATGACACGTTTTATTTTCCTCAATAATTATTAATTTGTTAAAACAAAAATACGTATACGGACTAAACAGAATCATATTTTTTTAGTCAGGAAACATCTCTATATTAATAGGATTTTTAGGGTTTTTGTATCAAGCAACAACAACAACTTTACATCAATACTGTGTACTGTACCTACTCGAAGAGAAAAACTCTGCCTTCCTACTAATCCGTTTTGCTTCCTGTACCTAGTTCCCTGAATTTGCTTCCGACTCACGTAGGTAGACACTTGCAGCCCTGTTCGACCAATCACCGACATGTTTGAGACGAGAATACGTTAAGGAATCCTTGATATTAAACTTTTAAGTGCTACCATTTTTATTTGTATTTGTAGGTCATAAAAATCGATGGGGAGCTATTGGGTTGGAAGTAAGAGCTATGTTTTAAAGGAAGGTCGGTGCGATCATTTGTGGGCTTTAAGAATACATTAACGCTTTGGACTTTAACTTGCTATGTGATTTGCAGCTCTAATGTTTATAAAATGATAGGAAATTAATGACAAATTGTTTTTCGATATACAAGTATATTCATCATGGGTTTTGGGGCACCTACTGAAAAGTAAGTATAAGTACCATTATTTGACGAATACAGATTAGTCACTGGCTCTAGGTAGACTGCCTCGTTGGTCGAGTCGTCGCAAGCGCACGCCACGAGCTGATTCCACCATCTCCATTCTTCCGTCGAGAGACTAGACGTACTGCAGGTTATCACCAATACCTTGTCGATGTTCCACACATTCGTACGAAGTGTTTTGCTAAATCTTTCATTATTCGTAAAGCCAAGGAGTGGAACTCCCTGCCTGCGTCGGTTTTCCCGAGTTCATAGAACCCCAATCTATTTAAGTCGTGAGTAAATAGGCTTCTTCTGGGTAAGCTCGCGAAAGCTGAGCATGAGGTCGTGGGTTTTTCAATCAGTAATTTCCCAGAAGTAACCACGGAGTCTGAATTTGTGCCTGATTGATGGCAATAAGCTCGTCCCCTAATACATGGGACTTAACAATAACTTTCGAAATGTGGGTGTACTGTTAGGCACACCTCTGTCTAACCCTTCGCAGATTAAAGGCTGTTGTGTTAAGAAGAATAGTCAGCCCAGATTAACCAATCTGACTGGATAAACCTTTTACAAAGTGCTTAAAAATATAATAGATAGACCACTAAATGCGAGATCCCATGAAACGTGCATCGTTAAAAATAAAGGGTCTGTTAACCTAATATTGAAGCTCATGTATCTCTCTTTCATAGTTTTATGTCGTTCCTAAAACCCAGTTTTACGCGTTCCCTGACCATATAATACTAAATAATATAGCCGCAGGTGACCATACTACACATTTGGTTTAGTTATTCATTTCGACACTGTTAGATTGGTATAGGTCTAGATTGGCCTCCGACATTAAATTCAAAACTTTATTAAAGCTTTGTTTTATTGTTTATTGCTACGATTGTGTTTGTTTTAATGTCGGGGAACCTTTTGTGATCGTAAAATCTAAGTATTATTATTATATGTCTGATAGGCGAGCTTTTTGGTCTAGTTATAGCTTGTGGTATTTCTGAATAGTATGGTCGTGGTTTCAATCACCTGAAGGTCAAAAAGATTGACGTTTTATCAGCAAGCTGTGCCATGCAGTCAATAAGAAAGTTTAATTTACCAAAACAAAAGCGGACCTGTTGAAAGTCATATTAGAAATAAAAAATGTATTGACAGCGATTAAGACTGGCAAAGTTCTACTGGGTATTTCTGTCAAGAATACCTACTGAGTTATTCTTGACAAAAATACCCATTAAAATTTCTTAGTAATCCTAAATTACGTATGGTTTGGTCTGTCTTTATGTACGGTCAGCAACAGAAGTATCTTAACATTTCAGAATTTTAATTATTTGATGTACAGGACGTACTCGGACATGGACTCAGCTATCCTTTCTAATGTTTCAGAAGATTATTCTTAAAAATATTCCTTACTCTTCAATAACCTGTTAGTAATGAGTAATCTAACAAGTTTTTATGGAAATACCTGCTTTGAAACTTTCAGTAGTGTTAATCGACTGCAGATGCTGACTGTACCTACACTGACTGAATTTATGTACGGTTGATCTCAATAGGCCTCTAATGTATGGAACGTAAACAAAAGTGGTAAAGTATGAGTGTACCTTTGATACAGACCTACGTTTGCCTGACTTTTCCTTGAAATACAGATGTGATTTTCAGTTACGTATATAGGTACTCCCTTCGTCACTTAGAATTATGTCAAGGCGACGTTCCTAGGAATTGACACTAGCAAGTTAAGTGCATTTATAGATGGAAGGTCTAATTCTAGAACTCAACGAAGACATTTTACGTAGAAATTGGTAACTAGGTTATAGTTATTTTAGTGTTAAATATTATAAGAAGCTACTAAAAATATCTTATATTTTTTATAAATGACTGCGAAAAATGTTGAGTATTAGTGTAGATGGCTATAAGAGTAGAGTAAGACCAAAGAAAGGATGGATGGACTGTGTAAAAGATATCAAAGCAAGACAGGAGGTGACTGCTGAGCTGAGTAATGGAGGAGCATGGAAAAATAAGACATTCTTCGCCGATCCTAAATAAATTGGGATAAGGGCAGGAGAATGAGAATGATGATGGCTGCATTTCAAGTGACAACTGTTCCCGTTTATGAAATTTGAGTCTGACAAAGGTAAGATGGTAAGATAACCATGACTCATACGCTTGCAGATGAAGAATAGACATTTTCTCTTACCTATTTAGCCACAAGCACCACAAACTTCCTTCTAAACTGTATTTAAAATTAAAACATAACAATTCCCTTGAAAATCTGTTTTGAATTTGTTGAGAACACAAGGGAAGCGATTCTCGCATTTCATGCTTGCCAGTTCTAGAACAAAATCTATTAAACTTCGGCCACGCTGTTGCTACCAGCTATTGTGTTATGAAGTAAAGTGATTGCTTGTCAAACGACTTTCGTACTTATTACAATGTAGGCATCGTGAGACGGAGCCGTCAATGTGTCAAGAACACTGACATTATGTCTGCAAAGACGAATTTAGGAAACCACAGATTTTTTGCAGGATCAGGTAACTTTCAATGATTTTGTAGAATTAAGCTAAAGTGTGTTGAATTATTCTTACAACTCTACGATTCAAAATCTTTATGTAGTCCTCAGTTTCGTTAGTAAAACCAAAATTGCAGTTACTCAAATCCATTAAGTGTATAATACTGTAACCCATTTCTGTTTTGTGTTCAATGTTGACGTAAAATGTTCGTTATTTCACTTCAAAACTCAAATAATACCGAGAATTGATAAGGATCCTTCAAGCTTGCAAGAGATACCAATCGTGTTTTCAATTGAATCGCTCATTTTTTGTAGAAATTTCATCCAACAAACAAAGGAGTATCCCAAGGTATATTTTGCAAAGTAATTCCGTATACAAAGTGTCTTAGTAGAAAGCGTCACGAGAATCAAAAGATGGCTACCAAAGCGCCCAAACAGATGTGAACAAAGATGAAAAAAGTTTCAGAAATTGGGAATGGAAGATGATTACAGTACACTGAATGGAGTTGCGCGTTATTATCAACTCGCCTTTGTACTGATTCCGAATGTTTCCCTTTAAGAACTTCCACGAAGTTTATGGCTTAAGAAAAAAGAGAAAAGAAGTTTAATTCACATAGAATCTTATATAATTCTTTATTGTTCTTGCTTTTCTTATTCAAACGACTATAATCTCGGTATTTTATGTAGTTTATTGTGAGAGCTGTTTACTAAGTTCCACCGTCTTTTGTTTATTTGGGTTTATTGTTGTGTAATTTGGTTTTATTTTTATTGTGGTCTGCGAGCAGAAGTTCCTAAATTAAAGTTTGAATTAGGTTAAGCTAAAAACGTATTTATATAATGTCACTGGCCAAATAACAACGGGTTTCTTTACTGTGTTCCAAGTTTAAATACATTTGGCCACATCAGAGCTAGGTGGTGAGCAACATTAGTCACTGAAAAACCAGAACGAATTGGTAGGATTCATGCTGAGAAAGTGTGTGCTATGTTTCAGCATATCAGATTTAAACAAGCAACACCGGGTTCTATGACCCATCTGAAATCACACATCTAAATAAAAGTTCATGTCTTTTAGTTGGCACATACTCTATACATACAGTTTTCCTCATTTTATTTACAACAAGACGTTATCATAATACTAAATATCATGAAAATGACACTTGTAACAGAAATGACATCTCTCATTTCCTTGTTTATTTCCCCTAAATGTACGTCTGAAATAAGTTTGGATGGCAACCGTATTCTTTGATGACGTTGTTACTTATTTTCTTAGATACTTAGGAATGTAGAAATGTGGCATACCCTACTTCAAACGTCTGCGAAACTAGCTTGTTTAGAATTTGGAAAGATTTCAACAATAGTAAACAGTAGGATAGTTAAGTTGTGGTAATCTCCAAAGAGGCTCATTATGCTAGAGATGGTATTATAAGTAACCACCTTTTTTTTTGAATTGGTAAAACATTAAATGACTCCTCCCGCTCTGGGCAGAGGGGTAGAGAATGCCAGACTTCTTCTCACTAAAAACCACCCATTTTCATGTTCCTTGTGTCGAGGCCGCGGTATCTCTTTCGAACAACCCGCAGCCCCGCCGGGAGAAGTAACCACCTGAGCACGTGTTGCCGTGGCCGATTTGGAAATTTCAAAATAGACTTCGAACCCAAGTCGGCTGGAGCAAAGGCAATCTATTCATATGGGGGATCACAGACCACTCAGATCTCAAAGACGTAGGCTTCTCTCCTCAGATAATGGCCTACCTACCATCTTGTGCCACATACCCTTTTTTGGTAAGGTGGGAGAAATCATCAAATGAATAGAATAGAATACTCTTTATTATGTACACCAATGACCAATGACTCCTCCCTCGGCAGGGGTGGAGCGGCAGGGAGTGTCAGACTTCTACTGACTAAAAACCACCCATGTTTCTTCTTAGCTCTTTGTGTCCGAGGCCGCGGTATCTCTTTCCAACAACCCGCAACCCAGACAGGCGTCGGCCCTTGTGGGCCCCTGCAATGTTGCTGACATCTCGTGCCACATACCCGTAGGTGTTAACCTACCAACGTACTTGATGACGTTATGGCTGCATCGGTGAGCGGGGTTCGGGTGGCTGATTTTGGGTAGGTAAGTACATTTGTTTTTATTTGCCATCGACTCGCTAGGACAAAGTAACGCTACATAAACAACTGTGATTCTAAGTCATCATGATCATATTATAGAAAGAGCAAAATGGAATAACTGCTAAGTTTGACAATTCTCATCTGAACCGACAGTTGGTTACTGCAAGCAGATAATGATGTAATTTATTTACCTAAGTATGACATGTATATTAATTATGCTTAGTTTATATTATTGTTAATGAGCAATATTTGTTTATTTGTAATCATGTTCTCGAAAACAACTATTTGGGATGAAAGTTGCAATATAGGAGCTAACCGGCAGCGAAAAACTGATCTAGCTAGGTGTCGTTTCTGCATGGAAAAAATCGTTTTTTTTTAGCCGATCTGAGATCAATCGCCTAGGTACTGTAATGTAGTATAATAATCTCAGCAGGTTAGCTGAGGGCTATGAAAAATTTTGTTTTCGAACTAATGGATAAGTATACTAGGTTATCATGAAACTGGAGAAGAGCAGCATCAGATAAGACTACTTTCATAAGAAGCAACATGCGTGACTTTCATGAAGCAAAAATAACATATCCTTTGTCCTCAGGTGCCTAATTAAGAAACTTTTTAAGTTCACATTATAAGTTAAATGTAAGTGTAAAGTCTAGGAAAAGTTGCTGAATAATAAAGAGATACAATAAAAAGATAATAGGATATACTTCACCTCATTTTATATACTCTAGAAATATCACTCAGAACAATTAAGGTACGGTCAAGTGTTCGTACACCAACTTATTTATGAAAGGCCAGTTTATAAAAAAAAAAAAAACAAGTAAAATGAAAGTTGTATTTTATGTGGAGTTAAAAACTGAAATAAAAACAACGAGTAAAAATATTGGTTCGAATGTAAGTAAATAACAGTTTCCGGGAATGCTGAAATTACAACAAGATTTTAAGTTCTTTATCATCCGAGAGATTGCCAAGAGAGAAATAAATAATAAAGCAGACTCATTTTAATCGTATTTACCTCGACATGATTACTTGGTTTGAATATTCATAAAATCCCAATAACATTCTTCGGGAGCGTTCTCGGTTTAAACGAATTAGGACGACGTAGAAGCATTGAAATTAACTTACAAAATTACATTACCTGCGTACTTTTAAATTGGATGAAACTTTTTGCAGAACATTTTTGTTGCTAAGTTTAGTATTGCGTTAGAAGTATGTAATTTGGATTTGTAGTATCAATCTAAAGATTTATTTTAGATTTATATTATTATTAATACTTTTTGTACTATAATGGTACATAGACGACTTAATGCCGGTTAAATAGGACAACATTGTGATAGGGTAAAAATAATGTTTAAAAATTAACCAGTTGATTTAAAAATGTATATAGACGTACTTATATTGATACGAATATACGTCATAATATGCAAACAAAATGAACTAATAAATATTTTAACAAACACCAAGTAAAAAACGAGAAACCTAAAAGCAAATATTTTCTCATTAAGAGCTATTTAGTCTAACTTAAATAGTAGATTTGCTTTGAACAGTAACGTAAATAAAATCCCTCATATCAATAAATACTGATTACACTATAACAACAACTAATAAATCAATTAACACCCCACCTACCTACCGTCCTAATTAATCCCAATAATCACGCAGTCATAGCTAAAACAAAGGCTTTTAGCCCCCCCTTCAGCCATATTCCCTCAACCGAACCGAATAATTGAATGTTCCGAGCAGTTTTTACTCATTTAAAACTGTACGCCACAATTACCTCTATTAATTTACGCGGCGAGGTGGGCGCGATAAAAGCCAGCTTAATAATATTGGGGTGAGAAATGCTAGGGGCGAAGAGGGGTTGAAAGGGGGGGGGGGGGGCGAGCTGTCAAATTTCGTGCAGTAAAGCTCCAGAAATGGTCTTCCGCCCTACTCGCTCGGACAGGTACTGGTGATGGCATTGCTTTTGTTATCGTATTTGCGGTATTTTGGGGTTTATATAAATGTACATATTTAGGCGATGTATGTATAAATTATTTTATTTTAGTCCAAAACATGATATGAAAGTAATTTAACACAGCTAAGTCATAGATCACTTGCTTCGGTGAATAAATGTTTACCACATTGTGGGAGAACCAGCATATCTGAGAATTATTTCTCAACGGCACGTAAAATCAAGCCAATGAGCCATGAGCGGCATAAAAACTCTGAACCTGATTAGGCACTAACCACACGATACAGAAGAAGAAAGAACACAGTTTTACTTATAGTCAAGCCATTGAATTCACAGTACACAGTCAAAACATCCCATAATACTAAAATAACATTTTAGTTGAAACAATGTACGAAAACTACAAACCGAATCTCACAAAATTGTTCCAAAAACGGACAAATTATACTTAGCGCTCGACATTACATCTTCTCAACACGGAACGTGGGACAAATAAACCGAAATCACCATTGTACGCGATTACACCGAATGCATTCCACCAGACAGCGGGCATTGGCGTTCGCTTTATCTTTACCATACACTGCCTGATAAGGAGAGCTTACCAGGCGAACTTAATAAGAGTTGACGTGACCATCCGACCAAATGATAATACACCTTTTGTTCTTCAAAACACGGTTTAATTTAGATTAGCGGCCGGCTTTGGACGGGTCACTGGGTAAGAGCAGTATAAGTATGATGTTGTTGGCTTTTTGGGTATAAAGTGCACAATAGATATGCTATAAATGTTGAGTTTGTCTCCTTTTGTAAGGGAATGCATAATTAGAAAGGATTACGCAACACTATATTATTATGATATATCTACGTGATAACGGTAAATTATTGTGATAGCCACAGATTAAAATAAAAGGCAAAACTTTACGGACGTGATGATTTTAAAAACTTCTTTAATATCTTGATCCTCTGATGTCTTGGACGAAACAATAATATTTTGCCGCAAAACTTCATGTGTAAACTAGTAAAACTAGTCAACGACCGCAGGAAAACATGTAGGTACCTATTGAAAATCTGGAATGTATAATTGAAATGTTGTTTTATTTGTTGGTTAAAATATCGGTCGGACTGACAAACAGAATATATATTATTATCCTATTAAGGTTCTACTAAAGCGGCCATTTTAGGTCTCCAGCTATGACAGATTAAATCCACAATGCAGGGAAGATCGCTAAATGAAATCATACCTAATCGCTAAACTGAATCACGAACTAATTAGTCCAAAGCCTGAAATTTGGGCCAACAGCATTAGGTTTAGCAGCACCCGGCGTTGCATTAGCTAATCCGTCGGTCAGCGCAAGGCTCCGAAAGCCAATCAGACTTGCCTACGTTGCCGTACGCCGCTTGTGATTGGCTGACCGACCCGATTACCTAATAGCATTTTCCATAGAGCTGTCAACACGTTCCTATCGGATAATAATGAGTCATATTGAAGCTTCGGCTTAACGAAACTGCGTTTATCATTGTAGTGACTAAGCTACGTCGTCAAATTCTGGTAGATATTATGTCGCATTGGGGTATCATCATCATCTGCCTAGCCTTTTCCCAACTATGTGGGGGTCACTTTCAGAAGAGTAAGAGAATTTCTAAGCAAAATATGTCTACTTGCATTGCAATTGTATAGATGCAATTCTGGTGGCAGATCAACAGACTACAGAGTACACATCAGATGAATATCTTAAAGACGAGAAAGTTCACTCTAGTGTTCTCAAAATTAGACTATAAGTCAAATAGAACATTTTGATACCGCTATCTCTGAATAAAATCAAAATGAACTAAACACAAAGTAACAAAACTATACAACAGTGTTACCAACCCATCTGTTTCCTCTCCCAACCATCCGCATCATAAAACACCGGCCAAGTGCGAGTTGTACTCGCGCTTTGTTATTAAACAACATATTTGTGGGTTTCAGATTTTTTTCAATGTACAATAGATGTTGTGTCTTACAAATTTTATGTTTCTAGGTCAGTGGGAAGTACCCAATTGGTTTTTATTCCTTTGTGAAATCGTAAAATATGCAACATAATTATAATTATATTTCGTACGTTTCATTCTTCAGATAAATATTAGACACATGTAGTACCTTCATTGTACTGGCAACTTCGCACTTTTAAAATATTCGGGTAGATTGAAAAATGCCCCTGTACGCGCTCCGTCCGGCCCGCCAGCGCGGGCGCCGCCGCTCCGCCTCATTCTTTTTTTGTGCGCGGCAACAAGCACTCACTCTTCAATATTTCATATAATATTAGTGATATTTCGTTAAAGTTATCTTCGAATTACTTTCATCATGTCCAAGCGTAGCTGTGACACAAAAATTAGTTACTATGAAAGTAAAATTAAAAGACTTAAAGAACGTGCAACGAAGAAACGAAGTCGTGTGATTATATATTCATCTTCGTCGGATTCCGAGAAAAATCAAGGTTAGTTATGACATATTTTATTTCCATTAAGTGATTTTGTGTACCTATGAGTTACAACGATCTCAGAACTGTGAATACGTCACAAAGCATCTCTAAGCTAGCCTGGAGGATATCACATTGAGGGTATCACGAAGGTGTAGCATGATGCGTAAAATTACTCTTTTTTATGTGGTTCAAAATAAATAATTAAACATCTCTAAGCTAGCCTGGAGGATATCACATTGAGGGTATCACGAAGGTATAGCATGATGTGTAAAATATGCCTGGAGGTTGACTGCGGGTCAACACGACGGTTTAAAAATCGAACGCTTGTCCAATTTAAATTACATTCGAAACGTTAATCGTTTCAGACGACGGAACCATGCAAGATGATGTCACGGCGTTGCAGCTTAACGCTCCAGTTGAATCTCATGTTCAAGAAAACATTGATATGACACCAGAGGCGCCGATTCTACTAGCGCAAGATGATTCTCCACAGCTCGACCCGGAATTATTATCAGCGCTTGGCGATACCACGGATGAACAGCCGATTTACGGCGAAAATATACACCACACTTTAGCACAACGTTGGATACCTTTACTAAAAAAAGGGCTTGCTAAGGATCTCAAGGAAAAAATACTTAGAGAGTATCAGATACCGGAGAATTGTAAACTCCTTAGAGCACCTACTTTGAATCCGGAAATTAAGGCCGCGGTCTCAGAAATAATTTTTAACCGTGATAAAAATATACAGTTAAAACAAGACCAACTAGGCCTAGGTATAAGCGTGCTTAATAAAGCAATTACCCACCTCCTTATAGGAGACGATAAAATTCAGGCTATAAAGATTCTTTCTGATAGCTGTAGGATCCTAACCGACCTACATTACACCGAAACTCAGGTGAGGACAAAACTCATAGTTCCGTGTCTGGACAAGTCTTTTACACCACTTCTAAAAGATCACGAAAGAGACGAGATGCTTTTCGGAGAAAAGCTCTCAGATACAATAAAAGCTTCTAAAGCTATTGAGCGACAAGGATCATTGATAAAAGGATCCGCTCAAAGGGCGACGTCTTTACCCGCACCCACAGCTGGACCATCGACCGCAAGGACTCGGTTTTCGGGAAACGCGACTGGCCCCCTTCGTTATGCCTCGGCGAGCAGGGGGGGGCGAGGAAGATATCCACGAGCAGCAGCATACCGGCGGCAGCCGACGACCACGCGACCTCGAGCTTCCCCCGGCCAGGGCAAGCACCGTGCCCAGACTCGACGTTAGCAATACAGGTACACGCCGGTCGTTTACAATATTTTTACCATTGCTGGATGAATATCACTAGCTATAGTACAATCCTAGATTGGATTAAAAATGGATATGTGATACCATTTTGTAAAAAAGTCTATCAACATATAGTACCCTCTAACACATTTACAAATGAAGAACAAAGAGATATGTCTGAAGCGATCGACAACTTGTTACAATTAGGCGCGATACAGGAATGTGAGCCACAGTCAGGCCAATTTATTTCTAAAATATTTTTGGCTTCAAAATCAAATGGCGGAAAACGCTTTATTTTAAACTTAAAATTGTTCAATACATTCGTAACTAATAATCATTTTAAAATGGAAGACTATAGAACAGCTTGTAAATTAATTCCTCATAATGGCTTCATGGCCACGATCGATTTAAAGGAATCTTATTTATTGGTACCTATTAATCCATTACACAGAAAATATTTTAGATTTCATTTTCATAACGAAGTCGGTGAAAATTTACTTTATGAATTCAAAGCAATGCCTTACGGCTTGTCATCGGCTCCAAGAACTTTTACGAAAATTATGAGAGAGGTTGTGGCTCACCTCAGATATCGCGGCTATTCATCTGTTATTTACCTTGATGATTTGTTATGTATCGGCCATACATATGATGAATGTTTAAATAACGTAAAGGAGACTGTTAAACTCTTGCAATGTTTGGGATTCGTGATAAACTTCGAAAAAAGTTCGTTACAACCATCACAACAGACTAAATTCCTAGGTTTTAATTTTAACACTAATAACATGTCTTTATCCTTACCGAATGAAAAACGAGTTCACATTTCAGAATTAGTAAAAAAATGTATTCCCTTGCCACGGTGCACTATTAAGGAGTTTGCCAGTTTAATCGGTGTTTTAACATCCGCCTGTCCTGCGGTAAAATACGGTTGGGTGTATACTAAACGTCTTGAGAGACAAAAGTACTTAACGTTAAAGACTAAAACATACGAATCTAAATTTATTCCTTCGCCTGTAATACTACAGGATCTGGAATGGTGGTCTCAGAACATTTTTTCGACATCTACTTCCTTAAGACCAGATAAATTTCAACTAGAAATCTTTACTGACGCCTCCAGGTCTGGCTGGGGCGCATTTTGCAATAATAAAAGAGTTAACGGTAAATGGAAGTCAACTGAGTTAAAATTCCATATTAACTATTTAGAGTTGTTGGCAGTGTTTTTTGGTCTCAAATGCTTTGCACGCGAAATACGTGATAAAACCATTTTATTACGCATTGATAATACCACAGCATTAAGCTACATTAATCGTATGGGTGGCATCCAATACCCCCATTTAAACGACTTGACACGAGAAATCTGGCGTTGGTGCGAGGAGCGAAATTTACTTATAACTGCCTCTTATATTAAAAGTAAAGATAATAAAGAAGCTGATGAAGAATCTCGCAAGATTAACAAAGACATAGAACTAGAATTGTCAGATGAAGTATTCGATAATATTATTACCAGATTGGGCAAACCAGATATCGATTTATTCGCTTCTCGCACCAATGCCAAATGTCATCGATACGTAGCATGGAAACCAGACCCAGATGCCGTAGCGATAGACGCGTTCACAATTCCATGGGATAACATGTTCTTTTACGCCTTCCCACCTTTTTCCCTAATATTAAAATGTTTGGAAAAAATCATAATAGATAAGGCTGAAGGCATACTTGTCTTTCCTTATTGGCCGTCGCAGCCCTGGTTTCCTTTGTTACAAAAACTACTCACTCCAGATATTATATTTATAAATTCTGAAAATAACATTATATGGTCTTCCTCTAGGAACCCACAAATAAAAGGAGTTTCCCTGGTTGCAGCGAAGCTCTCAGGAACGCGTTCATAAAACGAGGTGTCCCTATGGCCTTTTTGGATTTAATGATGGCATCTTTATCCAAGAACACATTGAAACAATATAGTGTGGCCTTAAAAAATTGGTGGCAGTATTGCCTTAACAATGAAATAGATCCATATAAATCTTGTATACCGTCAGTATTATCATTCTTAACGAAACAGTTTCATGAAGGTGCAGCTTACGGCTCTCTTAATAGTTTCCGTTCGGCTTTAAGTTTATTATTTGGTGATGATTTAGGTTCTCATGAGCAAATCAAAAGGTTATTAAAAGGAACCTATAAATTAAGGCCAAACATCCCAAAATATGCATCTACGTGGAACCCTCAAATAGTTTTAGAACACATCGCTCAATGGAGCCCTAATACAGAATTACCTTTAAAAAAGATTTCCCAGAAACTTGTTATCTTATTAGCTTTATGCACAGCTCACAGAGCGCAAACAATAACATCTATAAAAATTAAAAACATTAATTTTTGTCCTAACGGAGTCAATATTGTTATTTCCGATATCATTAAAACATCTGCTGCCGGTCGCGACCAACCAATTTTATTCCTGCCTTACTTCAAAGAAAATATAAATATTTGCCCAGCTACAACTTTGAAAGACTATTTGTCGGTTACAAAAAATATAAGGCCAGATACGGTTGAAAACCTACTGATGACATTCAGGCGACCTTATAAGGCCGCCTGCACACAAACCATCAGCCGATGGATAAAGCAGGTGCTCGCAGAGAGCGGTGTGGATGTGTCGGCGTTCGGTGCTCACAGCACTCGACACGCTGCCACATCCACGGCGCGCTCGCAAGGCATATCGCTTGACGTTATCAGGAAGACTGTTGGTTGGTCGCAATCATCACAGACGTTTGCAAAATTTTATAATCGTCCAGTAAGCGATGATGCTAGTTTCGCAAGATCAGTTTTTCTTCCTCGTTGACAACCATTATAACCTGCGGTTAGAGTATTCAATAATCTAATTGATCCTGATTTTCTTAACAAGACAGTGTCCGATAATAATAATAATTAATGTGTAAAAGAGTAAACACACGTTTTGTTTTGTACTTTAAAATGGTTGGAGTTGTGTTGAGTAATTAAATGATTTCAAGTAGAAAAACAGTAGTTTTCATCTTATGCATTTAATACCTATCTAGTTACAAAATTTTTGGTCTCTAAACATCTACATGTGTCTAATATTTATCTGAAGAATGAAACGTACGAAATATAATTGATGATTAAACGAACTTACCTGTAAGTGAAGTTCTATCCCAATTATATGAGTACGTTTCATTCGAAGATAAAGTTCCCTCCCTTCCCATAGCCCATAATTTAAAAATTTTGTAATAGAAATAGGACTCTAAAGAATGAGGCGGAGCGGCGGCGCCCGCGCTGGCGGGCCGGACGGAGCGCGTACAGGGGCATTTTTCAATCTACCCGAATATTTTAAAAGTGCGAAGTTGCCAGTACAATGAAGGTACTACATGTGTCTAATATTTATCTTCGAATGAAACGTACTCATATAATTGGGATAGAACTTCACTTACAGGTAAGTTCGTTTAATCATCAATAATATGGTCATATCTTTTGATAATTTACAAGTTTTAATTTCACTACTGTAACTGGTAGCAGACCTGAGTATTTGATATTAATTTCAATTTGAAACCTCTATGCGTTCCTGAGAAAAAAAACCTTGACTGTACAACAAAGTGACCTTAGAACCGTTTCGTTTTTGCCGTCTGGAGTACGGAACTCTAAAAACAAACAAGTTTCATCACATTACACCACAACATCAGCTATAAATAACGCCGATAACATCAACCTTCGTTTCTAATCAATAAAGTAAATAAGAGCGTAGTAGCCAATTTGTGCAGTATCCATTCGCTCAGACTAATTTACAGGAGATATTAAAACCGCGGGCCGCTTCACACGTGTCCCGTCATAAATTGTAGGAGTACGTTCCACTCTGAAATTGGGTGGTGGAACAATGTTGGATCTGCCTCATTTGGGTGGAGCAATTTTCTCATTAATAATAGAGATTGAGAGCTGAGGTAATGGTTAATGAATTGGTTTTGACAGTTGTTTTTTTTTTTTGGAAATAAATTAGCGTAGATTGCTTGCAGCAAGATTTTAACGATCATAGTAATTTTATTTAATTACAACTGCTCTCAAAAGGATGTAGGAAGACATCATAGGGAAAAGCATGTCTTAGCACCAAAAAATCGAGGGCATTTGATATTTATAAACCCAAGCTATACGCTGATAATTCTTGTGCTACGGTTAGTCACCTGGGTAACAACTTGACGGCCGTAATACCACATACATCAAAAACACTTGCAAATATTATGTAAATTGGTAAACAACACTAAGCTCTGCTTCACAATGAAATAGAAAGCATTAAGTATAATGACTATAAGCCTGATCATTATAATGCCACTAATGAAATGATTAGTCAAAAATCTCTAATAACGAAATTCAAGCTTGATAAAAGATATAAACTGCCCCAAAAATCAAATTAGGTCAACTTCCAACGAAAAAAGGCAAAAATATAAGCCTACCTGAAATTGGAATAACTAACCTTCACGACTTAATTAAAAACCTGGGATACATGCAATGAAATTAAATCATAAACTTTTGACACTAATACAGGTATACAACCTTTTATTCAATCTAACTTTGTGAACGAAATAGGGGCAGGTAATGTGGTATTATTTCCTCATTAATGTGTCTCTGGAAGTTTCAGGGTTGGATTAAAAACTCTCTGGGGATCTCTCCGCCTGTTCAGTAACATTTTGGTAGGCATAGTCAGTTATTGTGAAATACTATTGTAAGGCAGCTTGATTTCGAGAATCTGACATGTAATGCGTTTCAAGTGAAAATAGGAATTCACAAATTCACTAGTAAGCTATAAGCCTGGAATACACATGCTACTAGAAAAGCATGCTTGTTTGCTACTAGGTAGTATTGTCATTTGTAGCATGTTTTCCGAGTGTGCACATTTGCTCTAAAGCACAGACCTCAAAAGCATACTTTTTACGAGAATACTTTTATTAAGCTCATCTGAGTGACATTATCTTAAGCCGCGTCCCCACAAGAGCCACGCGTCAGAGCCTCGTGAGTGTGTACGTGAGCGAGGCCTAAGTCGCGTGGTCTAACAGGAACAATTAGCGGCATCCTCACTTAGGCCGCGCGGCTACGTGAGGACGAGCCGCGTGCCTAACAGGAACGTTTCGGGTGATGTAAGTGGGGACGCGGCTTTACAGTATTTTATTGGATGCACTGACAGGAAACAACAGCACACACAGCACAACACAGGTGGCAGCTCGATAAAAAAACATATACATTGTAAAACCAAAGAATATCAAAAAAAGAGGTTTTATGCGTAGTGCTAGTTAGCACGAAAAACAGACCGGCTTGCGATTAGGTAGCATACTTTGAAACAAGCATGCTCTTTTCGTATACATGTGCTACTTGTATGCTACTAGGTGACAGCTGCTCGAAACTAGCATGATTTCGTGCTACTACGTAGCATGTGTATTCCAGCCTCAAGTTTCAGGCTTGACTAAACCTTTTTGTTTTGTTGTGGTAATTTGTTTTTTATTGCCAAGCAAGCATTTATTTTTGCTGGTCCTATCTAAATTCTTCAATTTGATACCTATGACGTCACTACATGGCGCGAGTTCAGTCCTAATCTCTTTTGAAACGACAAAGATGTTTCATAAAAATCACGGTGTTCTTGAAAGGCAATAAATTTTGTTGTCGAATGAGAACTGTTGTTATTATTACATCAATAAATTCACGCCTTGTTGTCATAGAGGTTAGTAGAAACTATAGGTTGTTCTTGCGTTGGTACTCCTGTTGTGTTCTTAAACACTTTTTACACGTAGATTGATACAATAATTTAATCAATTTACTTTATTCTCATATACACGATCATAGCTATTAACCTGGCTTGACTTTTAAAGTCAAATCTCGTCTTAAAAATCCTACACCTTTAATATGAACACTAGGTATATTCGTAGACAAGAATGCAATCCAATTTTATCTTACCAAACCATTTTGAGAGTTGGATTTATATCGTAACTATGGCTTTATTTCTTTTAAAGATACGATATCCAATAACAGTATAAACACAGACCAATAAACAATAAAGCATACCAATTAAGATAACTTTTTTATGAATTTATGCCTTCAAATATTATTTAAAAAAAAAATAGGTTTGTGGTTTAGATTGACAGAAAGGAGCGGCAAAAGAATGGAGGAGAGTTTTACCCAGTAACCATCAGGGGGCACGGCAGTACCCCGCCAAGTCGAGCGCGATGGTTCCAGTAAAGGATGGTACGGCAGTGTTTGCACTGCCGTACCATCCTTTACTGGAACCATTTCGCTGCATTTTCAGGCCCCTATTTGAGAACCTCTGGATAAGACCAGAACGCAAAAATTTTCGTCATCCAGTAAGCTAATAAAAAAATTCAAGTCTGTCATTCAGTTCCGAAGATAAGCGAAAGCAAAGTTTCGCATTTATGACACTCACTCACTCATTCACTCACTCACTTATGATCATCAGAATAGAACTAGTACTTCCCATAAACTCAGAGAGCTGAAAGGTACAGAGTTACGGTTTAATGGCCACATAAAGGGAAAACTATAAAAACTGGGATAATCGAAGATTTGGAGTACCTGGTGACCCTTATACCCATGTTTCTACAAAAAGAAGTGAAATCCCACCAAAAACATTCTATAAAAAACTAGCCAAGTCTCGATGGGGCTGCTTGTTTATCTCTAAAAAGTAATGAAATCTAGACAAAGTCGTGCCAAATCTAAGGTTCTTTACTGCGATTTCTTTGTTATTATTAATAGTTAATGTTGTGTGACTTGGCCGTTGAACATCGCTTATTAGGTTAGCGGGTACAAGTCAATTTTGTTTACACGTAATGTTATATCTGTTGTAGCTACCTGTTTGTTACGCGAGATAATAACCCATACTGGTATTGATAATTTTCCATCGTCAATGGTTAGCGGTTCTGGCGACAGATTGGTGCAATGGTGTCATGGAGCAACTGTTTTTGTACCCTTGTGTACCCTTCAACGGCCAAGTCACACAACAATAACTATAATAATAAAGAAATCGCAGTAAGGAACCTTAGACTTGGCACGACTTTGTCTAGATTTCATTACTTTTTAGAGATAAACAAGCAGCTCCATCGAGACTTGGCTAGTTTTTTTACGGAATGTTTTTGGTGGGATTTTATTTTTATCGTGTACTTTATTTGTTTTTGTCTTTTATGACGGTAAAACAAATATTATTTTATTTTATAGTTTGACTGTATGGGTAATTCAGGATCATAATATTTGGAACTACTTATCAGATTCTGAAATTTCTCTCAGTAAAAGGTACATACATCATCATCATCCGAGTCTCAGACCAAGTTGAAACCGCGGACAAAAATATCTCATTAAAGATCCTACTTTTGAAACAGCTATGCCAATATTCTTACATAAAAGGTACTAGGATGACATAAACAGAATGCAGCTGCGAATGAAAACGGGGAGAACTGGAAAGAACACGGTCGCAATGTAATCTAAAAGGTCGTATGTCTATTCAGCAAAAGTTCGTGGAATGTGCAATTTATATTGTTCCAAGAATTTATTTAAACGTGAGCGGCGAATTTTTATTGTTTTATGACTGAAACGATTGATATACACGCCTATAAATTAAATTTGGTTTACCTATAATTTTTTAACATGTCCTGTAAGACATTGCATTTCAGATTAACAGGAAGAACCTATAGGTTTAGATTCCCTTGTGAAATCGCAAAATATACGACACAAACGATAATCTTTATTGTTTTCACTGCCCCAAGGACTAAACTTGAGTATTTGCTAATAGTTTCAACTTGATAAAACTAATTGCCTCCATGCGTTCCTGAAAAAAAACGGTCTTGACAGACCTGAAATCCCGAATAATTTTCAACTTAATGTAAATATTGACTTCTTTTTAGCCTTGAAATTAAATGAGTTACTAAATTAGTAACGTCAAATTGCTTTTGCCATTCAAAATGGAGAATTTCTTTTTGGCAGCTCAAAAAAGTACGCCAATTGATAGGTATTGATTATCTTTATAGCACCATTATATTTAGTTTTATAGACTCACTATTGTAAAACATGTTTGCATAGTCAGTGAGCCTTTGCGTGTAGTGTTTGAAGTTTTATATTTTTCAATAAAAATTGTACCTTTGACCAATCTACGCTTTTATGTACAGCGTATAAAAGCGATCAACGCTTTTGATGCAAAATCAAACGTAGATTGTGAAATTGATGCTAGTTTTGCTGAACCGCGGTTGTGTGGTGTGGATTAGCGACTGTTGCTTTTTTTCTGATCATACAAATGATCCTCAAAGCGAATATGCAAGTAAAATTATTGAAGCTTACAAGTCTGTCTGTCTGCTTACTGTTTACAAGGGTAATTTTAAATATATTTTATACGAAAAATATGTAAATTATTTTGTAATAATTTAAGTTATTCAATGATTTTGCCACTTAATTTGCACCTATTGATTATACATGCTTCTTAATTCGAAGAATATACAATAAACTCGTCATTGTGTTACTGCTACAAGACGCTTATTAGGCATCACCATCATCATCATCTGCCTTTTCCAAACTATGTTGTTGGATAAAGCTAAATATCAGTATTTCACATGGAGTGCCTGCCTATCTGACCTCCACAACCCACTTAGTAGTTAGTAATGCGAGCGTTTGTTAAGACTGGTTGTCAGACATTCACGCCACCGACTATCTGTACCGACTGCCAAAATCAAGGTAAGGCGTTTATTAGTGTGAAATATATTTGGCTGAAATACTATGAAAACTAAATTAGTACTATAAAGGATGTAAATGAACACTTCACGAACCGTCAACCAAGCATTATGTACATGGAACTAAGTAGGTACTATTACGCAAAAAAATATTGCTGGTAAACGATATTTTTTTTGTAATATGCCGTCTGAAGTGCCGTGCAAGTTAACATTGTTAGTAAAAATTAACATTTGTAATATGAAGTCAAATCAGAGTACTGATTGTTATACTTATTATACCTGGAATACCTACTACGTGATTTATGGGACTGTGACTGATCGATACAGAAACAAATGAAATATTTGTAACTTATTTAAAAACAGATGATTATAAACCTAAACCACTAGTCTTATGTGTGGCATTACTATTAAGAATTAATATATTAAATTTTGTGGGAGACAAACAGGAATAAATAAGTTTCACAAGTGTGACTGGCCTGTTGGTCTAGTGGTTAGTGACCCTAACTGCTATGCCGGAGGTCGTGGGTTCGATTCCCACCCAGGACAAATGTTTGTGTGATGAGCACGATCATTTGTTCTGTGTCTGGGTGTAATTTATCTATAATATGTATGTATTTAGAAATATATAAGTATGTTTATCAGTTGTCTAGTACCCATAACACAAGCTCTGCTTAGCTTGGGACTAGATGGCGTTGTGTGATAGTTGTGGAATATTATTATTATTATTATTATCTGTCCCCGTATCACCAATAGGGGGACAGATGAAACCGTTATGGAGTGAATAAAGTTCGAACTGTCCCCTCATTGCAAACAGGGGGACAGATCAAACTTTTTTTTCCTATCCGTCACCTTAGGGGGACAAAGCGGGGTGACAGATCTTCCTTTTTTTTTGGGGTGAAAAATACATTTTAGGGTAAAACTTCATGTAGCACTCTTAAAACATTGTGCTAGTGGATGCTTTGAATAGTAAACGGGTCATTGAGGTTATTTAAGTAAAGTTATAACCTGAAAAACTAGTACCTATTTACAAAAACAGCTGTGAAAAATTAAAAACTTTGACACCCAACATCTCCTTAACTAGGGGGTTCCCAGGTATGGTCTAGATAAAAAAAAAATCACAATGACGGGGAAAACACGTGCCCTTAGGCTTCGTTAAGGGTACTTTGACACCCTTTAAATAACGTTTCCATAGTATTTCGGCCGAATATATTTGAAACAAAACCTTTCAACGTAAACAATAACAGGGACATTTTCTAGAAACCCAGGAAATTAGTAAGAAGTTTCCGTGCGTCACAGTTGCGTGGCACACGGAGAGCACGTACCGTTCAGATTAGTTGGTGTAGCTAACAACCGAGTAACTTTCACAATTAATACCAACCGACCGCAGTTGGTTGGCTCTGCTGCGAATCTACGACTGCAGATGCGATTGGTCGTAGGAAAGAGGAAATAAAAATTAAAAAAAGAAATAATCAAAAGATTGCAACATTCGTTTATCTTGTAAGTTAGTATGTTGAAGGATTAACAAAAAAATCAGTGCCACTAGGTCGCGGCAGACTACAAAGGAGATGGCGGGACGAACTGTATGTATACCTTGGGTAGTTGCACAGAATCGTGGCCGGTGGAAAGGATGAAGGGAATGCCAGCAGTGTGACAATATGGGCTAGTTATAAAAAAAATCGTGCATTTATAACTGTCATCAAAAATGAAAGATATTTGTAGTAGGAACTTAAGCTCAGATCAGTTAGAGCATCTAACAAACGGGGTTACGAAATTATGGCAGATGCAGTTAAATCAGCGAGTTAACATAATGAAAACAATCAAAAAGCTTAATACAACTTTGTAACTAACAAACTAGAAGGGGCAGCCAGCCTGAAAATAAAACAGTATTCACCGGCCCTTAAAGGCATAATGTAAGATCGGGCGCGATTCAGAAACTTTTCCATTTTAGAGACAAAAATGTAATGACGCGAAAGTAGTACTATATTATTTCAGCATCACTACATCTGTGTCCTAAACAAGCAGACGTGTACATGCAATCTTACACGCCACCTTCAACAATAAAATTAATATAAATCAATGGCATCGGGGCACAACATCGGGGGAATGTCAGCTACCAATCGACGACTAAGTGGTACGGTTGCACGTACGACTAAACGCAGGACAGAGGGGAGATAAGAAGAAATAGGGGCAGGAAACTATTACAATAGTAGAGAAATAAATTTGTGATACGTCTCTTGCATTATTTCCCTGTAGACTATTAGTTACGACTGGTTTGTAGAGGGAGCAGACTTATGGGGGCCTGAAGTTGCGAAGTGGATGTTGTTATCTCGCTGATAGCATGATGATTGTGAAATATAGATAATTGGTATTGGTAATAGAGATAATTGGTGGTTGGTATTGGTAGATAATTGACAGAATTTATTGCTGAAGATCGTGGTTAATAATAATAACAGCCATTTGGGTCGTTCTTCAGGATAATTCGCACATGCCTCTTTAGTCAACTAGTTCATGGACCACCCACCATTGCTTACCGAGTTTCCTCCGTGACTGAGGAAGTACGTGAAGCCCTTAGTCCCGGCTGTCAATTATAAATCTATGACAGTTGTTCCAGGTAGACCACAAAAGTCTGACAACCATTCCTACCAAGGGCATCATATTATCCAGTACCAACTGGATTGTAGAGGTCCGATAGGCAGAAGCTCCATGTAAAATACTATTAGTTAACTGCATCAAGTAAAACCTGAAGCCAACCCTAACATTGCTGGGTCAAGGCTGGGCAAATGATGAGGTAGGTAATTGAGAAAATTGCGAAACTATCTTTAAAGATACATTCACATTGAAGATTCTTCAGTAGTCATCAACGTAATTTTGTAACATGCTAAAATAAACAAATGTCTATAAAGTGTTAAAATACACCCCTAACAAAGCTTTTTTTAATTCTAGAGTATTTTAGATTTTGGAGATCCAAGTTCCAACTTTTTCACAAGTTCTTGATGTTATAGCTTTACTTTAAATAACTGCCGGCCGTCTTCTGTGTTATTCAATGCACCCATCAGCACAGCTATGTTTTTAGTTCGTTACACGTAAAACGTAATTGTCAGTAATATGTTTTACGCTGGGTTACTTAGCTCGATGTGAGTGTAATAAAATTCAAACAAAATTAAAATATTTTTTTGGCAAGATACTATTTCACTGAAAAAATATGATCCGTCGTCTACATTTTGAGGGGACTTATAAGTGCCTACACATGTCATGTAATCTCAAAACGCCTGACAAGTCGCACGACTCAATCGCTCGTGTGCAGAAATCCTTTCAAATCGATTCCCTACCTACATGTCAGAAATAAAGTTTTGTAGGTATCGCCCCACATGAAGGGATTATCGGATCTGCAACTACTGTAATCCATTAGGGTTGTTTATAGTACTTAAATATTTAAATCCCTTTGCCATGGGAGCTTTACGGGGAATACGGCCTGTTTATTATGTAGCCAAATATAATTTAACATTGGAATTTTCAATCAGATTTGACTTTTACATAATCAAAACATGACGTTTGTAATCCCTGTAGGCAGATGTGTACACATTAGTACAATAATAGTCATTCACATTTGGCCAGTTATGTTTAAGTCCCATAATATGTAATAAGGTCAATTCTATTGTCATCAACCGGGCAGAATTCAAGTCTCCGTGTCTACTACTAAAAAACTTGCCTTTAGTATTCCAAGATAAAAACCTATGTATGTATAAACTTTAATCAAAACCATTCAAACGAGTTAAACTAGTTTATTCACAACCGACAGAACACATTTATAGACCCTCAATGCTCTTGGGAAGAAAAAAATACAATTCCAATGGTAACGCAGCATAGCAGCATTTGCATAAATCACATCGCACCAAATGTTTCTGTGTACCTACCAAAATCTATTAAAATTTGTTTCTTTACCTGGTCGAGCCTGAACTTCATAATAAACAACAAACAAAACTAATCACAACATAAACACAACGAACATTTCACCAAAAGAATTAGTTATCAAAGCATACACACACGGGACAACTTCAGCCAAACCCGTAGCCAGGTGTTCCGTTTCACACACACGTAACAAAAACCGTGCAATAAGTAGGTACAATAACCGAACTTTTCCCATCAACAGTGTTTCAACAAGCTGTACTCAGTACTACGCATGAATGAGTTGGGAATATGAATGTAAGTAGTCTATGGACGATTAGAGGCCGTTAAGTCATTCTTATTATTGCTACGTGATTTTTGGTGTATATAACGTTTATCGGGAAAGTTTTGTTTCTGAAGATTGTGTTCACAGAGTTCGGTTAGGGCTTTTGTTGTCTATGATAAGCGGAGTATTCTGAGTCTGTCCGTGTTTGTTTCTTCATGTCCATATTAAGAGTTCTTTTCAAATTCTTTTTAGTGTTACACGTTTGTTTTGCTAGCTCTTTTGGTATGTTCACAACGTTGTACTATTCTTGCTAAGAGATTATGTCAAGATAGTTTGATCTCAAAGTAACAAGTTCTCAATTCACAAATCAAATAAGAGTCTTCTAAAGTTTTAGAGATTTCATTACAATTTTTGACTATGGTAACATTTCCTGTAGTAATTAATATTCGTTCATAATGTCACTACATATTATAAAACACAAAAAAGTGAAAAATAAAAATCAGCTTCTGAAGTCGGTGACTTTTGTTTGTTTGATTTCATGTTTTTGCCACCGACTTCAGAAGCTGATTTTTATTTTTCACTTTTTTGTGTTTTATTTTTGTCGAAGTCGGTTTTATTTTTTGTAAAAAAGTTTTTATTTTTCACTTTTTAGTGGTTCACATGTGCTTACCCCTTCACAACGTACCGGCGTGATGTTATGTTATGAACTGGTGTAAACAATAGACAGACAATATGAGATTTCAGCAATCCCAGTCCATTTGCTATCATTTATTGAGGAGTTCCGTTGCCTATCTCCGAAGTTCTTCATCAGATCTTCACAAAATAGTTTTTGTAACCTTTGTAGTGAGTACAGGCGTGATATTATGTTGTGTGATGGCGTAAACAATGCTTAGATATGCTATAGCAACAATCGCGGTTAATCTGCTGTTATTTATTGAAGAGTTCCCCCGATTTCTACAAGATCCCATCATCAGATATTGAAATGGTGACAATGGGACCACACGGGAAGCACCAGCTTTCAAATGAAAAAAGAATCATGAAAATCAGTTCACCCAGTCGCAAGTTATGAGCGAACAAACATAAAAAAAAAAAAAAAAAAAAAAAACAAATCAAAAAAAGAATGAATCAATCCAAAATGGCTCCTAATTTACGTATTCGCAATCGATCAATTTGGAACACAAACTGCCGTATCATGGCAGTTGTCAAAATCGAATTTTCGAAGCAAATTGTATCAAGTCATGGAGTTGTTTAAGTCACATCTTAACGCACCATTAGGGGCAGATTGCCTGAGCGAGATACCGGCTGTTTACTTAATGTTGTACTCGATAAAAACTAATTTGTAACCTTAATGGACGTTTACGACTTATATGTAGCAAATAACTTACTTTTTAGCACAAACGATGGATTAAGTTTTAGATAGGAGCAGTTATTGAATGTTTTTGTGAGTAGAATAAAATAAAAGAATAAAGGAAAAAGTTTAATAAAAGCCAAAAATAACATACAAATATGGGCTGACGAACACCCACTCACTCAGGTTATAAGGAGCTCGTAGCTCTATTCTATTCTAGTTATAACTGTCCCACGGGTTGGTCTTCAAAACGAAACCCCGCTGGCGAGGTTGGCCTGTGAATTGGAGACCCATCCATTATAAACAAAACCGCCCCAAGCCTCAGAAAGCAGCTATAAAAGCCTAGAAGTCTGACAACCAGTCTTACCAAAAACTGTTGTGTTACCTCGTGATTGGGTTGTGGAAAAGGTAAAGCAGATGGTGATGATAAAATAAAAGCCATAAATTGCGGCAGTCACGCCGTACAAGCTGGCTGTATTTTTAATTATTTTGTTATTTTTATGCACATGTTTTTACGACAAATATTTACAAATTATTTAATAAAATACACTTATTTCAAATGTCTATAAATTGCCTCAAGCCAATAATATTCAAATAAGTAAATAAATAAGTCTTAATCTTCGATCAATAATGTCGAAGGTCTTAATACAAATTTACATCATCCCGATCAATGTCATTGACAAAATCTTCATAAAATATTATCGATAGACAAAAGAGAAAAAGATGTAGGACCCTACCTAACTATTCCCTTTGTTCTTATTAAGTATCCTACTCATATATCGTACGTATCATTCATTATTTTGACGGTCAATCGTAGTCGATCATATACATGTTCCTTTATATATATATCTCAAGAGATATTTACGAATGACAAAGGATAAAGTATTGAGGAAAACAAGTTTCCTATATGTACTTATACAATCCACCTACACAGTGAAAGGAATTGACAGATACAACCTTTAATAAGTAGTCGGGACAAGGAAGGTAAATGAGTTCCACCACCATATAATAATTCCATTTACCAGGCCACCTCCAATATCTCTCCCAAAGATTTATGTACCATCTGCACGCTATAACCGAACTTAACGTGTGCACCTTAGAGGCGAGGCCATCCTGGGGCTTACGGGGTCTTATCTTAGCACAGAATAGTGTTATAAACGGAATTCCCGTTTGGTAACCCGGGCTAGGACCGTTTGACCCGGGCACTGTCATTCACGCTCGTAAACTTTACGACCAGCTCTCGAAACAGGCTTTGAAGAATAAGCGTCTCCCGGAAGTGAACCTCCGCCCCCCTCCTGATAAAATAATATTGGAACAAGAAAATATCGAGGTATGTAATGCGATCCGATGTAATCGTAAATATGAATGAGCCACTCAATTTTTTGTAGCGCATCTCAGTATATCCAGAGGGAATTGCAGAGTTATGCTGCAATTTTTTGGCTATGTGGATTTAATGTGACGTTTTTTTTTTTTTTTTTTTTTTATTTGGGACAAGCCCGCCACACTATTCCCAAACCACTGTAACTCCTGATAATCCAGAATCAACAGTGGCGACCACAAGAAAAGCGCCGAGACAATGAAGCTCGACGAAGTCCCAGAGAAGCGATTTAACTGTCTTGGATCCCGCAACGAAATTAATCAGAAAAGAATAGCGGAGGAGTAGGAAAAAACATAATTTCCACTTCCCTCCATATCAGCAGGAGACAGAACAGAACAAGGCCAATAGGCACACAGGGGATAATGTGACGTATCAAAACGTGAATAATAATTATTTCCAGATTTAAAAAATGTGTGGCTTTTTTTTTGGTGAATGGGAAATCATCAAATGACTCCTCCCGCTCCCGCTGTGCAGAGTGGTAGGGAGTATCCACAATCAGACTTCAACTGACTATAAACTAGCCATGTTTCTTCTTAGGCCTTTGTGTCGAGGCCGCGGTATCTCTTTCGAACAACCCGCAGCCCCGACGGGATGAGTGGTAAGTAAGTAATATTTATTTGTTTAAACTTGGTGTACATGATACATTACATGCAGGATAATAATGGGATACATAAAGTTCTAACATGTTTAGCCACATGTCGCGGCGTACAAATCGGTTGGAAGAGATGGTGCGTAAACCGTGATAATATTCAACCAAAAATGACATTATATAAATTATGTAGACACTTAAAAAAAAAAGAACATAATTATTCATTAAATATTAGGTAGGTATCATTACAATTTGGCAGCATATTTTTTAAATAAAATTATATGTCAAAGTAGGTAGTCATTAAATAAAATTAGTCAATAAAAATATTAATACAATACAAATTCAACAGATTACAATAACATGTCAAAAAAATAAAATAAAAAATAAAACAAAAGTAAAAACAATGTCAACATCTTAGAAACGAAGAAAATTGTCCTCTTCAAGTAGTGTTAGTAGATACTATGAACGTATGCATACTTAGCAGCTATTTTGTGCCGTGGGTCAATTTGACGATAACAGTATTATTAAAGTTACATAAAAATATTTTTAACTTTACGGTGTTCGGAGCTGCATCAGCATTCTGTTCGTACCTTAAAATATAAAAAAAATTAGATTACAACAATAAATGAAGGGGTATAAAAGGATCTTATTTTCAAAATAAAACTCTTTATAAAAATAAACGTAAACTTGGAAGTTTTACTCCAAAATCCCATATGTAAATACAATGACTGACAAAGACTAGATAAATATGTAAAAGAGGCTGCTGGAGAGTTGTCACAAAGCCAAAAAGTTTAGAAATACGATTATAATAGGGCACAAATTGGATCAATTTAAAGCTCCTTTACATATGTATTAAACTTGTATTGATCATGGACGAGTTATGGAGAGAAGTCACTAGAAATATATAGAGACTGATACGACTGTATTTATCTCAAACCCTATTAATATTTTAGATTTTACTTTTTCAAATAAATTGTTTAAAGAACAGCGTATTAAATCATGCCAAGAAAACTGATCCCCTATCTTCCCGTGGGTGTCGTAAGAGGCGACTAAGGGATGTACCAGAGAATGGGCAGCAGCGTTCTCTGTGCTTTTTGTATCGACCGTACTGCGATCGCCAACCCGCCTGCCAAGCGTGGCGATTATGGCAAAACCCCCCTAAACAAAAATTACACTTAGGGGAGGCCTATGTCCAGCAGTGGACGTCTTTCGGCTGAAATGATGAATGATGATGATGAAGAAAACTGTATTTGAGCGATACACTTGTTTAAAATTCAATTTTCTTTTTTTCTCATTTTCTGAAAGCTGTACAAATAACTAAACTAAAAGCCGTCACAGAAAATAAATACTACAATTTATTCTATATCACTACTGCGTACTAGGTATATCTAATTAAATAATGCTCCTAAATCCGATTAAGTTGCGAAAATAGGAGATAGTTGTTTAATTCTCTAACGACATTGTCTTATAGATGACTAAGTGGCTTAATTAACTTCAACTTGAACTTATTAAGCAACTTTCATGTGAATTTAATTTATATACTTAAACTACCTACCTTGTATATTGCTTTTATAACGAATTTATTTTAACAGAGTGTTTTTTACTTAACTTTGAAATGAACTTATTATTTTAATTCGAAGTTTAAAATAACAAGATACTGAAACCCTTTGATACTTTAAATTACCTATGAATATTTATTATTTTACATACTAATACATAGTTCATTTTAAGTAAGAATGCTGTTGAACTTGTTTGCACTCAATTTTATAAATTAGATTGAAACCAAACGTGTTCAAAATCCTAACGTACATACAATCGAACAACGAAGACATTTTAAATGGCTCAGTTGCCCTTTTTAAGCCTAAAACACACAACCACACAAGTACAAGCAAGAGGCATCAGATAGTTTGTTCACCCTCGTCGTGAAGTAGTGTGGGGCGATCTCTTTCAATTAAGTGAAGCCTCCTCAAGCTTTCGAGAGACTAGGCTTTCCTCATTCAGAAATTCGGGTCAGCCTTGAATTGTTCCGCATATCGGCTGTAAGCGGAATCTCGTTACTGACAAGTAATAATGTGGGTTTTTAAATGACTGAACATTTGTCGATCCGTTTTTGTCTACGTTTTGAAATTCGAAGGAAAGCGAACATGCTCATTGGCGGGTGGCGTGTTTATTTAAGCGGTAAATTCGATTTTTTTGGAGCTTAAGGTGTTCAAATTTGTGGTGTGTGTAGAGGTTAGGCAGAGGTGTACCCATTAGTGCACCCACATTTTGCTAGCTATGTTTAAGTCCCATGTAATAAGTGGGGAGCCAATTGACATCAACCGCGCATAAATTCAAACTCCGTGGCTGCTAACGAGAATTGTTATAAAAAATCCTGAAAAACGTAATCCTGATAAATTCAATGGCACACACAGTGTGTGTATTATTGCTTTTTTCCAGGAATTTATTGATATTATATTATATTATTAAGTCATGTTACCAGGTATACGACGCGGGAATGCAATGCAGCAAACATATTGCACATCGATTCTTAGAAATATATGTGTAATGTGTAATAATATGCTTGCTGAGAGTTAGGTATATTCAATCTTGAGCATTTCAACATCGTATCAATTCAACGTAATATAGAAGAGACCGGAGTATGTACATTGTACATATACCACACTACCGATAAATGATCACAAAATTTGCTAAAAAAGTGCGCGTTTTGACAAAAAGAGAACGTAAGTATATCATTTAGGTATCATGAAAATGATATGAATGAAGTCGATTAAAAATATGAAGAAAAAGATTACCCATCAGTCGTTACAAACGTCAACTAAAAAAATACAGAAATGAGAATGATAATAAAAAATATTGAGAGTATGTAAGCGTGAATCCGTCTACGGGGAATTAATTCGTGTGCTCCGCGCACATTATTTGTTCCTGTTCACATAAATCTTCGTATAACTGGCTGGGAAATTACACGAATTATTGTAGTGAATGCTCAGCGTATATGATGTGTACTCGTCCTATGTATACATAGCTAAAACATATATCCAGCATGATTTGCTGCGTCAAGTTTGACTTAATAGTTGTCTTCGTTTATTGTTAATATAAAATATAGACTAATCAGCTTTATAAAAATTTGAAGTGTCCTCCACTATATATCACTATATTCCAGCCGAAAGACGTCCACTGTCCAATATAGACCTCCTCCAAGTGTCACCACATTGACGGGTCCCGTGCGTCTCGCAACCAGCGGATTCCCACAACGTTCACCAGGACATTGGTCCACCTAGTGAGGCCTTTAAACAAAAGTCTTCCAGTAAAAAATTACAAATATAAATCTTAATTTAGTAATCAGTCATCGACAGCCCATAATGTTCCCACTGCAGGGACTCAGGCCTCCTCAATAGGAGAGTGATAGGCTATAATCCACCACGCGGGCCCTTATAATAATCTTGCAGTCTAGTGCAACTATCTTCACACTAGTCCAACCCAACTATATTAATATTTAAAAACCAACACACATCTCATATTATTTTATACTAGCGGATGTCCCGCGGTTTCACCCGCATAGATCCCGTTCCCGTGGGAATACAGGGATAAAAAGTAGCCTATGACACTCAGCAATAATGTGGCTTTCTATTGGTGAAAGAATTTAATATTAAAATAAGTTCAGTAGATCCCGAGATTACCCCTTACAATTTAACAAATACACAAACTTTACCTCTTTTTAATATTAGTATAGATTTTGCGATCGCACTCGGCCATTCCTTTGGCGATCATTCATTCGGGATAGTCCATTTTGTAGAGAAACGACACAAAAAACGTCGCAATCATACCGGACTTGGATGAATGGCCACAGGCTTCAACTACATATTTACGACCTGTATTGAGCGAGCCTGAAAACCTGTTCAGTTTCTTTAGTATATTTGCTTTAAAAAAAATAAAAGGAAGTGGACAGTCTATACGTATATTTTTTTTTACTTATACACTAGAGAAGCTGTTGGCTTAATAATAACTGCCGCTCGGGTTAATCTTCAGGTTAAGCCGTGCTTGCCTAGGATGGTCCGTGGATGGATAAATAATCACCCATTTAATACCGAATTTCGTACCTGCCTCAGAAAGTACGTTAAGTCATTGGTCTCGGCTGTCATATTCAAAACATTTCCAATCGTTAAGAATAAGAATAATTTATTAAGAAAAAATTATACAAAAGAGTGTACATTTAGGCACAGTAGTGTTGCTTCACATACAAAGCAATAATGAGTACTTATAAGTAAATTATAACTAAAATATATTCAAGAGTTACAAATAGTGATAATTTTTAAACTTCAAATGTTTGTGTAGCGACCTGCCCGATCTACGTTACAGGTAGTTAGTAGCCTGATAGACTGACAACCAGCCTTACCAAACGGTATCGTATACCCACTACCAATTGGGTTCTGGCGGTCTGATGGGCAGTAGTAGCTCCATGTAAAAGACTGGTATTCAGCTGCACCCGGTTTGACTGGAAGATGATGATCGAGCGAGCCTTAAAACCTGTACATTTTCTTTAATATAATTATTTGCTTGACAAATAAAAGGAAGTATACAGTCTATATGTATAAATCTTTTAGACAGGGACACAATATCGTGTCTGAAAATTCAATTAGGCATTTGTCAACGCTCCGTTGGATGCGGTCAGCTTGTGCGTGGCTCATGTCTGACGATCACGTAACGACAAAGGAAACCCTTATTTTTACATTGTGTACCTATTGAGGGAAAATTTAGGACCTATTTTCTTGTGGCAGTTCAGTTAATAAGTTGTCTGATTTATTGCCAAAATTATCGGATGTTATATAAGTTTCGTAAATAGAGAATTACTGTCCTTAGCGAAGTGAGACCGGGACCTTGGGAAACTAGTTTCTGTCTTGTTCTTGTGTATAGTTCAATTTACATACAATACATATTTACCAATGTACAGTACACCTACATTTACCCTTGTTCTGATTTACATATTATATATTTTAGCGAAATAGGTACAGTGTTGGTTGGGGTATAAAAAGGTAAATTGCCCGACAGACAGAAAGTATCGGGCGGCTAGACGGGGGACGGGATGGAAAAGGGGCGAAATTTTCTAATGAACCGTTCGAGACATACGACGGCATACAGTCTGATGTGTTTGATTGAAAATCGAACATTATAAAGAATATCACTTGGAGTCACCTATTTTATAACCGAGCTCGTACGTTTACTGTATTTAATTTTCCTCCTCGCCTATTTCATGTATTTTTTTTGACATTAATATATATTATTACCTCGTTGGTCCAGTGGTCGCAAGCGCGACTGCTGAGCATGAAGTCCTGGGTTGGATTCCCAGGTTGGACAAAGTGTTACTGGGGTTTACCAGCAGGAAATTCTCTCGCCCCCTGTTACATGGGACTTCAAAACAAATCTGGCGAAATGTGAGCGTACCGTCTTATATTTTCGGTACCTTCCTCTGCCTAACCCGCTTGTGGTTACAGGCATGATGTTATTTGTATTTATGTATGTTACATTATTGTAAATTTTACCAAGTCACGAAAAGCACAACCAATATTTCTCCAAAACTTTTCACAACGTATTGTCCCCACATATTACTCCCCACAAAACATATTTTTAGTACACAACAGAAAATAGAAAGTGTAATAGGTTCTGTGCACGGTTCTGTTTGAGTGAGAAATCAATTTGTTCCACCGTTTTCATTTATGCGATTCGAGCGTTTCCATTTATTCGAACGCAAATTGGAAAGGGACCAACTCAGTTGTCAGCTGTGGCTTATGCAGTCGTCTCGACTTAGCAATAGAGAACGATGTGCGAGCGAAACAATCGACGTACTACAAGTGCCACTGATTCTGAATAGACTTATTGTGTCTTGTTGTTTTATTTTGGGGTTACTTTGGTTAATGAATTTGAATTATGAAGGTGGTTTTCACCGGACTAAAACCACGAGTCACTAAGTACGTTTAACGTCAACAAATTGATTCATTCCAAAGCTGATATTAAAAAAAACGCTAGTATCAATTTTCAGGTTAAGCTACTCAGGTAGTTTTGTGCATGAGTTTCTGTGCCTCGGAAAGCACGTTAAGCTGCTGTTCCCGGATGTCATTTGTAGATTTTGGCAGTGGTAACAGGTAGTCAGTGGCCTGAAAGGTCTTACCAAGGGGTATCATAATTATTATCCACTACTGGCTGGGATTTCAGACAGACAGTCGCTCCATGTAAAATATTATAATACTAGCGGACGTCCCGCGGTTTCACCCGCGTAGATCCCGTTCCCGTGGAAATACAGGGATAAAAAGTAGCCTATGACACTCAGCAATAATGTGGCTTTCTATTGGAGAAAGAATTTTTAAAATCGGTTCAGTAAATCCCGAGATTACCCCTTACAATTTAACAAATATACAAACACACAAACTTTACCTCTTTATAATATTAGTATAGAAGTATAGATTGTGGTTCAAATACATCCGGTTAGACTTTTAACAGACTGTAACATTGTTGCGAAAGGCTGAGCAGATGATGAGATGAAGCAATCATGACCAGCCATATGTATCTAAATAGACGGTTCCTAAAGAATGAGAATGCTAAAAATGTATATTGAACTTTACAGTGGTTATAGGTTGAAAATATTTCTACAAGAACGTCCTACAGAGTTAAAAATATTTAAGTCATTTAAAAGTATAATAATGGGTATGATCTATTCGTGTGCCTTTTATCCAAATGCGTTCTTAGTTTTGAAAAGGCCTAAAATATATCCATGCTTATATTGCAGTTAGCATGGATATATTTTTTGCCTGCATATTCGCTGCAGATGTGCCTGTCTAGTTCCCACTTATCTCCGAGCTAATATGGGCCGGTCCTTTCACTTGATGTCAAGCTTGTCTTGCCTGCGTTGTGCCTGGTTATACAGCGCTCTTGTGACTCATTTTGTGGGACACAAACGACAAATGCTCTTAGAATTTATATGTCGTTTAAAACAAGGGTATTATTATACCTTACACAATATTTTCAATAATATAAGTCAATAAGTTAGCTTCTCATTCCAGGTTCAAATGAGACCCTAGAGATGGATGACTGCCTTGTTGGTGTAGTGGTCCCAAGTGCGACTGCTTTGCATAAGGTCATGGGTTCGATTCTCAGGTCGGGCTAGGTGTTATAGAGTTTTTCCATCAGGACTTTCCAGTAACAGCCACGGAGTCTGAATTCGTGCAAGGCTGATGGCAAGCCCGTCGGGGCTGTGAATTGTCGAAAGGATAACGCGGCTCCGACACAAGGGCGAAGAAGGAACATGGGTTTGGTTTTTAGTCAGTAGAAGTCTGACACTCCCCTTCGCTCTGCCCAAGAGCGGGGGATGATTTTCAACCCACCAAAAAAAAAAAAAAAAGGCAATAGAGTCGTCCGCTATTAAATGGAAATTTAATGATAGAAAGCATAATTGTGTTGTAAATCGTAAAAATAATAAATGTTTGATAAAGATTAGCACTAACACGATTGTTTATACATTTTTTTTTTATTTTAAATAACGTTACCCCACATTAGAAATTTCTCCTGCATCATGGATGCATTTACAAGCATGTAAACTCACATACACAAATACCCAGACCCAAAACAACTATCTTATCTGTAGTTCTTACAAATATTTGTTCCGTGCGGGCATCGAACCCGCGACACGCAGCGCATCAGTCCAATCACTCAGCCACTGCGCCAACTGTGTCGTCATCATATAAGGGGAACGACGCTGACATTACTTGCCGACTACTTAGACGACCGTTATCAATGTGTTAAGATTGACGACTTTACGAGCGATGAGCAGAAAAATACTGGATTCGGTGTTCCCCAGGGGAGTGTATTGGGCCCTACCTTATTCCTGGTTTATATTAACGACTTGTGTAATCTAAATATAAAGCACGGCAAAATCATATCATATGCAGATGACACGGCGCTAATATTTTCTGCTAAAAACAGTAGTGAACTATATGAAATCGCTCAACTCGGTTTTAATACTGTAACTAATTGGCTTCAAAGCAATTTACTAACATTAAATGCTGACAAGACAAAATATATACACTTTTCCATTCGCAAGTCCCAACTTAACACCGCTAACTTACATATATGTGCCCATCAGTGTGGCAACCAGTCAGTAAATGTGTGCAATTCCCTTCTATCCTCAAAACCTGTACCATTAAATACCTCGGGGTTATAATAGATGACACTCTATCCTTTAGGTATCATATTGACTGTCTGGTTAAAAGAGTGCGCAAATTAATATATGTATTTAAAAAAATACGAACTTTTGCAGACCCCAAATTAATCACACAAGTTTATTTCGCCCTATGTCAATGTGTTATTAATTACTGTATCACTTCATGGGGTGGCTCGTCTAAAACGATCCTACTCCCTCTTGAAAGAGCTCAAAGAGCAATTTTAAAGGTAGCATACTTTCATCCCTTTTTCTTTCCCACAACTGAGTTACATAAATCCTGCAACGTGCTGACTGTGCGCCAGCTTTTCATTATGCACCTAGTATTAAAACAGCACACCATGCTAACGTACAATGCTGACAATACTAACAAGAGACGGAATGATATAGTATGCATTTCTAATGTTAAATCCAAACATGCCTTTGCGGAAAAATTCTTTATATTTTTAGGCCCATTTTTGTACAATAGATTAAATAGAAAACTAAGTATGTATAAGTTAAACTATTTCAGCTGTAAAAAATCCGTAATTACCTTTTTACAACCTTTATCTTATACACAGACAGAGGATCTACTTGTTGTCTGCAAATAAACTGCTTACACACTGTTTCTATCTATAGTTTATACGTATATAAGTTGTAATTTTAGTATTTAACTATACACTAAGTAAAAATGTTAATTTATTTGTTTTAAGTTATACACCTTGTAGCCTGAAACACAGGTTCAACCTAGTTCAGGCAAAAAAGCAACTGTGCTCTATTTTAACTGTTATCATTTTATTGTAAATGTGCCCCTTCTTATAAATAAACGATTATTATTATTATTATATCTAGGGCCTAATACAAATTAGCCCCTAGATACAAAGTATAAACTGACCCTTCTTGAAGCCGTCAACCAATCATTCTGCATCTCAAAGTAACGAACTATATTTGATCCCATGATGTCATTTTTGCTAGAAAACCAACATAATATTAATACCAGTTTCCCGTAAACAATTTTAATTAAAAGCTCATAAATATAATTTCCGCGAAGTATAAATACAGTTGCCAAAACGTTTCCACGTTGTTAGGCTAGAATTTTCGGAAACATTATTAACTTAACCAAATATTATGTATTTCACAACAATTTATTTTGTTCCTAGAGATACCTATTTAGGTAATTTAAAACAAAATAAATAAAACGGAAGTCTTTGTTTGTTATTTCAAAATATATCTAAAGTTATAACAAAAAACATGTTTTTAAATTGTTGTCTATCTGCCTGTCTGTTTATTATTACTATTATTATACTATACAAATCATTATATTATTATATTATTGGTATTTGTGTATGTGAGTTTAAATGTTTGTAAACGCACCCACGATACAGGAGAAATTCCTAGTGTGGGGCAACGTTTGAAAAAATAAAAAAATATTCTGATTTATAACATCCACAGATTGTTAGTAAAACATGAAAACTTAAAACTATGTCGTGATGATGTGTGAAACGGGAACCTATTTTTACCCGACTACGTCAAAGCCAAAGGAGGGTTATGATTTTGACTGGCTATGTATGTATGTATTCAATTTTACGTTACATTTACACCACGCAGTCGCTCCATGTAAAAAACATCAGCTTCAGCTGCAACCAGTTAGAGTGGATGCCGACCCCAATATAGCTGGGAAAAGGCTAAGCAGAATTGATGTTTTCATCGCGCGTTCGTGCTAGGAAATCAGATAATTATTGAAGTTGAAAATGTTTAATGAAATGAAATTACAATTGCATAGAATATGTACCGCACCTTGCTCATTCATCATTGCAAATATGGAGAACGATCGTCGTCAAACTCAATAAATATCACAAATAATGAAAAAAATAACGAAAATGTCTTCCTACAAAACATCAGACCAGTCTCTGTCTCTTACTCCAACCAAACATAAAAAAAATATGAAAGAACCCAATCACCGCCTCCCATTCACAAATTAATTAAGGGGAAGACATAAAGGCATCTACGCTACGCAGTCCGGTCCTAAAATATCCAACGCTAAAGCAAAGGGATACCATTTCCAAGATGACCGGAATTCCTGGAAGCTTAAATACAATGTTACAATCTGAAGGACGAGGTGGCAAAACTTTGTCAGGTCGTTTGGGCCCCCGCACGATCTAGAAAGTTATCTTGGAAGTGCATCGGAATTACAACGTGCCACCAACTTGGCGATTCGAATCGGAATACGGAGTCTGGGTTTAAAGTTACTGGAAGGGTGTTGGTAGGTAGGTTTTATTGGTGAAATGTGTGCTGACCCAGTAGTAACTGGGTTGCGGAGGCCAGATAGGCAGTCGCTCCATGTAAAAAACTAAATAGTATTCAGCTGCATCCAGTTAGACAGAAAGCCGACCCCAACATAGTTGGGAAAGGGCTAGGCAGATGATGATGTGCTAACCTGTCATATTATATATACACAGATAAAAAGTGTCTAGGGATCAACATATATTTTTGCAATAACTTTTCTCCTGATTGATATTAGTTAAAATTTTCTTTAAGGATTCATCAAATAAAGTGTTTTCGTTTGTCACAGTAACGATAAACCAAGTCACCTTTGCATTAATAAAGAAATTTGCCATTTTCCTAATAAAGGGATTTTTTGACATTTGAACCACTAACATTAAAGTTCGAAAAAAAGACTGAAATAACAGTTTTCTTTAAAATTTTATTGGGTAACTTAAACAATTAATAATCCGTGTTTCTACCGCGAACACTAACAACACAAGAACATCGGTTTGGCATACTCAAAATGAGTTCATCCAAATCACGCTGTGGAATGGCCGCCCATGTTCGTTGCAACAACAAAAAAAGGTCTTCTTGCGACTGGATACCCTCCATATTCGGCAGAGCTCTTCTCTGTAGCATATCCCATGCATGCTCAATCGGGTTCAAGTCTGGCGACTGAGCAGGCCAGGGCAGGACATTGATGTTAGCTGCGGCGAGAGTCTGTCTTACAACCCTTGCGGTGTGCGGTCGTGCATTATCATGCATTAACTGAAATAAGGGACCGATTTGCACTTGTAGAGGAACGATGACGTCTGATACAATCGTCTCAGCATAAATTTGAGCGTTGAGGTTGCCTCTGATCCAAATCAACTCAGTTCTTCAGCCGATCCAAATACCCGCCCATACCATGATGGTTCCACCACTATAAGGATGGACTTCCTGGCAGGATTATAATCGCTGTTGGCGTCCAGGGGTTCTCCAGTGTCGTATACGTCTTGTATCCGGTCTCATACCAAAACGAGACTCATCAGAAAAGCACACGAAACGCCATTGTTCTTCTGCCCAATTTCTGTGTTCAAGAGCCCATTGATATTGAATCCTACGATTGTGCATTGCTATAGGTGGTACCCGTAGCGGTCTTCGGGAATAAAGGTTCACTTCATGCAAGCGGTTTCTGACTGTTTGGTCGCTAATTAAGTTCCCTGAAGAGTGATGAAGCCTCACGGCTAACATCATGGCGGTTATTGTTGGAGCTCTTCGAGTTAAGATTTGAATGTATCGGTCTTGTCTCCGTGTGGTGCAGCGATACCGTCCTCCATGGCGCTCAGCCACGGTACCAGTGCTTCGGTAACGTGTCCAAAGTCGACTGATAACACTCTGACTTGTATTCAGAGCTAAAGCCACAGTACGTTGCCGGGAACCAGCTTCTATCATTCCCACGGCTCTGAGCATTTCTTCCCTGCTTAAATGACGTCGCCGCTCCATAATAACGTTGGTTTTAATAAGTAGTAGGGAAACAGTAGCACTAATAATGTCTTCAATGCGTTGTGTGTTTTTATAGGGAAAATATTGACAGCTGATTTTCATCTTTTACTCGAATTTGATTCACAGTTCCTGATTCAAATTATGAAATGCACCAAAAAGGATCCATATAAATTTATAAAATCATAAATTTATTACAAAGCCACATCTCAATCTCAAGAAATCCGCATAAAAATGCTTGATCCCTAGACACTTTTGATGTGTGTATATCTAAGCAATCAACACCTAATTTACCTCTTTTTCTGAGGGTAGGGGGTAACGAGGCATTAAAGAACCCCACCTGCAGCTGCGAACCTTACACATACCTTTCGCTTCGTTAATTCTCGTTAGGAAAAGGCTAGACATAATATAATGAGGCACATAACAGAGACCCTATTCTACTCACAATGTGAAATAAAATCAATTAAAACCAAACAGTGACCTAACTTTCAAGCATATTTTAATGAGTACATCGTGACCCTATGACACGCTAATTAAATGTATGTTACGCATTCATGGTTTCATAATGGAACAATTTTAGATAACATCCAAATCCTATGCAACGAATGAACATTGGACATGCGAGCATGCGATGTAATCCGGAGATTGGCCACGTGATTAATTATATTTAATAAAATGTTTTGTATCATTTCGTTGGGCTTTTTAGACTATTCTGGCACCATTTCATACGTCGGCAACATTTTTGAGAAAGGTCTAAATGACTCTATACTTATATTTCGATTTATTTTAAAACTTTTATAATGCACGTAACTTTTTTTGCATGGAGTCGGAAAAAAAATATTTCTCCATGAAAAACAAATATGCCAACTTTTATGGTGACCAGTCATAGGGTGTACAAGCTATATATTTAAAAATCTTAAACAGATTTATCAACATCCATTTTCTTATAATTTATAAAGACAGGTAGATAAGTTAAGTTTTAAGGTGATTATGATGTTGATTTGAATGATCAAAACATTGATAACAAGAAAATCATAAAAAAACCTGCACTTAAAAAGGTCTTCGGTTAGCTAAACAAAACCCACACAACGTAAACCTTCCAGTCAGGCTTTATATCTTCGTCATTAAGGTACACATTTGTGTAAAACGCTACGTGCTAACTTTGAAGAGATACCTAGGAGAGTAAACGAAGTTCGAGTGCGCTTGAATGATAAGTTTTCCAAGTGGGATAGAGAATTCACGGCTCTAAAAGTTGATGAAATGACGGCCGCGGGTATGTGTTAGCAGGTGGTGAGATATTTGTGGAATTGAATGGCTTTGTGACTGGATAACGTGTGTATTACGTGGCGAAGTACTCTTTGTTGCTCAGTTTGGATTTTATTGAGTATTTACATGTGGTTAAGTGCGATAAGTGAAATCTGTGTGATTTTTTGTAGATCTTGTTTTTGGAGTTACTTTTTTGTATCTAATCGTAACTAATAGTTCATTAATATCTATACAGGATTTTTTTTGTAGCAGCCACGTAGTCTGGATTTTTGTCCGTTTGATGGCAATAGGCTCGCCTCCTATTACATGGGACTTAATATAACAGGCAAACTACTAATGGGTCTAATAATGGGTAAATCTCTGCCTTAAACAATCAAATTCTATAGCTGAAGTCCTTACAGTTTATATATAGAGCTATTAATTTATGCTAAATGCCAAAACATTTTACAAAAATTTTTAAAAAGGTTTGTAAATTGTAAAAACGCTAGTTTTTTTTAAAACTATAGATATCTAAAGAGAATATTGCTGACTGCTTCATAAAATTTTCTCAGTTCACTACTAAAATGCATTTGACATGCAAACCTATCCAATATACAACAAGAAATAAACACCAGTTGTACACAAAATCCTGTTCACTCTTTTATTCCAAAAACACGCAAAATTCACAGTCCAACTCTTCTTATCCAGTCGAGTTTTACCGTAAACTTGTAGATGTAGTGCATAACCCGTAAATTACAAGTTCCATCGTTTCCCAAGGAATTCGCCCTTGTACAGTCAGAAACGAATGTTTACTTTGATGTGAATGTTTGTACTGACATAAAGGAGCGGAGACTATGTCGGACGCTTCATAGTTGTAGTTTGCGAGCATTTTGGAGTAAAAATGTACGTTGAGTGTTTTTGGGCTGTGAGTTGTTAATTTGGTTGTAGGATTATTTTTGCAATATTTATCACTGAATCGCGCACCCGCCTTTTATAAGCATAATCAGCCTTTAATGTTCCCTCTGCTGGGACACAGGCCTTTTCTCTGTGAGAGGGAATGGGTTATCGTCGGCCTAGTGTGGGTTGGTAGATGTCACATGTCTTTGAATTATCGTTTCACCTTACATATGTTTAGAAAATATTGGGAGTGGCTTTTTGGTATTTCTATACGATATATGACTTTCAAATTATTGCTTCGTTAGTCAAGTGATTACACCTACTGCAAGGTAAACATCTGTCTATTAACTCTTCGGAAATTACATCCGTTATGTTGTGTCTATATGCTCTCACTGAGAGAAGAGTCACTTTACCGTATAGTGGCATTTATTTAGAAAAAAAGGCCCCTATCTCAGTATGGTGCTGTACCATTAAAAAAAAGTAACAGTATTCAATAGGGTTCAAAGTGATGGGACTTAAGCATAACTGACGACATGTGGGTGTACTATTAGGTACCTTTCCTCTTCTCTGCTTATCACTTCGGGGATTGCAGGCGTGACGTTGTGGGTATGTTATTATGTGCTTATAAACAGAACTGTCAGGAAGATCTATCACTCGCCACATACCCAAATACAATCAAAACCTATAATAACTATCTGCCAACAGTGCCAACACTATAACTCGAACCTAACTAAACCCGTACCTTCCTTGCCCCTACATCATTTTTCCGCCGGATAGTTTGGGTCGTAAGAAGTGATGAGTTGCCCCCAAGTATGCCCGACTCCACACAGAGCCACCTTCATGTTAACTGCTTCTAGAATATTCCACTAGAAATGAAAATTGTCGCCTTCAAGCTTGATTTTATAAAATTATTTTGACTGGTTATATTATGCTGACTAGACTTATATAAAGATTTAAACTATGGTTTTATGTAAAAAGTACTTGTACAAGTACTTTTTCGTATTGATGTAAAATGCCTACTAAAATAATATAATTAGGTATCTAGAATACTAGACCATATATTATTTATAAATAATTTCAAATATGTATTAGTCTTCAAAATAGGTCTTCGTTCTCTTCGGTAAAACAACTACAGGTTGACAATATTTTTACTTTGTACTTAGTACCTACTCACATTTGGTTACATGAGCGAATACTGTGCATGGGTTCCAAGGATGTATTCCCAGCCGGCTTAGTATGACCACCGAAGAAACGGGTTTTGTCGACGGAAGAATCGACAAAATGACAGATTGTAGCAAGGTTTCATGTCAAATTGTATGGAAAAATCTTTGTCTATTCTTGGTAGAATAGAGATAGAATCGCCATGCTACGGGGGCAGATCGGGTAAAGTGTTACTGTGTTTTACCATTAGGAATTCCTCAGTAGCAGCCACGGACTCTGGATATAAATCCAACCCGGGTGATACCAGTAGGCTCGTCTCCTGTCACATTGGACTTAAACATAACTGGTGATAACTGAGTGTACTATTAGGTACACCTCTGCTTAACACTTCAGGGATTACAGGCATAATGTAACGCTTACACAATTATTATAAATCATTTTACTAAAGCCAATCCCGAATGCATTTTAACGAGAGTGAAATAATGCAAACATATTCAACGAGTTTAGCCGAACGATTAAAATACAAAAAGCCGACCGCAGTGCAACAGAATAAATAATGTTAAGCGGACATTCATAGTGAATACAAATTCACTTACTTATTTAATTTATTTTAAACAATAACGTTATCAGCGTTCCACAAAGAGAGGTGTCGATGCAAATGAACGATATAATCTACGTGAACATTTTGGTTTCTGATGAAAAGTCGATGTCAATTTTTTATCGCACAATAGGCAGCTACCTAGAAAGGGGAGAGCTCTCGTATAAAGTAACATGAGTAGGGAAAATGAAAAAGTTGCTTGCGGAAATGTAGCCGATACAAGAATCGGAGCAAATGGAAAAACTTTGTCGAACGCGATAAAAAGAAAATTAAAAGCTTTTTGATTCTGGGATGACATTCCGCTGATGCACGTGTTTTTGTTGCTAAAAGTAAAAGCGACGTGTTTGACGTATCCGTAAGTAATTTGCAAAAGTACCTATACCCATATCGTTTTTATAATAAACGTTTACGAAGACGGGCAAAAAAGGAAAAAGAAGGTTTCATATTAGTAGCCAACAATATTTTATCATGCCATAAATAGGTAAACATAGAACACTTTTCCGATATTGCCCTCGAGCTGCTTACAAAATAAATGAACTTGTTACATAATAGAATGCACTTGCTTACAAAAGTTTCATTTTAAAATTGCATTTAACAAACTTTGTGCTTTTAATCCGTTCAGGGACAAACTCAAAGCAGCTTTCGGTGGGCTTTACTCTGTCGGCCACCGCATGCGGATTTTGTCGGACAGTTGCAAGTGGCGCACCCTGTAGGTACATAGATTAATGTGTGACGCATACCGCATGACGCCTGACGTTCCACCCACTTTGTAGTTCTGATTTTATGATTTCATGGGTGAGGCCGCTTGAACGCGGTTAACTCACCAATTTATGTCTTTGAATACTGACCGAATAAAATGGCAATTCATTTTAATATTGTCGGAAATTTTCGGTGTTATTGTGTACAGTCGACAGTTTCATGGTTATACGTGTATCTGACGTGTATCGCGATGCAAAATAATGTATGCATCCATTTGAATATTACCGAAAATAAAAGAGGATCGCCAAAAAATTTCAATCAAGGGCAACTACTCTTTTCTTCTGCCCAGTAACATTTTATCGATACACGAAATTGATTGGACATATTGATATCGGTATGATTGGGGCGTATACAATTCTTCCGAAGCAAGGGTTAGCTCGTATCTTTTGTAGTAAACAATCATAGGTATGTTCATCCGAAACCTATCTGATAAAGCAGTATTACGCCGTTACAATAAATGATTCAATTTCCTTTACGCAAGTATCGGATCCACTTAAGTATTATGAAAGTAATAGAGGAGAGGGAATAGTTTTCTTGCTGACGCTACTTTTACGATAATGACAGAAAACGCGGTCCAATATCTATAAAATATTACAGCCGTGCTCGTCCAAATGCCGGACGCTAGCGGGCCGGACCGGACCGGATCGAGACGCTCTTTCATAGATTTGATTGTCAGAATTAACTTTAACCGATGGTTGAATAAGCTTCTGTAATAGATGGATTATTGGTGGTGGATAAATTGGACGATATGTGCAGAGTCGACGCTGAATGTGTTCCCAAAGTTAACCTCGACTAACGTACCGCAGTCCAATGCAGAACTTTGGAAATGAAGTAACAGTTAATTGGTTATTTGAAATAACTTTTATTTTAGACAAAGTTCATTATGGACATTTTCTCTAGCTCAGGCAAATCGGGTTTTTCCATCAGGAGTTATTCAGTATCAGTCATGGAGGCTCTTCCCCTCCCTATGACATGGAACTTAAAAACAAAACTTGCGGAATATGGTTGTACCATAGATAACAGAAACAACAGGGTTGTACCTACTTATGCTATATATATATATATATGCTTATCTATAATGGGATATACGTTAAATGTACTTATTATAGATTCCTACTCCTCTACCCAATTTTCTGTGATTACAGGCGTGATGTTATGTATGTGTCTATTAAAAATTAACCCCACCTATTTTCCCACTTAAGCCACCAAAGACTCTATAAAACCTAAAAAAATAGAAAAGAAATTAAAATACTTTTCACGTTCTGCTATACGAATTGGCTCTTCAAATTAAAGATAGATGTACTTAGGTTGTTTAAAAAAACGTTGGTACTCTTAATACCGACCCCTTTACTCGCAAAATACTGGACCGAGAGGGGCGTACTAATACCAGGATTTACTTAATGCTGGGATTTTTAAGCGTCAGTTCACTTAAACCTTGATATTTTGTTCTATAAAATATATTTTGTTTATTTCTAGACTGACTGCAAGAGAAAAGAATGTGAAGTGGAAACAGTTTAAATGTGCAAACGGTTATAGTTCAATGGGGAAGAAGTCAGACTGGTAATCAAAGGGGGATCTCTTTGATTACCAGTATAACTACAGTACTCATAGTGGCAGTTTGATTACCCATATTCTAGTTGTTGCACATAAAGAACTATCAGGTTCCCATCACACTTAATATTATAAAGGTGAAAAAGTGTGTGTGAGTGTGTATGTTTGTTACTTCTTCAAGCAAAAACTAGGTATACAGATAGTTTATAACCTAGATTAACACAAAGGATAGTTTTCATCCCGATTTTTTCTTCCCGTGGCATAATTTTTGAGTTGTAGCGGGCGAACCCGCCGGGGCAACAGCTAGTATGAAATAATATTAGTACCTACCTACTGCTTATAAGAAGTAATGATTATAACACTTTTACCTTCAGTTCCTTTTTAGGGTTCCGTAGTCAACTAGGAACACTTATAGTTTCGCCATGTCTGTCTGTCCGTCCGTTCGTCTGTCCGTCCTCGCTTAATCTCTGTGACCGTTAGCACTAGAAAGCTGAAATTTGGTACCAATATGTGTATCAATCACGCCGACAAAGTGGTAATATAAAAATTGGAAAAAATGTTTTATTAGGGTATCCCCCCTATATGTAAAGTGGGAAGTGTTTTTTTTTTAATTTCAACCCTAAACGTGTGATATATTGTTGGAAAGGTATTTAAAAATGAATAGGGGTTTACCAAAATATTTTACAACCAATCTGTTAACTAGAAAAGTAATAGTTTTTTTTTAATATAAATAATAATAACAGCTAATATACCACCAGTCTTACTTACCAAAGAGTATCGTATTACCTAGTTAAAGCTGGGTTGTGGAGGTCAGATAGGCAGTCGCTCCATATAAAATACTGATATTCACCTGCATCCGGTAAGACTGGAAGCATGGAAGCCAACCCCAACATATAAGTTGGGAAAAGGTAAGCATTTATGATGAAGTTGATGATATAATTCAAATTATTCTCGTTAGAAGGTTCTTCTCTCTGGAGCCCTAAACGTAACGGATACAGGTATACAACATGAAATAAATAGCTACTTGAAAGTTCTGACATAGCGCAAGCGGTAAGAGTTAACTGAAGTTTATTAATTATACACTAGTTACTTAGTGCTAACTAGCATTACTTAACTGTTACTGAAATCGCTACTCTCAAGTTTACTATCTACTATATTTCTTCAGATGTGTTCTTATATCTATATATTGACATATAGCTATGTTGCGTTCGCACACTGAAAAATTTATTTATTTAACTGAAAGTATCACATAAAAACACACACAAAAAAACACAAAGTAAACACAAAGTATCACATATAAAGTCACCAATATTTCATTTCCAAGTTCATTCTTAAGTCCAATGTGAATCGAGATAGTCCCAACTCGTTGCTGCAGGGGAACTCATAGTGGGAGGACTCATTAACACTTTGCCCGAACTAAAAATCTAAAAGACCTAATGCTTAGAGCTTGCGGCCACTAGAAAAACTAGACTGTGTAATTTCATTCGATCGAAAATCCTACTCATACTTAATTAATTCAAATCTTCTCATAATTCAGACAGATAAGTCAGACTGCCGACAAACTTTTGAGTTAACAACTCAAAACTCCTCCTATTTGTGAAATGTCTATGACTAAAAAGCTTAAAAAAAAAACATAATCTATCCAGACATTCCATAAAACAATTAGACACACCCAAACATTACAGTAAACCATCAACAAACAATACCTGGACGCTACAGTGTGTTTCGAAAGCTGTAAGCACCGTTAATGAAGGGATTAACGAGAAAAAGTGGCCCTGCCCCGCCTGCTTGGAACAGGATTAGCGCTGAGATCGGATCATTAGTGAGCTATACACCTGATTAGGGCCCCGTAGATCCTTTGATACCGCTTGATATATGCTTTCATCTTACGTGACTAAGTGATTCGGATGTAACGATGTAGGTATGTTGTAGGTAGATGGCTTTTAGGCCGTGTAAGTGGTATAAGTAGATAGTTAGGTTGATATGCGTTTGATGTGTGAAGGTTAGGGTTTAGGAACACTTTATTATATTTTGATTATGGGCCACTAAACCTCAGGATTAGTGCCCTGAAACAGTGACACGGAGACATTGAGTCTGGGTTTCGGCCCGGTTGATTGCAATAGACACCCCGCCGATTGCATGGGACTTAACATAACCACCAAAATGTGGGTGATTATTATATACCTCTGCGTAACCCGTCAGGGATTACAGGCGTGATGTTATTTCATGGATAAAACTGCGATAAAAAAGAGTATGTAAGGATCACAGCAGGTGGCGTTCAATGGTTTCTATCTACCCCCATGGAAAAATGGCGTGAGTTTATGGAAAAGGTTAACACGTTCTATTAAACCCACACAAGTCTAGAATAATAAATGTAAAAATAAATACATACATATTTCTGTTTTCTCTTATGGCACAGAATAGTAAAGCCATTACGCCTGTTTAAAATATAAGTCGTAAAACTAAATCCGCTGCTGTTTTATGTACAGGTTGTGCGCAATTCATATAGTACCTCCGTGCAGCCACTTGGCCCAGAGAGCGCCACTGTCGCATAATGCGACCACTCGGTTACCCTGCATTACCAGGGGAGCCTCAAAGTACGTATAATACAAGCTGTAGATAGATAGAAAATACTATATTTTACTCCTGAATTGGAAAACAGTTATTTTATAATGTTGTTAATACTATGGTTACAACAGCGTTCTTATTGCTGACAGCGGCATTTTCAAGAACTTATTTGAGTGTTTACGAATTAAAATAAAAGCATATTTAATTTTAAACGGGTGCTAATTAAACCGGCTTCTTTTTAATAGCAATATTTGCATCTAAAAATCTAACTTGCCTTCTAAATTACTAAGTGAGCCACAATTAACGAGCATCTAAATAATACTATCTGAGCCGCAAGTTATCTTTTTTAAAGCCACTCTAAATACAACTCAGCATCGTGATTATTTTTTAGCATCTAAATTTGTAACATGAATTCAAACAGTAAACTTCTAAAATATTAATATATGGCATCAAAAAAATATTCAATTAGCTTCTAATTTATTAACTCAGTACGTTTAAATTATAACTCATGCCACATTAACTGAGCATCAAAATTTAATTAAAATTGTCATCAAATATTATATTATAGCCACTAATAGTATGTATAAACTCCTGTCGTGTCATCGAAATTCTTAAATATAGAAGTTCAGAGTACTTAATGACCTAAATATTGAAGTTCAGAGTATCGAATGTCCTAAAGATCGATTTTATTTACATGTTGTGCTACAAAAGTTATCGACAGAATCGCTTCAGAACTTAATTTTTATCGGAAAACTAGACAATAAATTGTGAAAACCTTTCTGCAAGCAACTCGGAAGTAGTGCTCGCCGGCCGCTACCGCGGCACCGCTCGCTTCGCTCGCTCGGCTCGCGCGCGTTTGGTCACAGTTTTAACCTAACCTAACCTATTTCCCTCAGTTTACAATAACGAATCATACAATCTGCCTGTGACTAGTCAATAAGACAATGGTAAAAACATTTCTGTAACTAATAGGTATTTTTAACGTAAATATAATAATCTAAAGTGTATCAAAAGTTGACATTTCATATATAATATACGTTGGCGCTCTCTGATTGGTGCAAATGGCCGGTCGCTGTCGTCTCGCGCGCTCGCGCCAATTCTTTCTGTTGCTATTTTCACGATAAAAGAATGTGATGTATTATTTTACGTGCGAAGTTATAATAAATGATGTTGACTACGGTCGCTTCATTTATATTTTTTTGAGGGCCTTGTGTTGAAGCTGTTAAATGTAAAATGGTGGTGAGATATAAATTCCGTGGCTGAGTTAGTAAATTAGGTGCCTATGTATAAATAACAAGGACAAGTTAATATAAATGTTGCTCGTCACTTGATGCTTTCTATAGAATATTTAGTGGGCGTTGTAAAGAAGACGAATTAGTATATTAGAGGCTATATAATTTTCCCGTGGCTTAGTTATAAAATTAGAAGTTTGATCCTGTGGCCAATTAAAAAAACTGTGGCTCGATTAATTATTTCTCATTTTAAACTACCTCGTGTAGGCACTCGTGGCTAAACAATAACAGCCGCTCTGATCAATCTTACCTGCCTTGCCTTTGTAGGTGGGTGATAAATTTGAAAGCTTCAAAGGCCCTGATTCCAGTGCATTAGTGACATGTGACCACAATCTTGCGTTGATAGCTCTATTCGGTACAATCCCTTAATTCATTTAATGATAAGAATCTGTTGAACGACTGCGTGTCATGTTTTTTTAATAAAAAAAAAATTACATTTACAAGTCATAAAATACCTACCTGTAAATTGACGATGCAATATGTGCGCTAGAGAAAAAAAGAATACGACATTTAAAAAATGAGAAACTTAAAAGAATAAATATCATACTCGTAAAGAAAAACAGCAACCACAAGCTACATTAGCTGTCTACAGCGTGTTTTATTTATACACCAAGCAGGAAACTATAAAAATGGGTCGTTGGTCGTTACTCAGCATATTTTCTAGCTTGCTCACTGCCTGTTTGACTAAGTCCTGAATTATTTATTGGCTATAACAAGCGGCGGTGTAGCGATTAAAATATGGAATGGATGCAATTGTCCTTTGCGGTAATGATGTTAAATTGACTAGGGTTAATTGAAAATCTAGAAAAATAACTATGAGTTTACAGGACGGTCAAATTGCGAACTTGCTACTGATACAGGACAATGACAGCAGGAATATGAATGCAACACCTCCATTCTTTTTCGTATGCTTTATGCATAACCTAGTATCAGAGCTTTTAACCGCCCATATGCTGACTTGGCTTTACACACAGTTCATAAGACAGTTTATTCTGTTTTTGGAATGGCCCATGCATTTTAATTTTGTCTGTCGAAATGTAAACTAAAACAGAATTTTATTACTATGAAAGATTTTTCTTTAACGAAATTCAGGGCAAAACGGTAGTAAAACAATAAAACCAACGACCTCTTAGCTAGTAAACACAATTCTAAAGTGTTAAAGCAAATCGCGCGAAGTATTAAGAGCACCTAATTGTATTATATCTCTAATCAGGCTCTCTCTATTCTGCCACATTTTAAAGTTACATGTAATCCGGCTGAATGGTTTGAACGTAGTGGCTCCGTAAGTTTTAATAGAAGGACTCCCTGCTTCCTATGTTTTACATAGCGAAGCTTTGCTACTTTTAATGATTTGCTTGTCTTTATGGACATGATTGTCTGGTACCTACATTATGTCGTGTTGTTATTGAAAGATTTCGACGACTATATTGGAATTTGTGTCAATATTCTGAAAAAAAATGTTGTTAATTTTTTTTCGTTAGTCGTTTTAATGTGGTTTATTGGTTTTTGCTGCATTTTTATGAGAGATAAACCTCGAAAGTGCTTAATATAAGTACCTATAGATAAACACCTACTTACCAAAGTTGTAAAAGAGTCGTCTAAGACGTATAAGTTTGTATGTACGGGGTAATCTGCGGAACTAATGATCCAATTTTAATTTTTGTTTACTGAAGACACATTATTCGTGGATGCTATGGGCTATAAATTATATTTATCCCACGCATATTAGCCGAGCTATCACAATTTTGCAGACAAAGTCGCAGGCGAAGTGCTTGTCAATAATATAACTTTCATTGATGTTTTCATTGATTAAGACTAATTCATGTTTCACCAACCATGTTATGAAGGAAAAATATGGGATACGAACAGAAACGCATTTGGGAAAATTGATTCTCTTTATACTTCATCATAAACTAAAAAACGACGCAAGATTGATCCATCCTAATACAAAGAAAGTGTGAGTACAATACTAAAATAAAACGAAAAGAAAGCATCTTCAAAGGTTTTATTATTTCACAAATACAGGTCTTTAGAAGAATGTTTGACAAACAGAATATTTGTGTAATAGCATCATTAAATTTTATTATGACGCACATTTCAAATATTTAGGAGTCATCAAGTGACAGTAAAATACAATCGTAAATTTTCAAACAAAACGCAGCAAATAACCGGATATTTGAAGATCGCCATTTCTTTATGAATGACCGAATATAAATGACACAATTTAAATGTTTAGTAGAATATTGTGAATATAAATTATAGTAGTAGTGTATGTCGGTAGTAGTTATAGTAATGTTTAATAGCGTAAACATTTTTGACGTCTCTTGTTTTTGCAGGCGTTACTGTTTTAACCGACTTTCCAAAAAGGAGGAGGTTCTCAATTCGATCGGTATATATTTTTATTTCAAATAGTAAAGTTGAAGTCAAGCAGTTTAGTCAGATAACTTTTAATAGGTACTGCGATATTATTCTTGAGACAATATTTATCTTATCATTATAGTTTATCAGTTGTTGTAAAATATAATCTAGGCTTAAAAGATGTCAAAAATTGTGGTATTTACGAAGTGTGTACTTAGTCTATTTTAATTGGAATTTGTTAAGTTATACTTTACCCCACCAAAATTTAAAAATCTACCAAACATATTTCAAGACCTACCAAGTTACCAAGATAACAAAACCAACTATAGGTAATACGAACTACCATAATGACGTCACCTTAAATCAGAATAGCTGTTACTAGTAGGAAATTGAAATTTGAACGTGAATGTTCCATTTATAAATCCCGGCAAGCTCTTGTTCCGTTCCATCCATATTATTATAGATTTACATGAATAAAAAGTTTCACTTATCGTTCTTCGCCGTCTGTTATGTCATTGTTCACAGATTAAATAGAGAGGTTTTATTAAAAAGTTTGCGTGGAAAAATGTTAGATTTGAAATTAGAATTTCGTGGGAATTTGTTGATGACAAAGGTATTCTTGTAGTAGAATAATACAGTGTAGTATGTCAAAACTAGGGATTGAATCTACCTTAAAAAAACATATTGAAAGATAGATATTATTAAGCAACGCCCTTAAAAAGTGACATTAGAACTTAATTTGAGTACTATAAGCGACCCACCCAAATGTCCTTTCTTTGGTATTGTTCGTCGTGACGTTGAGCTCCTTGAGTTATAAGTCGAGCTCCACGATAACTGACAAATGCTTGCACTGACTGGACGGGTCCACTCAAATCTGTGTGGTGCTTTCTTCAAAAGACCATCTCAGACACTAATTTGCATAGTCTTCATGTGTGTATTATACCAAGATTATGTCTGTACCTTGAACATATTGTAAACCCAAACGATTTTAAAAGAGTGTCCATGAAGTTTCTTGCCATTCTTCTCATGAGACCAACGCTTTGAAATGGGCAACTACAGTACAATCACGAGTTATTATGCCTTGTGACTGGGACTGTAGCTTAGTTTATTTAGCTTCAGTAGTTTACTGCCGCACTCGGAGAGCTTCAGTGGTTGCTTGGGACGTCGCTTGGTAAAGGTTTTTGGCAGTTTTGTCATACAAAAGTATGTCAGGCCTTTGCTGGGTGGCGGCTTGAGTAATCGTTGGATATCTCTGAGTGCTGCAGTTAGTTTAATTCGACTATTCAAAAGTGCCTGTAACGGCCTACTTGAAATAAATGCTTTGACTTTGACTTAATGGTTATCAGAAAAAGGGCTATTTTAGTTCTTAGAAGTCATCTTCCTTTTATCAAAAGTACCTACGAGTAATACAACGTGTGCCACCAATTTCAGTTTATCTGGGTCAAATATTGAGGTTCAAAAAAAAGTCCCTAAGTCAGACAAACATATTCGCATGTGATGAAGTTCTCGTGTACTGAAACACTCTCAATAGAGCCAGAGATTGGAACTGTGCCCGACAAATAGCGACAAACCCAATACCGATATAGACGACCTGCAAATGTACGGTACTAGCGACTTATTTGGTATCTTTTTAGATAACTGAGTAGTTCTGAGAACTAGATAATACGGATAATAATCGGTTCCTAACATACTGAACAGCACATGAAACTTACTATAATCTGACAAAATTCTTTGATAGATTTTCGCCTTTAGGTACCGTTAAAGCACTAGGTTCAAGGTTGGCTGATTTAAAAATTTGGCGAGTTTAGAATTAAGCAACATCTCTGTACTACAAATACTTAAAAAAATATTTAAAAAAATGGGATATTTTGACAGTTTGGGGTACCTTTATTCTTTCAGAGGAGAGGAAAGGAGTGTCAGACTTCTACTGACTCAAATCCATCCATGTTTCTTCATTTGAGTCCAAGACCGCGACATCTCTTTCGAACTACCCGTAACCCCGGCAGGCTGTTTGGGGTACCTTGATGTGCTGTCGTCTGTACATAAGGCTAGATTAGAAATACAGAACGTAACCTACCCACGTATCCTTACATAAGTACTCCTTACATCTTGTCCATGTTTATACATCTAGTCATAAACGCAAGGAGTATGCTAGAAGCACGCTCCTGACCTTTCTAAAGAACATTACTAATAAGATCAGTGTATGTGTAGAGCAGCGGTGGCCCACTGGTGGCGGCCCCGACATACGAACAGTGAGTCGTGGGTTTGAACCCAGGCAGGCGCATTACTTTGTGTAATTTATTTTCATCACCGCTACTCTCAAAACGGTGATGGAAACCGGTATGGCTAAGGACCAAAAAGTTTGAAGACATGTGACATCTACCAACCAGCACTGGGCCCGCGTGGTAAATCCATCTCCTAGAGAGGAGGCCTGAGTCCCTGAAGTGGGAACATTATAGGCTGATGATGATGTCCTTCTAGATTGTCCCTTCACATTCCCAGTCCATTCGACATAGCCACTTCACTTCTGCCTTGCAAATACAATGATTTATTACATAAATAAATAATGTATGAATTACTTATCCTTTTTTCGACTACATTTAGGTCGGTTTCAGTCTAACAAGCCGTACTAAGTACAAAGTAGTTATTGCCCTAAACAGGACACAAACACTCGCATTGATAGTCAACGCGTATGCGCCAGTAATAGCCTGTTTTCCCTAGGTGAGTCTCGGTACCTCCACGGAATGATAAGTAGGTACCTAGTAGTTACTAGTACGTGTTACACTTGTGCCTATGGTACTTAGATATTTATCAAGGCATTTTATGGCTTTTATTTATATTTATATTTTATTATGTAAGTGATACAATGAAGAAATAAATACTGTCTACAGTTTTTTAACAAATATTGTTTTATTTGTAACAGTAGCAACCCCATATCCGCCATTTTTTTGTAATAAGAATAAGGTTTACTATGCCTTGAAATCTGAATTAAAATAACTGTGTAAATTAACATTATTGCTTTTTATCACAAATTATATAAAAACTGTCTGATATTTAACATAAATGAAAGAAGAATGGAAGATAAATGAAAGCAATGCTGTATTTATGGCAAATCAATACTTCCCATTTTAAACTCCACATATTCATGCATAGTTAGGAAATAATAAGTTAAAAATTTTGTTTAACAAAGCTTTCTAGTAACAAGACAGCATAAAGTACTATGATACTAACCCAGATTTAATTACAAAAACTCACACAAAGTACCGCACGTAATTCAGACACACACAAAGAACTATGTACTCAGTACTTTAATTCGTTCGCCGCTTAGAACTACAAACTAGCAGAGCAAAGCTAAATAGATATTTTTCTTCACCGTAATCCGTTTGCACACTTCAAAACCTAACCGTACCAAAGCAAATCAAATAGAGCAACTCGCAATAAATAGCGTTTTCGTGTTTCTTTTCAAAATAAAATCTCGTTAGACATTTTCAGTCTCATTCCCCCGCTTCGTTCACGACATACTGGGATTAAAGTAGATCAAAAGAGTTTCCATTTTACAATTGATAAGTTTCATTATATCATTCGGATGGAGTCTTTGAAAGTGCTCCAATATGTTAGCTGTAGTACTGTTGTCTGCTGACTGTATTTACTCGTGTTTTAGTTTAGAATTTAGTTTCGTGTCTTATGTTGAGTTATGTAGGTCAAGCAGCACTATAAATAATAATTTGTCCCCTAAAGTTGCTTAGATTGATACTGTTTCACTCCTGATTGGATGCCATACACTTAAGGTATAATAATAATATTCCACAACTATCACACAACGCCATCTAGTCCCAAGCTAAGCAGAGCTTGTGTTATGGGTACTAGACAACTGATAAACATACTTATATATTTCTACACACATATTACACACATATATATTTTACATACATATTATAGATAAATTACACCCAGACACGTTCCGTGTGGTGTCGGACGTAAAGAATAGCACCATCCCATATCTTCCCGTGGGTGTCGTAAGAGGCGACTAAGGGATGTACCAGAGAATGGGCAGCAGCGTTCTCTGTGTCTTTGTAACAACCATACTGCGATCGCCAACCCGCCTGCCAAGCGTGGCGATTATGGCAAACCCCCCCAAAAATGCCTGGGGGAGGCCTATGTCCAGCAGTGGACGTCTTTTGGCTGAAATGATGATGATGATGATGACACCCAGACACAGAACAAATGATCGTGCTCATCACACAAACATTTGTCCTGGGTGGGAATCGAACCCACGACCTCCGGCATAGCAGTTAGGGTCACTAACCACTAGACCAACAGGCCAGTCAAAAGGTATCCACATGATAGACCGTTTAAGCAGAATGCAGACTTATTAACCTGCGATGATGCCAGAAAAATCCTAAATATTGATATACATGTTCCAGTTTCTTATTCCATTGTATCGTTAAATATGTTTTACGATTTTTCAATAATTGCTTTTACCGTGGTAAACAGTAAGCCCAGTCACTTAGACTGCCCAAAAATCAAAACGTACCAAACTTCTTAGACTTTTTCTTCTATCGAATAAATGATTCTTCTTATCCAATAACTTGGTTGTAGGAATATATTGGTGACCCCAGCAACCTACTTAGTTTTATAACTATCGATATGAAGTCCATGGCAAAACCAAAACCACAAAATAAGTCTTCATTCTAAAAGTCTTTACTTCTACTTTCATATTTTTGGGCAAAATCTGGGAAAATACCCTAAAAATGGGGTTGTTTTTTTGCAACAGGCAACATATTATAAATTTTGACGAGTATATTATTTGTTTAAATATTCTATTGAGCTTAGTACGGATCCACGCGTCAATCATTTCCGGCGATCCCCACAACGAACGGCGTGGAACCCGCCATAACCATTGCATTTGGCAGTTACATTTACAAATTGTATCGCTGATCGAACGTTACTAATTGGAATCTCAACCCCATGCGAATCCCACGTAGGTACAAAAAAATATTTACATGAGTATGTAAAGCAATAATATTTGGAAGAACGAGTGAAAATGCAAGAATGGTAAAAGATAAGTATTTTTGAACACCCGAAGACGTTGTGGTGCCTTAGGCATCTAATGGAGAAAAAAATCTACAAGCGTAGCATTGTGCTACGGCGTAGCATTGTGCTACGGCGTAGCATTGTGCTACGGCGTAGCAGCGTGCTACGCCGTAGGCTCTCTCTGACAAAGTGACTACGTGGATGACGCAGTTCAGTAGTTAAATAATTTGGTAGGTAGCACTGAATCTACCCAACCACACCCAACAAATAAAAACAAAACACGTCAACAAAGCACACAAATAAATTAATTACAACATTAACAAATTGAGAAAAACACGGCGTGCAAATAAACGGACCGCACACTGTAACGTTATTTTGGACTCATTAAACCAGGGCTGATTTTACACACATATTCCGAGAGATAACTTTGCCGGCGTTATGCAGTTAAATGGATTAAATTCGGCCGCAGCTGGATTGTTCGCGTAATGGACACCCTGTACATGAAAACGTTGGGCAAACTTGTTACTGTGAGCCGTGTGTGTTAGCAATTTTTACTCCAATTTATTGGATGCTATTGATGCGAGATGATTTATTTTTAAATTGTGGGTTCTGTAGTTTTTTGTATTGTGCTTTTTTTGTTCGTAGAGTAGTATTGTATATGAATAAAGTAAGAGGTTTAATGAATATTTAATTTATTGAATTTCACGATCGAAGTAAAACTCAGAGATTATTTTTCATTTTTAATCTTTGATGGCTTTTGGCGAGAAGATGATGTGCTTTTTATCGTGAGCAGTAGAAAAAATGAAGCGAGGCCTTTTTGGAGTTGCACAATACGCGTAAAAAAAATCTCTTAAGGTTGACTACCTCGATAAATAATCTACAAAGGAATTCGACACATAAAAAACCAATTTAAAACTTGTAACATGTCGTTACCCTTCAATAATAATCTCATAATAGTTGATAAAGAAAATTCCTTTACATAAAGAAAACTTTCCGGGGCCTTTCCGCCGCTCCATACCATTTTTTTCCAATTCCATCGAAATTTAACGCCCGCGAAAGGCAATGGGCCCCGGATTATTGAAAATCGTTCCAATAAATCATATAACAAAGAGTTTCCTTTTACATGAACCCGTTATTGGCCGCTTTCTTCTACGTAGGTTTAGGTAAAGTATTTAGCTTAGATACAAATAGACGCACTTAAGGCATTTAGGCCCTTACATAAAAACACACCAGTAATCTCCGAAGGGTTAGGGTAGAGGTAGGTGTATCTAAAAGTAAATCCATTTTGTCAGTTGCAATGATTCAGTGTCATGTACCTAATAGAGGGCCAGCCTATTGTCATCAACCAACCAATCCAGACTTCGTGGCTGCTACTTAGAAGTCCCTGTTGGAAGAACCCAATTACACTTTGCCTGACCCAGGAATCGAACCCAGGAACACATGCTCAGTAGTCACGTTTGCGACCGCTAGACCAACGAAGCAGTAGAGCTTTCAGGACCTTAATATATTTTTATGTTATTTTTATTATACGCACACTGCTTGCTCTCAAAAGCTGAACGTAATCCATAATGATTATCTTTATAGACCAAGTTCAGCCATATCGCCGTACTAAGTAAACATTTACAAGTAATGAATGTTTAAAGCTGAAACACACAAGTAATCGTCTAGGCAACAACGTCGACGTTACCCTGTTTAATTTAATGCGAACGCAGCTTAAAAACTTTTATTAAGGGGAAAGTAATAAAAGTTGAAGAAATAATTTCCACCTACGTTTAAAGAGGTTCCCGAAAATTTGAGTCATAAAACTCTGGCGGCGCAGGCACCGGCTACATTAACCAAATTGTACAAAACAAACATATCTAATAATTACGCCGCGGGCACCGAGCCTCGTTTTGTGGAATTATGCGACCGCCTCTAACTTTTTCAATCTGAACTTCGACAATTAAATTTACTCCCAAGTCTGAACATAACATTTCAATAAGGGACACGGATCGGTTAGAACCCGTGTTTGTGTTACAAAAAACTGTTTGCGTTCCACGCAATTTAATACTTGATAGTCCGCGAATTACGTAGACTGAATAACACGCTTAGGTTCGACAGTACAAAGGAGTTTGTGGTTTGATAAATACGATAAGGAATAGCAGTTAGAGAACGGTTTGAAAGAGCTCGTAGGATATATCATTAATCTTTACATTACAAATTCATTCGGTAAGAACTCACTCACTTGGATTAAGCAGAATTATAAATGAAGTGTCACGAGAACGCGCACAAAAAGTGTGAAAGGAGGAAAACCTCTGAATAAAGCGAGGGCTGCGTCAGTTTTTAGCTTGGAGATGAAGAGAATGGGTCCTACCGACCTACCGTCCTACGCACAGGGGATTAATCGTGTAATTCTGAAGTTTAAATGCGGGAAAGAAATAAAGAAACACGGACGCTGTACGATTTTGATTGTAAAATCGATACCGATGAGGGTTTATAGACTGTTCGCGAGTTTACGGTCGTCCAAGATACTATTCAATGCGTAGTCGTTTCATTAAGTCTGTTGATGATTCTGTACGCACGATTGGGCTTGTTAGATAGTTAACCCGAAGTAAGTCATAAAGATGTAGTGGGTAATAGACAACACTTAATTATAACGGGTCTGGAAACGAAAGTTCAATCTTATGGAGTGTGAATCCTTTATTTATTTATTATTTATTTATTTAAACTTCATGCACAAACGTGGTACATAGGCGGACTTAATGCCACAAGGCATTCTCTACCAGTCAACCTTAGGGCCAAACAGGACATCATTGTGGTAGAGTACAAAAATAAATAAATTAGGAGAATACTTTTTGTAACATTAAATTAATATACCTACATAAATCGTACATACTAATACATATATATAAAGATGGAAATAAATAAACTAATATATATTATAATACATACGAATAGTTCACAAAATGAGAAACCAAACAATAATTATCATGACTACCACATTATGAGTAATTCAGTCCGATTTTAGGAAATGCTTCCGCACAGCTCTTTTGAAAGCCATTTTGCTTTCCGCTTTTTTAATGCCAAGGGGTAGCGCGTTCCAGAGTTTAATGGCTGAGACAGCGTAAGAAGATGACATGAAACCAGTACGGTGTGAAGGAATTTCAAGGAGTAGGTTGTTAGACGCTCGAAGGTTACGACTGTGTGAACTGCCCAACACTTTGAAGTATTTTTTTAAATAATCGGGAGTATATGGATCCTTATCCCATATCTTCCCGTGGGTGTCGTAAGAGGCGACTAAGGGACTTACCAGAGAATGGGCAGCAGCGTTCTCTGTGTCTTTGTAACAACCATACTGCGATCGCCAACCCGCCTGCCAAGCGTGGCGATTATGGCAAACCCCCCCAAAAATGCCTGGGGGAGGCCTATGTCCAGCAGTGGACGTCTTTTGGCTGAAATGATGATGATGATGATGATGATATGGATCCTTTAAAATAGTGAAAAGCGTGCAAAGAGATCTGAGGGATCTTCTGAGTCGGATAGGCAGCCATTTAAGCTGAGAACGGTATGAAGAGATGTGATCGTATTTACGAAGGCCAAAAATAAACCTAATGTAATTATTGAAAAGACGATCCAATTTGTTTAAAAGTTCTTGGGAGAGATCAGAGTAACAAACATCAGCATCCTATAATGGGAATCACCAGTGACTGGACCAAAGTTATTTTAGTGCTAGATGGTAGAAAATGTTTGAATCTATAGAGAGACCGCAGTGAGTATGTGACTTTCTGGCTAACCTGAGCCACCTGCTTGTTCCAACTAAGTGTGTCGTCAATGTGCAGGCCTAAGTCTTTAACGTGTGGCGAGAGAGGGATCACAAAACTGTCGAACATAAGCGGTATCAGTTGGCTAGTATCTAAATTTCTCAGGTAGTACGAACTACCTACGAGAATGGCCTGGCACTTTCCGACGTTGACAGCAACCCCAAATTTACTGGACCAGTCTCTGATAGTTTGAAGATCAGCATTGAGTAATGAAATGCAATGGTCAAGGTTGGCAATGTCGGATTGAGCGTAAAGTTGCAGGTCGTCAGCGTATAGATGATAAGAGCACTTGAGAATAGTGGTAATTGAGTTTATAAATAATGAAAATAAGAGAGGAGAGAGTATACCGCCTTGTGGAACGCCAGCTACCAGATCGCAACAGTCAGAGTAAACCTGATCAGCACGCACCGCCTGCTGGCGACCACGAAGATACGATGAGAACCATTTACGTGACAACGATGAGGCCCCAATCTGAGACAGTATGGCCAGGAGGATATCATGGTCAACGGTGTTAAAAGCGTTGAAAAAATCTATTAAAACCAACACCGTAACCCTCGAATTCTCCAAGCCATCCCTAATATCATCTGTAACTTTAAGTAGGGCTGTGGCCGTGCTGTGACCAGGCCGGAAACCAGATTGAAATTCGGATAACAGGCTATTTTTGAGGACGTGAGAGGATAATTGCTTAAGAGCAACCGCTTCAAGGATTTTAGACAGGAAAGGGAGAATGGAGATCGGTCTGTAGTGATTGGGCAAAGTGGGACTGGAAATCTTTGGAAGAGGGATAATGTAGGCTTTACGCCACAGCGCTGGAAACACACCAGTGTAGAGGGAAAAATTTATTATGTGAGTAATAATAGGAATTAAGGATTCAGTCATGAAAGATAACATAGTTCTGCCGATTCCATCACAGCCAACAGCCCTAGACTTAATAGACGTGAAAAATTTAAGGACCTCAAGGCTAGTCACGGGAGAGAAAGTAAAAGGGTCAGGAGATAATAAGGGCTTGGAAGTAATGTCCTGAATGGTTTTATTCCTCACATCAAGTGAAAGAGTAGTGGACGTTGAGAAATGCTTATTAAGAGCATTCAAGGACAGAGTAGAAGGTAAAACAGTAGTGGAGGACTTTATGTACATAATCTGTGCTATCTTTATACTGGACTAGCTTTTAATTTGTCTTTGTGTGTATTGAGGTCCTGAGTTCAATTTCCGGGTCGGGCAAGGTGTTATTGGAGTTTTTCATAAGGAATTTCTCAGTAGCAGCCACGGTGTCTACATTTGTGCCCGGTTGATGGCAATAGGCACGCCTCCTATTACATGGGACCTAAATATAGCTAGCGAAATGTGAATCTACTAGCTGCACCTATGCGAGATTACAGAAGCATGATTTTATTTAGTACGTAATATTAGTATTGATACAGAATTCACAAGTCATCAGAATTTCCATAATAAACATAACAAGACGAGATCACGAAGTAATACGTCATAAAACGATTCAGTATACGACTTTTATGCCACCATTATCCTCTACTACATCGTTCTGAGTAGGCTAAAACTTTTTACTTCCCAAGTTTTTGACGCGGAATCGTACCGTATCACATGATATATAGCAACTCGTTGTTTTTACCCTTGCAGCGCTAAGTGTCACAACAGCGGAAACTTTAATTTGCGTATTCCCATTTTTAGTAATACAAGGTGATGCTTAAATACAATTAATGCCTAATTTAACGCGCACTGTTAAGTAATGCTCGTTTTTAGTAAAGCCTAGACTCCACAAAACTGGGGCAGTGATGAAATGAGATTTGAAAACCATCTGTAGATTTTTGAGAGTGGTTACTGGTAGTCAGTGGTCTGTCCTGTCAGTGGCCCGAAAGTGGAACAGCCAGTCTTACGGTTTGTGAAGGTCAGATAGTTATGCGCTCCATGTAAAACTGCATCTAGATTAGATTAGGTTAGATGAGAAGTCGACCAATACATATGAAAAGGCTAAGGTGGTTATGAACCAAGTCACTAACAAAATATTTCATACATGTTAAAACTGTCTCTACGATTATCTACCATCACGCATCACCATCCCAAATAAAACTGTAAATCATTACATATCAAGTCTCCAATGATAGGAGCTGATAAACGATAAATGAAAGATGAGAAATTACACACCCGTAACAAACCCATAAACGTAAACACAAATGGAACAGTTGTATAATTCAGCGTTGTAATCATAAAATAATGAGACATCTGATTTGTTGGCTAACTTTTGTGTGTACCTACTATAAGTGCTACCGCAAACTAGACTACACATTGTTGTCATCAATTTTGTAATTAGTGTAAAAAAAACCCGTTAATGAAAGCAATAGGCACTCGTTGTCGCCGTCATTTCAGTGTTTTTTTCTATACCATGCATAATTTGAAACTTTTAAGAGCCTGAAAGTCCAATAAACCATCAATGAGTTCTATGAAGAATGCCATGAAAAAAAAGAAGTTAATGTTAGCGTGACGGTTGACAGAGAAAAATTAATGAAAAAACATGTTGCGCCAACCCCATGTAACATGAGACAAGGGTAGAAAGATGATGATGACCTGGGAACCTTCTAGTAAAGGAGATATTGGGGCCGACCTTCCATCTTATTCACAAGTGTTTTTTTTTTTGTATTCATGTTTTTAACTTTATATTGAATACCTGTACGAAACCCGCACTGTTCCATACATCCATCAGCACAATGTTTTGAGTGGGTTTCATTGAGTTCAATCGTAAAACAAGATTTCTGATATACATGCTGATGCTGAGCACAAAACCGTATGCCATTAACAAAATCTTTGGAGTGAGGTCTATTTTTAGCTTCTATTGGAAGGTGTACACTTATCTGCGGGTTGTTCAAAAAGAGTTACCTCGGCCTCGGACACAAAGAGCTAAGAAGGAACTTGGGTGGTTTTTTTTCAGTAGAAGTTTGACAATCCCTACCGCTCTGCCCAGAGCGGGAGGAGTCATTTGACAATTTCCCAACCTCCAAAAAAAAAGTCTGTTTTTAGCATTGGAAGGTGTGCACTTATCTCCACCTTGTCAGACTTGTGGTCGCCATTACAAGCCGCGACCACAATAACCTCAAGACGACCGAGCTTTCAAACTCAGCCGGACGCGACGAATGCCGAATTCGCGCAGACTTCATAGAAAATGCATGTGAACTGTCGACCGCAACTTGTGGCGACTTGCCGCCACACTGCTGCTGCGGTGAGTAGCTTAGTCTGCAGCTACACTTAGATAGACAAAACAGATACAGTCGAACAAGCTAATAAGTATAAAACCAGCTTACTTTTAAGATTATACAGATACATTTAGAGACTGATGTCAAACGATACTGACGGCACGTTTGGCGGAGTGACTGAGCGATTGGACTGCTGCGCGGCGTGGCGCGGGTTTGATCTCCACACGGAACAAATATTTGTTTGGCCTATAGATAGTTGTTTTGGGTCTGGGTATTTGTTTTGTGTATATGAGTTTAAACTAACGTGGGGCAACGTTTTTTTAAAAAAAGGTGAAAATAAGAAAGACGTTTGAAATCAGTCGCATAGTGCGAAACACTTTATAAAACCAAATTGCAATCAATATGTTTAGTGTACTAGAATTATAAATATTTCTGGCTGTATACTTAGAAGCTTGTTCAACTGTACGAGTATTCATGTATGTGTGTGTGTATTATGTCCTCATAGTTAGGTAATAACAAACACGTTATGAGAACATAATTGCTTGTATTTGTGCCAAAGTATTGCGTTACAATGTTGGATTGTTTATACATATGTTAACAATGTCTGTTTTCTCTACAAACGTGAGGCAAGTTCCGTATGGTAATATGAAACATAAGGTATACCATAATAAACAGTCGGTAGTTTGGTTTAATTTATTTCTTTAAACATATATATTTTGGATAATTATGAGCGATTGAAGCCGTGTGTTATACTAATATATTATTTCATAAGGCGTAATTATGATTATATTAAAGGTTCACTTATAAATAGCATAACACATACATTTCTAATGTTTTTGTTATTTGTTGTTTATTTTTAATGAGAATTGCTATTTGTTCTTAGTTATTATATGTTTTAAAGTTAATTGTAAAACGAGGGAATATTTTCCAACATTTATCAATTAACTCATTGTCTACACCGGTCAATTCATTCGCCAGCTATGGTTAAGTCCCACGTAATAGGGCGATAACGAGTTTTGTGCCGTTAACTGGGTACAAATCCAGACTCCATGGCTTCTACTGAAAAATTCCTGTTGTAAAAACCCAATAACACTTTGACCGACCTAGGAATCGAATACTGCCTCATGCTCAACAATTTCTCTTGCGACCACAAGACCAACGCAGCAGTCTTCAATTTCTAAATCAAAACAACTAAATAAACGACAATAACAGGAACGTCACAATTCAGTCAGACACTAATTTAAAATCTGCCATCTTTATTCAAAGCGATGTAAAAGGCGATGAGGAGACGCGGGGAAATGCGTCCTTTGTCGGGTAACGTACGACGAGTCTGACAGTGCGTTGCGATTTGTATGTAGATAAATGGAAAGGGTATTACATTACATCCCTCTTATATTGCGTGTGTTTGATGAAAAACTTGTTTTCACTTCTCTCGCTCTAAAATTCGTCTTTATGTCGTGCGTAGGCGACATAAAGTCGCGTTTTATGCTCTAGAGCATAAAGTAAAATCTTCGTCGAAGACCAAGGTAATCGGCACAGGTAATCGGCCCAACAGCCACACGAACAACTTCAACTTCATAGAATAACCTCTTTAATCGTTTCGTTAGTATTCTAAGAACCAGGGATTACTGCTTTTCATTACGAATACAAGGAAAGTTGATGGGAATAGGCTTCCCCCAATTTCCTAAATCGCTTGATGGCAATAGGCTTGCTCTTAATTAGGTTGTTTGATGGCAATAGGCTTGCTCCTAATTACATCATTTGATGGGAATAGGCTTACTCTTAATTACATTGATTGATGGCAATAGGCTTGCTCTCAATTACCTAAATCAGTGGATGGCAATAGGCTTGCTCCTAATTACATCGGTTGATGGCAATAGGCTTGCTCCTAATAAGATTGGTTGATGGCAATAGGCTTTTCCTAATGACAACGGTTGATGGCAATAGGCTTGTCCCTAATTACATCAGTTGATGGCAATAGGCTTGCTCCTAATTACATTGGTTGATGACAATAGGCTTGGTCCCAATTACATCAATTGATGGCAATAGGCTTGCTCATAATTACATTGGTTGATGGCAATAGGCTTGCTCCTAATTACATTGGTTGATGGCAATAGGCTTGCTCAAAATGTTTTTATAACTGAGCAGTATGAGTAACGACATAAGTCAGGTGTTATGTCAAGTTTCCTACTGAAAAAAAAAAGTTAATTGGCGGGAACCTTAATTATTTTTACAATATTTACAAGTTGCTGTTTCATTTCCTCGCAATCGAAGTGAAAAGTAGAGTGTAAAACTCGTCCATAAAACCCATTTTGCTCTCTACTTTATATCCATCCTCGCTCGCAAGCTCGCATCGGATGGAAAACGTCTCGCGCAAAATGGTGCGTTTTATGCACTTGGTGTACAATCTACTATTTTCACTTCTCTCGCTCTAAAATTCGTCTTTATGTCGTGCGTAGGCGACATAAAGTCGCGTTTTATGCTCTAGAGCATAAAGTAAAATCTTCGTCGAAGACCAAGGTAATCGGCACAGGTAATCGGCCCAACAGCCACACGAACAACTTCAACTTCATAGAATAACCTCTTTAATTCGTTTCGTTAGTATTCTAAGAACAAGGGATTACTGCATTATTTCATTACGAATACAAGGAAAGTTGATGGGAATAGGCTTGCCCCAATTACCTAAATCGCTTGATGGCAATAGGCTTGCCCCCAATTACATCGGTTGATGGCAATAGGCTTGCCCCCAATTACATCAGTTGATGGCAATAGGCTTGCTCCTAATTAGATCGGTTAATGGCAATAGGTTTGCTTCTAATTAGATTGGTTGATGGCATTAGGCTTGCCCCCAATTACATCAGTTGATGGCAATAGGCTTACTCCTAATTAAATTGGTTGATGGCAATAGGCTTACTCAAAATGTTTTTATAACTGAGCAGTTTGAGTAACGACCCAAGTCAGGTGTTATGTCACGTTTCCTACCGAAAAAAAGAAAAAAGTTAATTGACGGGAACAATAATTATTTTTACAATATTTACAAGTTGCTGTTTCATTTCCTCGCAATCGAAGTGAAAAGTAGAGTGTAAAACTCGTCCATAAAACCCATTTTGCTCTCTACTTTATATCCATCCTCGCTCGCAAGCTCGCATCGGATGGATAAACGTCTCGCGCAAAATGATGCGTTTTATGCACTTGGTGTACAATCTACTATTATTGATTGGATTATTGGTATTAGTTTATAATAAAAAAAAATTGTGATGGTAATAGGCTCGCCTTCAATTACATGGGACTTAAAGATATTTGGCGAAATGTGGGTTGGCTAATGGGAACACCTCTGCCAAACACTTTGAAGATTACAGACTTGATGTTATGTTATATAATAACTTGGTTTTTCCCACGGCTTCGCTTGCATTGAAGACGAAGTTATTAGACGGGAACTAACTTTAAACATCCACTTGGGGTTAATGTAGCCCAATCATGAGTGATGATAAGTGACGTCACAAGCCTTCGAAACAGGAAACATCTCTATTCATCATTATTGTCTTGCTATTGTTCTCTGCCTTCACCCTTTTTTTTTTGGTGGGTGGAAAATCATCAAATGATGAGTGTCAGACTTCTACTGACTAAAAACCGAACCCATGTTCCTTCTTTGCCCTTGTGCCGAGGCCACGTCATCTAGTAGGTACTAAAATCCGCATTATGCATTCAGAAATGTGTCGTTTTCTATAGTTTTAAAACCTTTATCTCTTTAAATCTAATTTTCTTCTATTTGTGTTCAATTCCATAATTTTTTTACCTCTGTAAACCCTTTCAAATTTTAAAAATGCCTAACACAAAATCATCATCTATCTCTTGTCCTTATCTCAATTAATTTGGAGTCTTTTTCTCTTGTAAACTTGTCTATTACTTGTTATCTAAACATAAACCCCCTTTCTTGTCAAATCATCCTTTACACAGACAACCACAATATTTAAATTATAAATATTTAAATATAAATAAGAGTGGTTTTAAAATAATAATATTGAAACCCAAAAATATCTATTCATTTACTCAGTCAAATAGCGAGACAGTCTAAAGAAAACTTCTAAGCGATAAGTCAAACAAATGAAGAACGCTGCCAACAATATGACTGAATATCAATAACGTCTGCAGAGTATTATTCTCTTCGATTGAATATACGAAATAAACTATAATATAGATACTGCTGTAACATATCAAATGAAAACATACTATTCAGTATATTAATTCTAGGTATTGTTATGTTGAAGTATGTTTTCGACATCTATCAATTGATTGAAGGTTGTCATTTGAAATAAATTAAAATTCATAACATAACATCACGCCTGTAATCCCTAAGGAGTTAGACAGAGGTGTACCTAATAGGATACCTACATTTCGAAAGTTATGATTCAGTCCCATGTAATAGGAGGCGAGCCTATTACCATCAACCGGACACAAATTCAGACTCGTGGCTGCTACTGGGTCATTTTCACAAAAAGTGTACACTGTTTTAAATGTGTCGAAATTAAATATTTTGTTGTAATTCGTTTATTTTCATTAAATTTACAATCGATATTCTTTTCACTATATGAAAATAATAATAAAACCTCTTATTCTTTATTAATTAGTAAAATATAGGTAATTTATTGTCCTTGGGGAACAAAATTTCTTCCATTCCGCAACTATAAACTTTCGGTTATAGGAATAAAATAAAACACACTTGGATTTAATCAACTAGTATTATTTGTTACTAATGTTTTGTACTTCAATGCAAAATAAATAAAAAATAAAATCAATAATAAAAAACACACTTTTTTATGAATTTAATGTCCATTACGTTACTCTTTGGACGAAATTAGTTTAATACTTTTTGGTATGATGTTACTCAATTAGGACACAATATAGGAAGTCTTTTTAATTATATTCATAAAATTATTAGAATCCAAATTATCTAAATCTGATTACAATCAAATGGCATTTCGCTCTAAAAATAATATTTAAATAAAAATATAAAATAGGACAGTCACGGAATTGACTGTTCCAGTAACGGAATAGTAACGGAATTTACTGTTCCAGTAACGGAATAGTAACGGAATTTTTAGTTCCAATTCTACGTTACCTGCGTTTTGGTTACGGAACGGAAGTATCAGAAGTCTACCTTTGCACATTTTTGTTTAATTTATCTTTAAATAACACATCCGATCAACAAGCTTGGTATCAAATTTGGTTCACTGAAAGTTTATAAAGATATCAAAATAATTTGCAAGAAATAAACTTGTAAACTTACTTTGAAATTGGTTGCGGTTGTGGAATATCAAAAACGGACCGTTACTGAGTGCGTACGATCGTCGTCCGCTAGTCGCCGTCAAAATGGACGAATCATTTCGGGAATCCAATGACAGCTTTACAAATGTTGCCAATAGACAAAAAATATGCATAAACGGTAGTTTTGTTGGCGATCTTTCGTAAAAAATGTGGTTTCGGAAAGGAATTTTCCACTTTAGCTAATTTATGTCCTCACATAGATATAATTATTTAAATATTGTGTGTAATGTTACACTGTTTCTGCAATTATAAAACAAATCGTAAATAACTATACTTTCCGAAAAATCAATCACATTAGTATAAATAAGTCAACAAAATATATAAAAGTTATGTTATTTTAATGAAATTGGTAGTAGGACAGCGCTAAAATAGACATCTTCTATAAGAATTTTTAAAAATTAAGGTAATATGAATGTGTTTTAAAGTAGCAACAATATATAATATTGTTAAAAATTGACCACAGATCCTTATTTTTAGTGTAGTTTTTCTTGAACGTGGATATTATTTGTTAAATATTTAACATAAGTTGTGGGACACGCCGAAAACACGATGTACAATTTTTGTGAAAATTACCCTACTGAGAAATTCCTGATGGAAAAACTCAATAACACTTTACCCGACCCGGTAACCAAACCCAGAACCTCATACTCAGCATACCAAAGACCATTAGACCAACAAGGAAGTTAAAAAGGTGAGTGAGAGGTGGGGGGTTAATAAATTCAAATACGTGACATAGATAAAAATAATAATATTATGGTAACACCATACTTACCTTTATAACATAACATCAATAAAGTTATGTCTCACGTGCTGCCTTAGAAGGCGAACAAATAATGCGTACACATTAAGTAGTGTTAAGGTTATATTTTATGAGTATTAAAACTACTGCCAGTACCTACAGCTAATTACCTAATATTTATTAACATTGTTTATGTTGCTTTAAAATATGACGCGTAACTGCAGCGCTACATCCGCGCTGCAGCCGCGCTGCCACCGCACGGCATATTTGCAGGCGTCCTTACATTTTGGTCGGCTCATGGTACGATTTAGATTTTGATTTAAAAATGGACAAATATTGTTTTGTAGCTAAACATAATGGCATAATGTTGCTAAACATAAAGGCATAATGTTGTAGCAAATTCATTATTGTGTTAAAGACACAGCTTTAACAGTGGTTTATTAAACATCCAGAATTTCAAATTTAGACCTATACAACTATCCAGGCTTGCGAACAAAAAGAAATAAATAACTCTTCATTTCATAAACCAAATAAGACTAAAACATCAAAACATTTTACACAAACCTCATTTACTTTACCTGTTGACCTAGAAACAAGACAAAGAATCAGCCTCCCACTAAATCTTTCCACTATAAAATACATTACAAATACCAAACAAAAAATAACTTCAAAAGGGTATTAAAACCGCCACTTTGATAAAAAAAAGCCTAGAAATAACAAGATAATTTCAATTCAGTCCCAGCTAACGAGGCACCGGCGAGTAAAAGGTAAAAATAAAACAGTGGGTAGAGCAGGAAAAAGCTATCTGAACTACGCAACAGTCCTTTGATTCATTACAGTTTTCGATTAGGTACCGTTAGTTTGGCTTTAAAAAAATATAGCCGCTTTTTGTGTCTGCCGTACGTCCGGTTTTTGATACCTATTTTTGGATAGGGGAATGTTTAATGTGGATTTAAAGTCTTTATTTTACATTGGCTGTTTTTTGTTTTTTAACCGATTGCCACAAATCGAGGAGGTTCTCTGTTCAGTTATGCAAAAAATGTAATTGAAACTTCAAACAAATATCCAGGACCGATGACAATACAATAATTTTAAGAAAAACCCGACTGAAAAAACTTAAAAGCAAAAAACAAGCAAATTTTAAATTAAACAAAACTTGGAAGCAGGCGGGGTTCTATTTTAGTTCTATTTTTTTTTTCATTTAATATTCAAATGAACCCCGCCTGCTTCCAAGTTTTGTTTAATTTAAAATTTGCTTGTTTTTTGCTTTTAAGTTTTTTCAGTCGGGTTTTCTAGTTTTTTAACTATTTTTTTTATTTCCAACTTTTTAGTTCTTTTGTGTTTGTTCTTCCGTTGGTCGAGTAAAATTCTTACTTTTGTGCTTGTTTATAGGATTTGTCACTTTGAATTTCTTTTAAACATATAAGTATTATATATTTTTGTAATCTCCTTTTAAAACCCTTTATTTTGATACCCTACTCGATGGTGTTGGAAAAAAAAAATTTTTTGAACTCCGCGATTTGGCCCCCAAAATCCGCAATTTTGTTTTGTTTTTTAATTTTAATGTAGCCTATAACACTTGCGCCATCAAGACGAATCTAACGACGTATATTTTATTCAAATCCCTTCATCCGTTTAGGAGTTATGAGGGAACAAAGAAACGGACATACATACATACATACATACACGTCAAACACATAACCCTCCTTTTGGGCTTCGCCGCAGTCGGGTAAAAACGAGAAGCGTGAGCGTAGCTATTTTATTATTTAAATGCTGTAAATACTTTACTAGTAGATATTGGTTATTACAGATAAATATAAACCTAATCAATCTAGCACCCTACGATTTTTTGCTAAAACTTATATTTTTCTTATTCATTCTATTTTATTTTTGAACTTTTTAGTTTCGTCTAGTTACAAAAGCGAGTTTTTTAAACTATAAAATTACATACTTAGCCGTTGCTGTTCCATACCCGGGAAAAAACCATTGAATATTTCTTCCAGGTAGGTACTCTTTTCCAGCGCCGTCTCAACTACACATATTAATTTTACAAAATAAATAAACATCAAAAATAAACAACAAAGAAAATCCACTTAAAAAAAGAACACAGTTATTATTCCACGTCATTCAACCAAGCGAGCCATGACCAGCAGATAGAAAGATTAAGATTAACGAGACTACACAAGAAGCGGACGATATGTTCCGTAGTGGTTCCGTACATCCATTGTTCGCCCCGATTGAATGACTTTCCATAAACAATGATACAACATTTCTGCGGAACCCTTATAGATCCGAGACAGGGATAATAGACGGATATATTGTACAGGTAAACGTTCCAGAAATCGGAACGTAACGTAATAGATTTTTGTTCCTATGCTTCATGAAAATATTCTTTGATGTTTCACAAAGAAGTTTTAGGCTGTGTTTGAAGGGATGATGATGTCAGGATATTGTTTTGAGATAGACAAAGGCATTCTGGAGATATTATTATTTATATCTATTGTTTGATGTATTTGTATTTCCTTTCGATATGACGGTGACTTCAGGAAAAGTAAAAACTAAAGTGCCTTATACGTCAGATGTTATAGTTAAAAGTTATGTACCTATGTATGAATTTGATGGGTGTAAATTAACACACTTAATCGATATGCAGGAGCAGTGGTGGCCCAGTGGTGGCGGTCCCGACTTACGAACAGTGAGTCGTGGGTTCGAACCCCGCCAGGCGCATACTTTGTGTAATTTATTTCATCACCACTGCTCTCAAAACGGTGAAGGAAAACATCGTGAGGAAACCGGCATGTCTTAGAACCAAAAAATTCGAAGACATGTGACATCTACCAATCCGCACTGGGCCCGCGTGGTAGATTATAGCCCATCCCTCTCCTAGAGAGGAGGCCTGAGTCCCTGCAGTGGGAACATTATAGTCTGATGATGATAGTCGATATGCCGCATTCTAGCCATTTCATACAACTATCAAAGCATGACAGCATTGAAAAAAAAACAACTCTGGTGGTCGCAAGTACTACTGAGCAAGATGTCTTTGGTTCGATTCACAGATCAGGCAAAGTATTATTGGGTTTTTCCATCAGGAATATCTCAGTATCAGCCATGGAGTCTGAATCTATGCTTTAACTTATCTGGCGAAATCTGGATATACTATTAGGTACACCTACGGCTAACGCTTCAGGACTTACAGGCGTGATGTTGTATTATGTAATTTAGGACAGCTGCTAATGATACATTTACTCGGCACGACGACCAATTATCTATAAAAATCACCACAAACAAGCTCAGCAATATACAACACCCGAAAAATTTAATAAAACACACTTCAACAAAGTAAGCCCACTAAAAGTTTTTTTCACTTCTCATGTCTTGATGCAGTAAAGTCAAGTTTGAAATAGGAGGAACGACGCTCAAGTGTGCTCTAGTGAGAACCTCATTATTCCAAAGCACGGGCCCTTTGTATGACGAAATAAGGTTCCTTAACAAACCTCACATACCGACCGTGGTTGAATACGTAAAAAAAAATTACAGTTTTCGAATGAGTACGGATGAAATTTTGGTGAATTCACCAAAATTTCATCCGTACTCATTCGAAAACTGTAATTTTTTACGTATTCAACCAATATTAATTGTAATGTAGTTGTGTTGTGTGTGTAATTGTAGTTGTGAGATTTAAATAATACATTAATAGAAATACTTTTTTCTATTTATCTTAGTTCACAAGAAATTTTACTTCAATTAATAATTCAAACTAAATACACACACTTAGAATCACTTAGGTCACTTTCCCCTACATAGTTGTTATCCAGAAATGTGCCCAGAAGACTGGCAGCATTGATACGTTGAGTGGCTAATTCATTATTTGGCTAAAGAAAGGTATGGTCACGCAAAATGTCGACCATTTTTTGGCGAGAAATATTGGACAATAACATGATTGAACCTCTTTTAAATATCTGATGGACATGCACTGAGAGGCGGCGGACCAGTTGCGGACACCGAATACCGATGCTTCTTAAAGTATTGTTACGAAGGTCGGTAATCCGGAGATTCGTCGTTAGTTATCTATACCGGTTTATAACCACTTTTTTTAACGAACACTATTTTTCTTTGTCTTGTACATAACTAGAGAGCCTGTCACGATTTGCTTACGCGAATATTCCACGAAACGGTACGACGATACAGCTTTATTTCACTTTTAAAAATATAATAATGGCTGCTTAAAAAAGTCTGGCAAGCAACAAAAAACTGGGTATTTAATGAAGACAAAAAAGGTAGATTTTCTCCAAGAAACGTGCACAGTAAGAACACCTCAGCTCTAAAATTTAAGTCGCTTAAGGAGAATTCTCGGGTAACCCATGAAATTGTTATAAACATGCTTCAGTTCTATACGTAACCCGAAGAACGCGACCAGCCATTTGTTTAAAAAGGCTTTTCCGCTTTGGACCCACGAATAAATACGGCGTGTATCAGGAAAAGTATGTTAATATTTAAATATTATAATACAGACAAACTAAAACTGATGATTTTTCTCTATAGATCCAAAAAAGTAATTCCTTTAAAAAAATTTTTAGGTCAAATTAATTTTAATTTTTTGTATGGGACAGCAGAATGTAAAATGTATAAAATATAGTATAATAATATGTAAAATGCTAGTTTTTTGGTGACTGGAAGCTGACCCCAACATAATTGGGAATAGGCTATGAAGACGAATATTTTATTGGGAATAGGGGATCGGACAAAAAAAAAACTAATTAGTCCATCAGATAGATTTCCAAAAAATATTGGACACGTATTTTTTCTTTTTTCACGTAAACTTAAAATGAAGACGATACAGTGCTTCGAAAACTCGTGTGACGTCATATGATAGTACATTTTGACGACACAAGTGACGTTTCAAGCCCCACTTCAAGATCTTTGACGCGTTTTATCTTCGTATTTTTTTATTGATTTGATAAAACAAAAAACACGTATTCAATATTTTTCGATAATCTAACTTACGGACTAAACAGAATCATATTATTTTGACCCAGTCCGAAAATGATGGTATACAAATTAAGCTATACTTTTCCAGTATAACAATGATCTTGCTTTGTACAGATTTCAATAAAACGAGCGATCCATAAACTGGTTTTGTATAGCTTGATTGGACCTCATTGGTATCATACAGAAAATTATTCAGTTTGAAATTCTGTACCGCATTCTTAGATATAGCCACAGTTTTCTGATACACACTGTATAGCTCATACTTATAAGTAGAGCGATGATTAATGATCCCATGAAATTGATGACAGTAAACTTATCTGACACTAGTTGATTTATTGAGCCAAACTTGGAATTCAATCAGGTTTTTTTGAGCCCGATTCGTTTGATTAAACGACGTGAACATTTTTCTAACGAGTAGATTGTTTAAGATTTTTTGGTGAGATTGTTAAGGTTAATTTGTGTTTTTAGAGGTTATTGTCATTTTAGGTGTCAAATGGGTATTTGATTTATTACCAAAATTACTTCTGGCCTCTTCCCTACCCATGACTATTACTATAATTTATGTTATGGGTCAGACGTTCAATTGTCTAACTACAATTGTCTAAGTCTTACGACTTACAGGTATACACTATAAATATAGTATTATAACACTTTAAATAATATTTTGGTAGGCGACTCATATGGGCTACCAAAATATTATTCGTCTCAAAGAATACTTAGCAAAACCGTTATTCGGCTTTGATGATAGAACAGCCTCACATAGACAATACTGATTTGGATGCAGTCCAAGAACTGTGAAGACGCCGATTGCAATAAATCGCGATAGATAAATGAACCTATTTTATAAGTCGATTAATCAATCATTATAATTTGACAGTACTGATACTTATTTTGTACTGAAAGTTTCATTTAATTAGAATAAAACTATTATGTTTAACAACATACCCTTGATTCATTGTTCCCGATATGTAATATAGCCGAGTTACCTATTGTAACAAAGGATCCAGTCTTTAGACAGTATACGATGCGAACACGATTGCTTCTCCGAGTTGTAGCGCCCAAGGAATTCGTGTGCGTAGCAAATTCGTAGCGGATCTGTAGCGGACTCGTAGCAAGCGTAGCGGTTTCGTAGCAAGTGTAAATAGTCATCAGAATCTAATATAATTATTTACGTTCACAAAATATCTTTGCACCTGTTTTAAGGTTCACCAGCTGTACCGGAGTATCTGTCAGTGTCTATTGTCCGCAACTGGTCCGCATCTTTCCCATACCAATTTGATTGATTGTTCAGGAAATAAGACTTTTATTTATAGCACCATACAAGCGTAATTGCCATCACTCAAAGTAAATTTACGATTTATTAAAATTACACATCACTTCAGACGTGGTCAAGTCTTAGTCGCCAATGCAATCAAAGTTCCGTCGATAGGCTTGCCTGGTTTTACTTAACCACCTAAGTCAATCCTAAGACATTTTCTCTTAAAAATAGTAAAACTGAACAAAATACCAAACTCCGTACATGCAAAAAGAGTAAAGCAGAACAAACCAAAGCGTACGTCTGGAGAATCGTGATGAGGTGAAACAATGGCACGCGACAGGACGCAAGCGGGACCGACGCGACTTACTAAATCATTTCGCTGTACGAAATCACTAAGCTCGCAGTCTTAACGCCTTTCCACACGTAGCGAGCGGTGTCGCGACGTACATTTCGACCACAGAATTTAATATAAGCGGAGTCGCATGTTCGTTGTGTGTAGTTAGGTTTTGCTGATGAGAAATTATTTTAAATGGAATTACTAGATTGAAATCAAGGTATGACCTAGTCTCGCACCGTGATTTCAATCTAGTCATTCCATTTAAAATAATTTAATTTGACAATTCCAATTATTACTCAATCTTTGAAGTATAATGCTTAGGGTTCATGCTTTTTTGTACGTATATACGGAAAATCAAAGTATCATGTCATAAATCGTCTTCATTTCGACAATACCCCATGACTGAATTAGTTGCCTAGATCTCATAACATAACGCCTGTAATTCCTGATGGGTTAGGCAGAGGTTTCCCTAATAATACACCCACATTTCAACAGTTATGTTTAAGTCCCATGTAGTAGCTTATTGCCATCAACCAGACATAAATTAAAACTAAATGGATCTCATAATACATAATTCACAAAATCGTTTTCAGTCGGATATATACCTACTTATTGTCGCACTACTAGATATAAACTTAACAGTGCGACAATAATACAGCTCGTATGAAACACCATAACCGAAGCACAAAATCTCTCCCCAAACATTTCTGCATCGTTGACTTTTTTTATCTCGAAAAGAATTCTTATAAGGGAACATTAAAGATTGTATTGTATTCAAAAGAATCTTGTGATGTATAACAACAAAGAAATTACGAAATCATCATAAGAAAATATGTATAACGTGAAATTCTTATGTTTTGATATGTAACACCCGTATCTATAAACAAGTCATAGATTTTTTCTCTGTAGTTTAGTAATTCCTTGATGTTAGAACTATCAAAGGTTAGAATTCTTAGGTTTGCTTGCATTGACGGTTCTAACTTCGTTTAAATTCTTGCCCATTGCATAAAAATGTTTGCATAAGTAATTACTTAAGTCCAAGTAATTACTTTAACTTGACTATAGATATTGGCAGAGTAGTGGTAACAGCCAACTTAGGGCACTTTTGTAACATCTTTCATCACAATTTTTTTCATAGCCTAAATTGTGTCCCACTGCAAAGGCTTCCCCCTTCCTCCCTCCAAACCTCACTGTTTTCTGTAGTTTCCGCCAAGCGGCAAACTTGGTGGAAACGCCCCACTAACATGATCAGGTCATCTCATCACCTTCTCTGCGGTCGGTTGATGATCATTTCTTCATTCATCACTATTGCGCAAAAAAGAGGGTTAAGAAACATCGTAAGGAAAAAATGTTTTATATTCGAAAATTAAAAAACAGGGGTCGTTCACCCAATGGGACCGCTTGATGGACCACGGTCTACGGCTCACTCCTCCTCATTATGTAAAACACGCTCAGGGATATCACTTCGAAATAACAACGTCAGTTATAGTTTTCACCAATTTATAGTTTATTCTTCAATATTAAATCACACACATTAAGTATTTAGTTTTCACCAATTTATAGTTTTATTCTTCAACATTAATCACACACACACACACACACACATTAAAGTACTTTGACACTGATCGTTTATAGAGCTAGTTAAGACAACTTTTCAGTTGGACTGCTGTCGCACGAATGCCGACCTCGCTCTCGAATTATCCCCACTAAAAACCCCACTCTTGCTCCCCCTTATTTTGCCGTTATGGCGGTCGTTTAAAGTGCAAGTCAATACAACTACTCTTAAAGTGTACCACAAGTCAATACGACTACTTTTAAAGTGTAACAGCTCGGCCATCCGTTCCACAACGAGTCCCATCGTTGGTAGTTTTAATTTAGTGAATACAACCAAAAAATATATTTCTTTACATGATTTACAAGTTATAATATTTTAAATAACAACCATAGAACATTTTCATTAGAATAACAATCACTAAAACCTTATCAGCTAAAATAACATTCCTTTAATTCTTAGCCCAAACTACAATCTTGAAACATTTTCATTAGAATATTAATCCTAAGATATTTTCATTAGAAAAACAATCATTAAACATTTTTGCTAGAATAACAATCGTAAAGACCTTATTAGCTAAACTAACATTACTTTAATTCTTTACCCGAACTACAATCTTGAAACATTTCCATTAGAATAATAATCATAAAACATTTATATTAGAATAACAAAATCTTATCAGCTAAAATAACAATCCTATAAATGTCAGCCTGAACAACGACCATAAAATATTTTCAACAAAACTAGAAGTATGGCGGTTGAAAAAGCACTTGGGATAACTTCTTAAGCATACAAACTTTACTCATCATACTTTTACTCAACGAGTTAACGTAAGGTCCCTGACACTGACCATTTCCTGTCATGTTTATATCTACCACCAGTCCATGACCTTGACTGGGGTCTCAAAGAATCATAACACACATTTGTCGGTTACCTTGACCAATGCGTAATTCAACTTAACGTATGGTCCATAACATTGACCGACGTCTTTTACCAGTCCATGACCTTGACTGGGGTCCCTAAGCATACTAACTTATACATTGGTCGGTTACCTTGACCAATGTATAATTCAACTTAATGCATGGTCCATAACATTGACCAACGCCTTTTACCAGTCCATGACCTTGACTGGGGTCCCTAAGCATAATAACGTATACATTGATCGGTTACCTTGACCAATGTATACGGATCTTTTGGAGACACATTGAACCATGACACAGTCATTGTGAATCCCTTCTAATAATTAATTTAAATCATTGCCTTATTTTTTTTTTTTGTAAGTACTTTATTCATCTTTCTCACTACATTCATCTTTCTCACTACATTCATCTTTCTCACTTTCTTCGTCTTTCTCACTACATTCATCTTTCTCACTACATTTATTTTTCCCTCTTAATTCACCTGTCATGCTAGAGTCACCCTTCTCGTTATTTTCGTCACTACTTGTTGATTCATTAGAGTCGGAAGCAGGATCACTAAAACTAAGCCAAGGGGATATCTTATCTAGGGATACTACGGCTTCATAACGTCTACCTCTTTTCGTAAGTGGGGTATCCTCGATAACGAACCTATCATTAGGAAGGACCTTCTTAATTCTATAGGGTCCTCTGCATTTAGCTTCCAACTTCTTGGATTGACCCTCAATACCCGTAATCGCTCTAATCACTTTTACAAGATCTCCGGTATTAAAAACAATACCCTTTTTTCTTTTTTTGTCAAATCGTTCCTTATCTTTACTCTGCTGCTTCTTTAATAATTGTTCAACCTCTGACCTCATTTTTAATAAATTATCTTCTGAAGTTGGGGGCATAATATCAGATACGACTTCATTTAATTTACCTTGAGATGGGTTTAAAACATTTATACCAAATAACAGTTCTGAGGGGGTCTTTTTGGTTGTGGCGTGCGGAGTGGTATTAATTCCTAACTGTATGTTTGCCAAGTGCTCATCCCAACAGCCGTTAGGTTTATCATGGTTCATGGCTCCTAACGCTGCTAGTATGGTTCGGTTGTATCGCTCTACCTGCCCGTTTGCACGCGGTGTAGCGACGGCGTTGTAAATATGTTTAATACCACTAGCCTTAATAAATTCTTTAAAAGTTTTACTTGTAAAGCTACTTCCCTGGTCCGTAATGAGTCTATCAGGTGTGCCAAAATAACTAACATGTTCCCGGAATACTCTTATGCTGGTGGCAGATTTCGTGTTACGAACCGCGGTTAAATTAATGTACTTTGTGAATGCATCTATAATAACTAATATATACGTATTCCCACGCTTTGTTCTAATAAACGGCCCTAAGTGATCAGCATGTATTGTGTGGAATGGTTTGCTGATTTTAGGAATTGGATGTAACTCGCCAGCTTTTGCACCACTAGGTAGCTTATGGTGAGCACATTCCATACATGCCGAAACATATTTCTTGACATAGCGTCGCATTTTGGGAAACCAATACAATGACGATATACGTTCTAAAGTTTTTTCGAAGGCAAAATGTCCGACATCATCATGGTTATTTCTTAAAATCTGCCACCGAGCACCTTTGGGTACAACCCAACGCAAATTGTCCTTGTCGATTATCCGATAAATTCGTCCATTTTTATTTTTATAATTATTATGTATGTCTGCTATGTCTTTAGTTTTGGGATCGTTTAGAATTACAGAAATACGTTTAATTTCATCGTCGGCCTGTTGGACAGTACTTATCCAGTCTTCTGAATTAATTGCAAGAACATCTAAAATATTGTTATCGTTCAAACCGTGGTCGCTCTCGATGGGGGCCCTACTTAGGGCATCGACATGTGCCATTTTATCACCGGACCTAAACTCGATTTCGCAGTCAAACTCTTGAAACTGCACCCACCATCGAGCAATACGCGGTATCAAATCACGTTTAGTTAATGTTGTGCGCAGGGCATTACAATCAGTGACGATCTTGAATTTTATGCCTAATAAATATACTCGGAACTTAGCCAGCGAAGAAATTACCGCAAGGGTTTCGAGCTCAAAAGAGTGTAATTTTTGTTCGTCAACGGTCGTTTGTCTACTATAATAAGCCACTGGCTGCAGAGAACCAGCCTCACCCATTTGCATGAGGATACCAGCGACCCCTGATTTACTGGCATCAGTATGGAGCTGAGTCTCTGCATCCGGTCTATATAAAGACAGCACAGGGCGTTCTATTAAACATTTCTTTAACTGTGCAAACGCGTCCGATTCTTCCTTGCTCCATTTCCACACCTGGTCTTTTCTCAAGAGGCCTGTCAAGGGACGTGCTATAGTGGCAAACCCCCGGACAAACCTTCTAAAAAAGCTTGCTAACCCAAGAAATCTCCTAATTTCGTGTACATTTTTGGGTACGGGAAATTTTGATACGGCTTCTATCTTAGATGAGCCTGGCCTTATTCCAAATTCGCTAACTTCAAACCCCAAATAATCTATTTTATTAAAGAAAAAGTTACACTTGCTCATTTTTAAAGTTAAACCACCTTCTCTTAGTAATTTTAATACTTCTTCTAACCTTGTAATACCTTCTTCAAATGAACTAGCTGGGATTAATACATCATCCATAAATATAAGTGCGTACTTTGTTTGTGATTTTTGTAATATTTTGTTAACAGTACGTTGGAAAACTGAAGGCGCATTGACTAAGCCAAAAGGCATCCTATTGTATTCATATTGCCCATCAGGTGTTACAAACGCTGTTTTATCGCGGGAATCTTCGGCAATAGGGATCTGATAATATCCTGAATACATGTCTAAAGTTATAAATAATTTACTGCCAGCTAACATATCTAGTTGATCCTCTATCCTAGGTAGTGGATAGTGCTCTCTAATGGTTTTTCTATTAAGAGCGCGATAGTCCACGCATAACCGCTTCTCGCCCGACTTCTTATTTACCAATACGATAGGGCTCGCGTATGGGGAATTGGACTCCCTAATAATATTCGCGTCTAACATATCTTGAACCATTGTACGTACATGTCCACGTTCTGTTTGTGACAGTCTATATGGACGATAGACAACAGGTTCAGAATCCTTGAGATTAATCACCATTTCAGTTGTGGTCGTAAACCCTAAGTCCCTTAAATTGGAAGAAAAGCAGTCTTTATATTTGTCTAGTAGCTGTTCAAGAATTACTATTTGTTCAGAAGTAATACTATCCCCACACTTAAATGGTGATTCATCCAAGTTGCCTTCATGAAATTCCTGAATGGTATTAACCTGCAGGTATCTATCTACATTATGACCACGTGTTACTAACTCGTCCTTTCTAATAACTATGTGTTTATTACTAATATTTTGTATAAGGACATTCCCAAAACCCAACTTCATTTGATATTCACCTGGCAATAAATAATGTTCTGAACCAGGACCTCCTCTAAACGTACCATGGATATAAACTTGACCGGTATAGTCATATGGATACTTTACAGGGATTGCTCTAAGATCACCCGGCGCGATATTTGTATCTGAGAGACTAACTAGGGGAAACTTCACGCTCTCATTAAGTGAAGTTTCAACCTTTTGAAATATTACATCAGTGGCAGTCTTAATAATTCTTATAGATGGCCTTTCCGTGTATGTGTGGCCCAATAATACAGGGACATTTATAAGTTCATCATCGACTACTAATACCTCCACATCATTTTGCGCAACCCCCTGAATTTCAATAGTTAGATAAGCTACACCTAATGGCTTATATGGTACGTTACCCAGACCCTTAAGCAATGGTGTTTGTACAGATTGCCATTTTATTCCTAATTTACAAGCGTCACTATGTCGGATTAGAGTGCCATCACTTCCGAGATCAACATGACATTCTGTAATACTATCATTTAGCTTTATTGGCATCTTATATTTATAATTTGATTTTTGAGTACTATTAATTTGCATCACAGTTTTAGTCGAAGCCTCGGAAGTGTCACTCTTATCCTTTTTATTGGGACAATTTTTCTCCAAGTGTCCTAGCCAGTTACATTTAGTACATTGTATTTTAGGTTTAGTGCATTTAAAGAACGGGTGTCCTGTTTCCTTACAGTTGTAGCATGTTACGCGATTATACCTTGAACTCGACTGGGCATTATTAGGATTAGACGATACCTTTTGTGTGCTTTGAGTAACTGTACGTTTGTCCTTATCCTTGTTCTTTGAGTTATCAGGAAGGGCTTTATCTTGGCCAATTTTCACGGACTTAAAAAACTTTAAAACTTGTTCAGGTTCCGCAAACTCAACCGCTTGAGCCCCTAACCTAACTCCACGATCGTCAATACCAGCAATTAAACAATCAACAGCACGTGTTTCTGTAATACTGCATCGGTTCAACAGGTTCATTTTAGAATAATAATATAATTCTAACGATTCCCCGTATCGAACTCTCAAACTTAACATTTCGTGTAATAAATCCGCATAATTTTCCCGGGTCGGAAAAGATTCTTTAAGTTTATGTTTCCATTCCGCCCAGGAGAACATTACTGAAGGTAATCCCTGATACCAAGACTTGGCAACACCACTCAACTTTGGCAAGGCGTAATGAATCAACTCCCTATCGTTCCATCCATAAATGTGAGCGCATTCTTCAACCTTGTTAATCCATGCATCCATCGTCTGTTCTTTGGACATTGGGTCGTATTCAGGTATAACATTGTGGAGAACAGGAAACTTGTTCCGTTCACCAACATTCTTCACATCTTTCATAATTTCCACAAAATGTTTTAAAAAAATATTTTGGCTATCGTACCTGCGAGAACGTTTTGACCTACGTTCACTCCCAGTAGAAGAACTACTGCTAGGATCCCGCCGCTTTTCCTGTCGCCGGCGGCTTTGTCGGCGGCGACGGGACGCTCGTTCATCATTGCTGCTACTAGAGCTGCTCGGCGGGCGTCGACTTTCTCCGCGGCGACCCCTTTTTGAAGCTCTCGATAACTCCGGTGTGCCACTTCTGGTTGCGTTACTTCTTGGCATTATGATGTTTAGTCAGGTTAGTTTTGGCGCAGGAAGGGCAATTAACAGGTGTAATTACCCAATTTTAAACCACTTCTGAGATGTAAAACACGCTCAGGGATATCACTTCGAAATAACAACGTCAGTTATAGTTTTCACCAATTTATAGTTTATTCTTCAATATTAAATCACACACATTAAGTATTTAGTTTTCACCAATTTATAGTTTTATTCTTCAACATTAATCACACACACACACACACACATTAAAGTACTTTGACACTGATCGTTTATAGAGCTAGTTAAGACAACTTTTCAGTTGGACTGCTGTCGCACGAATGCCGACCTCGCTCTCGAATTATCCCCACTAAAAACCCCACTCTTGCTCCCCCTTATTTTGCCGTTATGGCGGTCGTTTAAAGTGCAAGTCAATACAACTACTCTTAAAGTGTACCACAAGTCAATACGACTACTTTTAAAGTGTAACAATTAAGGATCCTTCTTACAAGGTCTCTTTGCCAACAGCTGTGAAAACATAAAATAACATTATGCCTGCCATCCCGGAAGCGTTAAACGAAGGTGAAATTTGTAATACACCCAGAGTGTGCCAGTTATATTTAAAGACTCATGTAATAGGGAGCAATCATGTTGCAGTCAACTGGGCACAAATACTGCCTGCGTGGCTGCTACTGGGAAACTGGAAACATTCGGAAAAACTCATAAACACTAAGTACCTCTGTATCTCTGTACCTCTGTATGTTATTGCTCGCAGAATGGATGGCCGATGGGGCCGAAAAGTTCTGGAATGGTGACCGCCACAGATGACAGAAACAACAGTCTGTCATCTGTGGTGACCGCGAACCGGAAGACGTTGCGTTGGAAGGCCTCCCACTAGGTGGACCGATGACCTGGTCAAGGTTGCAGGAACCCGCTGGATGAGAGACGCACGGGACCGGTCAATGTGGTGACACCTGGGGGAGGCCTATGTCCAGCAGTAGACGTCTTTTGGCTGAAATGATGATGATGATGATGTTGCAGTCAACTGGGCACAAATACTGCCTGCGTGGCTGCTACGGGGAAACTGGAAACATTCGGAAAAACTCATAAACACTAAGTACCTCAGTATCAGTCCCAGTATATCAGTGTTTCAGTATCAGTCGACCAACGACAATAGCCTTTGAATTCAGTCGCTGTGACGAAATCATCTAAATGGTATCATCATCTTCCTGCCCTTATCCCATTCTATTTGGGGTCGGCGCAACACGTTTTCTTCTTCCATTCTTCCCTGTTAGACGTCACGGTGGCATTTACTCCTTTCTCATCATCATCATTATCATCTGCCTAGCCTTTTCCCAACTATATTGGGGTCGGCTTCCAGTCTAACCGGATGCAGCTGAATACTAGTATTTTACATGGAGCGACTGCCTATCTGACCTCCACAACCCAGTTAATATTAGGTAATACAATACCCTTTGGTAAGACTGGATGTCAGAATTTCAGGTCACTGACTACCTGTAACGACTGCCAAAGATCTATATATATGGCAGCCGGGACCAACAGCTTAACGTGCTTTCCGAGGCACGGAGGAAACTCGGTATGTTGGGCGGTCACCCATCCACAGACCGACCTAGGCAAGCACAGCTTTACCTAAATATCGACCTGAGTGGCAGTTCTTATTAAGCCACGAGCTCCTCTCATCATCATCTTAAGTGAATTATAATTATGCAAAAATAAGTTTTCATGAAAGACGAAGGTTCTAGGAAAAAGTTTCAACAACAAATGAAACTTTATACAGTAAACAAGATGATATCGAATGTTCTAAAAGTTTTAACAACTTTATTAATAACTGAAGATTTTAGAATTCATTTAGAAGTAAAGTAATAGCTGAAGAGCTGTAAAAGTGTTTCATTTTACTAAAATTTAAATGAAACGAAATGTGTTGTTTTTGCAGACGGTAAATATTTGGTCGAAGTCTTGACAAGATTGCAGTAGTTATTTTTATTAATTAGATTCATAATATGAAAGTACATTGAATAACTGCAGTATTTTTACCTTTTAGTTGTAAAGTTTTGGTATTAAAAGCTTTAGAGGTGCAATGAGATTTTTAAGTAGGTACTTATTTATTTTGATGAGTACTGAATATTAAAGTTGAGTAGAGTAGTCTAGCTGGGATTAATTTTGTAACTTACATTTTGTAACCTGCCATGTTGGTCTAGTAATCGCAAGTGCGATTGCTGAGCATGAGGTACTCCACCCCCTACTGAGTTCGATTCCCGGGTCGCGCAACGTATTATTGGGTTTATTCATCAGTCATTTCCGAGGATTTGGCCTGATTGATGACAATCGGCTCACCCGCTATTACGTGGGTGTACTTTTAGGTACACTACTACCTAACCTTCGGGATTGCAAGGTGTGGTGTTATGATAAGTCTAGTTAAAACAATTTAGGGTCAGTTTGAGAGAAACACATTCTTGACACTGTGATTGACTTAACGTCAGCTAAGGACTCCCAGTCTTACGATAGTCTATAGACCAACCCCAAAGTAACGTACCTATGCAAAGAGAATCTTAGCAGTTTTTTTTTTTTTTTAATATTCCACAACTATCACACAACGCCATCTAGTCCCAAGCTAAGCAGAGCTTGTGATAGGGGTACTAGACAACTGATAAACATACTTATATATTTCTAATTACATACATATTATAGATAAATTACACCCAGACACAGAACAAATGATCGTGCTCATCACACAAACATTTGTCCTGGGTGGGAATCGAACCCACGACCTCCGGCATAGCAGTTAGGGTCACTAACCACTAGACCAACAGGCCAGTCAAGTTAAGTGTAGTTAAAAAAACACTAAAAATAAATAGCTTAACAACTCAACTCCAAGCACGAAAACCTTTAAAATCTCAACTACAGGTAATCTAACTTACTAATTCAGAAACTTCAAAGCATACTCAAAACGATATTTTAATCAAGATATTCTTGATTGAAAAGTTTCGTTGGCTACGTACGGCTAACTCCAGCTACCAGGGTAGCAGATAACGGTGGAAAGAATGAACTTGATTAAACTGCAGTGTCCGAGTAGATGAGAATTCTGGAGGTTTTACTACCAACGGCCATACAATGTTGCTGGATGTATTGCGCCGTAAAATACACGTGCGCTTCGCTTTACATTTTTGGAATTAATAATGTTTTACGTGTTCCTGGAGGGGCGGTCGGTATTTTTATCGAGGTTGGTGTTATATTAACAGGACAAAATCTAAGACTTCGTTCTGTTTTTGTGCACAAAAGTTTTATTAACAATATTTTCGAGAGCCATGGAGTCCTTTTTTTTTGGGAGAGTAGAAATCATCAAATGATTCCTCCCGCTCTGGGCGGAGCGGAAGGGCGTGTCAGACTTCTACTGACTAAAAACCACCCATGTTCTTTCTTAGCACTTTGTGTCCGGGGCCGCGGTATCTCTTTCGAACAACCCGCAGCCCGGCAGGCATCGGCCCTCGCGGCCCCCTGCAATGTAGCTTAACATCTCTCTAGTGCGCGTGGAACACAAACGCGCCGTCGAAATAGCCTGTCGAGCCATGGAGTCTAGATAAGTGCCCGCGGTAATAGCCTATAACATGGGAAACACAACTGGCGAAATGTGGATTTACTATTAGGTACACCTCTGTCTAACCCTTCAGAGGTTAGAGGCGTGATGTAATATGTGTTTTTCGTCCACGTTCACGTAATACATTGCATTATAATCACTCCCAATAAAAACCTTCTTGCATGAGAACGTCCTGGGTACTCTGGTTGCTCTATATCTTTTAAACGATAAAAAGATACAACAGTAATAAAAAAACTAAGTTTAAACGTTAAGTTCTTCTAGTCCACAATTTTAATCCACGTTCTCGTATCCTTTGTAGATCTAAAGTAAGGAGAATGCTATACTACAGACACGCTGCTGTTTAACTTGAACCCTATTACACTTTGTAAGGCGACCTTTTTAAATACGCTCTCCACCAAAACGACTTCCATGAAAGGGTCTCAAAAATTAATTATTAACACGAAAATCCACGAACAATCAACCCAGGATTTGTTACAACTGTGGGCCAAATCCTGTTTTCCCCGAAATAAAAAACCGAGGCAGGTGTAACAAAGAACTGGCCAGTTTATAAAAATATATCTGAGGATACTATTTGCTTACGGATAAAAACAATTGTTGGTGTTCGGGTGTGAGCAAATATAATACGGTATAAATTTTAAAGGCACATATTTCACGGCGCCGCGCTTACATTTCTAATTTTAACGTGCAGGACCAAATTTATGCTTCGTACATGTGTTGCCATATAGAGAAGTGGCGTAATAACATTTGGCATTTGGTAGCGAGCACACAAATATTTGTTTATTCAGTTACCGATACGTATAGCCTTGTAATTCTGATATATGCGGTGGAGAATATTTGCTTTTATTTGCTTTTTGGTATTACTTTTGCGCTTGTTATTTTTGGGTAGAAGTAGCAAGTAAGAAAAAATAACTGCTTCAAAATTGATAAAACACAAAAATCATACATGTCAACGGCAGTATAGGGGTCATCATACAGGGTTGGAAAAATTATTTAAGCTTTTGCAATAATATAGATGAATACAATGGAACCCTATCGTTCAAAGCACGGCTCGCTTTAAGCCTATATTATTATTTGCAAGAATAAACAGACAAAAGTTGTAAAGAAACGTCATTATAAATTTTCTTGAACTTCTTCAACTGTTAACAATAAGTAAATACTTACGGGGGATTTTTCAAGTCACAATCTCTCGATTACCAGTTAAGAGAATTTCTACTATGCTCACTTAGTTGAACAAAACACATGCGATTTACTTGCACGATAGCATGCAAGTAGCTAGTATAATTATTTTCACATACACACACTTTTTTTGTTTTTTTGTTTTTGTTGTTCCCACTCTTGGGCAGAGCGGAAGGGAGTGTCGGACTTCTACTGACTAAAAACCACCCATGTTCCTTCTTAGCCCTTATCCCGAGGCCGCGGTATCTCTTTCGAACAACCCGCAGCCCCGACGGGATACCCACGCTTAAGCTGAGATCGATCACACAAAAAGAAACAATATTTGAAAAACTTTTCAATGGATTCTTTGGATCAGAATTCTATTAAATTATTGATATAGTGTCTGACAAAAATGGTAAAGATAATTATTATTATCTCTGTTCCCATCATAAGTGAATGGCCCTTAGTCTGTCTAGAAACCAAATGTATTATTATGAAAGATCAATAGGAATGGTTCTGATATAAATGATGATTCTGATCCCATTTTGGCAAATAACATACATAAATGCATGAGCCTTTCAGGATCTAATAACTCTTGACGATGGTAATAGTCCGGATATTTAAAGCACTTTATGGGACTTATGTTATTTAACGACAAGGTAACTTATTGGTATGACAACTTCTTTATGGTGTTAAAACGAAATAAAAGTATCTTCTTTCTAGAACATTTTTACAAACGACGACTTTGCATCAAGCAAAATGGTAGTCAAACGCAAGACTATCCTAAAAAAAATAGCTACAGAACCCGAGGCAGTTTACTTAATACCGGTACTAAATCTTCCCCGCACTTGTTATTTACCGCGGTCCATTTGTCTAAATACCAAACGTTTTTGCGCATTGCACCTGGACATAGCCCAAAGTTGCTCACCAAAAAATCAAAAGCAGAACGTTGCGCATTTTCAAATACTCGTATACAGGACATTGACGCGCTGTAACGGCTGCTGTGACGTCATAGTTTCGTCACGTCAAAGTGCTGATAGCAGGAATACCTTTCTGAATTCCACACGCGTGTGACAGGTGCACGCTATTAGCGTCCAACGGCACCAGCAGATTTATAGCTCGACCACACCGCCGCGCAATCCCACAAAACTAAACTCCAAAATTTATGCGAGCGTCTAATAAATTTGCATTTCAGACGCGTTTTAGAAAATATCGCTACGTATTTAAAATATACCACTCCAAATAAATTTATAGGGTTGAAAATTAAAGCGAAATTCTATCCGTACCGGATTGATCGTGGCCTTGAACAAGAAAATGGAAAAGTTACAAAGAAGTTGAAATAATCCTAAAAATTTATACATTTTACAAAGCTGGATTCCCTAAGAATCCATTTTCTTTATTGGTAACAAACTTTTGTTTTGTTTGGAACGTAATTTTATTTTTGCTAAGAAACAAGTTTTTGAGCACGTTATTCAAATTTAGAAATTGATATTTCCACGATTGCTATGCAAGAGGTCGTTTTTTTTTGGAGGGTGGGAAATCATCAAAATAATGACTCCTCCCGCTCTGGGCAGAGCGGTAGGGAGTGTCAGCCATCTACTGACTAAAAACAACCCGTGTTCCTTCTTAGCCCTTTGTGTTCAAGGCCGCGGTATCTCTTACGAACAACCCGCAGCCCATGCTCGCTTCTTGCATGGGCTCGATTGCCAGGTCAGGCAAAGTACTATTGAGTTTTTTCATCAAGAATTTCTCAGTAGCAGCCACGCAGCCTGGATTTGTGATCCGTTGATGGCTCATGAATAGACTCGCCCCCTTTGACATTGGACTTAAACATAACTGGCGAAATGTGGATGTACTATTAGGTACACCTCTGCCTAACCCTTTGGGGATTACAGGCGTGATGTTATGTTTTCACGATTGCCACATTCCACAAATCTGATACTCCTCTCTATTATTGGATACCTACACAATTAACTCAAATAAATCAATACACAGGTTTAGTTACAAGCTATCAACTTACCTCAATTACTCGCTAGCATGTTCCATTAACAAAGATAATTTATATGCTACAATCCATTGTGTGGTATAGCAGAACAATGCATTCCATCAACTAAGATGAGATTCATTTGCATAAGTTCCCCTTCAGTGGGATCTTAGGCCCCTAGCACACGGCGTATTTTAAACGCGCAGACGGCACGCGAACACAGGAACGCGTAGATGCCAATTTTTGCGTTTTTATAGATTCAAACGCGCGTAAAACACGATACAAACCCGCGTGTGAAACGCGTTCGAATCTCGTTTGAAGCGCGTATAAAGGGTCGGTTTGGAATCGCTGTAAACATGCCGACGACGAGCAATTCCCTATCGCCCCGTATATGTATGCTAAGGTTATAATGTTGCGTTCAAATCTCGTTTGAAGCGCGTATACGCGCGTCATTCCTTTCTGATCTCTGCGTCCCTCATCCATCCGCTTCCCGCGCTCCTGAAAATATCGTCGACCCAACGCGCTTTTTGACGGTCGAAAAAAGGGAGGCCTATACCCAACAGTGGGTGATTCCGGGCTGAAATGATGATGATGATGATGGCGCCGTAGAGAATACACCGTGTGCTAGGGGCCTTAGTTTCAACGCAAGTTCCGACATCTCATTCACGTTTCGGTTACGTGGTGAAATTTCTTAGTTTATCGTTCGTCTTCTCTTCACATGGCTCACGAAACCTGATGTTAAGTGCAATATGATGTTTATTGCGAGTTCTCTTATGTTACGTTTTGTCTTGTGTAATATTTCCTATGTTAAGTTTCTGCAAAGGATTCTTAGCAAATTAATTTTGAATTGCCAGTGTAGTGTGTTGGAAATAGAACCTTCTGATCACCTATTAGGTTGAAATTGTAATGTTATCATGTAAGGTATTCACGTTCGTTTGTCGTGTGGTCGCAAGTGCGACTGCTGATCATGAGGTCCCGGGTTCAATACTTGGGTCGGGCTAAGTTTACTGTTAGGTACACCTCTGCCTTACTCGTCAGGGATTACAGGCGTAATGTTATGTATTTATTCCTAAGCAGAACTGTTTCTTCAACTGTCTTCTCCGCAGTCGTCTTCAGTAATCTTTTTTAAGACGAAGACTGCTCTTCGTCTTAAAAAAGACGAAGACTACTTTTAGAAGTATGCCTCGTGACTGTTTGGTTGAAAAGCACAAATTACTTATCTTGATAAAAATCTATACAAAGATATCACATTACAAAACATGTCTATCTGATTACATCTTTCTTTCAGTTCTTAACTTAGATGAATAAAGCCCACGAAAGCTTTATTAATTAAAAATAAGCAATGACTAAGTCCCTGAGCTCAATAAAGGAAAATAATTTACTTAAAATGTTGGCTTTATTTAGCAAAAACTCCCGATGTAATCGTCAATACAGCGTCCTGTTTTCCTCTGAATGACGGCCTGTTTTTATATTAAATATTTTTCCTCCAGCGGCACAATGCTGTAATTGAAATTGAGCAATACGCTGGAAGCTTAAAAAAGTTAAAATATTGCATTGAAATAATAATTCATTAAGAACATTTATTCTTCTAATGAGCAGTACGGTTGACAAATCAAGAAAAATGTAAAGTTATATCTAAAGCCGGGATTCCATTTATTATTTTGGTATCACTCCCGGGGCGGGGTTCCGTCAAATTTCGTAAGCAACTGATGCCTTCAGGACGATACGAATTTGTCATTCACAGCGTCCTTTTGTTTTGTTAAAGCAATATTGCGATTCAATTAATGATCCCTATATTTTACTGTCGGTTCGGAACACCTGACAAATCGCGTTCAAAATCTGACTTTTTGTCTACGTTTCGAGTCTCATTTCAGAGGAGAGAATACTTGGAGTAATAGAAAAACATTGTTATCTTTTGAGTACAGTGACAGGCTACATTACAATACTAACACTTGAATTTCTTGCGTTTGTTTCGTAAAACCGTCCGGTAGTCATGGCGCGCGTGAATGATAACACAAAGATAAATCAGAAGCAGTGAAATGAGCCTTATAGTTCAAAAGATAATCCTAGATTGCTAAAATGACAAAATAATGGTTTGGAGGTGCATAAAGATAGTAGGAAACTTGTGCTTCGAACTGGTTCGAATGGTAAACCATGAATATGACTCATGGCTCAGGGTGTGGCATCTGCAAAGCCTATCAAGTAAAGCACCTGCCATCTTATTTCTCCAACACCCTTAGTTGACTGGTAGAGAATGGAAATTAAGTACCTATGGCATTAAGACCCGCAGTTATACTTTTTGTGTGCGAAATGTATAAATACATTAATACAATAAAATGGATTTGTGATACATCAAATTTCTGGAAGCATCTATGTTATATTAGAGGAGAAAAGTTTGAGCGCGCTAGTCTCTGAAACTACCAGTTAGATTATACCTCGAGGAACCGCGTGGTACAATAAACTAAAAACTCAACAAATGATATAAGCTGCAAAAACCATACGTAGGTGCCTACTTCATTCAATGGAAGACGTTCTGAATTTGCAGATTACTTTGAACATGAAGCAAACGACTGACTGTAATAAGCGTTTTAGTGCCCGCTAGGCTCTAATAGAACCTTCCTCGTCTATTGAAACTTGTTCAATGAAATAGTTACTATTATGTTGTTGGTTTACGTCCTACGTAGGTGTTTAGACTTACTCAAGACTTAGACTTTATCAATGCCATCTATCTATATAAATATGTAAAGTTGTGTTGTTTGTTTGTAAATTCAAAATACTTTTACTTTCTTTTTTACTGAATTTTAATGAAAGTTTTTTTTCTCTGTCTGTTTATTTATTACAGCTCTCCGAAAAGGCTGTACTGATTTCGACAGAATTTTGACTGGCAGATATTTAGTTTTGTAAGGACTAACCTAAGCTACTTTCATTTTAGAAAAAGGATTAGCCGATCGCCGGATCGCCAATAAAACTGAAACTATTTAAGAAAAATGTGTACTGTATGTCCATTATAATCTACAATCATTTACCAAATAGTCTTCAAGAATTACCGATGACGATGTTTAGAAAAATACTTTTCAGACTATTAATAAGTAAAAGATATTACTCTGTTAAAGAATATTTAGATGACAAGTCAATAGAACTTGTAAATTGTAAGCTAGATTAATCGACTTCGCTCAGTTTTGTAAGACATTTGCACGCCATGTTATGGCAGGGTATGCTGAAACAATTTTTTACTGTAACATCTTATATACCATATTCTGGCAAATAAAATATTTTGATTTGATTTGATTTTTTTAGGTTCATTGGAAAAAATATTGAAACCCTTGAAATTGTAAGCAAAATTCGAATAACTTTGGACAAAGGTTGCGATCAATAGCTAGTGTCGAATAATAACGCAAAATCTTGAAGATTCTTGGGTCATTTATTCTACTTCCTGTCTCTGAAACCATACACCTAATAGAAATTCTATAAACGATCTTTTACATTTATATTTTCAGGAGGAGTCTGATGCTATGAAAAATAATAAATAGAGAAATAAGGAAGAAGAAGACAGGCTGCGCCAACCTTAAAATAATTGGGATAAGGGCAAGTGAGTTATGATGACAACATTTGTTTTTATTATCAGTTTTTTGCGTCTGGTTCAGAAAATTGTAAGTATTTTGAATATATATTTTTAGAATATAAATGAAAACTAGCTAAAGTTTTCATTTAAAAGTTCGATTGTCACAATTAATGCTACAAAGTCATGAAACTTCAACGAAATGAATCAGAAGACATCCAGCAGTCACATAAGCACTTGTTCATTGAGCTACACTGCATTTCATTACGTAAGATGTACCTGGGCGACTATGTAAGCAAGACAACATGAAATGGACTAACATGAATTTACCATGCAGTACTGAGCGGTTTGAGATGCAGTGCCAATGCATAAGTTACGAAAATAGCGCCTTCGGGCTAACTAGACTAAATACTGCTTAGACAGTAAAGGTACAAGTTGGTAGCCGACTGCACGCAGCAGCAGCAGACGACATGTCGTCACGACACGTCGTTGCGTCATGCCGTTTCACTAAAGGGCATTTCTCTTGTTGTTTCTGTTATCTATGGGCACTACTGATCTGCGGTCGGACGACACGTGCGTCTGCCGCTCGACGACGCGTCGCAGCGACACTACTGGTGTGTTTCTATGAAATTCCCTCCGTAGTTAGCGACATGAAGCTAGCGACGCGTCGTCGAGCGGCAGACGGAAGATCAGTAGTGCCACTGACGCCGGAGCAACGACACGTCGAGCGTGTTTAGAGTTATTGACCAATAGTTATTTGCAGTCGGGTTCGAAATCATGACTGCAGCGACATGACGCGACGACGTGTCGTGACGACATGAAGCGACGACATGCCGTCTGCTGCTGCTGCGTGCAGTCGGTTACCAACTTGTACCTTTATACATATAGAAGTAACAGCCTAGGAAAGAAACTATTTTTTTACGATGAACGTTGCCCCACACTAGGACTTTTCCTGTATCGTGGTTTAGTTTACAAACAATAAACTCTCACACACAAACAACTATCTGTAGGCTTTACAAATGAGTTATTATACTTAATGTTCCGAGCGGGGATCAAACCTGCGACACGCAGCACAGCAGCCATTGCTCAGCCACTGCGCCAACCGTACCTACCGTCAACCTATACCTATATTTAGAAGTAAGTTTAGAAGATAAAAAAAGAAATACATACACACGAACATAGAACCTCCTCCTTTTTTGAAGTCGGTTAAAAATAAAGATGTACGTCATCTTTATTTTTATCTTTTAAACTTACATAACAATAAATTTTACATTTTTACGTTTAATTTTTACCAAATTATCGTACAGCCCACTCAAACTCCGAAGATCTTTAAATCCTCGTTCTTTTTATTATCCTCCTTTACAGTATAATTACCGTTTATATACAAGACAAGTACCATCTAAGTAAGTAAAGTATGTAAGTAAGATACACGCAAAACCACTCAGTTTAATTGTTCGCCTTAGAACGCACTTGTGTTTGTAAAACACAGTTACGTGAAACATTCGTATGTAAAATAAGGACGATGACAAAGCTTTGGCATGTCTGAGTCCTTATTATAGTTTGTGGGTAGGTAGTTTTTGATGTTTGGTAAAGAGCGTGTTTTGTAATGGGAGATATTATATAACTATCTGTGCCCCGTGACGTTTGTCCACGTAAAATTATTTTAAAAAAGATTAATTCCTTAGATGAATTGATTTTGTTTTTTTAAACCCTAAATATTTCTAAGTAGCCTAAGTTACTCCTTGTATATTATGTAGTATAGTAAAAACGTTTGAAAGTATATGTATTCAATAAAAACTGCGATTTTGTAATTACAAAGACACTCTTTTTATTTTTGGAGGATTAGAAATCATCAGTTGACTCCTCCCGCTCTGGACAGAGCGGTAACAAGCGGTAACGGAAGCCTAACACTCCCAGTGTTAGGCTTCTACTGACTAAAAACCACCCATGTTCCTTCTTAGCTCTATGTGTCGAGGCCGCAGTATCTCTTTCGAACAACACTACAATTTTATTAATTATAGAAGTTTATATAAAAGATTTCATGGTTAACTGTAGGATTTCAAGATTATTGTGGCAAGGAAATGAGACCTCCTCTTCATATTTTTCTATGAAATTTTGTTGTAAGTAGGTATGTTAGGCTGTTTTCAAGAACAAGATGATTGATCGGTAGCACAGAAAATCATCAGTTAAAAAAAAACAAAATTGTTGAATCCATTTTTAGTGCTGCCTTGTGCTAGTAAATTTGTAAACCTGTACACTGATAGAAATATCCGGATAGTTTTGTAAAAACAAGGTCAGACTCCACCAGACAACCTTCTACCAACCATCAGCATATATTAAAACAAAATCAACATCCACATTACAAGAAGACAACACAACAAACAGACGGAAGTCTCCCCTATTTCGTCTAGTACGGAAAGTATCAGGAAAACATAAAGTGAACTTGTAAATCGATGGCCGAATTGGCTTCGGTCCAGACCTAGCTTACCAACACGGAACATTACAAAAATCTGTTGTTGCACCATTTGGCAGGGCCGAACGTAGCGAGAGGTCACGTACTAGCTTTATTTAAAAGATTTTGTATAAACGCCCCTCGAGCTCTCTGACTATTAATTTAACGACAGAAACGCTTAGTGCCTTTGATATCAGACGTGAGGAAATCAGGGGAATAGGGGATCGGACTGGGTCAAAATAATATGAATCTGTTTAGTCCGTAAGTTAGAATATCGAAAAATAATGAATACGTGTTTTTTGTTTTATCAAATCAATAAAAAATGACGAAGATAAAACGCGTCAAAGATCTTGGAGTGGGGCTTGAAACGTCACTTGTGTCGTCAAAATGTACTATCATATGACGTCACACGAGTTTTCGAAGCACTGTATCGTCTTCATTTTAAGTTTACGTGAAAAAAGAAAAAATACGTGTCCAATAATTTTTGGAAATCTATCTGACGGACTAATTAGTTTTTTTTTGTCCGATCCCCTATTGCTGTGAATTTGTTGTTATATTCGTTTCATTAGAATAATAACAAAGGAATGTCAATTAAATCTAAAGTAACCGTTATCGTTTCAATCTAAAGTAAACGCTGGCATCGTTTGAGCACTACTTCGCTTAGTTTTAAATGAGATTTTAGACGGCAGTTGGCCAAAGGTGAATAACTTTCCGAAGTGACATGTTCTCAGATAATTAGTTGCGATGTCGGAAATACAAGCCATAGGTCAGCAAAATTATTTAATTCAGTTAAATAATAATATTCTTCAAACACGGCCTTAGCATATCTTTGACAAATACTGCTACTTATTTACAAATGCTTGCAATAAAATTAAACATAAGTTTACGTGTTACTTAAATTTCGTCCATTATTTATTTCACTTGATCTGTGTACATCCATTATTAGAGATCCTAAATAAATAAACTTCTTAAAAGATTTAGAATCACATTATTTACAAAAAATCTAATCTCTTCAAAACTAAAATATGAAAGATCACAAAATATGTACTGAAACTTAATATTTTATACTTTTCACAAAATACAAAGCCAAAATCTCTAGACGAATGCAATCAATTACTTTGTATCTCTATTCAAAACTGCAGTGTAAATATAGAATTTTCGACTTTCGGTCGTAGAAATGAACTTAAAGAAATACGACCCCAAACGCAAATAAAACCAACTCCGAAATACCAATTCGAGCAAGACCAATAAAACAGAGGAACCTAATACTACTACCATCAACGAAAGCAAAAAAAAAAAAACAATTCTACGACCGTGAAAACTAGAATTCATGACACTAGTCTGAAGGCGGCATGCGTACATAAACTGTGTCCTGACAAGGCCACTAGAACTACAAGTAAAAGTCAAAGAAGAAGTACTTGCACGTCAGTTATATCAGTTTACGATGTCGTTTCGTTCCCTCGCTGAACGTCGTTCCGTTTTACTACTAGTCACTCATTAATGAAACGTAACCTTTGGCACTATGGCGGAAAGTGGGACACCTGATGATTAATGAGTTTTTGTATATCCTTACATAGTATAAAACAAAGTCGCTATTTTTGTCTTTTTGTCTGTATGCTTAAATCTTTAAAACTACGCAACGGATTTTGATGCGGTTTTTTTTAATAGATAGAGTGATTCAAGAGGAAGGTTTTAGTATATAATTTGAACGACATCCACGCGGGTGAAGCCGCGGGCATCAGCTAGTTTGTTATAAGATGAACACTGTTTTGCAGTTTGACAAACTTGTTTATGTTATACAGGTTCTGGATGAAACAAAACAAAAAAGTTCTAAGATTAAAATTTACCTAAAGTACAAATAAAAATGAATCAATGATCAACTACATTTCGGGATTCTTTTGCGGACAGTTATAACAAAATGTAAAGAACGCTTAAAGCCACTTATCAACTTCTTAAATACACTTGGGAAAGCTAACAAGTTACCAATATGGTCGAGTGGTCTGAAAAGCGCGACTGCTGAGTATGATGCCTGGGGTAAACTCCCAGGTCGGGCAAAGTGAGTTTTCCATCAGTAACATTTTTCCAATAATTCTTAGTAGCAGTCATGGAGCTTGGATTCGTGCCTAATTGATGGCAATGTACTGTAGAATCGCTCCTTATTACACGAAACTGCAATTCGCATAGGAACCTAGATAAATATCGTCTGTATCCGAATAACATAATTTTACAAAAAAGGTGAAATGTGAGTTTACTACGTATATTTGGGCACTCCTCTGCCTAAACCTTCGGGGAATACAAACGTGATGGTATGTCATTGTTACCAATACTCGTATGTTTTACAGATAATTAATCAGTCAAAGCCAAACTAGAATTGTACTTGAAACTTTATTTAAATAGTTCTATACATATTTTAAACGGGAAAATCCTAGGCCATTGCCCAGCAGTGGGATACAGAACGCTTATAAAAATAGACTGCCAAAATCATTACCCTTCCTTTTGGTTTCGCCGTAGTCGGTTAAAAAACAAATACAGTTTATTATTAAAGTAAGTAATGCTAAAACAAAACAAAGTCACAACACAAATGCACAACACATATTCTTCAAGAGTCCTCACATCAGAAGAGCAAAGACAAAGCATTACAACAAAGAAAATCCATTGCAGACGATGCAATACGCGTTGAGTACTAAATTCCCTGCCTAAAGGCCTGGAGCTAATGGTGCGTAGGGAAATTGCATAACTTATAGCAATTTTCTCCCACTTTAGCCCCATTGGGGTAACGCATCATTTGGCCAACTCACCGCGTCGTTACTTCTAAGGCAATTATGAAAGTAGCCAGTCACAGCCTCCAACCTGTAGTAATTGATGATACGAGAGTAATTTCTGTTGTGGCTTTTGGTAGAGGATCTTGGTTTTTGTTTTTTATTTTTTAACACAGAATTACAGACACAAATCACTTTTTCTGCTTACATTCGTTCGTATTATATGCTTTTACAAAGTTTTGATACCATATAGTTAAGAGATATAAGGTTATTCGTTCTTTGCACTTTACTTCATGGTTAACTTTTATACGCACCATCACACCTGTTACTCCTGAAGGGTCAGGTAGAAATGTCCACTCACATTTCGCCAGTACTGTTAAAGTTCCTCATTGGATCTCGTTCCTGTTCAAGTCATATACCTAATAAAGGAGTATCAACCGGGTACAAACCGGGTCCGGGTCCGGGTTTCTGATAGAAAAACCCAATAGTACTTCATCTGACCCGGGAATCGAACCCAGGGCTTTCTGACCAATAGAGACCGTCAAATTTATATACTAGAGCCATTATTAAATTGGTAGCTTTTAAATCTAAAAGATTTGGATGCAGCGACCAGAAAAAAAAATCGTAAAATGGACTATTCTGAAAAGTAGTTGCGACTGTGACCATTTTACGAATTTTAACGCAATTCATATTATTTTCCTATTATGATCTGTTAAAGTGACCATATATACCCTCAGACATCTGATGAGCAAGCTTTCATCATCCAGCTTAGTTTTTCCCAACTATGTTAGTGTGAAGTATGTTCTACTTAGACATACCTTCTTTCTGTTTAGAACTAATCCTCTATGGCAATCGTTGCCATGGTAATATTCTCTTGAAATAAAAACTTGTGTGTCAAACATATTTATTGTACTAAGATATATATATTAAAAGGTAATATAAAATGCTTCAGCTTCTTATTAAGAAATACACTAAATTTCACAGGACTTAAGAATTTAACCAAAAATTCTTAAAACTTTCGAGGGTGTGAAGTATGTTCTACTTAGACATACCTTCTTTCTGTTTAGAACTAATCCTCTATGGCAATCGTTGCCATGGTAATATTCTCTTGAAATAAAAACTTGTGTGTCAAACATATTTATTGTACTAAGATATATATATTAAAAGGTAATATAAAATGCTTCAGCTTCTTATTAAGAAATACACTAAATTTCACAGTTAGGGTTGGCAATCTCAACGAATACAGCTGAATATCAGTATTTGACATGGAGCGACAGCCTATCTGACTTGCACAGGCCTTAAGAGAAATCCTCACAATACAAATCGAATCCCATTTTCAGCAAACCCTTGACACCGAAATCCTCATGGAAATATACTGAACAGAATCTAGGAAACCTAGCAGACTAGCATCCGACATCGGAAACGGAAGCAAAAACCTTTTATAGTTTTTAGGGTTCCGTACCTAAAAGGAAAAAAACAGAACCCTTATTGGATCACTCGTGTGTCTGTCCGACCATTCCGCCCGCCTTATCTCCGAAACTAATGAGCCTAAAGTTTTGAATAAAATACAGAAATTAGTTCAACACTTATAGATTACAGGAAAACCTATAAGAAGTCCATGGTGCTTAAATAACATGAAAAATTTCTCAATATCTACTTCAATGGTACGGAACCCTTCATGTGCAAATCCAACTTGCACTTGGCCAGTTTTTCTTTTATCCAGTTTTGCATACGTCACTAGATGTAATCTACAATACCGCTTGCATAGCAAAAGCAATCTAAGATCAATCCATGCCTTTTTCCGTTCGCTCGGCATACTTCCTTTCTCCGTTCCGCTGAGCTATGTTCTTTACATGCTTAGACTATTGTAAATTACAACGTATGTGTAAAAGCTGTCTTGTATTATTTAAACGGAAGGCAGGTCTTTTTCTACGATTTAACACGGAGAAATGTCATATCCTATGACAGGATTTACTCAAATTCTGTGGCATACTCGTATATACCATCACACCGTGGTTCTGCAGTTCAGTTCTCAGGTCGGGCATAGGGATATTAAGTTTTCCCGGCAGGAATTTTTCAGTAGAGACTGGTTTTGTACCCGGTTGATGATAATAGGGTCGCCCCCTATTACACGAGATTTGAACTTATCTGGCAAAGTGTGGCTTTCCTAATGGCTACACTTCAGTCTGCCTACCCATCGGGGATTTAATAGGCGTGATTTTATGTATGTAGGATGTATGTTAGGTAATGATTGAAGACTACATACGTTTTACAGCCGCGAATCAAATGTTCATCAACATACAACCTAGCACTGGCCTGCAAATCGCCATAAACGTAAGAAAATTTGAATTTCCCGGGCTACCCTGGAACATAAACCTTAAATGTCTCATAACTTAAGCAAGCGTTTATAAACGAACTCAGTAAGCGGTTTACAATTGCATTTCCAAACACTTTATTCTTCACTTAATCCTCCATAAAAATGAATACAGTCTTTTAAGAAGCAGATTAAGACAATAGCTCTTAAAAGATTTCTCTTTACATGCATTTTTACTTCACTTGCTATTTAATTGGCTTTTTGATGGACGCCGAAGTGATTAATCTCCAGTGGAGCTCGTAAAGACGATATAAACAATACTTTTAGTATGAGAGCTGTTGTGATTTAAGCAAACATTAGACAATAATACTGAATCCTTTGTCAAATTTACAGAAATATGAGGGGAAAATGATTTTAAATGGGTATGATTGAAATGGCCTGCCTATAAATTCCATCATTTTAATTTTTTATTCAAACTAGCTGATGCCCGCGGCTTCCCCCGCGTGTAAATCGGAACTTGACAAATTATATACTAAAACCGAACTATTCATTAGTGAAAACAGCATGAAAATCGTTGCAGTAGTTTCTGAGTTCATCGCGAACAGACAAACAGACAGACGCATCGTAGAAAAGGGTAGTTGACTGACTAAAAAAATATGATTCTGTTCAGACCGTCAGTTAGATTATCGAAAAATATTGGATACGTGTTTTTTGTTTTATCAAATTAATAAAAAATGACGAAAATAAAGCTTGTCAAATAGCATGGAGTGGGGGCTTTTGACGTCATAGTCTGGTAAAAGTGGACCAAACTGTGACGTCGCACGACTTTTCGAAGCACTGTATCGTCTTAATTTTTTGTTTACGAGAATAAAGAAAAAAATACGTGTTCAATATTTTTTTTAAATCTATCGGACGGACTTATTAATTTTTTTTAGTCAACTACCACAAGTCGCTATATTATAAAACAAAATAGGGTATTTTGTTTTATAATATAGCGACTTGTGGCCACGCATGGAGCATTCCCGTTTGAGCAAATATCTTTTGGGCACCTATGCATTGAGTACCAAAAGTATTAGTAGGTGCAAATCAAAGTTATGCTGAAGATGCCATCAGTGAATGGACTTCAACTTTGATAGCTCATATCTCGGAAACTTGATACTTCAGAACAGTTTGTCTTAAGCAAAACTTGTTTGTAGCCAGAGATGCATTATTGTAAGTTTTATGAGTGTACTAGCTGTTGCCAGCGGCTTCATCCGCTACAAATCGAAAATTATCCCACGGGAAATCGGGACAAAAACTATCCTATGTGTTAATCCAGATTATAAACTATCTGTGTACCAAATTTTATCCAAATCCGTTCAGTAGTTTTTGCGTGAAAGAGTAACAAACATCCATACAAACATACAAACTTTCAGGTTTATAATATTAGTAGGATTACGGATATTTTTTAGAAGAAGAGAATGGCGGAAGTTAGCTCGGTTAGCCTTCAAACAAAAGTCTTCCAACCCTTTTAAAGTACAGTGTTACAAGTATAAAGAAACAAAATAAAATTAACTACTAACGCCCAAATACTCGAACGTCACTCAATTATAAGTAGCCCTCAAAACTCCTGCTATCTCTGTCACTCTGCGTTAAAGTGACAAAGACAGCACGAGATTTAAGTGCAACTTAAAATTGAGTGACGTTCGAGTATTTGGGCTTTGGGCGTAAGTCAACTAAAATTGACGACACGAATGGCGCAGTGGCTGATGGATTGGTCTGCTACATTGCATGTCACGGGTTCGATCCCAGCACGGAAAAAAAAAATATGACGTACAGATAGTTGTTTCGGGTCTGGGTGTCTGTGTATGTGAGTTTAAATGTTTGGAAACGCACCCACTATCCAGAAGAAATTCCTCGCGTGGGAAAACGTTAAAAAAAAACTCATATTTTTATTACACATATGAAGTCTTGTATATTCTAGTAAAACTTTATTAAATTTTCATTCCCTCTTGCCTATAAACATAGTGAACCCATAAATTCATAAATTAGCTCTCTAGCTCCCCAACTATTGGCTTTTTACTGAACAGAAGGCGTCAGGTGTCGGCGCAGTGAATAATTAACGACTTAGTGCATGCGAAGTGCCCGCTGCAAATAATAACTTTGTTACTGCGCTGGGTATTGGAATGTGCAATTTAGTTTATGGGGTTTAAGTTAAGAAGCAGTCGGATAATCGTTATACTGGTGTGTGGAAAAAAAAATTGGAAGTAACTTAAACTAATAATAATCTAGTTTTTCAGTATAATAAAAAGTTCCTGAACAGAAGGCGTCAAGTGTCGGCGCAGTGAATAATTAACGACTTAGTGCATGTGAAGGGCCCGCTGCAAATAATAACTTTGTTACTGCACTGGGTATTGGAATGTGCAATTTAGTTTATGGGGTTTAAGTTAAGAAGCAGTCGGATAATCGTTATACTGGTGTGTGCAAAAAAAATTGGAAGTAACTTAAACTAATAATAATCTAGTTTTTCAGTCGTTGTAGATAATAAAAAGTTCCTGAACAGAAGGCGTCAAGTGTCGGCGCAGTGAATAATTAACGACTTAGTACATGTGAAGGGCCCGCTGCAAATAATAACTTTGTTACTGCACTGGGTATTGGAATATGCAATTTACTATACCGGTTATATGGTTGGAAGCAGTGGGATAATCGTTATATTGATGCTATGTGTGGAAAAAAAAGGAAGTAACTTTAACTAATGATGGATGGATTGTGTGAGGAATGATATGAAAGAAAAAGGAGTAAATGCCACCGTGACGTCTAACAGGGAAGAATGGAAAAGAAAACGTGTTGCGCCGACCCCAAATAGTATGTGATAAGGTCAGGAAAATGATGATGATGATGAATATAATCTAGCTTTACTGTACAATAAAAAGTTTCACAAACACTTATCACGTTTACGTCTTGGGAAGTAGCATCTGACTAAGCACTATGAAGAAGAAAGAATTTTTAGAATTGGATCATTAGTTCCAGACATTACCCCCTATGAACAAACTAACAAACAAACGACCCCTTCATAATATTACTTAAGGTCTAGGATAAATTCCTAACAAGCAAAAGGAACCCTTTTCAACTGCAAATGATTAGCGAAAACATCCTAACAATCCAATTTGGAGTTAAGAGTACTACAGAAATAAAGGATAGCGCTAGGATAAGTGGCATAAACAAAGTGAGGGTCTACTCCGTACTCCACATTAGGTGATTCAAGCAGAACTGGGCATAAAACGGGTGGAGCGTGAGGAACGATAATTCACGACGTCTGGGCTACATAATATTATGTATAAGTATAATGAGACTTATAAAAATATATCTAAATAAGTCACAGAATCGGTAGTTACTTTGCTGAAATCCACCCGTTAAATGTTATCCAAAATGCATATGTCTATGCAATGTGTATGTGGATGTGTATGTATTGTGCGTTTGTTGTTTATAAAAATGTGATGTAGGTATGTATAGTGAGTGTGTTTGTGTCTGTGGGTGTGTGTATGTACATGTCATTGAGTTTGTATCCAGGCCTGGATCTTTTTTACGTAATTAAAACAATTTTTTTGCATAACATTTAAAAGATATCCTAATATCCTAAATGCAAAAGTAACTGTGTCTGTCTATGATATTTTCAGGCCGTAATAGCTAAATGGGTTTGGAAAGAGTATGTTCTGTTAGATAATATTTTATGATACTTTTTATTTCAGTCAACTGTTCTACGGAAAAGTTTCAAAGAGAAATATAATTATAAACTCCAATATAAGATGAAGACGGACATCTAAAACATTAAAATAAGAAAAAGCAATGGTAAATGTCGTGCTAAAACTTACGGAGCAATGCAAAAATAATTTTAAAATACCTCTAATATTTTCCACCATCGAAAACCTTTGTTCTACCACAGTACGATTAATTTGCAAGATCCGCACGCCCTATTCATGCATTCCCCGCCTCTACCGTATACATAGGTTCAATAAAATGCACGTAATTTGTGCACGAACTCGCAAACACGAACCCATTGTCGTTCATTTCGTGCACAGGTGTTGCGCGCAATGTGAACAAGCCCTCAATTTCGGCTAAGCCGGAATGGGATGCCGATATTATGTACACTTTTGTGCCTTTGGGCACTTCAATTTATGAGCTGTTTGATTTTGGCGATTACCAGGTTCCTATCTCATTAAACTATATTATATGCATATCGTAACTTATCGCCTGTAATCCTCGATAGGTAAGGCAGAGGTGTACCTATCTATACATATCTATACATATAATAAATCTGTAGAAAAAATATTTTTGTACATTGAAAATATTTAAAAAAAAAATTGTCAGGGTGTTATAGTATAACCAACATAACTCATTTCCAGCATTTTTGGAATTTTTGTCTGTTTGTCTGTTTGTCTGTTTGTCTGTTTATCTGTTTGTCTGTTTGTCTGTTTCGATGACCAAGCATCACGTAAAATTTACGAAACTAATGTAAGTAACTTTTATAGATAAATATTGTGCGTAACTTGGGGTATTACTTACTCTTTGTTTCATCTTAATCGGTGCTCTCTTTCAAAAGATATTTGAATTTATAGTTTTCAAGAAGAACTTTATCATTATGATCAAGAATGAGACATGTAACGACATCTATTAAACGCATATGGTACTTATTAATAAATGCCTTCAAAAGATAACTTTAAAAAAGTTATGATAGCTATAGGTACTCTGTAGATAGGTAGTCTAAATGACGCTGCTTTCAAAGTCTACATAGCCTAAACCCTATAGTGTGATTACTGTGATTGATCGCTTTAAATGCATTTAATTTTAGCAGTTTATCTTCGTCTTCGATAGATGGCGTTGTTCATTTACCGCGGTGACAATTAAAAATATGTTCCGTGAAATAGTCATCAAATAAAACAACCACACCTATTACACAGTATAAAATTGGGTTCCGTAGTCAACAAAGAACCCTTATAGTTTCGCCATGTCCGTCTGTCTGTCCCTTCGTCAGCACTATTGCTCAGAGACTCTTAGTACTAGGAAGCTGTAAGTTAGCATGAATATACAGATTTACGCCGTAAAATAAAATACCCTAAAACATAGTGTGGGGTGTCGTTAGATAGGTCTTGGAAAAAGATTGTGAGTTTGCTCAAACACTTCGGATCAAGGGATTCGTTTGTGAAATATTAAGCTATAAAGTGCAAATTTTGTTAGACTCAAGTCAGGCTACCTAAACCACCCGTCAGGGCTGCGGGTCCCGTCGGGGCTGCGGGTTGTTCGAAAGAGATACCGCGCCCTCGTCACAAGGGCTTTGAAGGAACATTGGTGGTTTTTAGTCAGTAGAACCCTTCCCGCTCTGGGCAGAGCGGAAAGGAGTGTCAGTCTTCTACTCTGTTTCAAATTTCATGATCCGTTCGGCCGTTCTGACGTGGTTGATTAACAAACATCCATACATCTAAACTTTAATTTTAGACATAGTCTGCAGTGCTTTGCATTACCCTATTCTTATTTTCTAAAGCGTCAGTAAGTGAACGCGGGGCAATGATTTAATGTACTTTTGTCTAAGCGACGCATTTTAATTTTCGACAACCACGCGAACGAAGTCGCGGGCACAGCTAGTATTGAAATAAATTCATATTTTGCCAGACTACCTCGTTGGTCTAGAGGTCGCAAGCGCGACTACTGTGTTCCTGGGTTCGATTCCCAGTCCGGGCAGTGTTTTTTTGTTTTTCCATCTGAAATTTCTCGGCCACGGAGTCTCGTTGTTTTGTATATTTTGCCATTTGTGTTTAATTCTCATGTAGTAGGGCAAGAATATTGCTATCAACCGGGTATAAATTCAGAATTCATAACCGCTACTGAGAAACTGATGATGAAAAAAACCAAAAGTGCACCGCCCGGTCTGGAATCGAACTCATGCCCACTTGCTCATCGTTACTTTATTAATCACTAATTGTAGTCTTAAAGTATTTTAAGTAGTCCACTAAGATTGAGTTCTTCTTCTTCTTCCTGCCCTTATCCCATGTCATTTGGGGTCGGCGCAACACGTTTTTTCCTTCCATTCTGCCCTGTTAGTCGTCACGTTATCATTTATTCCTTTTTCCTTCATATCACTCCTCACACACTCCATCCATCTTTTCTTTGGTCTTCCTCTCCCTCTCCATCCATCCACATTTATATTCATAACTTTTTTTAGTCACATGCGATTCATCCCTCCTCATCACATGCCCATACCACGACAGTCGATTCCCTTTTAACTTTTCTGTAATTGGCGCAACTTTTAAACTTCCTCTGATATACTCGTTCCTTACTTTATCCATTCTGGTCACACCACAAATCCACCTTAACATTCTCATCGTTACAAAATTAAATAGTTTAGTAGTAAAATGCTATGAAACTTAGAGTAGCCAACTTCTTTGTTTCTCTCAAGTGTAATCTTGAAACTAAGCTGCTTTGCATTGTAGAGCAGATTCGAGAACTTAGGTACAACGAGTATGGACCGAGGACCGTAGGTAGGTACTCGTGTATAGAAATCCGATCTATGTACAAACAACTTAGGAACAGTACTTGAAGACCAGACTTCTTGGACGACAGATAATATGAATGCAAATAACAGAACATCACACCTGTAATCTCTGAAGGATTAGACAGAGACCCACATTTCGCCAGTTATGATTCAGTTTCATGTAATAGGGGGAGAACCCATTGCCATCAGCCTGGCATGAATAAACACTTTGTGAAAAACCCAATAACACTTTGTCCCACCTAGGAATCTAACCCAGGACCTCAAACTCAGCAGTCGCGCTTGCAACTACTCGACCAATGAGGATAGTAACGCAAATAAATCGTATGAATAAAATAAATGAACACAAATATAAGGAACCTCTCTCCGTAATTTCCCCATTTCAATTTCCGACGTCTACGTTTTCTTCCGATTAATTTAGTGTTTCAAGTTCCACGACAGTGCAGCATTTATTACAAAAATCTAACTATTATTCTAAAGATATTTCTAAAGAAAGTAAGCTGCTATAAGAATATAATCTTTATTTCTTTCTCGATAAAGTGCATTGAACTAAGCATTGATTTTCATCATTTCAGGAAAACCTCTGGGAACAATCCGAAGTACAAGTTTGTATAGAATCCTTAGTATCCTTAGGATCGGGGTCGAAAATGATAAAACAATTATGATGTTTGCATTGTGGATAAAACGAGCAAAGAATAATTTTGAATTGAACTTGTTAATATTGTCAGTGAAAAGTGAAGTATGTACCTACGACAATTAAACCTCGGATAAAAAAGATTAACAGATACCTTTTGATAAATGGAAAAAGCAAAGGCATTTTTTCGGAGTACGGTTTCTTACGGCAACTAGGCTTCATACACAAAAGTACTACTACTAGTTTAGAAGCTGAGATTTATTTCTACTCCGAAACTAATTTCATTGAAACACAGCTGTCAAAATGAAATTGCGATTTTTGAAAAAAAAACTCTTATTACTTAGGTACTTATTTCATACTAGCATTTGTCCTAGAATTTCACGTAGACGACTACGTGAAAGTATTATAAAAACAATAGTTCCCTATTTTAATACTTCCCTATTTCAATCAGATTTTGTTAACAAGAGCTTTATGCACGGAACCCTAATGTTTTTTTTTAGATTAGAAAATTATTATTTTAATATTAAAATAGTAGACGTTTTATAACGTCAACATAATTATCAATTTGTACCGTCTGACAACAACTCTTTACTTTAAGTTCAACCCTCCTGGGATTTCTCCTATTTCATTGAGTTTTGTTTCAAATGTGAAACACACGTATGCAGCACTATAAACCTGTGAATATAAATGCCCTGGGGTAATGGTCGAAAAGGTGTTTTTCGAATTTATATTTCATGATTTTTCAATCTCTCAAATTTTTAGCGTGAAATAAAAACAATGTGTTGGTTATGGAATAGTAGTAGGCAAAGTGATAGGTTTAGGTTTAATTAATATACATAGGTTTGGGTGTTAGTTAGTATTCTCCGAACAGCTCTAGACAAAATTGACACATTTACTTAATGGAATATTTAGTAATTACGAGTCCAAACGGCTCTGTCTAGATATAAAACTTTAGACCTTGGACTTACTGGTTTAATGTTGAATCTACATATATTATTATAAACTGTAAACCCAACATATTCATTATTATGAAAAAAATACACAGTCATTTGTACAATGCTCTAAAGCAATAATAAAGTAGAAAAAAAAGATTAACGAATGGATTCACAAAGCCTGTCGCTTTTATGAAATAGGCCACAGACAATCAACCTTCTGTTTAGTTCCAGTATGCGTAAAAGCATCATTACGTACGCTACCAAAATCACGACTCTTCCAGCCTACATCATCGTGATATTACACCATTAAACCAATAGAAGCTCCTAGGAGTTCCTGCTGTCCTAGTGTTTCAAGCGAGGCAGAGGGACACTTATTATTAAATTATTTTAACAAACTCACAATATTTTTACAAGACCTATATCAACGACATCTCACACTATGGGATAAACGAAATAAAAATCCCCAGCTTACAAAGGTGATACCCGAAAAAAATACTTCAATAGATTTTATTTACCACTTTACCGGCGAAAATTATTTGTATATTTATGCCAAATTACAGCTTTCTAATAGTGAGAGTCTTCGAGCTAATCTGCGGACAGACGGATGGACATGGTAAAACTATAAGAGTACCTTCTTGACTACGGAACCCTCAAAAAATGAACAAACAATATAGATTTACAATATTGCCTGTAGCTATAATTAAATAATTATTATACTACACTTGCTTGGTAAGTGTACCAATACTACCCCACTATACGGCTTGAAAGCTGTTCATTAAACCTTCTCAAAAATCTAGGCAGTTATATTGTATGGAATTTCATTACTGCCCTGAAAATCAGGGTAGTAATGGGTTCACTAATAACGCGTTTTGTTTTTTTTTTTAAAGTCTTGATGACGTTGGTAATCAAACGATTTAATTTTACCATAAAAAGTACTGGCCACTAGAACTTTTAAAGCAGGTAGCATACATTCCGATAAGGCCGGAAAACTTGAAACCTCTATGCGATAGAGCGAGAGATTTATAACACTCTCTCGCTTTAACACGCGCGTAAGTTGGAACCACAGACATATAAAGAGTCTGTGGTTGGAACCTGCGAAACGGGGCGTTTTTTACCATCTCTAAAGCCGCGTCCCCACACAGAGCCGCACGGCTCGGCTTCGCGTGCCGTGCGGCTCTAGTGGGGACGCGGCTTAACGTCTTTTGGCGTGAAAATTGTTTGACGCGCTAAAATTAAAAAAAAAAGACTTATTCTTGGGTGACGTATTTTGAAGAAACAATTTTCTTGGTAAATTTTAAAGTTTGGCGGTGTAAATCACAAGTTAAAATGAGTGATTCAAGTGACAATGATAGCAATTTATTAACAACAACTCCAACTGACATAATAGCAGATGCTAAAGACATTGTCAGTAATCTCTTGCCTGGAAAATCCAAGATGAAATATATGAAGGAATATGAAATATTTATGATGCAGTGGAAAAGTGAAAAACAAGCTAAGTGTAGTATAAAGCAGTATATTTCACTCGAGGGTAAGTACAGATTACTAAACTCGTGTGGTTCACGGCCCTCCGCTTCGCGTCGGGCCTCAAATGCACACTCGATTAGTAATCTGTGCCTTACTCCCCTTGGTGAATAAATAGCTATTATGCCACAAGCAAACCTTTTGTTTGGAAGCTGTATGTGTAACTCCGCCATTACCGCTTAAAATAACGGCTCTTCCAGCCTGCATCATCATTATATTTCATCATTAAACCAATAGAAGCTCCTAGGAGCTCCTGCTGTCCTAGTGTTTCAAGCGAGGCAGAGGGACACTTATTATTAAATTATTTTAACAAACTCACAATATTTTTACAAGACCTATATCAACGACATCTCACACTATGGGATAAACGAAATAAAAATCCCCAGCTTACAAAGGTGATACCCGAAAAAAATACTTCAATAGATTTTATTTACCACTTTACCGGCGAAAATTATTTGTATATTTATGCCAAATTACAGCTTTCTAATAGTGAGAGTCTTCGAGCTAATCTGCGGACAGACGGATGGACATGGTAAAACTATAAGAGTACCTTCTTGACTACGGAACCCTCAAAAAATGAACAAACAATATAGATTTACAATATTGCCTGTAGCTATAAATAAATAATTATTATACTACACTTGCTTGGTAAGTGTACCAATACTACCCCACTATACGGCTTGAAAGCTGTTCATTAAACCTTCTCAAAAATCTAGGCAGTTATATTGTATGGAATTTCATTACTGCCCTGAAAATCAGGGTAGTAATGGGTTCACTAATAACGCGTTTTGTTTTTTTTTTTAAAGTCTTGATGACGTTGGTAATCAAACGATTTAATTTTACCATAAAAAGTACTGGCCACTAGAACTTTTAAAGCAGGTAGCATACATTCCGATAAGGCCGGAAAACTTGAAACCTCTATGCGATAGAGCGAGAGATTTATAACACTCTCTCGCTTTAACACGCGCGTAAGTTGGAACCACAGACATATAAAGAGTCTGTGGTTGGAACCTGCGAAACGGGGCGTTTTTTACCATCTCTAAAGCCGCGTCCCCACACAGAGCCGCACGGCTCGGCTTCGCGTGCCGTGCGGCTCTAGTGGGGACGCGGCTTAACGTCTTTTGGCGTGAAAATTGTTTGACGCGCTAAAATTAAAAAAAAAAGACTTATTCTTGGGTGACGTATTTTGAAGAAACAATTTTCTTGGTAAATTTTAAAGTTTGGCGGTGTAAATCACAAGTTAAAATGAGTGATTCAAGTGACAATGATAGCAATTTATTAACAACAACTCCAACTGACATAATAGCAGATGCTAAAGACATTGTCAGTAATCTCTTGCCTGGAAAATCCAAGATGAAATATATGAAGGAATATGAAATATTTATGATGCAGTGGAAAAGTGAAAAACAAGCTAAGTGTAGTATAAAGCAGTATATTTCACTCGAGGGTAAGTACAGATTACTAAACTCGTGTGGTTCACGGCCCTCCGCTTCGCGTCGGGCCTCAAATGCACACTCGATTAGTAATCTGTGCCTTACTCCCCTTGGTGAATAAATAGCTATTATGCCACAAGCAAACCTTTTGTTTGGAAGCTGTATGTGTAACTCCGCCATTACCGCTTAAAATAACGGCTCTTCCAGCCTGCATCATCATTATATTTCATCATTAAACCAATAGAAGCTCCTAGGAGCTCCTGCTGTCCTAGTGTTTCAAGCGAGGCAGAGGGACACTTATTATTAAATTATTTTAACAAACTCACAATATTTTTACAAGACCTATATCAACGACATCTCACACTATGGGATAAACGAAATAAAAATCCCCAGCTTACAAAGGTGATACCCGAAAAAAATACTTCAATAGATTTTATTTACCACTTTACCGGCGAAAATTATTTGTATATTTATGCCAAATTACAGCTTTCTAATAGTGAGAGTCTTCGAGCTAATCTGCGGACAGACGGATGGACATGGTAAAACTATAAGAGTACCTTCTTGACTACGGAACCCTCAAAAAATGAACAAACAATATAGATTTACAATATTGCCTGTAGCTATAATTAAATAATTATTATACTACACTTGCTTGGTAAGTGTACCAATACTACCCCACTATACGGCTTGAAAGCTGTTCATTAAACCTTCTCAAAAATCTAGGCAGTTATATTGTATGGAATTTCATTACTGCCCTGAAAATCAGGGTAGTAATGGGTTCACTAATAACGCGTTTTGTTTTTTTTTTTAAAGTCTTGATGACGTTGGTAATCAAACGATTTAATTTTACCATAAAAAGTACTGGCCACTAGAACTTTTAAAGCAGGTAGCATACATTCCGATAAGGCCGGAAAACTTGAAACCTCTATGCGATAGAGCGAGAGATTTATAACACTCTCTCGCTTTAACACGCGCGTAAGTTGGAACCACAGACATATAAAGAGTCTGTGGTTGGAACCTGCGAAACGGGGCGTTTTTTACCATCTCTAAAGCCGCGTCCCCACACAGAGCCGCACGGCTCGGCTTCGCGTGCCGTGCGGCTCTAGTGGGGACGCGGCTTAACGTCTTTTGGCGTGAAAATTGTTTGACGCGCTAAAATTAAAAAAAAAAGACTTATTCTTGGGTGACGTATTTTGAAGAAACAATTTTCTTGGTAAATTTTAAAGTTTGGCGGTGTAAATCACAAGTTAAAATGAGTGATTCAAGTGACAATGATAGCAATTTATTAACAACAACTCCAACTGACATAATAGCAGATGCTAAAGACATTGTCAGTAATCTCTTGCCTGGAAAATCCAAGATGAAATATATGAAGGAATATGAAATATTTATGATGCAGTGGAAAAGTGAAAAACAAGCTAAGTGTAGTATAAAGCAGTATATTTCACTCGAGGGTAAGTACAGATTACTAAACTCGTGTGGTTCACGGCCCTCCGCTTCGCGTCGGGCCTCAAATGCACACTCGATTAGTAATCTGTGCCTTACTCCCCTTGGTGAATAAATAGCTATTATGCCACAAGCAAACCTTTTGTTTGGAAGCTGTATGTGTAACTCCGCCATTACCGCTTAAAATAACGGCTCTTCCAGCCTGCATCATCATTATATTTCATCATTAAACCAATAGAAGCTCCTAGGAGCTCCTGCTGTCCTAGTGTTTCAAGCGAGGCGGATAACATTTGCCTTTATGGCAGCCGCGTTAGTTAGAGATCGGGTGCGGGCAATAATTCCTGTATATATATTTCGTTATAAACAGCAGTAATGCAGATGGTATTTTTTTCATTCACGCGTCCAAGCCAGACAAGCCAGAGCAAGTTCAAAAGCCTCGGTTTATGTATAAAACTCAAGAGCATAAGTTAACAACTAGGGCCTATCTATTATAAAAATCAACCTTGTGTATAGCGCCAGTATGCGTATAAAAGCATCATTACGTACGCTATCAAAATCACGGCTCTTCCAGGCTACATCATCGTGATATTTCACCATTAAACCAATAGAAGCTCCTAGGAGCTCCTGCTGTCCTAGTGTTTCAAGCCAGACGGATAATATTTGCCTTTATGGCAGCCGCATTAGTAAGAAATCGGTTGCGATTCATTCATTCATTCATCGATTTCATTAAACACAGCAGTAATGTAGATAGATTTTTTTTAGTTAACGCATCTCGAAAAATATTGATAGTTAACAGAGTCCAATAAATTGGCTCAGTCTAGGTATAAAACTCGAGAGCTTAGGTTAACAACTAGGGGCCTATCTGAAAAAATCATCCTTCTGTATAGCTCTAGTATGCGTAAAAGCATCATTACGTACACTATCAAAATCACGGCTCTTCCAGGCTACATCACCGTGATATTTCACCATTAAACCAATAGAAGCTCCTAGGAGCTCCTGCTGTCCTAGTGTTTCAAGCGAGGCGGATAATATTTGCCTTTATGGCAGCCGCGTTAGTTAGAGATCGGGTGCGAGCATTAATCCCGTGATGTACGACCGACCACGCTTTCCTACATACATTTCGTTCTAAACAACAGTAATGCAGATATAGGTAGGGATTTCATAGTAGTAAGTTGGAATTCGATTGATTGGTTGATAGAAACGTGTCATAAATGAAAGTAAATATGCTAGAATTAAAAAAAAAATGAATCGCCTTGTAAAATGAATATCATTAGTCTCTTGCCCTTATCAGTTACAGCAGGTTGGCCAAAAATTATCTTTTCTCAGACACTATAACGCCACCTTTCCAATGTTTCTTAATTCTTTTTTTTTAATATAGAGAAACTCGACTACACAAAACCTATTTTGTCCAGTCTAGACACACTCAATAAAGATTCAATACGATCCGAACACGAAACTTACAAAACTTTATCTAGAACTAATACAATGCCCAGGGTTTGATTTAATTAAGCTTTATCACCCAGTACACTACCAACCGGTTACAAATAACGGCCTGCTTTGCAATCTAGCCCCTTTGATTTTATGCGATGACCCGTTATTCTCGAGAGGCCTGGATAAATTTTCCGGAGTTTCCTCGGTACATATACGGGATTTATACTCATTCATCAACCTTTAGCCGAGTCGGGAGATAAGTACCAATTTACTTGCAGCCACCTTAGTTTGCATGTACTTTCAACGTGCTAGCCAGGATCTGCATTTTAATAAAATATTGGGTTACTGAGGTGTTTACCATAAAATATACGGTATTTTATTTTTAAATTATGTCCGTAAGGTGGAGTGCTTGCATTTTATGACATAGAGAAAAATACTGCCTTAGATTAACAGAACAGTGCATAATGGAACGTCGCTCATGCGAAGTTACAGTCTATGTATGACTAAGCATGGTTTTCGCGACTTAGTAATTATTACCTTTGATAAATAAGAGCTGCTTGGATTGTAGCATAAATACAAGACGTGTTAAAAAAAAACTACTTAACATTTTGAAAAAGGCCAGAATTATGCAGCTCGTTTTATACTCAAAACCCCATATGGCCACGCTGCATACGAGCCACTGCTATACGGTCATTCTTCAAGCACATGGTCCCACATTCCGTACGAACGAATATAAAAATATTGTAACAACATACCTATAACAATAAGAATGATTAATGATTGCCATGTCCCATCCACCAACGGCATGACATATGAAATTTTATGAATATTTATCATGCGAATTTTTCATTTTATTATAAAATTCTTTCGACGTATTTATTACCATTTTTATTAAACGATGAGTTATATACGTATAGACATATTAATTAAACAAATATACAGCTACTCAAATAAATCGATATAGTAACTGTGCAAAGTTTCAAAAACTCCAGTTGACATGTAAAAAAAAACTTTGAGATCCTCTTTTGAAAAGTTGTCAATTTGCACATTGGCCCTAATACATGCTAATACATAGAACCGATATAGGTTTATCATTACTTAAATAAAAAATATTTTCAGAGTAATTAAAAACAGTACATACTTTAACGGAAGTGTAAAAAAACACCGGACAAGCAAACTCAAAAAGAAACCCACAGAGCACGAAAGAAAAACTCTCATCACAACCTGTTTAAAAATGTATATTTTCCGTCCAAAACACCTTACTAAACCGAATTTGTGCCCGCATATACCTCGCGGGGGAAAATTCACGATGTATAGAAGATCTCGACCGCCCCCGACCGCAACCGAGCGCCCCAATAAAGACCATCTCGTCGGTCTCAACAGCAATTTAATCAGCTTTGTTCTTTATAAATAAGCTACGGTATTCGCCCGACCCAGGCATGCTATTAAGCTTTGTCTTTTATTTTTTTCGTCGTCAGTAGAAACGTATAAACTTAGCCTTATTAGAACAATGTTGTGTAATCACAAGGCTTGGGTTGATCTTTGAATTGTAGGACAAAATGTCGAAGGTATTGTTCTATTGTTGCAAGTTTTTGTTTGAATCTTTACGTTCTAGTTTCACTGAGTAAGTACGAAATTGCCAGAAACAATAATTCGTCATAAAAATCTCAATTCAAGAACAAGATTGCTTTGCTCAAAGTTCTAAACTAATAAATCATAATAGGTGTTCCCAAACTGTAGATAGTTCCAGTTATCCAAAGTTACGGGGCACACATGGATATATTTGACAAAATAATCAATCCGAAGTTTGACAGACGGAGTCAGGAAAGGCACGTAGCTCTCGAACGGGTTCGTTATCTCGTTCGAACTGCACTGCCACCCCCAAAGCGGCACCCTGCATACCATGAACGTACGACTGACGTGGAAATATAAATCGCTAGACGAGACTTCAGTACCGAATATTATGATTAATTTCTTATAGTGGTTGTATATTTTACTGTCACATTGAGATCCTTGTTTATAAATCTTGGCAAGGCTCACAAGTTTACAGATCATAATTCCGTCACGATGATGAGAAAGAAAATAAAATTCTGTTTTTTATAGAGCAGTAAAGAATTTTGTCGTCCAGTTATGCGGTAATGAGCTCGAAACTTATCGATTAGTACATAAGAGCAAGGACATCAAAGGCACGGCACGTCTGCTCATTTCTATATGCATGATCCACAGAATATCAGGACGTATTCGATGCAGCACCTGTTCCCCCGGCAACTCGCTAACTTTGCTTCACAAGTTTGCTTAAAGTATTACGAAATTTGAAGCGGACGCCCGCGTTGCCAACTTGTCCCACATTATGTTTGTAAGCCTGATGAAATCGACGTCCTGTAAAACTTTTCACCTTGTTATTATCACTTTTTAAAAACGTAGTCCGTATTTTCGACGCACAATAGAAATTGGTAGTGAAATTCAAAGTTGACTTGCCGGTTCTGTTGTAAGGAAACTTGTTCACAGTGACTTTTGAAACTATCGCATCGAACCTATTTCACAAGGGGCCCTCTATAACTTGCTAAAGCTGAAAAGTTGTTTTAGGACTTTCTGCTTCCGGAGTTATTTTGAGTGGTCACTTTACATCCAGTGGAGTATTTCACAATTTACTTTTTGAAAAGTTTGTCGTGAATTGAAAGACTACAAATCAATGACAAATCTACTGGTGTTTGAAAGCATGACATATAGATAAACTTACTGAACCTTTATCCTCAACGCGTTCTATCTCAGTCATGCTTGTTTGCATCTTTTAAAGCCTCCAACATGAATGTGGTTGAACATAGCGACAGAATGACTATCTGACAAGCCATTCGATCGTGTAACCCCGGACTACAAAACTAAAATACTTAAAAACAATGTAAAACAAAACCGTAAATATGACTTCTTATTATCCTCTCATTTCTTATGCATTCACATTACAGAGAATCCAGAATCGGGAGCAAGTCGAGTTCCAGAAATACAAGGCTAAACTTAAGCTCAACACTGCAAAACATTTCATTGCAATAAAATAACTCAGAAAGCTGAATTCCCGAGAGTTCCTAAGATTACAAGCATTTTTGTATCTCTAAACTATTCAAGGCAAATGCGCTATTTTGCTTCGTCTCTCAGATAAGAATACTCCGATATAATATTGAATTAAATTCATAGAATCTTTCTCGTTAGCTAATAATTCTTCAAGAGACAACAAAAGGTGATAAAAGGAAAAACAGAACAGGTTGGAAAACAGAGCAATGTAAACGCAATCAATATAAACACGTTGATTATTCGATTACTCTCGTATTGCGCGTCCAATTTAAAATAACAAGGTGCACACCGAGTGCACATAGGCATAATAAAATGGTGAGTACGTGTCATCGGCTTTTGCAAGCTAATCGCAGCGGGGACGCTTGATTGCATGCACATCGTATTTTCTTTTTTTTTTAGAGACGCGTTCAAACTGGCTTCATTGAACAAAGCAACTATCGCTGAGCCGGGATTATTGAACCAATTTAATTTAAGCGGAATAAGCTTTTTGATGCAGCTCTAATGAAGAAAGAAACGAGATCTCCCTGATTGGGCGCTACGTGTCTGCCGCGACGGATATTTGAAGACAATTTATAGAATAAAAATATTTAAAAGAAAGGAGGACTTGTTATTGGAAAATTCTGTTCCAACGTTGAGGAGATTGTTTGGGAATTTGTTATTCAGACTTACCTGTATTATAAATAGTAACGAGACTTTAGTTGTTATTTTCTGTTCATAACAATATTTTAAGCTCATTATTATTAGGTACATGTAGGTGTAAGAATACAGCGCTCATTATAATGAAGTCGAATTTGGTAAAAACTAATACCGCAATTTTTTATTTTTTATTATTATAAATGGGCTTGCTCTTGACTTCAATCTTGCCCTAAGGGCAGAGATGATGTCGACGATGGAACGAGCTTACCCAGAAGAAGCCTGTTTACTCGCGACTTAAATAGAATTAGACTTAAAACAAGGTTACAGTCAGAAAAATAACAATCATTTTCTAGTACCCTGTTTTAATAAAACAACCTTTGACCGTCGTTTAATCGTTTAAACCAATTACTAGTCTGTATCTATTTCATATTGAAAAAATTAATATGAATAAGCTATCACGTTCACTGTCTCTTGCATGTAAATTGAGAAGAGTCGTTTCGAATCAAAATTCAACCACCGGAGTGAATGAACGAATTATTTGACTGATGTTTTATTTATTATTCTGACCGAAATAACGAGGGATGGTCTTCGGTAAATGTGAAAGTTATCATTCGTATAATTGGAGCATTATTCGAATACAAAAAGTTAGGACTTTCGTTAGTCACAGACAGTTCAAGACCCTTGTCATGTTTTATATCGGAGAATATATTTTTTGTGATAGGGAAGAGTAATTTTCCGAAGATATTCGAATGATACCCTTATTGCTGGTCGATTTTGAAGCATCAAAAGGCAAAGTTTTTCCTCTTATGGAAAAGAGTATATGTACATAAGGATTAGGGTAAGCCGTTGAGGTATTGAAAAAGCGGAAGGCTATTCGGTTTGATGGAATATGGGGAGCGCTATGTATTTAGGTACACGGACGAACGGTGTAGTGAGTTGTACTAGCTTAGCGAGCGTGAAATTATTTTGTTGACAAACCTTTCCGAGATTGATGGTATTTTTCCGCTTTGTATGATGAATACCACTATTCTAAGTACCTGCAAAAATATTATCATCATAATTTATCGTTTTGGATATTTGCCAATTTAACCAAGACTAGTGTACTACGAGTAATCGTCTTAATGTTTTTTTTTTAATTTTTAGACGTATGGTTCAATCTTCAGATACTTATTGCAATATAGAATTAAAAAATTGCTAAATCAACATACATAGATAATATCACAGGCAGAGATGTAGATATTAATTAAATAGTACACTTACGCAATTACGATTAAGTCCCATGTCCTATTACTTAATCTCTAAACATAAAAAAATATCCCAGTGTCTATCTATATTATATATATTTCGCAGTCGTTATTTTCATTTTCAGTAATTAGTACCTAATAATGCAAGCACAATGTTGAATTTTCAAAAATTACTCATTACAGCTGTTACACGACCAACATACATACCATGAAACTACCAGCGCCATCTTGCGGTAGTTAACGATGCATTGACGGTTCCAATCGGAACAGTTACCGTGGCTCCGTGCAGAGCTATCGATGAATAGCGCCTAATGTCGACGAGCTGATGGATAGAACCCTTTTCACTATTTGTAGCCTTTACAACTTACGAGCGCTTTAAGACGGAGAAAATTTTCAAACGGTCATTGATGTAGATTTTTCTTCTTACTGGTAGTAAGGCAGGCGTATGTCCGAATCGTATAGTAAATAATTGCTTTTTGAAAGTGTGATATAAAAAATGTCATGATAAATCTTTACTTAATGAAAAAAAAAACTTAAATTTTCCTGCCCTTTTTTTATTCTTGGGCCGAGCAAAAGTGAGTGTCAGCCACCCGTGTTCCTTCTTAGCCCTTTATGTCGAGGCCGCGGTTTCTCTTGTGAGGAACAACCCGCAGCCCTGCCCTTTACCTTGGTCTAGGCTGTACTTCCTAGTAGGTGGACGTGAAACGTGATAGTAGACGCCAGCACATCAAGCTACTACAAAGTGTCAAATTTCTTAGTTAAATTTTCAACTTTATTATTATAGGTACTAGCCGTTGCCCGCGACTTCGTTTGCGAGGAAATTTTGACGTGTACGTATGTGTGGGACTGCCTCTGGATGTACTATGCCAAATCGAATGACAAATGCTAATCGAAGCGATTATATTCCCTTAAACTGGCCCTCTCATAAAATCTGTTCCCACAAAAAAATAAAAAAAAGCCTTTTATTTCCTAATATTACAATTTTTCTTACAACTACTATTGCTAATATTTTTTGAAAGGTTATATACAATTTTTGCACATGGTTACACTCTTATATTTATTTTACGAAATTAAGGACTTTCATACAAACTTGTGAGGGCCCTTAGACCACCCTAATCCGGCCCTGTCGCAAAATTAATTCATAGCAGATGCCCACTGACTATAAACTACGTCTCTGCCAAAAATCTAGATTGTAGCACAAAAAATGAAGGAGTTTCATACAAACTTGCGAGGGCCCTTAGACCACCCTAATCCGGCCCTTTCGCAAAAACCGTACTTAGCGGACGTCTACTAACCATAAACTACCTCCTTGCCAAAAATCATCTTTGTAAGTCCAGCGGTTTTCGAGATTTCGTGATGAGTCAGTGAGTGAGTTGACCTTTCGCTTTTATAGATATAGATCACTAAGTTCATAATTGATTGGAAAATTTTGTTAGTTTCAGGTAGTTTGATGTGCTGGCTAGCTGCCTGTACCTGATAATTAAAAAAAATAGTAATAAACTGTGATATGAAACACCAATCGTTGATAATTTGATTTATTTTCCTGTTCATAAAATGTAGGAAAACTGCTTTGTGCGCGAATCTTACAAACTGGAAGTATTCGACGCTTGCACACACATTTCCCAAAGTACCTACCTTACTTTGTCTGGAGCCCACCCTTTATACGTTACGTCACACCACCGTTAATCTCATAGACCGTTGATCGAAAAACGTTTAAGATAAAACGGGGTTTAAAAAATAACAGCTCGCCAGTGACGTCAATAAATCATGGTGGGTCGTTACACCCCCGCGCGCCCCCTGTCAGCGCTACGCGAAAACTCGCAAAAACATCCCAAATCTGTCTGGACCCACCCTTGTAATCGCTAGATAATGGGTGCGGATTGAAAAATCATCCTCGCTATATGTTAAGGGCATGCAAGCCTCACTTGTGCCCGTAATTTGTCATTGCGGTAACGTTTTAGGTTAGGTTAGGTATTATTAATGACTGCGATCTATTTTGCAATGAGGGTTGCAGATTATGTGTGGATTTTGGCATTCCCCTTTTTGGTTATTGCGTTGATGTATTTTATAATAATATATATTTTTTTATTATGAGGGCGAGGGTACTCGGTTTTGCTTGCAGCCTTTTCTTGCTTATTTTATTTTTAAACAGACTTCAAAAAACGAGGATGTTAACAATTCTGGTGATTTTTTTTGTTTGGAAGTAGAATATATTTTATGGCAAAATTACAATGGAATTACAATCCTTTTCATGCCTGGTTTTATTTCTGCCATTTAAATGGGTAAGTACACCCATTTAAATCTCCTTTTCTGTAAAAATATAATTGATCCATACATACCATAAAATGTTGGGTGTCATAAAAATAATAATATAGCCTATAAAATATCACTCGTAATTTTATTATAAAAAAAATGACAATTAATCGTTTTGCAGCTATAAATAATATATTTTATTAGTATATTGCATTTCCAGAACAATAAACTTTTAACATCCTGTGAATGTCGTTGATCTTTACGACAGTACATAAAATTCGCGATATATACCAAACACCGAAATAAAGCTTCAGTAAAACAGGATAGCATGCTTTTACATTAATTTTATTGGGTACTAGTGTATTTGGGATTATAGAGTTCATATTTTATACTCGGTGACAAATCAAGCTATAGATTTCCAGTATAGCATGGCCTCGCTTTGTACCTATAGATTTCCTGTAAAATGAGAGATCCACATAAACTGGTTTTATATTGCTCGTCGTGCGTACAGTCGACCCGCGACTCCTATGATAAAGAGAGTGAAGTTTTTTATTTGTTGTATCGTATTTTTTTGAAGAGTGTAAATAAATACTCCACGGCAGACTTTGAGTTTATTTTTACAGTTCTTGGGTGAAATATCGATCTCTTAATTACTTTACCACACCCCTAGGGTTGAATGTCACTTGCACGTCAAAGGGATACGATCCTTTCGGTCTTGACGCAAAACACCATTTTCTCAAAACGTCAGTTTCGCTCAATGTTACTTTCACAAAACGGGCATGGGTAGCAACCAGTAGCAACCCATGCAATGCGGAAAGCGGGGTGCTAGGAAGTTATATCACAATAATAACTGTTCCAAATGTAAGTAAAAATATTAGATACCTACCCGTTAGAAAGAGACGACATCCACTCTGGAATTGGAACGCTTTTGAGTAGCATGCCATAATTCCAGTTAATATACAAGTTCCTTGGTATACATAATAACATTTTCTACCTCTTGGAACCGCAAGCGTAACTGTTTAGTTGTGTCAGTCCGTCAGCTATTGCTGTCATTACCTATTACATTTTCTCAGCAGACTGTTTTTTTTAATGAGCTACACTTCGTCGGTTGCAAAAAAGTCACCAACCTCCGTTTCGCTGATGATATCATATTATTTGCACCGACTGCTACTGAGTTACAAAAGATGCTCCAGGATCGAAGCACAGCAAGCCTTGTGGTTGGACTAAATTGATGAACCGGTCAAAGACTAAAGTCATGACCAACAGCACAAAAAGTAGGGTTGAGGTAGATGGGCAAGAAATCCACTACGTCGATGAGTATATTTATTTGGGCCAGCTAGTTTCCTTCGAAAACAGGCAAGACACAGAAGTCGACCGCCGTGTCGAGAACGCCTGGAAGAGCTACTGGTCCATGAAGTAGCTGATGAAGGGTGACCTACCTTTATCCCTGAAGCGCAAACTCATCGACATGTGCATTCTGCCCATCCTAACCTACGGTGCTCAAACTTGGTCCCTGACCGAGTCACAAAAGTCCAAACTCAAGGTTTGCCAAAGGGCGATGGAACGAAGCGTATTGGGTATAAAGCTCAGCGATAGAATCCGCAATACCACAATACGCTCAAAAACTGGAATCGCTGATGTGGGAAAAAAGACTGTTGGCTTGAAGTGGGATTGGGCGGGCCATGTCTGTAGGATGGATCAAGACCGATGGGCGAAAGTCGTCACGCAGTGGATGCCAGAAGACGGGCGTCGTCGCCGAGGGAGGCCTAGAAAACGCTGGCGTGACGACCCAGAAGCGTTTTTGCCCAATTGGACGGAGAAAACCGCACTTAGGGATGAGTGGAAGGCTATGGGGGAGGCTTTTGCCCAGCAGTGGGACAATATAGGCTAAAAAAAAAAAAAAAAAAACACTTCGCTTGCGATAAATCCACGCTTAAATCGCACTTTCCCCTACGAATTTCGATCATTTAAAATGTAAAATATTAATATGTACTTATTATCTTTTCTATTTTCTTGAAGGAATTTTTGAGCAGACTTTAAGTTTCTATTCGAAGGAGTTGACTTCATTCTTGAAAAACTGATTTGAGCTGGCCTATCGTAGTACGGAGTTTTAGTTAAACAAATGGCTAACTTATACTGGTTTGTTTAGCACATAATTATTGTGCTATATTAACCAGTAAAATCATTTTGGCTTCATAGGTGTGGCAGTTAAGTACTAACGTACCGTTGTTTGCATTGACAAGCCCGACTAACAAAAAAAAAACGTGTGGCACTCGGAGACTGCCGCGGTAAAGCTATTGCATAGCATTTTTTGACAACCTTGTTATTTTCCGTAACCTAGCTACCTAGGCTTACGTTATTTTCGTTACGGAATTTCAGGATTCGGTCTCCACGCTCAAGGCCCGCGATAAAAGCTATGCAATAGCTTAAAAAACTCGCAAAAACCAATGATTTACTAGTTTGTTTAAATGTGAATCGATTTGTTTTAATGATAAAAATGTTGGTCCAATCGCTTTTAAAAACCGTGTTAAATTATTTAACTTGAAATTTTAACAATAATGAGATATTAGTTCTTCTTTATCGTGTGGTTAGTGCCTAACCTGGTGTCACGCTCAAGCTTCACAACACTCTTGGTTCACACTTCACAGTACATCGCGCGTATGGTTGGTAAAACTATATTACCATTACCAACCACACGCGCGATGTACTGTGTGCACCGTGTAATCGCGCAGGCAAGACTGTGGTGAAGTGTGAGCGTGTGGTAGGCGCATTAGAGTTTCTATACCGCCCTTGGGCCTCTGATTTGGCTTTACATGCCGTTGAGAAACATCATACAGACATAGTGCTCAGTAAAAAAAAAACAAAAAAAACTACACCTGTTGTATAGTTGTGTACAATGGAAAATAAAAAAGACCACCAAATCACTAACCGAACAGAGTTCCGAACAAGCATCGTTGCATTTAGATGCATCAAACATAAATTGAGCAAAGCCTGTGACAATACAGTTGCTAGTTCGTGTATTAAATACATGCAAATATTACTAATGCACTAAATACGGCAATTATGGAACAGAGGCTGTAACAGGCAACATTTTGCATGGTATTACTAAATTATTTAGTGGCACGAATCCGATTTGAAACAGCCGTTCTGACATTATTGTTTTGGATTATATTTATGCAGCAAATTAGTAATTTGGATGTAGCATAAATGTTTTATGGTTAGACTAGCTTTTGCCCACGGCTTCACCCGCGTGGATGTCGGTTTAACTACAAAAATGTCGATTTTCCATACAAACTTTCATCCCCTATTTAACTCCCTTAATTTTTTTCCCTTTCGAAAAATCCTTCCTTATATCTTGTCTACATTACAAAGGGAACCTCTGTGCAATTTCAGCTTTCTAGGTCCAAGGGTCAGTCAGTCAGGCAGGACTTCTCTTTTTATTTATATAAATGTTCAAAATGGACTTAATAATGGGATAATCGACCTCATTTCTCAGTTCTTTACAAAACATCATCATCATCTGCCTAGCCTTTTCCCAACTATGTTGCATTCGGCTTCCAGTCTAACCGGATGCAGCTGAATACCAGTCTTTTACATGGAGCGACTGCCTATCTGACCTCCACAACCCAGTAAGTACTGGATAATACGATACCCCTAGGTAAGACTGGTTGTGGTCGTATGGGCAGTCCTTTAGACACTACATTAAAATATAATCATACAAATAACTTTGTAAATAGAAATTATAGTGACGCATGGTTCTTTTGGTGCGTGGCCGTAGTTGGAACTAACGCCACTATCTTTTTACCCGACTACGGCAAAGCCAAAGGAGGGTTATGATTTTGACTGGCTATGTATGTATGTATGTATGTATGTATGTTTGTATGTATGTATGTTTGTATGTATGTATGTATGTGTGTATCTTCATCTGTTCCCTCATAGCTTCTAATCTACTTATCGGAACTCGACATATGAGGTATCGTTAGAACCGTCTTAATTTTCCGCTGAACATAGGCTACGTGACGTGTCACAAAAAGCGATTTGGCGCCCTCTAGCGGACAAAAATTAAGGCTTAAAAAATAAAAATGGAGATAAATAAGCCGTGTTTGGTATCATTTGAAAGGGCCTCACTTGTACATTTCCAAAATATTGTTCAAATTTAAAACCACGCCCTCTAGCGGGCAAGAAGTCAAGAGTAAAAAAAAAATATTTAACACCAAAATTGTGTAAATAAAAAAAAGTAAAAAACTAAAACCCGACTACGACAAAAAAAAACGACGCTGAAAAAGTATGAAACAAGATTTTCAGGATAGAACAAAAAGAAAAGCCGTAGTCACACGTTACAGGTACCAACCTAAACACTGTAGTAGGTACCTACCGTGTGACTACGGCTTTTCTTTTTGTTCTATCCTGAAAATCTTGTTTCATACTTTTTCAGCGTCGTTTTTTTTTGTCGTAGTCGGGTTTTAGTTTTTTATCAATCCAATATCTACAGACAGTTTCACAAATGTTTCCAAAAGCGCCCTGCTTGACAAGAACATTCATGAGCACACAAAACAACGCAGCACCATACAATTACAATTCAATTCCAGTTATTTCTGCGATTGCGGCACACATAGAAAACAATTTTCTAAAATAAACGTCAGGCGACCTGCTTGATGTTTGTTCTAGAAAATTGTTTCCAATTATTTAATCGGAAACATTTACAAAAATCTATCTTGTTCTCAAAATGTAACTACAAAAATTGGTCTATCGCAAAAACAAATGCGAACTTTCATCCTTCCTTTCTTTCTTCCTTTCTTCTTTCCTTCCTTTTACCAGTCTATTTCGATACCCCAACTTACAGCAGGTGGTCACTTATAATCAACAGCTCGATATATCTTGCCCTCACAAGCCAGGGCTATCATCTGTCAAGCTTCTCACAGACAGCGATCAAATTGAGGATTTCTGGCTTACTGCCCTTTGTTGATGCCCAACCTCCCCCACATGCAAACCGAGATAATACCTGCGACCTGCCCGTCTCAATATACAGGTCTATATTCACCCATTATCCCCACACGTTTCGCACGTTACGTACTATTGTATATCTAACAAAGAGGCGATGAACTGTGATATTGGTAACAAAATCAGTCAATCGGTGCAAACTATCTGCAACTATCTGGAAAATCCAATGAAATAAAAAATGAATTTTGCGCTTTATTTTTTGTGTTGTGGATGTAAAGCGTTCATGGATTAACGGATCATGGAAATATGTTGATTTTTTCAATAGAACATGACTAGTAGCAAATAAAAGGATGCTTCCTTTTTCTCGAAGATGTATCACATTTTATACACGAAGCACTTTCAAAAAATTAATTTAGCAGACAAATGTTTATACTTTAAAAAAAAATACAATATTTCTGACTAAACAGAATTAGAAAATAATACGGGGAATCGAAAGAAAGAGTTTTCGTTAACATGGACAAAAAACAACAGAATTAAAAATAATTCCTTTATCTACTTTTACATCTCTTTAACCCTCCGACCTGTATCCACTAACCAGTTTGATCAGTTTACCGTCAGCTTAATCAGGGCTTCGCGTACAACAACTTCCGAGAAAACGTTATCTAAAGAAGCCGATTTCAAAGCTTAGAGACACCCTCTGTCCCAACATAATATCTAAAGGAATATTGTGCTAATTGGAAGTGGTGCGTAAAATATCGGATTACGCAAGCGGCTTTGCGGGCGGGTACCATGTCTAGTGCACCCGCCCCGCCTTACCAAGTCAAATTAAATTTACATAAATAGTCAAATACACAAGGCCCAAAGTAAACCATTCTAAATTCGATGGCCCGAAAGTTGTATCTCTGCAAACACGGACATTCCGAGCGGCAAATGTGACCCGAATTAATATTTGACCAGCGTGTTTGGGCTGTACAACTTGTGCCTTCATTTGGCTTCTGCGGGGACTTTACATTTGGTAATTTTCTATGAACTCTAATTTCAGGAATTAGTAGTCTGACCCGCCTTTAACATATTTAATTTACACCGCGTTGGAATGTCGAAATTCGTATTAATTTCGAGATAAGTTAATACTCACCTAGGGAAGTTATAAAGGAATTCACACAACTTATGATCCTAGCAACCGCGTTGAATTTGCTGGTGACGAAGATAAATGGAAGGCTTGTCAAAACCGAGGCCTACTGCACTGTCTTATGAGATTTTCGGTTGAATCGTCAGCTGTATTTCAATTAATATCCTTGGGATTTTTTTGGCCTGGATAACGGAAAATATATTTTCTTTCCAACGCTACGCTACTTCGACAAACTACGGAGCTACGAGAACCGAAAATGTTTACCCGAAGCGGCAGGTAAGACAGAATTCTCTCGTTTAGTTGCTGTTTTAAACAACTTCCAAATGTGCCAAAAACAAGCGCCCCTAATTTTCTTGCTTCTTGAGCAAACATCTACGAAGAAACCGTGAACACCAAAAAACATGTGCCAAAAATCACCTTACCCACACCTCGCAGATTATAAAGGCACCTGGGTATAAACCGTGCGAGTTTATTTTAAAAATAAACACCCTTGTTCATTGACGCGTCTGAAACATGAGCAGCACTCAGGCGGGGTGGCATTAAATATTTCATTTTAGAGAAGTTTTTATTACCGTCAGTGAACGTGTCCGCGATAAACGTTGTGAACGTGACTAGAGAACCTTGCTTAGATCGCCCGCTCACCTATACTTGTGGAGTTAGGGGGCTGGATGTGGCTTAGGGTAATGTATAAGTAAACATTATAGCATTTACAGCTCATCTTCTCTTGTTATAGCAGTGATAGACTAGTGACGTGACCGTCGGACTGACTGCTTAGTCATAGGTCTCGAATTCGAACCTAAGACACGCACCTCTCCCGTCAGGGCTGCGGGTTGTTCGAAAGAGATACTGCGGCCTCGATACAAAGGGCTAAGAAGGAACATGGGTGGTTTTTAGTCAGTAGAAGTCTGACACTCCCTTCCCAGAGCGGTAGAGGTTATTTTGATGATTTCGTGTATATTTTGTATGTAAAGCAAAGTCTAGAGGCCCTTAAAACCTCTGACACCAGTAGGCTTAGCCAAGTTGACAATCTACAAGCGTAAACGTTAGTAGAAAACGACTCAAATGTATGGGAGTGACGTCATCGCAACGCTAAGTCACGTGATCAGAACCATCGAATAGAAAATACGTAGCCATGTTGACAACTTATCGTATCGTTCAAAATGATAGAATGAAATCTGATCCTTTCTATAACGTTGATCGCTACATCCCATATAAATGCTAGCCAAATCACACTTTTGACAAGCGCAAACGAAACGTTGGCGAAGTATTTGAACGCTAGTGTAGCGTAAGCCGAGACCCTGGAGATAACGCTAAAAAATGGCGTCTATGTACGATCCAGCTGTCTTGAGACCGAGAAGTGTTTTGTTTATTTATCATAATTTTGGATTGTAGGTGCCATTTAACATTTAAAATCTATACTTTATAAATTATAATTATACATAATATTGTGGTGCGCTAAGGGTCAAACACAATAATTGTTTTAATTATTTCGAAAGAAGTATCTAGTACTATTTCAAGCCGCGTATCACGTCATTGTTTATGTAGGGGAGAGCGGGGCTAAAAGTGCCGGGGGTAAATTGTGCCGACGCGAATATCTCGAAAACAAAAAGAGGTAGTTATACGATCGTATTGTGTCGCGTAATGCCTAACAGTCGGGCACGCGCGGCTGCCATTTTAGTTGCGTCTGCGACGCGGACCGAGTGGCAGTGCATGTGAGGGTCGTCCAGCGCCACCTCAGTAAATATTTTCGTTTCGATACTTTTTGGTCGCAAGCTAGCTTTTTTCGTGCTTTTTATATGAGAGTTTTAGTAAAATGTTTGTTATTTATTCTAGTTTGCTATGCAGTGTAATTTTAATGCTTTGAGCAGAGTGATTTTTATATGTGAGACAAAATTTCAAACTCTCGCTCACGGGGTAAAATGTGCCGTTCATGTGGGGCTGCTTGTGCCGCGGCACAACCAACCCCGACTTAGGGGTTGGTTGTGAAATCTATATGATATTTTGTAATATAGTCCTTAGAGACTAATATTTTTTAAAAAAATATTGATCTCATTCGCATTTTTAATAATTGATCGCATTCGCATAAAAATAAGTACAAACTTTGATTTAAAATATGTTTTTAAGTTTGAAATAATTACATAAGTAAGGGTAATTTGTTTTTTTAAATTATAATACTTAGAAACTGTTGATTTATGGTAAAAATTATAACAAATAAATATATTATTATAAAATTGATGTCTTTTAAATTCTAAATTAATTTTGATTTATGTAAAACACCTAGCATTATCAACGGCACAACCGACCCCAGCTACGGCATAACTTGCCCCAAAGTGGGGTTGGTAGTGCCTTGCCGCCGCTGTGTAAAAAAAACACTTCTTCTTAAAAACTATGAAAAATGTGCAAAATCTGTAGGTAAATTCGTATTATAGACTAAATTTGGCTTAGGATGAACCACTACTTTCAGACATAGTACTTGTTTTATCCGAATCATATAAGGATTTGTCAAAATCGGCACGTTCAGCCCCGCTCTCCCCTACAACATATTTCAAGTGCCCAAGTTTATTAGATTTTAACGAAGGAAGGTCACGAAATAACTAATAATGCACGTACCTTCCCATGAATTCCAATAAAGCTGCGAACTGTTCTGGGTCTGCTCGAGATCTCGATTCCATTTTATAAAAGTTATCACTTCATTTATGTATCTTTCATCCAAATGCAGAATATCATATTATTTCTGGACACAGTATTGTTTAAAATTACATTCCGCGCTGTGATTTTATAATACACCAATTATAAGAAGAACTTGTCCTTTATTTCACTTACTTTTTTAACACTTAAATCAATTTATTACTTTCTTAACAATTCAAAACAAAACTTCAACCCGCGCATAATGTAAACAACTGTGTCTTTGACGTTAGTTTGACGTTAGTAGATACGCTCACCATAGACTAAAGTGTAGGTTTTGTCTACATTTACTAGAGAATGAGCGATCGACTCAGTTTTGTGAAGTTGGCTACCAACTTAGCGCTTTCTACAAGCGCTTGCGCCGAAGCGTTCATTATTATAGAAAGAGAATAGATACGAAGCGGTTGTAACTTGTCTAGCCCCTCAGGTTAGGCACTAATCATGCGATACTTAAATAAATTCAATCGAAAGAGTTTTACCATTCTTAAGAATAATTTTCTTGTGCTACCCGTATAATGTTAGTGAAAACTTTTAATTGGCTTTCTTTCACTAACTGTCGACTAGCTGTAGGTTTTCTTAATAAAGAAATAAATAAATAGACATATTTTATAATATTTCTATGGTTTTTACATACGAGTCTTGTCATCATAATCCTAGTTCCGCCAGTCGTAAAAACCCAAAAAGAAAAAAATACCAACTGGGTCTTTTTATGTTATTTTTCAGGCTTTACCACAATATGAGCCGGGACGGCGACGGGGCGTTAGTGAGACGACAGCGGGGCGGTCGCGTTAGAAATGTGCTTCCTTGCACCCCCCACCTTCCGTTAATTTGTAACAAACACGACGTTATCACGATACTTTTCGCCTGCATGCAGTATTAAAAATAGGGGAACGTTATTTATTTCTATGCATAAATAATGTGGATTTATTTATCGTCTTTGCTTTAATAACTTAACCTCTGCCTGCTACACCCCAAAGTCACGAGCTTGTATAAAAATACATTACACAGACATAAAATGAACACTTCGATTTCGAAAAGACAATGTTCCTGGTACTAGGTATTAGTTTTTTCTAAAATCACGTTTGGTTTTTTTTTAAATATTAAATGGGCCTACTCTTGAGCTCGTTCTTGTCCAGAGGACTAAACGAGGTCGACGATGGAACGAGCTAATCCAAAAGAAACACTGGATAAAAACTGGTAAAGTGTTTTTGCCCGTAACTGAACCTGAGTTAAAATATTCTAAACTTCCACTCAACTTAGCTTTTACATAGATCAGATTAATTGAGTTGTTATGCAGTAACTAACTCATAAACTGAGTGTAGCTTTTAGATGTCCATCCATTTTGAACTGATACACGGCTCCTAAAATAAACTCTACGTCCTGGTTTTAAAACTTGCAGTACTATTTCTACATCATTCGATCGGAATACCACGAAATAAAACCACATTGCAAAGCTTAAAATAAAACCTGCAACCGCATTGCTAGTTGTACTTTTATAGCGATTTTCATGTCACCTCTTTACTAACAAACGTGCGAATAGTGGATTGGTTTTACACAGAAAACCCAATTAATCAAGTTTTTAAAAAGCCTATGTACACGGTACATGGGTAGTCATATTTACCGCCGGGCGAATGTCATCGGGACCTCGCAACTCAATTATTGGGGAATACTGAAAACCTCAGTGCACAAGTTTACTAGCTTACGGGCTGGCGTAACAACTAGTGGGACTTTTTACAAAAGGAAGCAGCCAGTAATGGCTCGTTCGGAGTCGTTCGGTGCCCTTTTGAAACATGCTTTCTTGGTCCTTGCGAGTCTGATCTCTCCTCTTTACCAACATTTTTTTTATTGAGCGTATGTTGTTCTACGGGCAAAGGCCTTCCTCATAACCTCCCACTTCTCTCCGGGTGGCCTCTCTTCTCTACGACCAATTTCGCACAAAAGCGTTACGACAGCGTTTTCTAAATCTCTCGCGGCGACGAAGCCTATCTTCTGACACCCATCACGTGACGACTTTGGTCCATCAGACTTGATGCATTCAACAGACATGGCCCGCGCAAACTCCCTTCGACCTTGCAATCGTGTTACCAACATTCAGTCAGGAATAAATGCATATGAAATAGGTTACAATGTCACATCTATGGGTGCTTTGAGTCTTTTTGGTTAACCGCAAGTTTCTTTAATTAATATTCACGTTGCTCAGAAATAGACGTCGACCTTTCCTCATCCACCTTCATATTAAGCTTTCATAGAATTTACGAAGTATTTCCGTGTATCCACGTTCAAAATATACTAGCCCAGCCCACGCTGACATTTAATTTAGTCGATTCCAGTGAATGCACGTATGCTGTGGTACCTATCGACCCGCTCGCCCGAACTTTGTCTAATACACTTTGCAACGTACATATTCCCCATCTACTGCAGTTACTATAATTAAGATTTTCTCCATAAAAGCTGGACTACCAAACGGTTTTATAACTTTGATTATGTTTGGATAGGGGCTGGAAATTAAAAAGTTCTTTATTATTTCAGCATAAAGTTGAATTTACTGTAGGTGGGTGAAGTGTGAGTAAACAGCAGTTGTGTAAACACATCTTAGTTTTTTGCTGTTATAAATGAGAAAGTTTGTGAGGATGGATGAATGTTTGTTACTCTTCCACGCAAAAGCTACTGAAAGGATTGGCCACACAGGTAGTTTATTACCCGGAATAATTTTATCCCGAAAGTACGATACTGAGACTGCCTCGATGGTCTAGTGGTCGCAAGCGCGACTGCTGAGCATAGTTTCTGGGTACAATTTCTGGGTCGGGCAAAGTGTTATTTAGGTTTTCCATCAGAAATATCTCAGAAGCAGCCACAGTTTGGATTTGTGCACAGTGGCTTACATGGGACTTAAACATAATTGGCGCAATGTGGGTGTAGGTACTATTAGGTACACTTTTGCCTCTGCCTTCGGGGATTACAGGTGTGATGTTATATTGTGTTATATCCAGGCGGGTACAGCTCCGGTAATAAGATATATCGTTGTTTCAGTGCGTTTGACAGTAACAATAATTAAACTCAACAATGAGATGCCTTTCGTTTAATCAAAATTTAATTTTTAATTGACTGGCCTGTTGGTCTAGTGGTTAGTGACCCTAACTGCTATGCCGGAGGTCGTGGGTTCGATTCCCACCCAGGACAAATGTTTGTGTGATGAGCACGATCATTTGTTCTGTGTCTGGGTGTAATTTATCTATAATATGTATGTATTTAGAAATATATAAGTATGTTTATCAGTTGTCTAGTACCCATAACACAAGCTCTGCTTAGCTTGGGACCAGATGGCGTTGTGTGATAGTTGTGGAATATTATTATTATTATTCCCTTTATTCATCATATAAACGAATTTCATACATTTTTAAATATTTCCTTTAAAAACAATAAAAAAAACATTTAAAAATATAAAAAATTGTAACCCACCGGTACCGGGAACAGGGTCCAAGCTACCGGCGGTCAGGGCCCCAGAGAAATGAACCTCCTAACAATGCGAGCCGTGTCCAGGAGTACCGCTCTCTGCATCAAGCCCTTGATCCAGCCGCCTAACGAGAGCCTCCTCAGATGTTGGTCGAGGCTCTTGGCAATTAAGCCATTGGCTGTGTTGACTATCGGCACAATGATCGCTGAGTCCACATCCCACATGTCGACAACCTCGCGAGCCAAGTCAAGATACTTGATTTGTTTATCTTTCTCGGCTTTCACGAGGTTCCCGTCATGCGGGACGGTTATGTCAACAATCATTGCGCGCCGCTCTGATCGATCCACCACCACTATATCAGGCTTATTAGCTATAATAGTCCTGTCAGTGATGATGGATTGATCCCAGTACAGTGTGATACTGCCTTATTATTATTATTATTAAAATGCTATTGAAAACTAGACTTCAGGGCTATTTCTGTACAACATCTTCACATCTGAACTTACATCCCTATCGAACAGTAATTCACTTGCCTACCATTTAATCTCTCGACACTAGTTCAAAACTTAAAAAAATATTATCATCATCATTAGCCTATAATGTTCCCACTGCAGAGACTCAGGCCTTCTCTCTTGGAGAGGGATGGGCTATAATCCACCACGCGGGCCCAGTGCGTTTTGGTAGTTAACACATCATGTCTTCGAATTATTTGGTTCTAAGACATGCCGGTTTCCTAACGGTATTTTCCTTCACCGTTTTTAGTAAAAATATTAGGGGGAGGTCCCCGAGAACCGGACACTTAAGGAATAATGAAAATAAAAATAAACGTGTTATAGATTAATTTGTTTATTTCTCTTTAATAAGCTCTCTAGTATATAACTCATCAACACAGATATATCAGCAGTCTAAAATGTCACTTTAAATGTACTAGATATTAAGGAATAATCAACATAGATACATGGACGTTTTCAAAAAGGTCCCCTTATGACGGACACCAAACTTTTCGGTCATTTTTAGACTCAACGATTATTTTAACAAACTATTTTGTAACAATATCTATTACAATAGAACAAATCCCTAGTTAATATAGAAAAACTAATCATAATTTTAATAAAATTTGGCCGAACAGCGTACTTTTTGGCACATTGTAGACTTCAGAAGACTTTCTCAGGACATTTTTTTGTACATCACTTTATCGATGGCTTTTTTCAATATTTCATGTTTGGGGGTATTCTCACATCTCAGTTTGTGTTTACCCATGTTGAATCTGAAAAACAAAAAATAAAAATAAATACAACAAAAAACTAACTTGCTGTAAAACGGTCCGGTTTTAAGGGACTTTGAGAGTGTCCGAACTTAGGGACCCTTAGACACTTACAAGAAAAAATCTCATTCTCATTGTGTGTTATAAATCACAAAAAAACGCTTGAATTATATCAGATTTGTACAATAGCAATAACAATTTATAACAATGAATATTATCCCATGCTTTAAATACTGTTAACAGACCTCATAAAATGAGTTCGTACAATTTTTATACTAACCTCAAAATTCGCACCACGATCCACGACGAACGAGTCAGCACTGGCTTTTGGCACTCCCCCCCTGCTCTTCACTTGGGAGAAGCTTCCTAACCGTGACATTAAGCAACCAATTGGTGTGCTTCTTCGCACTGATTCAATGTCTGTCCGGCTTTAGGACCCGTACGGGCTTAGGGGACTTCCCCCTATATATCAAAATATAAAACAATGTTCTATAGTTCAGAGAGTTATTACATAGTTTTGATTTAACAGCCATAAGCTGCCCCCGACGGGTTTACGATATGAAACTGAGCAAAGAAATAGCCTGAGTTAACTTAATAATACTTTTTACTCCATATTGAATTGGCGACGACCCGACGACGGCGAAATTAAACAGTTTATTAAAATTTCAATTTCCTTGATTGTAGCTGTTATCCAGCGTTTTAATAACAGAGTAGGATAAGGTTCAACGATTACGTAAGCCAAGGCCTATAAAGTATTATGATTTTGATTACATGTGATGGCCTCGGAATTTGTAAATAATTTTGTATTTTTCTAGATATATACTTGCACAAACTCACGATTTCTTTCTACTACGGTACGCAGAAACTACAGAGAGTGGGTATTATAATTGTTATTTACTATGTTGGTGGCAAAATAGTCACTGTCACGACTTCCAATAGTAAAGTAATTTTAGACTTTTTAGTGTTTTTCTGGAAGTCGACTGTTTTTTGCAAAATACTTTTTACTACTCAATTGAAATTTAAAAAATCGATCATGCATTGCACCGGTTGAAGCACTGACAATTTAATAATTTAAAATCTTCCCTACAACCAGCAGCTGCTCAGAAAATAACCCCTCACAGCTCACTCGAATATTCAAACAACCAAAATTCGTACTCGCAATAATCAACAGTGCCGTAATCCGGCCGAATTATTCCGATCCACATTTAATATAGCCTCAGCAATGACAAAAGTTGTAGACGGCTCACGACCGCAGAGCCCATTTCATCCAGTAGCCAAATCACGATTTTCATTAATGACACCCATTAGCACAGGTGTTTAGTAATACGTACACCAGTTGGTGATACCACAATAGTGGCTAAATGTAGCTATTGGGTATAAACTGCAAACCAGCATTACACCAATCGACGCATTAACACGCCGTTTTCAATTGTCGACACGCTATTCTAGTAGATTTATACGCCTGTACGTGATGTCGTTACGTCATATTTTAGAGTGTATGTGGATAGTTGTTATAAGTTCGATTGAGCTAAGGAAATCGAAGCAAATACAGATACAGATTTTGTTCAAAGTCGCAATAGAAATATTGTGTAGATCCCTCATCATTTACCAAACCTTTTCCGAACTATATTGCCTATTATATTGTATCAATTAACACCTGCTTAGCCTTTTCCCAACTATGTTGGGGTCGAAATCAGCTGAATACCAGTATTTTACATGGAGCGACTGCCTATCTGACCTCTACAACCCAGTTAATACTGGGTGATAGATCCCCCCTGATAACACTGGTTGTACGACGTTGCGTTGGAAGGCCTCCCACTAGGTGGACCGATGACCTGGTCAAGGTTGCAGGAACCCGCTGGATGAGAGACGCACGGGACCGGTCAATGTGGCGACGCCTGGGGGAGGCCTATGTCCAGCAGTGGACGTCTTTTGGCTGAAATGATGATGAATGATGAACACTGGTTGTCAGACATACGGTTGGCTATTATGTGTCTCAAGTATAGTATGAAATGCATATTTATTAGCTAGTATTGCTTGGGCTTAGCATCTCTCAAGGAGTCGCTTAAAATCCATCATAAAGATAAGTACTCCACATTAAAAAGTTAAAAAATTACCATCCATTAAAAATGTTAATCGCCGATTTTCAAGGTACTTATCTCTTGGTAATAAGAGTACGAAATAAGATAAATGATACATTTTAGAAAAACTTTGTTGCAATTTCTCATTTTAAAGCTTTTTAACCGCTTAATTTCTTGAAACTAGCTTCAATTTCAGACTGCAAATCTGTCAGAACTAATTTGCAACGTCACCTCTTTTTGAAAATTGTTCACACTTTATTGAAGTTTATAACATATCTCATTTCATGAAAATGACAGGAGTGCAGTCACATTTGCCAATTTTCTCAACGACTTTTATCTTTTTTACGACTAGTTTAAAAAAATTATCGAAGTCATCAATCAAAATGCTTTTATTATTATTTTGCTCCACGAATTATGATTTTTCAATACAATTTCACAGTTCAATTTCACAATTATCTGATGCTAAATGAGAACTGATCTCTGACTACATTTTTAGCAATCAGAGGTTGAGTCGTGGGGTGGGGATTGTTCGAGAGAAATACCGCGCCCTCAGACACAAAGGGCTAAGAAGGAACATGGGTGGTTTTTGGTCAGTAGTAGTCTGACACAGAGCGGGAGGAGTCATTTGATGACTTCCACCTTCCTTAAAAAAGGGGGTTGAGTCGTTATACTGTGGGTGCCAGACGACAGACGTCATCGCAGAGGAAGGCATTGAAAACGCTGGAATGATGACATAGAGGCATTTGTGGGAGATTGCCACACACAAAGATAATTGGGAATTTGTGGGGTAATGGAGAAGACTTGGAGTGCGACTGCCTATCTGACCACCACAACCCAGTTAATTCTGGGTAATAATAATTATTCCGTAATGGTTCCGTATGGTGTCGGACGCAAAGAATAGCACCATCCCATATCTTCCCGTGGGTGTCGTAAGAGGCGACTAAGGGATGTACCAGAGAATGGGCAGCAGCGTTCTCTGTGCTTTTTGTATCGACCGTACTGCAATCGCCAACCCGCCTGCCAAGCGTGGCGATTATGGCAAACCCCCCCTAAGCAAAATTACACTTAGGGGAGGCCTATGTTCAGCAGTGGACGTCTTTCGGCTGAAATGATGATGATGATGAATAATAATTATGATACCCCTTAGCATGACTGGTTGACAGACTTTCGAGTGATTACCTGTTACGACTGTCAGAGATCGCTATCGAGGCTCGACGTGTTTTCCGAGGCACGGAGGTATCTCAGTCTTTAATGGGTCCCACCCATCCACGGGTCATCCCAGGCAAGTATGGCTTAGCCTGAAGATTGATGCGAGCGGCTGTTATTATCAAGTCACAAGCTCCTAGAAGACCTTTTCTCAAGGAAGAAAAAATAAAGGCTTAAAAAAATAGTATCATCAGAATAGTTCACTCGTAAAGCTAATTCAGAATTCAGACGTCTGAGCCCGGATTTATGGTCATATAAATTGGATTAAACTATTAACTTTACCTATTACCGCTTAGCGTTCCCAAATAGTTGTATGTGAAACATTTGACCCCTGTCTCGTAACTCAGTTAGGTTTATTATCCCTATTAAAAGTGGTGGATAAATTCGTGAATATGAACACCTTAACTAGAGAACCTTCTTCATTATAATTTTATGTCATTTAATTTAAGTAGATATTCAATTTAGCAAACAATATTTAATTTAATAAAAAATAACATTGGGTATCATCAAAAAGAAGAAGACGTGTAACATCAGGATATCTAAGTAGAGGACATAACATCACGCCTGTAACTCCAAGAGGGTTAGGCAGAGGTGTACCTAATAGTAATAGTACGACGTAATAGTGGGTGGCCAATTGTCATCATCCTATTGTTACTGAGGAATTTCTAATGGTTAAACCCAACAACATATTGCCCGACCTGGAAATTGAACCCAGATCGTCACGCTCAGCAGTCGCACTTGCAACTACTGAACCAACGAAGCCATAGACCATTCTGGCAACATCCACCCATAGATGAGAACACGCACTATTCGGCTGGTTATGAACGCAGAATAAACATGATAATGAATTAATACGAATGGTTATACTCGTAAATATATAATAAATAATTGTCGTTATGACGACAATTACCACTCTAACTAATTAAATATTAAAATAAGGGTAAAACATTCAATATAAACAAACACATTACCACAGTATCCGATTAATCTCATTTAAAATAGCTACGGTCATTTGCAATGAAGTTATATATAAAATAGTTACTAATTTAACAAATTTTAATAATATTATAATTTTACGTCACAAAATAACTAATTATTTTCATAATAACCATTCCAGCTTTTCATATTAAAATGTACAACAAACAAAATCAGTACTCTGATTAAGCAAGCAAAATTAAAAGCAGTTCATAATGGCAACATTTTATTAAATGAAAAACCTGAATGTTTAATTAAAAATAATGTTTTGTTTCAGGGGTACTGAAACACCTCGGACTTAAAGCAAGATTTTGTAAAAAACTAATAACATGAAATTAGTACGTTTTGTCAAAAGTGGAGAAATTTTGTCATTGCATTCGAGGCGAAATTCACAACAGAGCCGCAGGTGACGTTTGTTATGAAGATGAAAACTAAAGTACCAAATGCCCACGTGTATCATACGACGTGTTTTCATTTTAACTATAGGTATAGGAAGCAGCAAGAAAAAATCAAAAGTTATATATTCGTGTAAATCCAAAAAAAATCATGTTTTCTTTAGACATTTTTGAATGGCGTTGACAGTCGGGTGCTGTTGGTATATATTCTGTGAAAATTGTTAAAAAAAATGAAAATGTCGGTTTTAGTAGTGACAAAAGGTAAAATAATGTACGAAATAGAGGTATAAAAACTTACCTGCAAACCAAAGATAAGCTTAACGAACAAACAATCCTGGCAAAAACTAAAAACCACATAAATTAACCGATTAAAAATAAAGCCAGCACAACCCATTATGGCCACACCCCATCTTTGGTATTCCCCGTATCGTATAAACCGAAAATTTCTGCGTTCCAATTTTGAACACGTCTGTACACAAATTTTGCCTGAAATAAGTGGCCTGCGCGGTTATCGAAAATTCAACGCGCCACAGAAATGTGTATCAAAATCGGTAATATCTATGAATATGAATGTAATTTTAGACTGGAGTAATTTCAAATTAGTATAATGGAGTTTCGGTGGAATGTTTGGTTGGTATGTTTAATTCAGGTAGATTAAATTGACTCAGTCATGATGTCTTAGCATTATTTTTTTCATGAAATAATCCGTTCGTACAAAGAAGATCTATTTTAAAAGATATTCAATAAGTCCTGTGGGTGGTATACAATCCTTTCAAAGTGAATTAAACGGTAACTATGGTGTTGTCCAACTTGAGATTTGTAAAAAAATAAAGGCTCTACATTAACTTAGTATCTAAAGCTAAAATAAATGTAGTGCCGTAATCCATTGGGTCTTCAATAAATTAGTAGGTTTTATATACATAACTAATTATTCAAGCACTTCAGATACAGTAAACAAAATAAAAAAATAATATAAAATCTAAATTGTTAAAACCCTTTTAGCCTCGGAAATAAAAATATATGGGGCAGTCTAAAATATAGTATAACCAATAAAATAATTGGGACATGCTTATACTTAAAAATAATTGTTGTCATAAAGGCGAAAATAAAAGTTTCATATGTATGAATATTCATGCCTAGTGAGAGCTTTATCCATATACATTCAACACATGACATGTATTATACATTTATTTAAGTAAAGTTAGATTAAATCCTATAGCGTCCACTCTATGCGTCCACTGAATGTTTAGATTACTGAAAAACAAATTACAAATATAATCTGTTCATTTAAATGCAATAATACTTGTAGTGCAAAAGAATAGCTTTTTTCTCATTTGACAGTGCATGTAGGAATATTTATGTTTTCTACCGAAGAGGAAAAACTGAACGTAATATGTTGTTTAAAATCTCCCTGTTTTGTAAAGCTAGCTCATCAAGCTACTACAATTATAGATTTTCAACTTTATCGCTGAAGTATTAGGTTTGAGATTGATACCGGTAGATTGATGAGCTGGCAAGTGTACGTCTGTCACAAAGTTCTATTATGTGCACTACACATACCATCGATCATAGTTTATTCTTAAAAAAAAAAAGATTCAACATACAAAGTATTCATTTCATTACATCCCTCGAAACCATATACCATATATTTATCAGGCTATACGAACGTACATTTTAGGAGAAGGTATATCTATTACACATATATTATATGTATACGTATATCCGGCGTATACGTCCGTGGTACTGCCGATAAATCATTGTGACATTTCAGTGAGATGTCGACATCGGTCGTTAGTCGCGTCACCAGCGCCGCCTGCCGATAACACACAAAAACAGGAAAACTCACTACCAAATTGTATACTTTGTAGCTTCATAGATCCTGTGATACGATTTTTTTCTATTTACAGGCCATTTATTTTTAGTATAAGGAGCATTTTTCCAGTTCATGTTTTATCTAGTCTGCGTGGCTACAATGAGGCCGGCTTCCTGCGTACCTATCGGATTTTTTTTACGTAGCGAATATTCTGGCTTTCCCAGAAACTACGGTACACTATTCATAACCTAATAGTATCAAAATATTGAATTTTTGCACGCAAATCAAATTATCTTCGATTTGGTTAGGGAACTGGTTACTGCGAAGCCAAGAGCAAACACTTTTGCCACCTTAAAAAAACCGGCCAAGAGCGTGTCGGGTCACGCTCAGTGTAGGGTTCCGTAGTTTCCCGTCCGTCACAATAAGTGTTCCCACTTATAAGTTTAAAGGTAAGGTATTTTTAAAGGTATTTTTATTAAATATATTTTTTATTCACTTTCAAAATGATTTTTCTAGAAAGTCCTTATAAAGTTCTACTTTTCAGATTTTTTTCATATTTCTAAACAAAAAGTTAAAAGTTAGAGGGACACACATTGTTTTTTACTTTTGGAGCGATTATTTTCGAAATTATTGACAGCGCCGCGCGAAGCCTCGCGTAAACGAGCACTTAGGGATTGAATTTACACTTCAATTAGATTTAAGTAGGTATTACATGAACCGGTTATTTAAACAGAAAATCCGTAGAACACAATTCGTCATCAAACTGCCCATAATGATACAAGTAATTACGACAAATGCAAACACTTACAAATAATATTTTCTCTATCACAGAGTTCCCGAACAAGAGTGAAGAATGTTCGTCGAAAGGAAACAAAGAGAGTGACAAATATTTGTCGATGGCTGTGCGGGCAAATCCTTTGAGAGCCCGTCCTATGTTACAGATTTACCCTTATATGAGTCCAGTGTTAGTTGCTTGTTTGCACCGAGCGAGAAACACGAAATGTGTGGTGGATTGACGACCTCTACGTTGAAGAGAATTTCAAAATAAATAAAAGATAGGTTCATTAATGCTGTGCTTGTGTCAATTTCAATGTACAATCCATTGCCCTGGTACATTCTAACCAACTTATCTATGCATACGAGAAAATACAGAACTAAAATAAATGTACCGAGATTGATTATAATTATCATCATCATCACCTTATAATGTTTCCACTGCAGAGACTCAGGCCTCCGCTCTCAGAGAGAGATGGGCTATAAATAATCCACCACGCAGGCCCAGTGTGGGTTGGTAGATGTCACATGTCTTCGAATCTTTTGGTTCTACATGTCAGGTTCTACATTCAGACATGCCGGTTTCCTCACGATGATTTCCTTCACCATTTTGAGAGCAATGCGCCACCCCGGGTTTGAACCCACAACTTACTGTTCGTAAGTCGGGGCCGCGATCACTGGGCCACCGCTGCTTGATTGACATAATGATGCAAACTTTCATGACAAGCAACGCCACCTAAACCAGCACACTTACTTAAGAGCTTATACTACCTCAAACGCGAGTTTTATAATGCGTAAAAGTATATGATTCACTGCAGTAATCAAAATCAGAAAAATACATGATATATTCTTCAGGATATATGCTAGTGACATAGTGTTGTGAAAACATAATACAACTATCTTTGCTTGATAGAAAAAAATCGCGAATATACCTCTAAAAATTTCTTTTAACGAGTAAAAACCATACTAAAATACATGTCATCGTTCTGATATTTTTGCGAAATAATTCTACAAGCAACATACTAAAATCACAGTATTTTACTTTTTTAGTCCTATCAATAGTTTTTTTGTAAATCGCAAAATACCACTAATTTCGCACTATTCGGCCGCAGCGAAAGACGTAACAACCGCTTTGTAGTGCAAGCTGATTAGAACTTTATTCTAACAGTATTTCAAGCGAAGTTTGAACTACCACAAATAGGGTTGCTAATCTGAGGTAGCATACGCTTTTAAGGTGACGACCGCCTTAAGTATGCCTGCACCTATAAGGTTAGCTACAATGGTCTAGTAGTCGCAAGCGCGATATGCTGAGCGTGAGGTTCTTGACTAGATTCCCGAGCAAAGTGTTATTGAGTTTTTTCATCAGGGATTTCTCAGATGCAGCCACTGAGTCTGGATTTGTGCCTGATTGATAGCAATAGGCTCACCCCCTATTACATAGGACTTTAACATAACTCGCGAAAGGTGCACTATTAGGTCCACCTCTGACTAAACCTTCGGGGGCTACTGTTACCGGAGTGATATTTTTAGTGTATTGGTTTTCCCCTAACTTATGCGATGTGATAACGATAAAAGCGTTTGGATTGCTTCCGAGGCCTCAGCAGCCGTAACGCGGTTGAAGGATTAACCAGATTGTCGTATCGTAACAGGCATTAATTTATTTTGGTCCCATACAATGCATGAAACCGAATTCAAATTTAAAAAAAAAATGACTGGGACTGGGTTTTCATACACTCGTGCATGACCTTAGTCTTGCAAAGTGTCGAAAAAAGGAAACAAACTGGCAAACTTAACTAAAGCCTCCTCTAGACATCGCCTTTAAAGCCCTGTATAGGTATTTAATCATCATTTAACAACTATTTGAAAACAAATATAGGTAATTCGATAGTTCAGTCCCAAAGTGTCAGGAGGCGTTATATAACACACAAGTTATCGAATTGTTAGAACTTCTGTACCCAAGCCAAACTAATTGGAAACCACGCCCTTAGAATTAATGTCACTTCATTGATGAGAGTTTGGTTTGAAAAATAGCATTTATTATTCTTACTGATACATTTGGCTAATGGTTGTAAATTGTAATGAAGACTGCTGGGCTTGATGTTTTCGGTTCGATTCTCAGATCAGGAAAAATGTTATCGAGTTATCAATTAAAAATTTTCAGTAGAAGCTACAGGGTTTAGATTTGTACCACACAGTCGGTGGCAATATACTCGTTCCCTATAACAAGGGGTGATTGGACTAAAACTGGCGAAATGTGAGTGTGCATTTAGTTACACAACTGCCTATCCTTTCAGAGTCTTTTTTTGCCTTGATGCAGGGTTGCAAACATGGAAAAGTCAATAAGCCTTTGGAATACAGAATCAGCAACACGTAGGTATTCGTATTACAGCCTGACATGGAAATCTTAAAGTCAAATAACATTTCATCAATTAGGCACACCCCGAACGTTTTCAATGTACGCTTTACTAATAAATTCTAAATATAGAACCGAACTTCTTGAATGGAATTACTCAGGAATCGATATTTCAAAAATTCCTCAAGTTCCGTCATAAAGAAACACTTCAGTGCGCTTTTCACAGGCGAGGACCAACGGGATCCTTGAAACTTAACAAAATTCTCAACTTTAGCCCGATTCATCATGCCTTATACAGAGAGGTAGCTTATAATATCTTCTACGCCATTAAATCTAAATTATTCCCCGTACCACGTTCAAAAGTACGTAATAGGGTAACTTAAGTGAAATATAAATTGCCACAAACTGTTGTAAAATATGGCCCAATATTTTCGGCTAGAAATGTTTATTTTAACATAATATTACAAATTATATAGGCCCCTGTTTATTTATGTTCTTGATATAATGAGGTAAAAGTTATACCGGGGCCCCGGACACAAAGGGCTAAGACGGAACATGGGTGGTTTCTGGTCAGTAGAAGTCTGACACTCCGCCCAGAGCGAGAGGAGTCATATGATGATTTCCCACACACAAAAAAAAATACTAAAACTTTTATTTATTTACGGAACTAAACTTACTCTGTCTGACCACTTGGTGCCTGTCTTTCCTGGTCAAAGGCTCGCCCCAATTACATGGGACTAAACATAACTGGGGAAATGTGGATGTGCTATTAGATACTCGGCCTAACCCTTCGGGGATGACAGACGTAAAGTAATAATCATTAGACTAGGGCACACTCGCATTCTTCCCTCACAACAAAAAACCAAACCATAAAACATAAATAAAAAGAAACACGTTATTCAACCCACCCTGTCTAAGTAACATTTATGAAAAACCGAAAGATTTACTTTCCCCTAGCACGTCACGACTATATCCCGAATTCCCGACATAGTTCGTAAAAGACAAATGACAAATGTTCCGTGTTTCGGCCACTACTAAGAGAGCGAATGTTTATTTAGGGACACAAATCCCGTGGTTTGTTCGGAAGGGTTACAACGGTTATCACGTTTTCTTTTAACGGGAGACAGGAAAAGAACGGTCTTGTATTTACATTTGTGAACTTTATTGCAAGGGTTTACAAGTAACAACAAACCTGCAACTTTATTGTATGCTCTGAAAAATATAGGGTGTAAAGGACCGCCTTCCGCGGCTGATGGGTTGAATTTAGCATATCATCAAGAAATTATTGCAAAAACGTTACGGCAATTCAATCAATTTCATTTTTTTTATTTCCTCTTATGCAATGCACCTTACCGTGGCAAAACGCACGTAGCGAACGGCAAGTGCCACTACGAGTTCGGTAACCCTGTAGCTAGGCAGGAAATAAACAGCTTATTTCACGCGTCGGCGTTATTTACATTTATGGAGTGCTGCATACAGAGAACATAATTTTACACTGATATGGAGGAATAGTAACTGAAAACATATTAAAATCTATATATAATTATTAGAGAAACATGCAATATAATTGAAAATATGGAGCTGAATACACCCCTGTCAGTTTACGGCGGACTGCCCCTTACACCATGTGTGTAATTGCTCTACAAATAATAATAATAAACTTTCTTTTTTTTAGTGAGCGACATATTCAAATAATTTCTCTTACCTGTACATAATATTCCGTCTCTAATATGACATGATCACTCCTCTATATGTATACGAACAATATCCACTAAATAGACCGGTACCTTTTTTTTTGGTGTGTGGAAAATCATCAAATAACCCCTCCCCCCCCCCGCTCTTGGGCAGAGCGGAAGGGAGTGTCAGACTTCTACTGACTAAAAACTAACCCATGTTTCTTCTTCGCCCTTGTGCCGAGGCCGCGGTATACCTTTTCGATAAACAGCCGCGCGGCGCGTATACGCATAATTATTATAATATTTCGGTCGACTTGAGTTTTCAAATCTTAAGAAATGGCTACTTCTGGTGCATTGTGTGCAGTGGATGGATAATAATAATCATAATATTCCACAACTATCACACAACGCCATCTAGTCCCAAGCTAAGCAGAGCTTGTGTTATGGGTACTAGACAACTGATAAACATACTTATATATTTCTAAATACATACATATTATAGATAAATTACACCCAGACACAGAACAAATGATCGTGCTCATCACACAAACATTTGTCCTGGGTGGGAATCGAACCCACGACCTGCGGCATAGCAGTTAGGGTCACTAACCACTAGACCAACAGGCCAGTCAATGGATGTAGAATAATCCGCAGCCCCGACGAGTAATAGACCGGGACCTTCAAGATGTTGTGAAGTCCACCGTGACCCTATAATCCCAAAGACGAAGTACAATAAAGCATCCGTAATAATGGATATTCTTTGAACTCACGACCTCTGTACTTAAGTGCGTAATATAGTATACGTGTAATCTGTACTAGGACAACAGAACAGGGCAGGAGGTCTCATTCAAGCCACCATAGCTTTTGTTCTGCACCGGAAAATCAAGGAGGAAGGGAATAAAGGACGTTCTCTTTACAAATCCAACGAAGACCCACCTGACCTCGCCCAGGTAATTACAGTTACTTTCTTTAAGAATAGATTGTCATTCACAGTGTTCATATTGTGTGGCGCTTGTAATTTCAAATATCCGAATATTTTGCTCGGAATAATTATGATTCCTAATAATTCGGAGTACGGCGCGAAATTAATTCCAAAGAAATCTTTTGTAACGCGGGTGTAAAATAAATTAATAAAGCTCCTGCTGTGTTCTATTGATTTTAGTGAAAACGTATCCTGGATTTTGGAGCTCAATGTTGAAAAACCTTTTAGAAATTGTTGTTGTTGAGAATAACAAGACAGACACGGTTGCTTCTACCTGCGACTCCGCCCACGTGTATATTGAAAATGATAAGGACATAATTATTTCCGTGACAAAAAGCAGCCTATGGCCGCAGTAAAGACAGACAGGTTTAACTTCTTTCGTATTTATAATATTAATATATGTAGTTTTATGTTATAAAAACACTTTTAACTTAAACATCTCGTTATCTTTACAATAATTCAATAAAGAAAATACTACAGCAACATCAAACGGCGACGAGCGCTTACCACAAAGACGAAATACGAAGACTATAAAGTGCGAAAAGCATTCTCGTTTTCATAATTACAGTAATCCTTTGACACCGCACGTGTGAACCGATCCGAAGGTGACAGGTTGTCTGAGTCACCTTTATCCACAGTAGATATTATTCAGTATATATACTTGGAACGAATCTCGCTCATGGTTAAATAATAACAACCGCACGGTTCGCATCTATAAGGTTAAGCTGCGGTGGCCAAGATCGGTCAGTGGATGGGTGACCATCATTACATACCGAGTTATCTATTGCGTGTCACAGAAAGCACGTTAAGTCGCCCAAGTTACCCAGTACTAACCGGGTTCTGGAGGTCAGACACGCAGTAGCTCCATGTAAAATACTGATATTCACCTGCATCCGGTAAGACTGGAAGCCGTCCCCAATAAATTTGGGAAAATGCTAGGCAGATGATGATAACTTTGAATGGTTGAAATCGGCTCACACACAAACAAAGCGTTTTCATGAATTCTAAGCATGCTTTCAGGTAGCGGGTTACTCGTAAGTCGGAGCTTTCAAAGTTTAGTTCACAACCCTAACACCCGCGTTTGTTTACACAAAAAGGCCTGCTTGGTTAACTGCTTATATTTATACTGTGCCTTTATTACTGAACATGCATCTCATTCTTTATCTTTTCCAAGTAAAAACATCGTTCACGTGAGAATTATTAAAAGCCGTTTTTCATTCATTGTTATTATTAGAAACGTTATTCATTACAAATGGGCTGCGATTACGTGGAAAAATATCAATAATAGATTTTTAGACGTTTTTGTGAATAATACTCGTTGTTGAAGATATTTTTCACGAGAATAACCCTCAGTATATACTTATCCATGAATATCTAAATATTTTCGAGACCTCGTTCTGTACGACTACAAAAGAAGTTCACGTATGAAGACAGATTTCAATTGACAAAAACTAACGTTATCTACTCAATACATTCTATATAAAACAAACATACAATATACAATACAGATAAATAAAAGTTAAAGTGTCTTTTTTACTGAAAAAATAAATGTGATATTTTTATTTTTATCTGTCTGTCTGTTTGTTTCGGCTAAACTTCGAAACAGTGGGACTGATTCTGACAGGTCTTTACTGGCTAACTGTTGTTATGGATGTAACTTAAGCTACTTTTATTTAAGGAAAAAATAGGGTACCTACCGTGCAAAAAGCTTAAAATACTAAAAATTGTTAACAAAATTCGATCCAAATAGTTTATTTCCCAATATGTTAACAATTTCCAGTGTATTATAAACTTTTTTCTCGCGGTCGAAGGTTGCTTAGTACAGGTGGTACTATGACGTCTTAAAACAGTCCTAACTTACTCTTATTCCATTGTGGAAACGTGACAGAACTATACAGGGTGTCCAGCGCCATCTCTTTTCCACACTGGATTAGGAATAAGTTAGGACTGTTTTAAGACGTCATAGTAGGGCCCCAGCTAGTAGGTATATCAAATATAAATAATAGCTAAAACAGAATTCCTAAGAGGCTTTTGTGAATATGATAGTAGATTTTATTGAAACTTACAAAAATAGGCAGGGACAGGGACACTATTATGAAGGTCCAAGAAGATATTTTACTCTATCATTTCTGTTGTGACTATAGTACCTACTTTAGCAATAGTTCTATCTCTAATATTTATTTTCGATGAAATAAGGTTACTGTTATTACTTAAAATACTGCTAAAACCACAGTTTTATTTTTTGTTGTAAAAAACCCCTGTACCTGTACTTATCTTTCATCACCATCATTACATAATTATTATTTTTGTCAACGTTGGTAAAAACTTGGCTGAAAAATCTTTAAATATTAGTCACCCTCCCGTACAAAACACAGTTAGGACATTGTCCAAATTAAATTCTTTTGTTTTATTAGATACGGACGTCAATGAAGTAGTAAGTATAATAAACGGGTTAAAGGATGTCTGCGCAACTGGCTGGGATGGTATACCCAACAATGTACTTAAGAGATTTAAACACATACTTGCCCTTCCACTAACCCACATCTTTCAACTATGTTTATCTAACGGGATATTCCCAAAATCACTAAAAAAGTCTGTGGTCACACCTATTTTCAAGTCTGGAGACAAATTCAGTGTGAATCATTACAGACCCATTTCGGTACTAACGGGGCTTTCAAAAATATTAGATAAAATGATTAACAGTAGACTAATAAAATATCTGGAAAATAACAGACTCCTTTCAGATAATCAATTTGGATTTCGGCCTAAAAAATCCTCTAGCCAAGCAGTAAACAAACTTACTAACTACATTAGTACAAATCTGGATAGTGGAATGCATACAGCTGGGATTTTTCTAGACCTCGCCAAGGCCTTTGACACTATTTCTTGCACGACTCTTCTGCAGAAGCTTGAAACACTCGGGATAAGAGGAGCACAGCTTCTACTACTTTCTGATTATCTCAGTGATCGTCAACAATGTGTAAAAATTGGTCCAAATACAAGTTCTGATCTTGCTAATACTTGTTATGGAATTCCACAAGGCAGTATTTTGGGTCCTACATTGTTTTTAATCTATATTAATGACCTGTGCAGCTTGCCACTCCAAAATGGTGTTATAATATCTTATGCGGATGATACTGCCTTGTTGTTTGCAGCTAAATCAAGGGCAGAGGTCTATGAACTTGCACAGAATGGTTTCAACACTGTGTCAAATTGGCTCCAGAAAAATCTTCTAACACTAAATGCTGATAAAACGAAATACATTTTATTTACAATGAGGAATACTAACACACCGCTTACTAACCTAAACATTTACGCGCATAGCTGTAACACGTACGCTGACTCTGCATGTGCTTGCCCTATTTTAGTTAAAGCTGACCATTTAAAATACCTAGGTGTCACCATTGACTCCAATCTAAATTTCCGTAAACATATCGAGTTACTATGTACTAGAGTGCGCAAACTAATATATGTTTTTAAGAATTTACGGAATATAGCAGACTATAAATTAATTAAACAGATTTATTTGGCTTTGTGTCAGTCTATTCTAACCTATTGTATAACATCCTGGGGTGGTGCGGGAATTTCAATTCTGCTCCCTCTAGAACGAGCTCAAAGAGCAATTCTAAAGGTTGCTACCTTACGTCCTTTCAGATTCCCTACACACCAGCTTTACAAAGCATGTAATGTACTCACGGTACGGCAATTATTTGTCCTTCATTTAATACTACACCAGCATGCTACACTTCCCTATGACCCAGTTCCTTCCGATAGGAGAAGGAAGGACCTAGTTTGTACAAAGCCTCAAACTAAGCATGCGTTTGCTGAGCGATTTGAAGTATTTTTAGGACCTTTTCTGTATAATAGACTCAACAAGACACTAAACTTCTATAGCTTAAGCTATAAAAAATGTAGTGTCATGATATCCGAACATTTGGCGTTACTCAATTACACAGACACAGAAAAACTTCTAGTAGTTGCCGTTTGATTATGTTTTACTTTGTATCTAATAAAATTGTACATATATATAGTCAAGCTAGTTTTAGTGTTTTTATTTTTTTGTATCATTTTGAGATTTTGTTCCTATAGTTGTTATTAGGTTTATTTTATTTAGTAATTTTGATGTATTAATTAAATTATGCGACGTAAAGTGATGGCCTGAAACACAGGTTTAAATAAACCTAGATCGGGCAGGTCGCTATAATAATATAAAGATTACCACTAAATTACCACTTTTTGTAACTCTTAAATATATTTTAGTAGTAGTTTACATAAAAGCACTAATTATAACTTTGTATGTGAAGCAACACTGTGCCTAAATGTACACCTTATTGTATTATCTTTTTTCTTAAATAAATTATTCTTATTCTTATTATAAAACAGTCTTCCACCGCGCCTGTGCGTTTGTATGTTCGCGATAAACTCAAAAACTTCTGCACCGAATTTCATGCTGTTTTCTCCAATAAGTAGAATGGTTCTCGAGGTACAGTACCCGGCGATAAATATTGCACATCGACCTTTGGTAAGAGACAATCGGCTAATTTTGGCTTTGTAGAGCGTTATCTCTGTCGCACGAAATACAAACAGTCCGGTATCTATTAGGAGCTGTTAAAACAATTATGATTTGCTTCTTTTGATAATTATTTTTATTCTTTATATAAAATACACCAATTTCAATGATTTTGTTGTTGGCAGTTCATTAAATCGTCAGTGAAAATCATACACCATTCTTCGAACAACATCATAATCAAAATCGTCCATATCCGAACGAAATTGCTTTTTTGGTCTCCCTTTTTTTTGAGAGCTGAACTTAATTTCAGTAGAATGTGTTTCAGTACTGACTTCGTTTAATATATTGTTCAAAGTTCTTCTTGAAATTCCAGTGGCATTTGCAACTCGCTCTTGAAACTTCTTAAAATAACAACTTTCATTTTTTTTAATCTGTCAGCTTCGGTTACAAAATATTTATAAACATTGTAGATTATTTCTCGTGACTGACCTCGTAAAGGTTTCCCTCTTTTTCCTAAAGATGCCATAGTACAACTTTAATTAAATTATTAAAATTTGGGGGTGTTAACAACTCTTAATATATATTTTGAATTGGACGCGACCGCACTCTATCGCAATTGAACAACGACTGACAAAACGTCACAATCCGTCACATAGGTAGTGTGCCGAGTGTGCGACAGAGATAACGCTCTACGAAGCCGAAATTTGCCGATTGTCTCTTTCCAAAGGTCGATGTGCAATATTTATCGCCGGGTACTGTAGATTTTAATATATAATGTGACCGACATCAAAGCGGGTGAAAAAAGAAGTTATTTAATGCCGATCATTTATTATTTGTAGTCAGACAAACACAAACGTTATATACAGTTAATAAGTACATTTAATTGACGGTTAGTGTTAGTATAATTAATGTAGCATACCATTAAGTAGGTGGTTGGGGATATTCTTTTGGGCTTGTTCCGGTCCGCATCCAACATGAATAGCATAAAAGTTTACAGTAAGACAAATTACTTCAAGAACATCTAAAGTAGACCAAACGGAGGATTTGATCAATACAACTAGCCAATTAATCTAAAAAAAATACAAAATCTCTAAGAAAGCTATATCTAAACATGTTTAAAATAAAAAGGCCGTCGCCAGCTGTTTACCATTACTAACATAAGCATATATTAGTAGCAGGTGCGGGATATTGATATAATTTTAACGCAAACGACGACGTAAATACACGCAGAGGTGACACCGGAGAGGACATGTTTGAACATGTCTCAAAATTTGGCAGGACTCCATGGGCACACCTTCAGCACGGCCACGTAACCCTCATTCGATGTTAGTAAATAAATAAAAAGGTTGATCTAAAAATGGTTTCTTATTTTATCATATTTATATTTGGTCGTGTGTGTCTTAAATGGGTTGTGGTTTTTTGTTGATCTTTTGTGGATCTATCTATACAAATTAACAAAATGGATGTATCTTTTGTAATCTCAAAATAACCGCTTTTTACTGTATACACTTGAACACACAGTTGGACATAATTATACAAAAATTATAAGATACATGTCATTGTTTTAAATTTTTATCTGTGTGTTTGTTCCGGTTAATCTCCGAAAAGGCTTAACCCATTTTGACTGGATGTTTACTGGCAGATAGCTGATGACGTGTTAAGGAGCTTAGGCTACTTATGTTTTAGAAAAATAATTATATTTTTAATGAACAATTAAAATTAACCATGTTTAGGTTGTTTTATAGACTTTAGAAAAAAAATACTAGCTATTATTTGCTTAAATATTCTTTTTATAAAATGTGGCAACCTTTTTGAATAAATAGGCTCTTGTGTTACTTTTTAAAAATGGTAAAAATAACAATTTTATGTAACCATATACCATAATGTGCTCGATCAAAAACAGCGGTATTGTATGACAAAATTGCATTTGAGCCCCATTCTGTGGGGCAGGAGAAAACGGGGCGAAAGTACTTCAAGTATTTTTTCGCTGACGCATAGGGAGGTATCACAAAAAACACAATTCGTTTTGCCTTGCCTCGGGGTACACAAATAGTATTCTATTTCCAATATTGATCGATATCAGTAACAAGGAGAGGGTACTACAATATTCAGAAGTACTGGAGTAGGTACAGATAGCTCTCAATCCTTCGACGGTTTTCAAGTAGGTAGATTTTTTAAGTAATCTGTGCCCATCTTCATTGGCTTACAGACGGATTATCGTCTCTTTGAAGAAGCCTTGATTTTAATATCGATTTAGGATAAACAAGCTGAGATACCATCTTGTAATCAAAGTGGTATGCCCACTTTTTCCTGGATAGCACCTAAAATGAATGCCATGATAAAAGTGTTTCCGAAAAGTTCTTCTCGGAAACCGAGCCGATTCAATTATTGTTGACATTTAATTTCTAAGAAAGCGTGTGTCAAGGTTTCATTTCATAATCAATTTATTTTGTGTTAAAACTTTTCGAATTTGTCTGGTACTGGCAATCACGGCCGTAAAAATAGGGCATTTTTTGTATTTTTTGGAAGCATCATATTTTGAGGATTCTCGTTCTTCAGAGAAAATTGAAATCGTGTTCTTGCCCTAATCAAACTTTTTTCTATTTACGATCATACTAAGACAGATTTAAAACAATATAATAACATGAACTTCAACACTTTTATTTAAAACTTAGCAATTGTGATAAATAGCGGAGTTACAGAGTTTGATCTGCTTAAGCCTTAGCGGCTCCAACTTTTTCAGCGAGCTCAATGCATTGTCTCACGAGTGACACATAGCCAGCCAGTATGGCCCGTTCTGAAACAATATTTAAAACACATTTTAAACGACGAAAAAGACAGACAGATGCCATTAATTTTGTTAAAAAATATGAAAAAAGAAAAGGGCATGAACTTGTATAACAACGCTGAAACGGTTACCACGTCATCAAGATCTGCCTAGCGTTTTCCCAGTTACGTTAGAGTCGACTTCTAGTCTAACCGGATGCAGCTAATACCAGTATTTTCCTCCACAACCCAAATAGTATTGGGTAATGAGATAAAACGGTTACCACTTATTTAGTAAGAAGCTTTTCCTAGGAAATTAATAAAAATCCGTTTCCTACAAAATATAAAATAAAAATCTGTTCAAAAATTTCATGGGTTTGCAAGTGCGTCGGTGTCTTTCTAGCTTGAATAATATGGGAACGCAAAACATTTCAAATATAGTATTTTTTTAATTCTCTCATCACGCCCTACCCACCCAGCTATCAAGCTATCGTGCTGAATATTACACTCTCTGAAAAACTCTCTGGGCTCCTCCTTCCAATTGTATCGCAACCTGTAAAAAGACCTCTCTGTATGACAAAAAATCAATTTAAACAGAATTTTCATTCACTTTAAATTCAGTCTATTCTAAGCCCTTGTTCTATCGTTTGTACAAACTACGTGCAAAGTATTAGAATAAAACTTATCCACAAGGCTGAGGATAATTTTAATAGAGTTTCCACTATTCCAGAGCTTATTCTTTGAAGGTTTAAAACTATAGAACTTGACGCTTTGTCTTCAGAATATCGAACAGTGAATGCAAAGGTGCGGTAAGTCAGACAAAGTTTTGATAACGTTCAATCTTTGTGGATTTTTCAGAAATATGCGAAAGTTTTTAAAGTACACGTGATGTGGTTTGGAGATGAGTAAGTAATTGAATTTAATTTCGATAATTTCACATGTTGGTTTTACAGCATTATGAATTATGAAAAGAAAGCGGAGGCGGAAAGAGGGCTTGGAGACGATTCGATACACAGTACAGACACAATGAAATGATACAGTCGTTGCCACCAAACTCAAACATCATCGTCAATATCTTGCCCTTTTCCAATTTATTTGGGGTTGGAAACAGACCATACATCGTTTATTTGGTCCCTCTACCTACTGAAACATAATTCTGGAATAATACATTTAATAAAAATCCAGCCAATTGTTCAAGTAATACGCACAATAGATTCATACCAACTAGAAAGCTGGGATCACTGAACTAACGCCAGACAATAATCGCATCAAAAATTATACACCACGCAACAGTAACCACAAACGACAAACCGCCATTTGTAGACATATTCATATTCCAATAATAGTCGATTTTGGCGCGAAAAACCGTGACACTTACGGATGTGGGTAAATCAATTCGGAGACGGGTGCAAACATTACCCATGTCAGCGAAGCGCGAAGGTTCTGTCCTGGCGATTGTTTTGTGCAAAGCTAACTTGAACCATATTCAGAGGACATAAATTCTAAGTTGGTGTGTTGAGCAGGAGTATTTTTGTGCGTTCATCGCGACAAGGCTGAAGCAGACTGTTGTCATAGATAACACAGCGGCCAGCCCAACGACTCAGGTAAACATTGGTTTTGTCAAATATTATGCGGATAAAATTTCAAGCATTCTTTGTTTCCACCTCATGAAACTCTCGTTTGTTATCATTTGTCCTTTTATATACTTTTTCTATTTTTTATTCCCGTATTTTCTAATCATCTTGTTTTGGTCAATTTTGGAGCATATTCTACTTTAAGGTACAAATTGGCAGCCGACTGCACGCAGCAGCAGCAGACGACATGTCGTCACGACACGTCGTCACGACACGTCGTCACGACACGTCGTTGGTTTCGAACCCGACTGTAGACGGCAACAGCAGATGGCATCCAGTTGGTTCCGAGTGCTCCGTGAAACAAGATGTCTGACGTCGCTAACTACGGAGGGAATTTCATAGAAATACGTAGAAACCAGTAGTGTCGCTGCGACACGTCGTTTGCTACAGCTTCATGTCGTCCGCTACCAACTTGTCGTTTACTCGTCTTAAAACACTCTGCGAATACCTGGAACACTTTAAATATTAATATTGTATGCACATATCCCCAATACATCTGGCTGACTCATGGAGGATACTACTGCGGAGTTGATGTCAATATTCGCATTTCCATAATTTAAAATTTAATTATCCATTTCCATTTTCATAATTTAATTATTTTAAATTTTTATTAACCGAGAAGCTCGAACCCCAACTCACAATATTCCTACAAAAAAGTGATATGAGATGAGTTTCATCCGTAATTCCATAACAAAATAAAACTGAATTTATAATGGAAATGCCAGTCCAGTCGAGTCCACTTATACGAGGCCTAGTCAGGCTCCTATTAAGGGGGTGTGAGATGAGGTGTGGTGAGGGACGCGCGAGCATGGTATGCGGGGCGCAGAAGGGGGGGGGGTTGTCCGTCAGTTGATCCGATCGCGGGACCAGCTGATTGATGACGCCGATTAGTGATGCCCAACCCGCCCACGAATAAATTGTCGACCGATTTTTTGCTTCGTAAACTTAAGTCCGAACCCGCCTTTTTATAAGTCGAAAATATCCAGACTCGACGTTGTGTGTTAATGGAAAAAGGATTCGAAAATAATTTCAGATTTGGACGTTTATCTAGGTAGGTACTGACAGTATTTTTATTCATGACACACAAATTACTACATAGGTTCTTCTGATTATGTCATGTGTTTATGTAGCAATCGACGAAACAGTGTAACCCTTTTTTAAAAGCACGCAAATTTTTCATTAGAACCAATAAGTAACGAAGATAATATTTTTGTTTAAAAAAATAGAAAGCGTGTTTTTTAGTTTTCATCTTCTCAGCAAATCCTTTCATTTATTTTGATACCTGTATCATGGAAATGCATAAAAACTAACTTGTCTACCTTCTTTGGGAATCCACGATAACAGATTTATAATTACATCACTTAGCTAACTATGCAGTGTCATCCAAACTAAACATGTATGTAAAATTACAGCTCAATCGAAAATCAGGCAGTGGGTCAAAAGTTACTTCGAAGATTTTTTACAAGTAGTTGCAGTAGGTAAAGCAAAGAAAACCGTGGTGAAAAAACTATGTACATTCAGCCACTGAAAACAGCATATAAGCGACAGGTACACTTATATATTTCTGGTGAGCGTAAATTATGAGCTTGATAAATCTGTTCATTTATCAGAATACACTGGTAAAATAGTTGGAAATGGCACTTTTAAATTCTAAGAACGATTAATAGGTATAACATTTCAAACCGAAACCGAATGTCCATGTAAATATTAAAAGGTACCAATAGCTAAAATGTTATTAAATAATATTACGATATCGATACAAAAAACCGATATTCCTGATACTATTGTTCAAATACGACCCACAGAACTGCATACTCATCATTGGCTACCTCCGTTCCGTTTAAGAGTTGAAATAATTTCAGCTTTACGCTTTATTTATTTTCCATAATGGAGCATGATTCAGCGCTTTTCTTCTACTAAAAGCACAAATGGTGCCTACATTTACGTTAGGCGTTATTGAAAAAAATAATTTTTATTACAGGATCACAAACACACATACACATAACATCACGCCTGTAATACCCGAAGGGTTAGGCGGAGGTGTACCTTCTAGAACAGTCACGTTTCGCTAGTTATCTTTAAGTCCCATGTAATAGAGAGCAAGCTTATTGCCATCAACCGGGCACAAACAAAACGAAGGGTAAACACGAAATAATTAAATTGTTACTCAATATCGGACGGAAATCAAAATAAGTTCAAAAATTCAATATGTTCTGAATTTATTAAAATTAAACATCGACTCCATTTTAAATTTTATCAGGCGTCGTTGTTTGAATTCAAGCTTATTGAACACACGAATACTCTTCACTGGATCGAATTATTTCTGCGTCAGCAAATATTGGAAAATATTACAACGTATAAATTAAACAAATAGGTTATTTCGTTTGGGTCTGCTAAAAGTACATGTACAATATACCTAAGCTGAATATACCAATCTAACCACCATCGTATCATATCAACATAATAATAATATGATATCAATATCACACACACACCATAACCTTGTTATAGATATGATGATGAGAAAAAGGGTTATTTAACATAACATAGGACCCTTTTTGAGTTGTCACTCAATAGAAAAAAATATTTAACTATTTGGTTTACTTCCACATATCAACATAAATAGCAAACTTCATACACCCACAAAAGGCGAGTAAATACCAAGAAGTACTTAAAACAAAACCCACAAACATGTGATCCACTTCTATATAGGCAACATTAAAACAAATTACGTTCGTTCTGCAGCTAATGGCCATCTTGATTAGCATAGTACGCCGGAGTACGCGAGCGATACGCAAACGGTACGCTGTAGTACGTTAAAGGTACGTGTGCGGTAGGGTAAAGCCGGTGAGGAACAGTTGTGAAAACTATAAACTATCGCATCCGACGTACCGCGTTGAAGTGAGTCGATAATAAATCGCTAACTTGCTGTGGAATTACTCGGACGGCGGTGGGGCATAGAGCAGAGAAATGTTTGCGGTCTGTTTTATACCTAACAGTAAGGGCTTTGGATGAGGCGAATGGAGTGATGGCGCATCGTACTGGCAAGGGATCGGATACTGCCGGGTCTGTGAGACTATTCGAAAGACATACCACGGCCCCGGAACACAAAGAGCTAAGAAGGAACATGGGTGAGCTTGAGTCAGTACAAGTCTGACACTCCCTTCCGATTCAAGAGCGGGAAATCATCAAATGACCCCTTCAATTGATGATTTTTTACAATATTGATGATAGACATTTGCAGGTTGGTATTTGGCACAGCTGTTCAGCGGAACCAAGTTGTGCCAAGCCAACCCGAAAGAGATGAAGCAATGGTAGATGGACACAATCACAAAGCATTAAGTATTGGGCTATTGGCATTTTACATGGAGCTTATCCAACCTAGTATTTTACAAAAATAGATTGACAAACATAATCCGCCTTATTACAAAAGGTAGTTAAACCTGGTTTAACTTAGACCTGGTTTATCTCGCATGCTGTCACTTTCTTTTGAATATTATTGAAGTGAGACGTCATGCGAGATAAACCAAGTCTAAGTTAAACCAGGTTTAACTACGTTTTGTAATAAGGCGGAATATGTTTGTCAGTCTATTTTTGTAAAATACTATTATCTAGCAGAATCAGCCTATAACGCTCACACTACTGAGACATTAGCTGCAAGAAAGAGTGGGGCGTATTCAGCCCAGTGTGTGCCTCAGTTGATGGATTGAAATTGTCTGTTCTTCGTCAATTTCTTGTTCAGTATAAGCTAAGGGTAAGCGCACGTCGGCCGCTTGCCCCCGCCGGACGTACCGCGTCTGCACCATCCGCTCCCGCCCCGCGTTATATCAGCCGCCATATTACACCTTGCTTTTATTTACGGCACGGTTGGCGCAGTGGTTCAAGCAATGGACTGCTGCGCTGCGTGTCGCGGGTTCGATCCCCGCACGGAACAAATATTTGTATGACCTACAGATAGTTGTTTGTATTTGTGTATGTGAGTTTAAATGTTTGTGAACGCACCCACGATACAGGAGAAATTCCTAGAGTGGGGCAACGTTTTTAAAAAAAAAAAATATGTATATAATTATATACCTCACTTTTAAAGGTAAAATTACCTTTATGTGAGGTAATTATGAGCAGGAAGAATGTGTTTTAGGTACGTATAGAGCTGTGTATATTTATGAAGACATCGATGAACGAAACAACAGGACTGCTTCGTTCCAAAAAAGCGTAAGGTTTTGAACTGTTGTTGGGCTTTTCCATCAGGAATTTCTCAGTAGTGGCCCCCGAGGTCGGTTTTGTACCCTGTTGATGGCAATAGACTTGCTCTCTATTACATGGGGATTAAACACACCAGGCGTGTCTCTGTTCGGGAATTACAGGCGTTATGTACAGGTGTGTTAAGAAAAAGTCTGATACTCTACGTATATCTTTAAAAGATATTGGAGTTAAATAATATTTTTATGGCTATGCCTTGGCTATGGCTATGAAAGATAAAATGGCCCAAAAGAAAGTGGTGGGGAATAAAGCTGGCAAATAATAGAGCAACGTGCTGATTTAAAGTACTGACCGCCATCATTGCACTCGGTGCACGGGAAGACTGCCATTGGCGCATCGTTAGTGCCTGCATGCCTAGTTTCTTCATGAACACTGCTATGAGCTGAAATAGTTACAATATACTCTATATTAATTGCTACCAAAAGGCTTAAAGAGGTGGATCTTAGCTGAAGACAAGTCGGAGTAGAAATCTACGATACTTATTCTAAATATCTGTGTATTTCGGTAACTGATTCTCATCTTTTTAGCGTTTTTTTCCAATTATATAAGGGATCAGACAGGATGTAGCGGATGCACTAAACATTTTGAATCAGTCCTGGCATTATGTCTGCAAAAATAACAACGTAGAAGCCGTTTTGCTACGCTCTAGTCAACCAGAAATAGGTTTTTCATGAGTTCTAAAATACCTTATATGAATTTCAACGCCTTCTTCTGATAGGGGATTACCAGAAAACACAAAACGCCACCTGCTATCCTTTCATACTCCTGAGTGTTAGTTTATGTATAAATGTATTTATTTCAACATGTCTTAATAAAGTTATATCTGGCTTTCTGGCTCAATTTAATAAAATCTTTATGAGAAGACTGGCAAAAAAAACAATCTCATTTCTTGATTTAATTTTCTACTACTTAAGTACGTTCTACAACTATTTTTGCACACCTTGATAAGCTGAAAGGCAGTAATAATATCTTACATTCTAAATCCTTGACCAAATCATCGACAGTATCCAACAAGGCTTCAGTGTTATTCATTGTGTCTACAGTACCAAGAAAGACCTTCAACTGTTCCATATTTCGCTAGTGTCGACTTTTACAGAAGTTAAAGACTGTTCCTTAAATGAAAACTATGTTTTGCAACAAGTAACTAAAACTTTAACTATTAATCTATTGCTATTTTCTTATTCTGTGACATTTTTGATCAATCATCCACATGACATTATGACTCTATGGGACAACCACAGGGACAACCAACTAAGGAGGCTATTTATAAAATGTACATATTATTGCTTTTAAACACCGTGGCGAACAAAACTTTATTATTTTCAGCATTGAATTTACTAAATTCAGCGATTATAGTAAGGCATTTTATTTCGGCCTCCACTCCTTGAAATTCTCTTGAACCCGCGCGCCCTTTTTCCAGTTCTTGCAGAACCTTTCTAGTTCGTCCCAGTCAGGTATTACCAATCCGCGGACAAATCTAGGAAAGCGAGGCTTACCCTGAAGATCTACCCGAGCGACTGTTATTATAAAGCAACGACCATTATAAAAATATCAAAAGAATCACGATCAGTCGTTAGTTATAAAAGAAGCGATATCTAAACGCCTAATTACCAGCGATTCGCCCAAGTGGGTTCATTATAGCTTCAATAAATCATGGACAATGGCAGTTTTATAGATCAAAAGAACAATTCTCTTTGATACCGGAGTCCGTGTAAAATCCAGTAATAAAAATTAATAAACAGAGGTTGGTAGTGGTTGGTTGGTACAGTCTTGCCAACACAACGGGCGATCTGTTCATTGATGAAATAAGTGCCAATTAAAATCTGTGAGTTATTTGTTCTAGGCTTTAGTCTTTCACGAGCTTTAACTTTATCTGAGTTGATTATGGCCTTTACAATAGGGGATCGGACTGGGTCAAAATAATATGATTCTGTTTAGTCCATAAGTTAGATTATCGAAAAATATTGAATACGTGTTTTTTGTTTTATCAAATCAATAAAAAATGACGAAGATAACACGCGTCAAAGATCTTGAAGTGGGGCTTGAAACGTCACTTGTGTCGTCAAAATGTACTATCATATGACGTCACACGAGTTTTCGAAGCACTGTATCGTCTTCATTTTAAGTTTACGTGAAAAAAGAAAAAAATACGTGTCCAATAATTTTTGGAAATCTATCTGACGGACTAATTAGTCTTTTTTTGTCCGATCCCCTTTTGGTATCCTTTTGGTTTGCACTTACTTTTGAGAAAAGTATGTAGTTAGTTTTTAGTATGAGCCGCATGCTTTACAAGCTTCAGAATTATCCCACTACCAACCTAACAAAAATATACCACTAATGTTATATTTCTCATAGACAAATCGCTAAAAGAGTGATGAATATAAATGTTGATGGATGGAGAGGAGGAGGAAAACCTAAAAGAAACATGGATGGATTTTGTGAGAAATGTATGAAATAAAAAGAAGTAAATGGAACGGTTGACAGAAGAGAATGGAAGAAAAGAAGTGTTGCGCTGACCCCAAATAACATGGGACAAGGGCAGGAAGATAGAGATAGAGATAGAAGATTTAGTTCGAATAGTTTGACTTCAAAAGAAGAAGATGAACTGTATTCGAGTAGGTATCCTAAAACTGACTCCATATTTTTCTCATAAAACCCTTATAAGGCCCTTGAGCTTCTAGCTTAAACCCAATATTTATTCATTCATTCTGTAAACCAATTTTAAAGTTCGAACTACAAAAACTTAAAGTTGGATGAATATGATTTTCATCAAGCTTTTTCTTCACTTTAGACAAAAGCTCAATTTATATTTTCGCCAAGCGTTTTAATTTCTTTAACGAATCAATTTTTAATATAATTGGGTATAGTTGTCAAATGATAAAGATGCGTTTTGATAGGCGCGTGATCAAATCAGTATAACCAAATGGCAACCAAAATCAATATGATGTCAGTAAAAAGTTACGACTGAATAAAAAGTCATAAGTTTTTTGGTCATTCTTCTTTGTGCTCGTGACTGCATGCAGTAGTATATCACAAATAGTTATAGTGTACAGGCAACATATTGGTTTATTTACGTTTTGTAATAAGGCGGAGTCAAAACGTAAATAAACCTGGTTTAACTTAGACCTGGTTTATCTCGCATGCTGTCACTTTCTTTTGAATATTATTGAAGTGAGACGTCATGCGAGATAAGCCAAGTCTAAGTTAAACCAGGTTTAACTACGTTTTATAATAAGGCGGACTTTTTCGATTCTAGGACTTCACTGGCCTAGTTTTAATTGATTACTGTGTGCAAAATATTTTCAACATGATCTTTTTTTTTTTTGTTTTTTAAAAAAACGTTGCCCCCCCACACTAGGGATTTCTCCTGTATCGTGGGTGCGTTAACAAACATTAAACTCACATGCACAAACACACCCAGACCCGAAACAACTATCTGTAGGCCATACAAATATTTGTTCCGTGCGGGGATCGAACCCGCGACACGCAGCGCAGCAGTCCAATCGCTCAGCCACTGCGCCAACCGTGCCGATCTACTAATAACACACTACAAACTACTACTTGTACTCAAATATTATATCGCTATTTGAGTAAGTTAATTTCGAACTCTGTGGCTTTCCACACGAAGCCATATTAGGTCTAAGATGTAGCAATTCCTAGAACTTTCTCGTGTGTGCATCGCGTTAGCAGACCTATTTTCACTAACAAAAGAGACACACTAATGAAATTCCAGAATATTACACACTCTGAATTTTCAATCCTAGGCGCTTTGCAGCAAATATGTATGTAATATATTTTACTAGTAGATAAATGTTAAGTTAGTCAAGCTTTAAGAAAATAACGAGGTTGTTAGATAGCTGTAGTTAAGTGAAATTGAGTAAATTAGACTTATTTTTCAGATGTAAAAGGAATATATACACCCTAGATAGAGGTAGACGCCCTAGAAAGGTATACACACCTTATTGGTGATGTTCTTCAGAAAGGACACGTGTGTAGCACTCGCAACCGGCAATGTGGACGAGGCAAAAGGAGTATGTAAAGATCATAGCAGATGGCGTTATGTGGTTTCTGCCTACTCCCATGGAAAAAGGGCGTGAATTTATGTGTGTATGTATGTAAGCTGATATTGCATTCATCTATTATTTACCTAGCCGACGTATAATCAAAAACCTTTTTGCAACCACCAATGTGGAGAACGCTTAATAATTTAAGATATCATAAGAGATCTCTCTCTTAGCTCATAAGCTTATCAAGTAAAATGAAAGAAGCAAATCCCTTTGATCTTAAAATCTTAATTGATTTTACGATATTGTGAATATTAATTACTTTGCCGCAGCACTTTGATTTTTAATTTAATAAGAGTTCGATGTAACGCTCGTAAGCTGATAATAATTGAGCGGATAATACGAAACCAAAAGTAGAAGTTTACTTCTTAAGTCTGGGTCTCATTTCTAAATAATAAGATGATATTTTTATATACGTAGCCTGTAGGGTTACTGGTCTATCTTAGTTGGCTGTCTATTCTTTTTAGTTAAATAATTTATAGTTATAAAGCAGACTATGGCATTACCTCCCTATGTATATAAACTCTTTTGTTTTCGATAAGGCTTTCGTAACATCACGCTTGCATATCCCGAAGGGTAAGGTAGAGGTGTACTAAATATTATACACCCACATTTCGCCAGTTATGTTTTAAGTTTCATGTAATAAGGAGCGAGCATATTGCCATAAACTGAGCACAAATACGAACTCCGTGCCTGCTACTGAAAAATAACCTATAGCACTTAACCCGAAACAGAAATCGAACCAAGGACCCACTCGACTAACGAGCCATTCAAGTTTAGGTTAGTTATAACCAAGTTAAAGGGCCTACTACACGCACGCACTTCCCCACAGTTTTGCCTGCGGGATTGCACGGTGCACACAGTACATCGCGCGTGTGGTTTGTAATGGTTATACAGTTTTACCAACCATACGCGCGATGTACTGTGAAGTGTGAACGAAAACTGTAGGGAAGTGCGTGCGTGTAGTAGGCCCATAAGTTATTTATTGTAAACGTGGAACGTACGCATTCTGAAAGTTTGAATGCTTTACATTATTCGAACCCAAAAGGTAATAGGATGGATCATTGAAATATAGGTCAAATGTAAAAGTTGCATGACATGATAATTTAATTTGACATTTTTTATTTTATTTGACGCTATTGACATTTGTAATTTATTTTCTTTTTTTTTTGTTGTTGTTTATATTTTTGGAAATTTGTAATTGATTTAGGTATTAGGTATAGGACATTTTTAATTTAACCATTTTTTTATTTTTATTTGACATTTGTAATTTAATTATTATTTGACATGTATAAGTAATTTGATATTGAGACAATTATTGATGTAGTACTTTTGTTTTTAATTTTTTGGACATTGCAATTTAATAATTTTGTTTAATTTGTTTAAATTTATTTCAATCATTTATGTCACAAAATTTGCATGCCTTATTTAGTAGGCGGAATATGAAGAACTAATGTGTACCTGTGTTATAAAATCTGTAAAATACCATATTTCAGGCAAATAAATAAAATCTATCTATCTATCTATCTATCATTAACTCACCACGTCCTGTGCCGTAATCCTGTCCCAAGTTAATTCAATAATCAACCTACAAAATCGGTAAATATTTTGGCCATGAAAAAAATTACACAATTTACTACCATCACACGTATGGAACACATACACGGTAATACCATGACAAATAATAAAACAAAAAGGCGAAAATAAAACGAATATTTACGACACATTTTATGTTTCTCATTTTCCATTAATGATTTTTTTTTTCATTCACGATATGAGGCAGAATGAAGGTTATTTGAGCTGAAATATGACCCACCATATGTTCTCGGCGGCTTGCTCTGTAATTGACTTCTCCCTAATGAAACGCCGCTTAGTCACGCCTCCGTGTTTAGCATTTCTGTAAATTCCTTTTTATTTCGTGTTTTGGGCTTTGTAAATACATTGCTACCTACGGAACCCGGACGTTAATATGACAGGTCGAGTTTCAGAGGAACACTGCCAGACACAGGTATAGGAGTATAGATATAATAAACAAGGGAAAGACAGATGCTCTACAATGCAGAAGTTTTCTGAAATACCATGGTTTAAACGCATCTTGAAGGCTTCTTCTTCATGTCTCTACCCCATTTTTTAACCCAATGCTTCTCTTGTCCCACGTCGTTGGCGGCAGCGCGTGTTTTAAGACACAAAGGGAGGCTAAGAGTAGGAGACAAGGTACTGGAAGACTATGTATAATGTATATGCCATTTGCACAGCATCATGGTGAGTGGAAACTTGCTTGTCACAATCACGACGTGCAAGTCAAACAACTTGACCACCAACTTAGATACTATGTATACAAATCAAAACTGTTATTTTATTTTTACATTGTTTATTGTTATATACTTTTGTTTATTTATTTATTTATTTAAACTTCGTGCACAAACGTGGTACATAGGCGGACTTAATACCACAAGGCATTCTCTACCAGTCAACCTTAGGGTCAAATAGGACAGCATTGTGGTAGAGTACAGAAACAAATAAATGAAGAGAATTCTATTTTGTTAACATAAATTAATATACCTACATAAATGGTACATACTAATACATATAAGTGAAGATGAAATTAAATAAACTAATATATATTATAATACATACAAATAGTTCAAAAAATAAAAAAATAAAATGAGAAACCAAACAATAATTACCATGACTACCATACAATATGATTAACTCAGTCCGATTTTAAAAAGTGCTTCCGCACATTTCTTTTGAAGGCCATTTTGCTTTCCGCTTTTTTAATGCCAAGGGGTAGCGCGTTCCAGAGTTTTATGGCTGAGACAGCGTAAGAAGATGACATGAAACCAGTACGGTGTGAGGGAATTTCAAGGAGTAGGTTATTAGAACCTCGAAGGTTACGACTGTGTGAACTGCCCAACACTTTGAAATATTTTTTCAGGCAATCAGGTGCACATGGATCTTTCAAAATAGTAAAAAACGTGCAAAGAGTTCTAAGAGACCTCCTGTACCGGATAGGCAGCCATTTAAGCTGAGAACGGTATGATGAGATGTGATCGTATTTACGAAGGCCAAAAATAAACCTAATGCAATTATTCAGAAGCCGATCCAATTTGCTTAAAAGTTCTTGGGAAAGATCAGAGGTACAAACATCAGCATAGTCTATAATGGGAATCACCAGTGACTGGACCAAAGTAATTTTAGTGCTAGGTGGTAGAAAATGTTTGAATCTATAGAGAGACCGCAGTGAGTATGTGACTTTCTGGCTAACCTGAGCTATGTGCTTGTTCCAACTAAGTGTGCCGTCGTTATTACTGATTGTGTCTATAGTAAATCTTAAATTTAACTGACACCTTGCTATTGTATCGAGTCTGGTTCTTCTAACCAACATAACAGACAGATGTGTGCTGGGAAGTTTGTTCCGCCACTTCTTCTTTTCAGCTAAACACTAGGAAGTGTCGATGGGTGAGCGTTTTGGGGGACTGTCTTATAAAAATGTAAATAGTCAAGTCATTGTGTCAAGTGACATTCGAAAAGTGCTGATTATCAGCCTAGTTTGAATAAATGAGTTTTGATTTTGATTTTGATATACTTTTACAGACTAATGTGAGGAAATTCACATATGAAGTTAATTTGCCTAGTTAATATTTTCCTGACGGTACAATACATTACCTACAAAAATCTTCAGTTTATTATAAAGTAACATCACAAACATTAACAATAACCGAAAAACGGTCGAAATGACATTAAAACGTCGTGCTCCTTTCAAAAATCTTTGTCAGCTACATAATAATAACAAAAGGGGCAGGTGAGAGCTAATAAACAGAATGGCTTTGTCCTCTTAACGAGCTTTCACGGAAAGACTTAGCCGTGCAAATATAAATAAACTGCTATTGTTTCAGAACCTCTGCTTTTAGCGATCCGTTGGAAAATACAGCGAACGCTCTGTGTATCTTCTTAATTACTGATTAGCCGATACAGACGTTTCCGGGTCTTTGCAGCTCTGGCTCTGATGCACGGTGCTGTATGTTTCATTAGGTTGTATATAAAAAGCGATGGAAAAATTACGCTTTGTGTTGGAGATTTTATTGCCCTAATTGTAAGTTATTTCCGAGTGTGCGATTTAAAGTAAATTTTTGTGTTTTCATTATGAATATAAAAAAGATGCTAACAATATTTTTAATAAGTAACTAATTATAAGTATATAATTAGTTACTTATATTATCATAATTTAATTTATTTGTACTTTCTTGATTCAATATATATTTTTTAATTCATATTCATCTCACTTATTTCTATGTAACTTATACGGAACTCTGGAAAGTCAGTGTAAAAAGTGTATCAGAATCCACATTCCTGTAACTGCCCTCAGACGGAAAGTTTTTATTTTAATCTCCTTATTCCTTAGTGTTTTTAAAACGTATCATGTTTTTTTTAAAACGGAAAATTTAGTAACGAAAGAGGAAACGTCCTAATATTTTCAGAGGCAAGAACAACATCGTTAATTCAATTCGTATTTCGTCTAAAAATAATCCGGGGTATCCTTCACAGTATTTCAGTAAATAATGTGAAACGTTTCCGTGTTATTAAGATAAATATACCGCTGTTATCGCATCTTTTAGTAAACCTATCTGCAGCGGTGTACCGTGATATGCCAAAAAGGAATTAATCAGAATTTCTCAATAGCAGCCACTTAGTCTGGACTTTTTGTACCCTATAATATGCTCTCCCCCTATTTCATCATGAGACTTAAACATACCTGACGAAATGTAGGGGCACTATTTAGTACAGCTCTGTCTAACCCTTATGGGATTACAGGCGTGATGCTATGTAAAGCAAACAAAAACAGGGCGAAAAAGGTGAATAATTTGTCATCATTTAAAATACCGCACCATCTCGAAAAAAAACATTTCTCCAAGAAACAGACCCTTCTCACAGACACCAAAAACGTCAAACAAATCCACAATAAGTACCATTCTCACTATAATACTTCGGTAAACAACCCATTTCGGGCACTTAAGAGTTATCGTATGACACAGTCGTGGAGTACTCGACTAGACGTACATGGAATATCTATTACGGGCCACGTAAGCCCTGCCCGTTGGGGCGGCTGATAGCGGCAGCCTGTCCAAACTGGTTTAGCTTTTAAGTACGTCTTACTGACGCTCTTAGCCTGCTGATAACTGCCCCAATGTAATGTAGGATCGTATGTGGATCTTTCTAGAAGCTGGACTGGTTTGAAAATGAATTGCTTGTTTGGATTTTCTGAAGATGTATATGTTTTGTTGGGGTTGTTTGTTTTGTGGAGTTAGGAATGGTTTACTGGTGTTCTGTGTTGTTTATTATGGGTAGTTGGTGGGTAGATGGAAGTGGCTGATAATAGCGTTCAGTGGCTTTCAATAAAAAAAAATCTAACCCCAGCAATGGAGTGCAGTCATAGGCTGTTACTAACCATTTGATGACATTATAATTGTCTTAAAAGATACATACATTTTGGTTTTTTTAGAATTCAATTTATTCCTGTTATGGTAGTGGGCAGACGATATAGTTGACATTGAGGTTTTCCCCGGATGGCCTGAAGACTGACACAGGACCGTAGAGATTGGTCCAAGAAAAGAGAAGCGTATACGCAGTAGGGGGTAATTCAGGCTTTGTATGATGATGATGATTGTAGAGACTGTTGCAGACGAGCGCCTACTCGTGTGTGTGTGGATTTCCGAGATTAGTGATATAGCAATATTAGTAGTAGCAATTACTGGTAAGTATATATTTCTTCTTAAATTTCAATCTACAATTTAGATAACAGCAACGTGACACCCAGGACAAGTTACCATATAAACGAAGTAGGTTCCTACCTACGGTCAATGGCGATATCACATGTGGTAATATCATAGCCTGTTGGGAAAGGTAATATCATTGATGGTGCACCATCAATGATATTACCTTTCCCAACAGGCCACGGTATCGAATGATACAAACGCAGTCAATACGAGTATGATAGGTACTTCACCATCAACGTGATATTATTTCAATGCAACTGAGCGATTGACCTTACTCAAATATTTCACGTCTCAGCACGTCTCAGTTTCACGTTCTGTTAATACTGAATAACATGAAATAGAGATAATACAGAAAACATTAAAATGGGACTGTCTCGTTGGTGTAGTGGTCGCAAGCGTGTTTGTTAAGCATGAGGTTCTAGGTTCGATTCCCGGGTCGGGCAAAGTGTTATTGGGTTGTTCCATTAGGAATTTCTGCGTAGGAGCCATGGAGTCTATATTTGTATTTGTTTCCAGTTGATGGCAATAGGCTCAGCCCATATTACATGGGACTTAAATATAACTGGCGAATAGTGGGAGTACAGATTTATCTCTGCCTAACCCTGCGGGGATTATAGGCATGATGTTATGTTACGAGTATAAATTATTATGTGTATTATTTTTGAGGTTCTGTAGTTAAAATGTGTAAACTAATAGTGCCAGCTATCTATTGTGTTCCATCAAAAACACAGTAAAGGGCTCTTAGGTTTTATTAGAATAAAGAGGCTACTTGGATCGAACACATTTATTAATAGCACAAATAATATATTTACACAACGACTTTTCTCTAGATAGAACAATTATATAGTGACAGATTCTAAACTCGAATCTATCGTTCACTGTCGTGTAGGTATACAACCTCCATCACGCACCCTTAATCTATAGCATGATGCATGCGCAAGATTACATTAAATACCTACCTAACATATTACCTACAAGTGCACGCACCCTTCAACTACACAGTGTGCATACACCCTAAGTACACAGTAGATATATTCAGCTGGAGCTATCGTTCACTGACATACAATCTATCTTTAATATATAAGTATGTTTTTAATACAGCTATTTATCAAAAATACTAAACATAAACAAAATAAAAATTTATCTATTACAAATCATAACAAATCAAAATAGAATCACATTAAAAACAATATTAGCTAAAATCATTACATCACACATCGCTCGCCCCCTTAATAGATAATTTTTCTAAAAATTGCTTTAGTTTAGGACCTGGTACAGATTTTGTTAACATATCTGCTACCATTTCTTGTGAAGGCATATATTTTACCTCAACCGCCTCATTGACTATAGCTTCGCGAACATAATGAAATCTAACATCAATGTGTTTTGTTCTGTTATGATTCATCTTATTTTTCGCTATTTTATGTGCTGATTGGTTGTCGTTGTAAATGACCACCGGTTTGACACAAGTCCCCTTTGTTAAACTTTTTAACAAATTTCTTAAATAAATAGCTTCTTTCGATGCTTGACTGAGGCCTATATATTCTGCCTCAGTGGAGGACAGCGCCACGCACCCTTGTTTACGACTTTCCCAAGACAATATATTGTCTCCTAGTCTAAAAATTAAACCTGTACAGGATTTCCTATCATATGACCCACCCCAATCCGCATCTACGTAGCCATTTATTTCTAGATTACCCGTTTTCTTAAACGTTAATACAAAGTTCGACGTCCCCTTTAAATATCTAAGCACCCGTTTAGCACATTTAAAATGTAGTTCATCGTAACATGAATTAAACTGTGACAAAACACTAACAGCGTGCGCGATATCGGGCCTAGTACTTTGAGCTAAATAATTAAGACAACCTATGAGAATTTGATATGGCAACTTACAACCGGAATCTGAAGCTTTCTCTAATTTGAGACCTACTTCCATTGGAGTAATGACTGGTTTACAATCCGTCATGTCAAAATCCTTCAAAATATTAAGAACGTACTGTTCTTGATCAAGATAAATCGAACTTTTATCTCTCCTAAGTCTCATGCCTAACACGTGTCTAGCAGGACCTAAATCCTTAACTTTAAACCTTTTAAGCAAGCCACTTTTTAATTTCTGCTTCTCAGTTTCGTTATTTTTGGAATAGAATACAAAAATATCATCAACATATATGACTACTACTATTCTATTTCCATCGCTAAACACCTTTTGATAAAGACAAGGTTCTATTTTCGATTGTACGAAACCTAAATTGTACATCTCCTTATCTAGCTCATGGAACCAAGCGTTAGACGCTTGTTTGAGTCCATACAACGATCTTTGCAATTTACATACCTTTGTCTCTTGACCTTTAACTATCGCCCCCTTAGGCTGAAGCATGTAGATGTCCTCTTTTAGCTTGCCATACAGGAAAGCAGTCGTAACATCCCATTGGTTAATGAGCCAATCATATTCTACAGCTAATGAGAATAGTAATCGTAAGGTTGAGCTTCTTACGACAGGAGAATACGTTTCATTATAGTCTATTCCACGTACCTGCGTAAATCCTTTAGCTACCAGCCTGGCCTTGTATTTAGACACTTTACCGTCACTGTCTCGCTTAATTTTGAAGACCCATTTGCAATGTATTGGCTTCTTGTCACGTGGTAAGTCTACCAATGACCACGTCTGATTCTCGTTCAATGATTTTATTTCATCATCTATAGCTTTATGCCATAAATTAGAATCAGGCCTTGCCAATGCTTCTTCAATTGTTGTTGGATCGCCATCAGTTTGTGCTATAGCATTATATATAACAGGCTTGCGCTCACGAAGATTGTATCTTCGTTCTGGTTCCGCTGTATATCTCGTGGTAGCAACCGTTTCATCAGGCGCTGCAGCCATCTCAGTGTAAATACACTCCGCTTCATGAAACTCTTCTTCATCTTGTATAATGTTGTTAGACGCACAACTTTCAACCACAGGTTCTATCCGTTCCTCCTCTATATCAACAGGAACTACTGTGTTCTTCGTCATGTCGGTATCACTTCCAGGAAAAACATTTTCAAAGAATTTTACATTTCTGGAGAATGTTATGTGACCTGTTTTTGGGTTCATCAGTCGATAACCTTTAGTAATTTCACTGTAGCCGATGAAAATCATTTCTTCAGTCTTCATATCAAGCTTTTGCCTTTTCTGTTTAGGTTTTAATACATATGCTTGACAACCGAAAATTTTCAAATGACTCAAGTCTACTTTCTTATCTGACCAAAGTTCTTCAGGTACTTTATTCATGACAGCCTTAGTCGGGCTTCTATTTTTTAAATATACCACTGTACATACCGCTTCGGCCCAATACTTTTTACTAAGTTTGGCCTCACAAAGCAACGCTCTTGTTTTTTCTATTATCGTTCTGTTCGCCCTCTCTGCCACACCATTTTGTTCAGGTGTATAAGGAACCGTTTTCTGATGCTTTATACCAGCTGACCTTAAAATCATATCGAAGGCTTGGTTACAGAATTCTTTGCCATTGTCAGATCTGAGACACTTTATCGACTTTCCTGTCTGCTTCTCAACGTCCGCTTTATATTCACGAAATTTTTCAAGGGTTTGACTCTTATTTCTCAAGAAGTAAACATGCGTCTTACGCGTATAATCGTCGATAAATAATAGCATATATAGAGATCCACTGAATGATGGTTCTTCCATCGGTCCGCATAAATCACTATGTACAATTTCCAAAACTTCTTTCGCTCGTGTACCTTGATTTTTGATAGAGCTCTTACAAGTTTTTCCATTTATGCATGAAACACATGGTTCAATTTTATCACTTGATTTAAAATTCAATCCAGTCACCATATTTTTCAATGAATTCATATATTTTTGTCCCAAATGTGCTAATCTTCTATGCCAAATATTTGACAAAATGTCATTTGACAAAATCAAGTTGACAACACAATTTTCTTTTTCAACCAACTCAAAAATTCCATCAACCTCTTTGCACGTTGCTACTATTTGGTCTGTTTTATTTTTTATAGAGCAACCTGTTTTGTCGAAGTTTACAGCGAACTCCTTCTTTACAAGATCGCTTACTGAAATTAAATTCATAGAAAGTCCGGGAACATGGTAAACATTCGTTAATAGGAGTTCAGTGTTGTTATTTAATTTAGGGACGGCATTCCCTCTTCCTATAACTTTCATTTCTTCCCCGCTTGCAACTTTTATCTTTAGGCCATTCTGTTGCCTTTTGTAATCTAGCAATTTTCCGGCATCGTTCGTCATGTGGTTCGAGCAGCCACTGTCCAAGTACCATCGGTCCTTTTTCACAGTGTTCGCGATACTCAAGCATGGATTCGCTCTCTTAGTGACTTTGCATTCAGATGCTTTATGCCCTTCTTTATGACATTTAAAACACTTGAATATTAATGCCTTTTTCTTTTCAAACTTCTTTTTATTTTGCGCCGTTGTTACTAGGGCTTGCTCTCTATTCTGACCATTTTCAATTTGTCGGCTTGCTTGTTGCATCAACTTTGATTTTAACTGCTCAAGTTTTATTTCTTTTCCGCTGTTGTCTATCGCCATTATAAATGGGTTGTAATCTGACGATAAACCGCTTAATAAGATAGAAATTATCCACTCGTCAGAGATTTTTGCATCAATGTCTGCAAGTTGTTGCGCCAAACAAATTATTTTGGAAATATATGTTTCCATAGTTTCGCAATTGTCTAGTCGGCATTGCCATAAATCTCGTTGCAATCTGATTCGTCTGCCCCAACCTTTGTCTTCGTAAGCCTCGCTGAGACTCATCCACACTTCACGTGCTGTCTTCGCACTATACACATGTGCGAAACATGCAGGCTCAAGTAGCAGACATAACGTTGTTCGTGCCTTCCTGTCAGTATCTTTCAATTCAGCTGTTATCTCCGTAGCTTCAATTACCTTGAACCAGTTTTTGGACTCTAAGTAATTCCTCACCACAAATTTCCAATTGGCGAAGTCCTCAGTACCATTCAATTTTCTTATTCCACAAATTGAACCTGAATGATATTCTGCCATGACGAGAATTTGGCCTTTTGAAATTTTACAACTGACACTTTTTACACTTTTTGTGTTCTAGCTTCTAGGCGTTTTTGGAGCCTGATCCTGGGCCCATAACCTATTAGAATAAAGAGGCTACTTGGATCGAACACATTTATTAATAGCACAAATAATATATTTACACAACGACTTTTCTCTAGATAGAACAATTATATAGTGACAGATTCTAAACTCGAATCTATCGTTCACTGTCGTGTAGGTATACAACCTCCATCAGGTTTATTCTAGTCCTTGTTTCTTAAGTCGCAATTTTGACTCGCAATCTCGACAATGGAACTGTCACAAGATCTTAAATCCCGGTTTTCCGACTTCTATACAAACTCCACGACCCCAAGTAGAATGGAACAAGGGCAGAAACATGATGATTTTCCCACTGCAAAACCTCATAATATGCGTATACATTAATCATCACACCACCCTTGTACATAGTTGACTGGTTTCTGTATAAGTCTTCTGCTTATAGTAAAGTCCTCAGGATGTTTTCCTTCATCGATGTCAATGATGCCCAAGATTGATTTGAATTTTGAGGAGTCAATTGCAAGTCGGGAAAGTCAGAACAGAAGCCAGCATATCAAGCTAGCTACCTGAAACTGTAAAATTTTGCCAATCAACGATGAACCGCTTTACCGAAAAAAATGAAAACCTATTATAGATAGATTGTAGTAGCTCGATGTGCTGAGTCTGTATAATATGATTTAAGCCTCATTAGTTCATACTTTTTCGACTTGCAGACAAATCCCTATACTTTACTTCAGTCTTATAAGAACAGTCTACGTAAACAGATATTCATTAAGATGTTCCCAGAGCACATAATCGTCTTGTTAGCAAGACTCCAAGACGGCGAGAGTTGAGACACATTATCGCATGCAAGTCGTAACGCAAGTGGCAAGGCAAGCTGTATAGCCAGTGAAGTGTGTGTAAAACATAAAAGGCCACTTGGCAGTTACTGCATTGTAAGCAGAGAGCGAGTTAGCTCGATGACGGGACGATATTGTGTACTAGTACTAGCTAAAGATCTTGTTCATGTTATATATTGTTAACTGTTACAGTACTTAAAGTTATTTAATGGCTTGATTCTAATGACTTGAAAATAACTGGTGAAATCTGCTTGAACAGACTATCCTGTGGATGCCTTTTTTTTTTTTTTTTTTGGTGGTTGGAAAATCATCGAATGACCCCCCCCGCTCTTGGGCAGAGCGAAGGGGAGTGTCAGACTTCTACTGACTAAAAACCGAACCCATGTTCCTTCTATGCCCTTGCGCCGAGGCCACGTAATCTAGTACAAAAATCCGCGGCATCCTGTGGATGCCTTGAGTATAAGGCCTCTAGCCAGGGCGTAAAGACTTACACCGGTATGTATAAACAAGTCATACAGATTACTTGAGTAAAAGTCGATTTTTTCTCTGTAGTTTAGTAATTCCTTGATGTTAGAACTATCAAAAGTTAGAATTCTTAGGTTTGCTTTCATTGACGGTTCTAACTTCGCTTAAACTCTTGTCCATTGCATAAAAATGTATGCATAAGTAATTACTTACGTTCTAATATTTACTTTAACTTGACTATAGATACGGATGTTATAGACTAAGTGACAGTACATTAAGAACTAGCTATTGAAACCGTTGATTTTTCAGAATCATTTACCAATAATCTTTTATTTAAGGATGGGAAATCATTACATGACTCCTTTCGCTCTGGGCGGAGCAGAAGGGAGTGTCAGACTCTTATGCGCCTACAACACGCTCACACTTCCCCACAGTCTTGCCTGCGCGATTACACGGTGCACACAGTACATCGCGCGTGTGGTTTGTAATGGTAATACAGTTTTACCAACCATACGCGCGATGTACTGTGAAGTGTGAACGAAAAGTGTGGTGAAGCTTGAGCGTGTAGTAGGCCCATAACTGAATAAAATCTATTCGTGTTCCTTTTTATGTACTTTGCGTTCCAGGGTTTCTAACAAATACCGCAACCCTTGCAGGAGTTACCGAGCACCTACCAGGTATCCAGTAGGGACACATTATTGCATTTTATCAGCTAGCAAAACATTCAACAAACACCGATCAATCCAACATCAATTAATACAAAACTAAAGTTATGCAACACACGCCGTGTTCCTCCGTGTAATGAAAATTGACACGCCAATAATTACTTTTATACGAAAGTTATTCTGTTTGATCGATTGGTGTACATACGTGTACTACCAGAGGCTTATAGCCAAGTAAATGTGTCCTCGTAATACCATGTGATGACGCGGATTAAGAATACAAAGACTGACGATAATTTGTGACTTTGGTAATGTTATGTTACGTCTGAAATACATGAGGAAACATTACATAACTCTAACATTACCGAGTTCCCGTTCCGTTTCTGACTTTCTGTGCGTTTGTGCGTGTAAAGCCGTTGTTCCCGGCTGTCATTCGTAGCTCTTTGACACTTGACAGTCGTTAAAGGTAGTCAGTGGCCCAAAAGTCTGACAACCAGTCTTGCCAAGGGGTAGCATATTACCCAGTACTAACTGGGTTGTGGAAGTCAGATAGGCAGTCGTTACATGTAAAATTGTGGTAGGTATTTAGCTGCATTCGGATACCCCAGCATAGTTGAGCAAGGCTACTGTCGAGGTAGTTGATGTTGATGATGTCAGTAAAACATCCGTTTAAGTAAAAAAAAAGATCGCAACAAAAGACTCTGACACAGGACAGCATAACATCTTTTAACATTTGTTACGATTCAGACAATATTTGTTGAAATATCGACGCCATTCGACACAACAAACTTTATTTCAGTACCGGTAGGAAACTGATGTGGAGATAAACATGACTTTGCGTTATACATGGGTGCCTATTATGTCGCTTCGATACCGACGTTTCGTTCCCCGTTCGACAGAGAGTCGATTTCGAAAAATGCTTCATCAATTTATCTGTTCCCGTTCAGTGCCTGTGATCGATGACAACGCCCTGATATTTGTCAATCGCACGACATATAAAATACGTTTTAAACTTTTCACTGTCTACATTGGGTCTGATTATTGGATGTCTCATTTCTCGTTGCTGGAATTTAATGTTTGGGTCAAATTGTTTTTGGCTCTTTTTTGTTTCCAACTGACGGAAGCCATTTTTCTTAGTATTCCTGTTGATTTTACTTATCGACAAATTCGTTGTCGATAAATTTGCTTTCGCTTCGAATTCTTTAAAATTAATAACAGTGAGTTAATTCAACCGTGTACTGAAAAACAACGCAGATTAATTATTCACAAATGGTTGTATTCGTGGAACTAATATTGAATGGAATCGACCAAAATTTACTTTATTACAAACAGAAAGTTTTATGATTTTCTCAGCGTGTCGATGACAATATAGGTACATATTGGCTCAGCCTAAGATTTGGCGACGAGTTTGACATTTTCAGTTGTGTCCATCAGCTCCTGTAATATGCTAATAACTGGTAAGATAGGAAACGATATCAAGTTTCCCATCCAAAACTTACTAATGAAACCGAGCTAAGATAAAACACCAATTAACCGGATATTGCCAAAAGATTTCACAAAGAACCAACCTTTGTACGTTAATTAGCAAAACTATGAACATGCAATTACCGCACAGAATTTCGAGACTAAGCTCTGTAAAGATAGTGTCATTTATTAGGGGCGTGTTATAATTAAACTAATCTATTGGACGCGTGTGTACCAGGATCTACCACTTTACTCTGACCTCCGACGACCCGAGTTTTTAGTAAGAAAGTGCGACTTTTACTGGTACAGTTGAGACGTGAAGGTTCAAGTTATGTTGGACGTGTGTTGTTGCCTGTCTGATCTCGTAGAAGCGCCTTCTTGTGCTGGCAGCCTCCTTTAATTAATGTCTCTGAAACTACACGAGCCACACGTATCCAATACTTGCTATAAGATGTAGGAAATTCTAAGTTCGGTAGTTTGATCACATCTTTCAAATATTGCGTGTTTTGGTTATGGGTGACGCGTGGTCGTTGTTTTTCTTTGATGTTTAATTTGTTTAGAAGTGTGCGGTAATAGTTATACTAGTGCTTTTACAGTCTGGTGTACTGATAGACGTGATATAGACTATTTCCAGAAGATCATAGAAATACTTCTAGGGCAGCTAAGAGCGCGCGAGCGGTATAATAATTATTATAAGAATAAGAATCTATAACATCCATCATTATACTGTCTGTAAACCTGGCTTAAAATTCCTAGAAATACTTCTAGGACACCTCTTGGGAATAGTCTAATTGATCACGTGCATTGTCTAGACTAGAAACTTTAGTTTAGGTAAAGAAGCAAATGGAATAAAGCTTGTATAACAGTAATCCCAATATGTTTCGTATAAATAGAAAACTGAACCTTAACCTGAATTTTCAGGCAACTTATAACTTATAACTAGGCTGTCTCAAAATTTTACTAAACTTATCGTCCTATTTAATTCGTAACCCAAAAAGTAGAAGCAGATACAAGCGTTATAGCCTTTATAGTACACGCTGCTTGCCCCATAGCTTTGAAAGTCAGAAATTAATAAAGCCCCAAAATCGTACCATATTTGGCAAAAACACATCACTAATCACGCAGTTATTTCGTCCCTATTCCCAATAAAACGGATTGATCGTGCACACTCCATTAATCTGCCAATGCCAAGGACAAATGTGATGGATGTGTGACACGACATTACCTATGTCCTAGCGAACGCTATCAATCAACCGACGCCCAGAAATATTGACCAACATAGTAGTTATGATGTTATTTCTGACTATTATGGATTGGGTCCGTTTTATTCGACTTAGATCAGTGTAGATGCGGATTGATTTGTCTCTTGTATTAAATAGAGATCGTGGAGATTGTATAGAGATTTATATTTGTTGGATATAATGGTCAAAAGTAGGATTAGTGTCTATTTGCGTCTGTCGTCGTAAGAGATAATGAATAAAATAATGATGTTAAAAAATAATACGAAATATCTTCTCTTCTTTTTCTTCTTATATCTTTACTATTTGTTTTGAGTTCCTATATAAATAAACTGGATAAACTGAAGTTATTGCGGGTGAGTGTGGGGTGTATATGAGCATACAAATCGCTCAACCCTCTTTCTTGTTCGTTTTTTACGCTCGGTACCGCTAAAACTGTCAAACACACTATGAGCGACGAAATATCGGGAACTCAAAACAAATACATAGTAAACATGGTAAATATCCCCTTTCAGTGTAAATGATAATGTTAATGACCATGTTAGCTTAAAAATGCAACTCCTTATCTGTTAATGTTTCTAATTACCAAAATTACAATGTTACTGTAAATAACATAGAGACTGTAAGAGTCGCATGAAGTATAGAATTCGAAAATAAGAAAATTATAATGTACTTAATTGTACATCAAAATTGAAACACAACCGTTTTACAATATTGCTATTTTTGTATTTATTGGCGGTCTTAACGTTGATCGTGAAATCTTCCAGACAACCTTTGTATCTTGAGGATTTCAAAATATTTGATATGCGTGGCCGCAAATTTGAAAAGCATGCCATTAATTTCAAACACCATTTTAAAAACACTGCCATCGTGAAACTCCATATGTCACGAAACATTCATATTCTTAACAACTCATCGTTCGTTTGATGAGCCATAAAACCATAAAACAAATAAGAACGAAAGCACCCCACAGAAAACTTCTTCATATCTTTAAAGTTAACTGAAACTCCAAAGTGCATTATAACTTCCACCTGCAAGTAAGGAAGGGGGGCTTTAATAGGAATATGTCTGAAAGCTTTTGAATCTTTCTTGAGTTAACGAAATATTATGCAGAATAATGAATTAAATTAGCAATTTGTTAAGTATTTGCTATTGTATTTTGTTAAGTTTTAGTTTGTTTTAATTATGGGGGTTGTCGTTTCATTAGTTTTTAGTTAGGGTTCGGGTTTGGTGCGAATTAATGTAGGCAGGTACGGTAAAAACCTTAACCTTTGTGGACATATATTAAGAGTTAACTTTGGTACATTGTAATGAAAAAGGAAATAAATAATAAGGTTTAAATTAGAATAAGGAAAGAATAGACAGCTTAGCCAACCGTCGGCGTCGAAGTGTGTGAGATGGAATTATTTATGATTGTTAGTAAATAACAAAATTACAGTAAATCGATTGACGACATGGACGCACATGTATACCCGCCTAGTGCAACAATCCCTACAGTACTGGTTGGGAATGCCTATCATAAAAGCAAAAGCTGAAGAACACTAAACCTAGCTTATTTATTTAACTTTAACCTAACTTATCTTTTATTTAACTTTAACCTAACTTATCTTTTATTTAACTTTTTTAATTTATATGTTTATTTAAATAAATAAACAAACTTATTTTCGGGCCACAGACTACCTGTTACAACTGTCAAAGACCTACAAATGACATCCGGGAGCAAAGCCTAACGTGCTTTCCGAGGCACAGAGGAACCTCGGTATGAGAGGTCTCCTATCTACCCAAGCGCAAACGCGGCTACACCTGTAGATTGATCCGAGCGTCATTATCTAGCCACGGGCTCTTCTCCCTTTTTTCTATTATGTAGATAGATAGACAGATAGATGCATCGGGCTAGTGTCCGCAACTCCACGCCCGGAGCGTGTATTTTGCGTACCTACGGGTGGGAATCTCATTCGATCCACCGAAGCTCCCCGAGAAAAGCCAGCTTCTATTATGTATTACATACATACATAATATATGAAATAATATTGTAGCCATACCACAGAATACATAATAGTACTACGTACAGAAGGGACACTCACCTCCCCGCGCTCATATTAAATACCGCACCTCACCCCGCACTTCGAGGTATACGTCGTCGCCACTTGAGCAATGGCTCGCGCTCGCATCAGTCGCCGCTCGACTTTCGCGACGCAGACCGTTGCACTTTCCGCGCCATTTTTTAGGCTACGATAACCCTACTAGAGTTTACGCACACATTTGCACGTGCACGTCGTGCACAAACGTTATTTGTTTATGTAGTAGTAATAGGTAATTATTTTGCGGGCGTTGTATGGAGTGTCCGAGGTGTGGCCATACTAACTACAGAAAATTCAAAGTCCTTGCAGCTACAAAATACAAACCAACTACTAAGATAACAAACACCTACAATGTTAATAAACGTCACCGCGAAATCCACAAGATTTAATTCCGCTTCTTCTTACTGAGAACAATTAAAATAAATAGGCAGGTAGGGAACTAAACAGGCCCTCATATTTAAATGTCGTTCATAATGACATTTTCCTTCCCCTTGTTAAGAAATATAAGGCCCGTTGCCCACTAGAAAAAGAGTCGAAGTTGTGGTGTCCGATCAAATACCTCTTTATTCTATTTAACAAAAAAGGCGAAAGTTTGTGAGTATGTATGAATGTTTGTTACTCTTTCACGCAAAAACTACTGAACGGATTTGGATAAAATTAAATACACAGATAGTTTATAACTTGGATTAACACATAGGATCAGTGGCGGATTTACCCTAAGGCCCAGTAGGCCCGGGCCTAGGGCGGCCAGATACTAGGGGCGGCAAATCGTGAACAAAAAAAGCCGTGGCCTAGGCCCCCGGTGGCACATTTCAAGGGGCGGCAGAGAGCGAAGCCAGGCAGTGTCAGGTCATGGTTACCAGATCTGATAATGACTATTGTCATCGGGACTATGTTGTAAAAATAGGGACAACCAAGCAGTGGCGTATTCTCCTTACTATAAGCCGCTGCCCTGGGGTGGCTTTTCGAACTAGCTTTACGTATATTACGGTCTGCCGCATGGCCACCCCGAAAATCTATGAACAAGCACTATATTCTTCTAACCAGCCGCAATTTTTTTTTGGATCGCTTCGCTCGCTCTTACTGCCGAGTCTTCTGAATTGTCCATTCCTTCAAATGCTTTCAATACGTTAGTAGTAAAAGTACACAAATCATATATTTCTTTTAACGATAACATGAAAATCAGTTACCTTTCCTAGGTGAGGAGCTAAAATTTTCGAGCTCGCTTCGCTCGCTCTTGCATTTTAGTGCCCTTTTGTCTGAAGCTTCATGCATAAATCGTATAAAAATTTATCTATCTTTATGAATTGTTAAAGCAAAATGTAATTTAGCCGAAGTGTACATTTTAAAATAATATAAAACTTGACTTTTTGCTAGCTTTCAGCATCACTCAGCAAGTCAGTGTTTTCTGTTTGATCTTGATTGATTGATTGTATCCTCTCGATCTCTGATTTCGGGTACCACGCGGACGATGTCGCGGGCTAAAGCTAGTAGTTAACAAATTTTTTTAATCGATTTCCATAAAAGTTGCGAAAGGGGCGGCACATGGCCTGGGGCCTAGAGCGGCCAACACTGTAAATCCGCCACTGCATAGGATAGTTTTTATCCCGATTTTATCATCCCGTGGGATGATTTTCGAGTTGTAGCGTTGCGAAGCCGCTGGCAACACCTAGTACTTCTATATTTTAAAACAAATACTTCTATAGGATGACCAATATAATTGTGCAGTTCAGGCGTTGCTTGTCAAAAAAAGTTGCATCGATATGACTCTAAGACTGCACAGATAAGTTGTTTGACGTGCACACACAGTTCGTTTTCTTTGATTAGGCATCGCCTTAACTTTTGATTCTTTGCTGTTCATTAGGGTCTAAATGGCAATGGTTTTTATGATCATTGTTAGAAGGATGTTGCTGACATACGTAAAGGAATGTGACAGGATTATTAACACATAAATAATTTATTTTTTAAGCCCAGTAAACTGCGTAACAGTTGTGTGGAAGTGGCTAAGATTAACGACATCAACTTCTTTTCGTAGCGTCACTCTGCGTGCAGAAAAGGGATGGAAATATAGCCGTCTGCACGTCAAATCTGAATAGAAGACACGACTTGACACTGCCGGCCGCAGTGACTAAGATGCTACATCGCGCAATCTCGAGTAATCTCGACGCACCGCTAGTGGTAGTGGACGACTAGCCTAAGGGAGAAGCGAATTTTTACCTCATAACGTCTACTGCCAATTAATATTTTTTGAAGAAAAGCGTCATTAGAAACGGAATACCATATTTAAGGGAGACTAAATTATTTACTTGGCTCAAAAATAATTACATGAGGAAGTACGATTTCCGTCTTTTATTTTCACTTTCTTAATTAGGTTTTATAATTAAATTGTTTGACACATTTTTGCCAATATGAAAGCTACTTCTACCAGCCCTTAATTGTTTAATTGTTTTCTGGTCAATTTTTAAATAGAGATTTAATGCCTTATTTTTTTTTTAACTTTGCCCCACACTAGAAATGTCTCCTGTATGAATGTGAGTGAATTCACAAATACACACACAAGCAGTTAGATCCGGAACAACTACCTGTAGATTAAACAAATATTTATTACGTGCGAGATGGAACCCACGACACGCAGAGCAGCAGCCAATCGCTCAACCACTACGCTAACCGTGCCATCTAATTATTTATCTGATGAATAGTTGCTATGGTAAAACAATTAAACAGGCTTCTAAGATTAAATTGATAACATAAAATATCAATTCTAATTTGCCCCTGAATTAGCTTTTATTCTTCGAATCCCGACCTTCCAATAATCATGGTTTGGCTTCCCATTGTTCAAAAAACAACGAGGGTCCTTTTTGATCTCCAACCCTTGACAGAATTCCCTTTCATATCAATCCTAAAAGATAAAGTATGGGCATAGATAGGTAGGTACATTTCTTTGTACGCTTACCGGTTTAGATGTCCCTTAAACAATACTTAAATTATTATTTTTAAGGGAGGTGGATAAAAATTATTTTTCACAAGTTTATTACTTGTGAAAAATATTTTTTCAGAGACCAATGTTATGGTTAAGTAAGCTAAAACTATGTCATATTTTTAGTATCATTCATTCGTCGAACATAAATAACTAGGTATGTTTAAGAAGTTTGCTATTTCCACCAATTACTGAAACTGACGACCGACAGCTCTTGAACGTGGTTTAGATCTACTGACCGCATTCAAATTTATTAGACTTCGGCCTAAATTAACCCCAACATGACACAAAAAAAAACAGTTTATCCTTTCAATCCTTAATCCTTTCTTGTAGCTACCAGTATATTATGAGTAAAGACACGTTACAAGCAACAATATCTTTACCACTTTACAAAAACAAACTAGAACACAGTATTTTATCACCCATTTCTAGAGTTCCAATAAGAGTCTCCCGCTTCAGTCCCAATAAGCGGTACCACTCCCGGCACAGATCGCAAATTGGAAACACTCTGTATATAGCCACTAACGTACACACATGTACACAAGTGTTATATGCTTCGTGTACGGATAATAACCGTAATTAGTGCTGATTACTCAAAATGAGCCAACACTGTTGTACGTGGTTGTACCTATTACGGTTCAAAGTTCGTTATGGGGGCTGTGTGATGGAGTAGTTACATTTGAAAGGGTTTTTAAGTTTTCCTTTGTTGTTTAGTAAATATTGGGATACTAAAATCGACATGGAATTAAAAAAAATATGTGAATTTCCAACTGCTTCGTTAGTCTATTGGTTGTAATCGTGACTGATGAGGTCCTGGGTTCGATTCCCATGTCGGGCAAAGTGTTATTGGGTTTTTCCATCAGGAATATATTAGTAGCAGCCTGAAGCTGCTGCAATCTGGATTCGTGCCTGGCTGATGGCAAAAGGCTCGCCCCCTTTTACATGGGACTTAAATATATTTGCCAAAATCTGCGTACTATCAGGGTAGGTACACCTCTGTCTAACACTTCGAAGATTACAAAGCGTTATGTTATGTTTCCAATGTCGTCTAATATTATCGCGTCATCAACTTCTTATATCAACCATTTTGAATAATCTTTCAATACGTCATTATTCTTTATTTTACGCCAAAGTTGTTCATTCTATTAGCAATTAGAAATTCATTATTCTCTACCATAACAAAAACCTCTTACTAAAATTAAAATCTCACCACAAAATTCCATATCAAAGTAGTGAAATGATCTCGATGTCAGTACCAACTGCCGCTGGTCTATTTCCATTAGCGGGCAGACAGTCGGCACAATGGTAAGCAAGCTGTTAGGGCATAATGAAGGCATTGTATGCCCGCGAACTGGTGACGTCATTATATGCAACCTCTTGTCGACTCAGCTGACTTCGATGTGATATATCGCTGTCGAACTGGGATTTTAAACTTGAAATTAATTAAAATTATGTTTTTGGTCGTTTTGATTGTGTCCTTTGACTTGGAAGTTGGATTAAGTAAACTATATGTGAAATTATGGAAACGGTTTATCAAAAAATCCTTTAATTATGGAATGAAAAACAAAGTTTATACTTATAAAAAACTTTATTCCTTCGATTTTGTAACTCGAACCTTGTGACAAATACATATTGAGGTAAATAATAAAGATTAAGTAAAGAAACTTATCTTGATAGTGTTTCTCAAATTGTACGCACACACGGTGCCACTTCAAGCTATACAATTCCAGTATAAACTGTCCTTGCTTTGTATACGCTTTCCGTAGAATGAGAGATCAGCTTAATTTGGTTGGTCATATCCCACGAATGTCATTATAATATGCAATCTCTTGCCGACTCAGCTGCCACCGATGTGATATATCGCCGCCAAGCTCGATTTATTAGTGTTTTGTGCTTGATTGTACATAGCCTTATTATTCGATTAGTCAGTTAGGAAATGTTCCGCAGAAATCTGTAGAAGAAGAATGGAATTGAATAGACCGAGGTTCTTTTAAGTCACTATTTTTTTGTTTTTTTTTTCAAGAAGATTTGTGGCTGTTCCAGTAACATATTTTACCAAAGCACCACTGACTTTTGTTAAACAACAATGCATGATACCATTTTCTTCAATGAAAAAGAGTTCAAGGCTTTTATTACTTATTTTTCAATGCTGGGCAAAGGTCGTCCTTTTTAGTCATTGGGAACATACACTACCGGTAACGTAGCACAAACATTACCATAGTCAGCCTAATAGTAAGTATTTAGTGAATGTCTCACTTGCTAGAATTTTGGTTCTAGAACATAGTTTTAGTTATAGTTTTTTCAAGATGGTTATTGACAGGGTGGAAACTTCAGCGTTGCAACTACATAAAAATAGTCGTAGACCTACCATAATTTGCCACAGATTAAAAAAGTTACAGTAAGCACGAAAATGGGCATTTTACAACATTTTCGGTCCCCTTACTGCCGCTGAAAGTTTCCCCCCTTTATATAGATACTTCATGGTTTAACTAAAATAAATTCCAATTCCTCAACATTTTTCACCATAGTTAGCTTCGGACCCCGGATGTGAACTTAGTGGATGTCAGGCTTTCAAGATAAATCACTTCTAGTTCAATTTATTGGCCCACTCCATTGCGACATTGAATTTAATAGGAGATGCCTTCATGTTATTAATTCAATTCTTCAATGTTAGTTACATTTGTCGGAAAACAAATAAGGGGGGTTTTTTATTATACGCTTTTTTATATGCTTTTATTTAACTTGCCGTATTAGTTTGTTAGCAGTGTATTGGTCAACTCAGTAACCCCAACCAATTAAATTGAAATTTTGCACGTACCTTTGGTTCTGGTGACAACACATTTTTATGATTTAATTCTGCAGCTACGATCATCTCCTCACGAGAAAACTCTTCAACGGTTAATAGCGCGGACACGAATATTTGTAAACGCGTTCATATTCGATGATTTAGAGAACATTACCTTTTTTTTAAAAAAAAACGTTGCCCCACTCTAGGAATGTCTACTGTGTCGTGGATGCGTTTACAAACATTTAAACTCACATACACAAACACACCCAGACCCGAAACAACGATCTGAAACTTTGAAAAAATCTAAAAGAATATCGCGTAGTTTGCCATAAAACGCCGTCCTGTTAAAACCACATGTCTGCACCATTCATAGACACGAAAAGGTACGGTACGGTCCGTCTTTGTTTTGTGAAAAAAAAAATGTTTTCCAGTACCTACCAAGGTATAAGAGCCACCACATAAGAGATTTCGTGTTTATTATGTTACCCCTTGTACCTATGAAAAAACCGTTCTTATTCAAATGAAAAAGCAAATGATTGCATGTGTGTATTTGAATGTTGCTCAAATAACCGACCACAACAGGTTATGTTTGTCAAAATGATAAACTTTATCATTGTATCTTACCAAAAAACTATGTGCACTGTAATGACTACGAGACTAGATCAACATTTGGTTGTATTCATATCAAACCGGATTTCTGGCAACTTCTTCCGTATGCTGTCAAACAATTCTTGCATTTTATCAATTTCCAACTTGACACATTTGACCATTGCTTCGACATCTTGGAGAAACTTGTCAGTGATCATATCCTCTCGCTTGATGCCTTTTCGTATAGCCTTAGCAATCTTTACTAATTCTGCACAAGTCAAATCCACCATACTCTCTGTCCGCTTGTTCATAACAGCCATTTCCTTGCATTGGCTTTCAAGCTTCTTTTCCCTCTCTTGGTGTTTATAATTGCTGTGATATTTATCGAAGTCACCCGTTTTCTTGAACACGACCTGAATTTTTTTTTCACTGTCTTCATGAATTACTGCGGCCATTTTATAGAAAACAATGGCTTTTACTCACTATTTTTCATTACAGAATAAGTTTTGGACATTATCGGAGTTAATTCATGACAACCGCGGGATTTATAACCTAATTACGATGTAAAACTTAAATGCCACGTAATTTATTGACTTGAATGTTTTATTGTGACTTTATGAATATTCGTCCTGTGGTTGGTCCATTCTGAATGACAGGACCAACTGTCACTTCGACAGATTTCAAATAACTTTTTTGACATGGAACTAGTATGTAGGTTTTCTGTTGCTAACAATGATGTGCTAATAAGTCATAAGCACGTAAAAACAAAGCTTGCTCCGCATAACTAAAATTAATAATACAACAAATGAGGCGAGAGTAGCTGTAATGTGCAACGAACTAGACAGAAATGCTACGACGCACGGGATTCTTGCTACGACTGCTACGAAGCACCTACGAGCTGCTACGATTTGTCAGCTATCAGTTTTAATCACGCATATCTACATAAAACATTATAGGTACCTATAATTTTTTATGTAGGTATGCGTGAAAAATAGCAATTTCAGATTTAGTTTTATTTATTCTTAGTTAAAGTTTGTAAGTGTTGGTAGTACATCAACGCCGAGAGTCCAATTCATATTTAAGTACCTAAATATGAATTGAACTGTAAATATCCTTCCAATAGTGAGTTCTCGGTTCTCGAGACTCTCAGCTTTGATGTACTACCAACACTTACAAGCTTTAACTAAGAATAAATAAAACTGAATCTAAAATTGCTATTTTTGAATCCACGACATCTCTACTCTAGCTGTGGAACTAAGAACCGGAAAGCAGCTTAATGCTTTGGTATTAACTGAAACGGTTGAAAGAAGGGAATTTCAAAACAATGTAACTAACAACAAATCCCAGAGATGGCGCTGTGCTTAGAAACTGGAGAAACTTTTTGTTATTGTAGCTAGGTGGAGTGAGTATCGAACTAACCGAAATATTAATACAAGGGGGATGTGTGCTGTTACGCGAAATGGATTAAATAAAGTAAAAATGGAGAAGGTAGTAGAAAAAGTACCTATATGTGTTTCGCAGGTGACTGAAAAGCGGTAATTTTCGGTCTTGGTGGTACGGGCATGTGATTCGGGGGAATGCGAAAAATGTCGCAAGTTAAGTTTTGAGAATAAATGTGGATGGCTGTATGAGTAGAGAAGACATTTAATGTCATGAAAAGTATGGAAGAACAAGACATGCTATTTCATTTATACACATAAACTCACACCTTTTTTCCTGTGGAGGTAGGCTGAAACCCAAAATATTCCTTTTGCCTCTTCCACGTTTATTCATGCATTTGAAGAACCTCACCTCGTTATTTAAATGACAATATCAATCGAAAACGGCAGTTAATGTGGAAAAAAACGAAAATACTTCATTGGACATAAATAAACCGCAAATCTAAAACGACATTATGTCACAAACAATGAGACACGGTAGTCTCTGGTAGTCTCCATAAATGTCATCCGTGCCATCTGCAGAAATATCATACAGTTCTTTCACAATTATATAACCACCGCCCTGAGTCACTGTTTAAAACAAAGTGATATATTTTATGCTCGTAAACATAAGGTTGTTGTTACGTTGCATCACTCTCACAGTCTGCTGAAATTACTGTGACCTTTATTTTCGTGAAAATAAGGTAGCCGCTGTACGGTAGGTGTCAGAGGTAAACTTGATATGAATAGACTGTATTTATTAGGGATGCTCCATCCAAGCGGAGAGGATTTGAGACGATGTTATTGCACTGCATTGAAGTTGAGAGCAAAGACATGGATGGCATTGAAGAAAAGGATAGTATGATCGTGTCTGTTTTGTGCTAAACGGGGGCACTATGTCGTCCCCAGATAAGAAAATAACGAGATATTAAATATATTATAAATTTTAACTTTTATAATCTTTATATCTTTCTATTATATCTTTATATCTTTTTTATTTTTATATCTTTTAATATGATATCATATTAAAATTTGTTAACATTTATATTGTCACTGTCTGGATATCTTCAGTACTCCCAATAAACTCAGAACGATGGATAATCATGGAAGATATCCCGTAAATGACAGTATAATTTTAATTACGCCGTGAACGCTTATAATGGCAATTAATCTTCTTTATTTAGGTACAGATATCTCCTGGATAATGGCAGGCAACACACTAACAATGGTAGAGCCCTTCGACATCATCATTTAACCTTTTTAACCGACTTCAAAAAAAGGAGGAGGTTATCAATTCGACTGTATTTTTTTTTTTTATGTTTGTTCGCTCATAACTTGCGACTGGGTGAACTGATTTTCTTGATTCTTTTTTCATTTGAAAGCTGGTGCTTCCCGTGTGGTCCCATTGTCACCATTTCAATATCTGATGATGGGATCTTGTAGAAATCGGGGGAACTCTTCAATAAATAACAGCAGATTAACCGCGATTGTTGCTATAGCATATCTAAACATTGTTTACGCCAACACACAACATAATATCACGCCTGAACTAACTACAAAGGTTATAAAAACTATTTGGTGAACATCTGATGAAGAACTTCGGAGATAGACAACGGAACTCCTCAATAAATGATAGCAAATGGACTGGGATTGCTGGAATCTCATATCTGTCTATTGTTTACACCAGTTCATAACATAACATCACGCCGGTACGTTGTGAAGGGGTAAGCACATGTGAACCACTAAAAAGAGAAAAATAAAAACTTTTTTACAAAAAATAAAACCGACTTCGACAAAAATAAAAACACAAAAAAGTGAAAAATAAAAATCAGCTTCTGAAGTCGGTGGCAAAAACATGGAATCAAACAAACAAAAGTCACCGACTTCAGAAGCTGATTTTTATTTTTCACTTTTTTGTGTTTTATTTTTGTCGAAGTCGGTTTTTTTCAACTATGTTGATGTCGACTTCTAGTCTTACGCGGATACATCTGAATACCAGTGTTTTACGTGGAGTGACTGCCTATCGTCCACAACGTCCACAACCCAATTAGTAGTGGGTAATGTAATACCCTTGGTAAGACAGGTTGTCAGACTTGCGGACCACTGATTACTGAGACTGTCGAAGCTCTACAAGTGACTGATGTGAAGGAGCAATAACCCGTAAAAAATTAATTGCTAACGGCCAAAAACGGTCAAGAGGACTGTTAATACTCCTGCAATCACCGAAGGTTTGGCCATAGATATACTTAATGAACGCCTACGTTTCACCAGACACGTTTAAGGTCTATGTAATGAGGACCATTACCAACAACAACAGACAAAAAAATCTAATGGATCAATAAGAAACACATTGCTCGATTTAATCCTAAGGACCTTATGGTCAGCAGTCGCTCTTGTGACCAACTTTATATCAGTTCATAATTTACTTATCATTATTAACCATTTAAAACCAACCACCAACTCAGTATTCCGTTCCTTTCTAATAATAATATCAGTCGAAACTATGTATGTCAAGTATCAATCATATTGATTCATCAAGTACCTACAATATAAACATAGCATTGCTGTTATAACTTGCAAAAGTACCAATCCTATTGTTTCCCAATTTTTGCGGGCACAGTTGGTTTTCGAAAGGAACTTTGTGTTTTGTCTGTATGTTACCCTTTCTTCCCCTAACATCTGGACGAATTTGGCTGAACATAATATTTATTTATTTCAATTCCATGTACAAGTAGGTAGGTACATAGTTAGAATGAATACCACATGGCATTCTGAATACTTTGAGTCAAATAGGACAGCAATGTTAAAGATAAATAAGTACCATACCTACCAATTTCTTAACAAGCATTTGAGTTTGAATACAAATAATTATTAACATAAATAGGTACTTAATAATACATAAAAAAATAAATCAATATTTATAATAATTCATTAAAATAGTCCGAAACACGAGAAACCTTATAAAAATGATTGAGCAAATTAGTCTGGCTTTTTAAATAGGACAGGGAACTTTTCTATAAAAGTTACTTTACTTTCAGCTTTTTAGTGCTGCCTCCGTGGTCGAATGGTTTAGGCGTCTGCCTTGTGACCCGGTGGTCGTGGGTTAGATTCCCACGGGAAACATACTTTGTAAAGTTGTTTCCAGTTTGGTTAGGACATTGCAGGCTTGAATCACCTGATTGTCTGATAAAAAGATGGTTCCGTGCTTCGGAAGGCACGTATAAGCGGGTGGTCCCGGTCGTGAAACGACGTCAGAGGCCCTTGCGGCGGTTTAGAAACTCTGACACTAGGGTGTGTAGGGTCGTTAGACCTTACTGCCCACACGATAAGAAGAAGAAGAAGTGCTACAGGGTAGAGGGTCCCAAACCTTACTTGTTGAGACAGCGTATAATAAGAAGTAGACAGAAAATCAATAATTCTATGTTTTTTTCCAAATTCCACGCGGGTGAAGCCACGGACAAAAGCCAGTACCTATCTATCATTTATCTTACATTAATCTACAAAATTAATACGATTTTGTTACCACCCAATTTCAGTTACTAACAAACATAGCTACGTTTAAAATTAATTAAACTTTGTATTATTTTGCAAAAAGGTTGACATGCGAACAATTTGAATTTGCCGATTAGACGAAACAGTAGTTTATTGTTATGGTTAACGATACAGGTTACACAGCTACAAAGTACACTGTTAGCAAATTAATAATGTTAATAATGCAAGATTGCAGCTACCTACTTACATTCTTATTATGTTTTAAAACGTTGCAAAACGTGCTGTTATGTGTAAACAAATACCAGATCCTACTTTTATTACAAGTCCACGTGTATTATACACAAGGTGCTTCTTAGATTAACCCTATAAAATGCATAATGATCTGGCAAACGGAAAATAATGACAAATAGGCATAGGTATAATTGGTAGTAAATAAATTTTCAGTTTTTTTTTACATTTTTGTGTTTTTTGAATATTTTATGAGTGATTGATAAGTCTCTAAATAATCTCTGTACAATCATAGAATACCTAACAGGAACAAATTATTTAATTTTTGAGGTGAAAAAAAAGATGCGAAATATACCTATTCCCTATCATTCCACGTAAAATACCGGTATTCAGCTGCATCGTTAGACTGGAAGCTGAACCCATCATTGTTGGGTATTGTAAAATGTATATGGCTATAAGTGCTACAACCAGTTGTGTCTGATAATCTAGATGGGATTTCTCTTACCCCTCCAAGGTCAGAGAGAGGGAGAGAGGTTTATCTTGAAATAGGGGATCGGACAAAAAAAAACTAATTAGTCCGTCAGATAGATTTCCAAAAATTACTGGACACGTATTTTTTCTTTTTTCACGTAAACTTAAAATGAAGACGATACAGTGCTTCGAAAACTCGTGTGACGTCATATGATAGTACATTTTGACCGTTTGACGACACAAGTGACGTTTCAAGCCCCACTCCAAGATCTTTGACACGTTTTATCTTCGTCATTTTTTATTGATTTGATAAAACAAAAAACACGTATTCAATATTTTTCGATAATCTAACTTACGGACTAAACAGAATCACATTATTTTGACCCTGTCCGATCCCCTATTGTAATTCAATGGGATTAAATGAACTTATAGGGTCTTGTACTGGTGATTTTAATGATTGTATTGCTGTAAGTAAACTTTTTCAATGAACAGTGTTGAACAAAATCTGGTATTACATTATTTATAAACTAGATACAAATACTACTATTAATTAATATCATAAACGGGATATTTACCATGTTTGATTAATGTTTTTTGGTTTATCCGTGATCATGGTGCTTGTAACAGCGCCGAAATATCGGGAACTCGAAACATTAATCAAACATGGTAAATATCCCGTTTATGATATTAATATTAATGTCAGTGACCATGTCAGTTTAAAACTTATAGATACAAATACAGATCTATAATAATAATACTAAAAATATGTACCTACAAGTATCAAAATGACAAAATGAAAAGTGTCCTGAAAGTTTCTAAATACATACATATTACAATCGCAAATCATATTTTGATCAACGTACAGCCTGACGCTGGCCTGCGCTTCCACCTCAAGCAAGAGCGACGAACTTTCATAAAACTTAAATACGTTTTTACGTTCGTAAATGTTTTTTTTTAATCCAATCTTTGGTGAAAGTTGATTTTAGTGGTGAGCCTTCGCGCACAGTTAATATTAAATCCTACCGATAGAACAACTCACCACACAGTGGTCTAGTGGTCTTTAAACTTATCTTGACAATAGAAAACCCGTTCTTATTCTTCTTCAAATTAATACAACGGGTCAAGTAGAACTCACGCATGAAGGACGACGTACCATCATCGCAGTACAGGCCCCTTTTGTTGTTATAGCGGCAACAGAACTACACATTCTGTGAAAATTTCAAGTGTCTACCTATTACGGATCATGAGATACAATCCGCTGACAGACAGATGGATGGACAGAAAGTGGAGGCTTAGAAATAGGGTCCAGTTGGTTACCTTTCGGGTACGGAAAACCCTTAAAAATAACAAATGATGTAGATGTTCGCATAAAAATAACAAATGATGTAGATGTTCCTTAAAATGTTAAAATGTTAAAAAAATTAATGTTAAAATGTTCCTCACTTCCTACTTAAAACAAACAATGTTAAAAGCTTAAGAAAATATTCAGTCTGTAAGTATCTACCAGAGGGAAAAGTCAAATTACTCATTTATTTCTCAATTCATACTAAAATAATATGACAGTGCCCATGACACGAGGAAATAACTAAAGACCCTTAATAACGAGAAAATGAGAAAGATCTCGTCTTTAAGCCGTCGGGAAATAGATTTCTGGAAACTAAAGTATGAGTAAACAGTTCGTCACACTTTTCATTGAAATATAATCTAGGTTCAAGCCTCAGGTTCAAGCATTTCATTGATTCTCCTCTATACAAATAATTTATCGTCATCATAGTAACAATTTAATTTATTTTCATATAATATAATTTTTGCTGCTCTTTTGTAAGTATGATGTAATTTTGTTATGTAGGTATCAAATATCGAATTAGTATTTTAGGATAGTTATACGTATGTTGTTCCTGTAAGTAACCAGCATTGAAAAACCATTAATAACCTTATGTTACATTTTTTGTAAATATGTCGTTGATTTACTTAACACAAAAATAAACACAATTACAGTAACTTTCCCAAACTGGTAACCGTTTACAAGATGTTTTCTTTGTATAACCATGTGTTCTTCTTATCAAAGCAACGATTTATGTGTTTGGGAATTTGATTCCGAGAATTCCGGAAGGTTTATTATAATTATTATGTCCATAACTAATCAAAATCATACATTTAAAAGGAAAATCTCGAACTTTTCGCAAGCCATAAAATCCTCGAGAAGGGGTCACTACTTAAGGCGAGGTTACCCCGATAAACGTCGGCAACAATAGCGTTTTACTCGTACATGGAACGGATTTAAATTTTGAAAAAAATGTATTACATAGTTGACTCTTTGATCATGATATGTCGGGCATGCGATACACGATTACTTACACTTCACTGCATCCAAATAAATCGCAAAGACATGTCCAAATGATAGCTAAATAATCGTTTTACTTGAGTTATATTGACTTTGAAAAATAAAACTTATATCATAATTAGGGGTCGCAATACCGGTCCCACTTTCCGAAACCGGTATTTTCGGTATTGAGTCTAGGACAATACCGGGATCCCGGTAATTTCGGTATTTTCGGCATTTATAGAAATTATATTTGTTTTATTAGTTTTTCTTTCCGTTATATTTTTTATAGTATCTATAGTGATATGGTAAATTAGAGAGTTTAAAAAGATATAAGTTTAAAACCGACTTCAACGGTTTTTTTGCAAAAAAGTTTTTTTATTTTGTTGTTTTTAGTTGCAATATCCTTTATATGTATATAAATATTAACTAAGCATCCGTACTTGTACTCGGGGACTTCAATGCCAAGAGCTTGGCCAGGTCAAGCTCTTGGCATTGATTGGTTCTCGTTACACGCATGTGCGGGGTGGTATGGTCGAGTGCTGGGCTCTGGGAACAGGCCTGGACATCCTGAACCGGGGTTCTGTACGGACGCGGGGCGAGTCGGTGGTGGACATTTCGTTAGCCAGCTCAGCTGTCACAGCGTGTCATTGACTGGCGCGTCATGGAGGGTGTGGAGACCTACTTCGACCACCAGTATATCCGGTTTGAGGTCTCTGCCCAGTTCTCAAGCGCGCCGGTCCCACAGACCCCGAGTGTTCCGCGATGGGCGCTGAAGCAGCTGTACCGGGAGCTCCTTCTAGAAGCCTTGATCGTGCGGGCTTGGGTGCCATTACCGGTCAGGCCTGCGGACGTCAACGACGAGGCGGGTTGGTTCCAGGAGGCCATGTCTCAGATATGCGACATGGCAATGCCCCGAGTCCGGCCAGGAAGCGTCCGGCGTCAGGTGTACTGGTGGTCGCGAGAGCTGTCACACCTGCGTGAGCAGTGTGTGGCGGCGCGGCACCTGTACGCCAGGCATCGCAGGCTCCCCATTCGTCCTCCGAATGCGGAAGCCATTGAAGCGGAGCTGTATGAAGGGAATAGAGCGGCGGAGACCGCCTTCCTCGAGGCTCGTCGGCGGGCCAAGGATCAGGCCCGCGAGGTGATACTGGAGACTCTCAACAGAGATCCGTGAGGGCGCCCTTATATGAATTTGCGGAATAAACTCCGCACCCGGCCCGCCCAGCTGACGCAGAGTCTCCGGCCTAACCTCGTGGAGGACGTGGTGATTCGCGAGGGGAGCATCAGCATGGCTTCGCCACCTGCGATGCTGGAAGCGGACCACTCACGAGACGATGACGACATTCAGGAGGTGACTGGGGTAGACCTGAAAGTGGCGGTACGTAGGCTTAAAGCCAAAAATACTGCCCCGGGACCCGATGGGTTGCCTGGCAAAGACTGGGTCTTGGCCTCAGAGGCTCTTCGGCCCCGACTGGAGGGGTTCTTAAGCGCATGCTTGGAAAGAGGCTATTTCCGCTTCATTGGAAGACGGGGAAGGTGGTCCTCATCTAGAAGCTGGGACTCGCCGTCCGCATACCGGCCCATTGTGCTGCTCGACGAGGTGGGCAAGCTCTTTGATTATAAATGCAAACCGCCTCGTCGAGCACCTTGAGGGGATGGGTCCGAATTAACCAAATTGGTGTTCCGCAAGAAGCGCTCGACGGTGGATGCCAGCATACGCGTGAGAACCCTCACGACGGAGAATGCGGTCTCTCGGTGTGGCCTTGGCGGTGTCTCTCGACATCGCGACAAAAATCGGTAGAATATAGAAACCTCCTTCTTTTTGGGAAGTCAGCAATTAAAAGAAAATCAACTTTTTAACAAAGAATACGATTTATCTCCCTCCCATCGAAATTGCAACATCGCTACCTGCGCTAATGAAAGCCGTATTAAACAAAAATGAATTAAGTAATCAATATTCTTCGTTTAATTAAATCTGTAAAATCTTAAATTATAACAAGCATATTCTATTAGTAATAATCAACATTCTTCTTGCAGCAACGCGTTAGAACTAGTACAGGAAAAGTGGCGGCGGTGCAGGAAAAGTGCCGTGATTTGCGATTTGCATCGTTCTGTGATGAATACCGAAAATATCGTAAATCCCGGTATTCTAAAATTCAATACCGGTATTGTTAAAGACCATTTTCGGTCCGGTATCCCGGTATTTTCGGTATCCGGGATCCCGGTTTGCGACCCCTAATCATAATAAAGGTCGTAAAAAATGTGTATTATCTCGGGTCACATAATGTATAATTTCTTTATCATTTTTCTCCAAAAGAGAAAAAACAGTCAAAATTTAGGCAGCGGGGGGTAAGGTCGTGCGTACATAAAAACAAAGTAGTGCAACCTCGCCTTAATTACAAGTAAGTACCTACCTAACTAGTATAGAAAAATATTAAAGAAATAAACTGTAATGATTTGTCACGGATACATGACGTGCATAAATAAACAGTAAATATACAATGGATAACAAATTTTAATATAAATAAATTAATGTCACAACAAAATAAAATAGGTAGACCTACATATTTTCCTTTACCCTTCAATACTCCACCTTTCATTTCAAATTCTATTGTCTGGTATTTTATCATACTAATTGGTTTATACGCTCCTCAAAGAAATCCATTTACTGTCTAGAACTCTAGAAAGTATTTATTTTAAAATAGTTAGTTCAGGTAATGCGTCTTCCGCTCTTGTTAACCTTATTATTTTACTGCTATAAAAAGTGTACAAACCACCACGTAACATTATGCCTGTTATATTATTATAATGTAAATAGACCATCCCTCATAAGTACCATACAACGTCATAAATGGTGTCCTGACATGCATGTGCGCTTTGTGCTCGGAGTTTACGGCAAAAGTTGGATAATAATATGATAGCGACTTGAGAACATAATTGATAAAGCATCACCCCAAAGCTCTCGACGACCATCCTAGAAAGCCAGCGCATTGAATGCAGTCGCTGTGACCAAAATCGGCTAGATCGCATCATCGTCATCTTGTATAATATTATTATGAAAGGCAAAGCTGACTGACTGAGAATCAACGCACAGGCCAAACCCTGAGCTAGAAGCTTAAATTTCGCACACGTGTTCCTCTTATGACGTAGGCATCCGCTAAGGAAGGATTTTTCAAAATTCAACCCCAAAGAAGTTGGAAAAGGGGGCAAAGTTTGTATGGAAATCGACATTATAACGCGGGCAAAGCCGCGGACAAAAGCTAGTTATAATATAATTGAAGCGACATCCTCTGGGGTCTCTGGTCTCTACTCAAAATAGGCTGGCCTATTCCAAGCTCTGAGTTACCAGTTATTTCTTGTTCCTAATATATTATGACGACCAAGTTTTCGAATATAATTCTGTTTACTAATAGTACGGGAGAAACTGTTAATTATTTGACGAAGTCTTTTTATACCGGCTGAAAATTAAGTCAAATATTAGTTCAACAGCTCCAGTCTCCAGTCAGTTGCTCCAGAATTGGTTGAAACGAAAGTTACAACAAGCCAAAGGTGTAGAAAAAAATAATAAATATTATTTGGCTATCAGAAAGAAGTTTAGTAGCTATCTCTAAAATATAATAATATAGAACATTCTGTTTAACTTTATTGATTAGATAATTATAAATTCTCACCTCCACAAGCTTTTACAAAGTAAGTACCTATTAATAATCTCATATGATAAACTACTTAGAGATACTCTCAACTACTACATTACTCTCAACCAGGGAATTAAACTATATGTAGGTACTTTTCCAGACTTCAATACACTGAAGATTATGTAATTAGAACCTGAAGTCTGCTAAATGTACCGATCGTACTAATAATAAAGTCAGAAAAGATTACTCGCGAGAGCGGTGGTTTTCGGCATTTCGAGGATTCTTGGCACGATTCTCAAGGGAATACGGCTATAGTTAATTACGATAATGTATAGGATTTTGATTAAAATGAAGAAATTTTCCTCGGGCCAACTAATTGTAAAATCTCCTTTGATGTTTTCCATCAATAAGATTTTTTCTTCTTATTTTTACCCGACTACGGCAAAGCCAAAGGAGGGTTAAGATTTTGACTGGCTATGTATGTATGTATGTATGTTTGTATGTATGTATGTATGTATGTGTGTATCTTCATCTGTTCCCTCATAGCTTCTAATCTACTTATCGGAACTCGACGTATGGGGTATCGTTAGAACCGTCTTAATTTTCCGCTGAACATGGGCTACGTGACGTGTCACAAAAAGCGATTTGTCGCCCTCTAGCGGACAAAAAGTAAGGCTTAAAAAATAAAAATGGAGACAAATACGCCGTGTTTGGTATCATTTGAAAGGGCCTCACTTGTACATTTCCAAAATATTTCTCAAATTTAAAATCACGCCCTCTAGCGGACAAAAAGTCAAGAGTAAAAAAAAAAATTAACACCAAAATTGTTTAAAAAAAAAAGTAAAAAACTAAAACCCGACTACGACAAAAAAACGACTGAAAAAGTATGAAACAAGATTTTCAGGATAGAACAAAAAGAAAAGCCGTAGTCACACGTTATAGGTACCAACCTAAACACTTTAATACCGTGTGACTACGGCTTTTCTTTTTGTTCTATCCTGAAAATCTTGTTTCATACTTTTTCAGAGTCGTTTTTTTTTGTCGTAGTCGGGTTTTAGTTTTTTACTTTTTTTTTTAATCCACAAATACCCAGGTTCGGCATTTTGTAGGCCTGCCTTCACTCGTGTTTAATTAAATGTGAAAATTTATTGTAATTAGGTACCTATAAATATATTATTATGTGTCGGAGCGAGTGAGGGCTGACTGGATTATTGGTGAAGGAGACCGACTTCTTGCAGGGTCCATGTTGTGTTGAGGGTCATTATTCAACATTGTTTTAAATGAAAATCAATATTTGAACACAAATTACTATAATTAGAATTTTAAAATTATTATAAAATAATTAAAAGAAACTATAATAAAAAATACTAATAAGGATTTGATTCAGGCGTGATCCGTGTCACAATTAGAGTTGTGGACGGGCCCTTATATATATTGTAGTCTTTGGACGGGCCGCTCGCTAGACTGTTTGTTATGAGTTCTCGATATTAACCGTATTTATTTAAATATGAGCGACGCAAGCCAAATTGAAAGTAATTAATTGTCGCATTGCGAGAAGATAAGAGTTCTATTGTTCCTACTGAGATGGTCGTTCGTCGAACCACTATTCTTTTTTGCATATAGAAGAAATAAATAACTTACGTTATAGCCATCCATAAATTTCAACCCTTGTCAAAAACTGCCTATTGAAATACCCATGGAAAGAAATTATGTAGAAACAAAAGATAAGCAAATGAACCCCAAATCACTTAGGAAACAAAAAATCTATTGAATTTAGTTTTAAATAATATTACAAGACGACACTCGAAAAGCAATAAATCGTACGTTGAAGTAACCTTTCTCGGATGTCTGGTAAACAGATGTGTGAAATGGCGACGCATAAGAAAACGCGTACGCAGCAGATTTAGCGGGAATCGCCCCGACGCACGCTTTGACCAATGAGCAAGCGTCTTACACAAGAATGCCAATGAAAACAGATTCATCATCATCATCATCAACAGCCTATTAATGTTCCCACTGCTGGGACACAGGCCTCCTCTCTTAGAGAGGGAATGGGCTATAATCTACCACGCAGGCCCAGTGCGGATTGGTAGATGTCACATGCCTTCGAATTGTTGGTTCTAAGACATGCCGGTTTCCTCACGATGTTTTCCTTCAGCGTTTTGAGAGCAGCGGTGATGAAATAAATTACACAAAGTAATGTGCCTACCTGGGTTCGAACCCACGACCTACTGTTCGTAAGTCGGGGCCGCCACCACTTGGCCACCGCTGCTCTAAAACAGATTACTTGCGTTTAATTGCATTTCTAGGAGGAGCCTATCTGGATGCTTTGCAGCGGGAGAGACAACGGGGACACGCACGGGAGGACAGACGGAGTTGGACAGCGAGTCGAGACGGTTGCGAAGTGATAATTATAGTTAATTTGGCTGAATATTGTTTGTATTTTAAAATAAAATTAGAAGCAGTGTGTCTAAGTAATATTAGTGAAATCAAGAGACAGAGAGAGAGCTGAAATTTAGTAACGTATTCCAAGTTCAAATTTTGTGTAAAGGCAAGATCCCAAGCTAATTTATAATAACTTTAGTCACCCAACCCAAGTAAAAATGGAGGCTGCAACAAACTTCGATATCCTATACTCACTAAGACAAAAGACACGAGAGCATCTTTGGTCTAGCCTGGACAAGGTAGCTGTTATACTATTCTTGATAATGGTAATTTATCTCCTCGTGATAACTTGTGTAGAAGTTTGCAAGAGATGGAAAGGCGGAAATTGTGGAGAAATTGCTTTGAATTGTATAGGCGATACACATCACGCAGACCTTGAACTACGTGAAATGGCTTAAGCTAGAAATCTGAATATACACTCGAGAGCAATGAATCCGGGTCACTTAAAGAATGTTAAAAATCTCGGAAACTAAAAATGATAGGTTAATGCAATAAATTGTATTTAATAGACAATGTAATACTCCTTAAATGAAGGTATTAAAACTTCTTAGTTATTGTAAAGTTATATCATAAAAAAATCAAATTTGAAAAAGGGCCACTTTCGAAGATGGAACTACGTAATTACAGCATTTGGTTTTGCTTTTGTTTGTAATCTGTCATTTATGTGGGTACATAAACCATGTTGATAGTGCTCTATATTCATTATTCAAGCTGAAATTATGTCGCTTACGCCTGAAGAATGCACCAGAATACTTACAATGCTGGAAACCGGCCGGAGTCAGCGCGATACAGCCAGGACTGTCGGTGTGTCGCTGTCAACAGTACAAAGAGTTCTCCGACGTTACGAAGAAACTGGTTCTAACCTACGCAGACCAGGAACGGGCAGAACCAGGTGTACCACAGCACGAGAAGACCGATACTTGGTGAACACCATGCTTCGAAATCGCTTTCTCACAGGAACTGAACTCACAAATCAGTTTCGACGCCTCGGAGGAAGTAACCCAAGTGCATGGACAGTAAGACGTCGGCTTGCTGAATCTAACTTAAAACCCCTTAGACCTGCAAACGGCCCTAAACTGGAGCGTGGGCATCGTATTTCAAGACTAAGATATGCCCAGAGTCACGTAAATTGGAGTATTGAAGATTGGTCAAAAGTTATGTTCTCCGACGAATCAAAATTTATGCTCTACAAGCACGATGGAAGACACAGAGTGTATCGAAGACCAGGGGAAAGATTCAAGCAAGCATGCATCGAAGAAAAAGTAGCCTACGGTGGTGGGTCTGTACTTGGGTGGGCCGGAATTTCTTCCGAAAGTCGCACAGAGCTGGTGATCATAGAAAACGGCTCTTTAACTAGCGAAAGATATGTGGAAGAAATCCTCAATGATCACGTTGGTCCATTTATGGTCAATTTAGGTGAGGATGCTATATTTATGCATGACAATGCCCGACCTCATACAGGTAGGATTGTGAATCACTACCTTCAAGAGATGAACATTACTCGTATGGAGTGGCCAGCGCACAGCCCGGATATCAACCCGATCGAGCATGCTTGGGACGAGCTAGGCAGATGTAAAACAACGAAACCCTCCCCCAATCACGCTTCGTGAGCTCAAAATTGCTCTCACAGAGGAATGGGAGAATATTCCCCAAAATCGTATAAGGAACTTGGTGTACAGCATGCCAAACCGCGTAAACGCAGTAATGGAAGCACGAGGAGGCAATACGAAGTATTAAAATTCAAGAAAATCGTAATAAAGTTCAAAAATTTCATGTTTCCTATTTTTGTTTTAAGGAGAGATCAGCAGTTTTTTTCTTTATGTAATTTTGTGTTAATAAAATGTATGGTGACTCACATTTTTTTTACTTTTATTTAAGGAGTATTACATTGTCTATTAAATACAATTTATTGCATTAACCTATCATTTTTAGTTTCCGAGATTTTTAACATTCTTTAAGTGACCCGGATTCATTGCTCTCGAGTGTATTACTGTAAATTATCATGGGATATTGTGGTTAAGTACCTTGAATAAAACTGTGTAACCATTATGTGTGCCTTGAATCTCCTCTCAGTTGTCTTCCAATTTGTATAATCTGATAAATAATTGTCAATACTGTGTACATATGTGTGTAAATCTAATTTGTGTAAGTCAGAAGGGTTTTTCGCTTGAGATGTTCCGTTTTCCCTTATCTGACTAGGTTTAGAATGGGACTCTCGACCTTAGCTCGCTATCATCCTAGTGAACTAGGTCTAATTAAACAAACAGTTTCTTTCGTTCATTTTATCGAAAATAAATAAATAATTTAAACAATAACCACCTCTTTTTTATATTCCAAGACTACATGTGTAGAGAATTTGATAATGGAAGTTTGATAAAACTAAGATTGAGTCGTAATAAAGGCACTGTTTTAAATCAGTGTAGTAAATCAGTTTGGATCTCCAATAATGAATTCTCTATATGTTTACTAAACCTTGAATAACACGATTTTACGTTATTTATTGGATTCAACCAAATATAATAATTTGTACCACTATAGACCAGGTCTGAGATAGGAATCCAGACCTAAGTTAGATACTTTAATTATGGTTTGAGACTATAAGTTCCTTCTGAACTGAATTAAACCTAGTATGCATCAGTAAAACCCAAACTGAGTAAGTAGAGACACAAGTTTACAGGAACCTAATCATTACTTTGATTCAAGTCAACAATCACTTAATTATTTTGGAGGAGAAATACTGTTCTTGAGAGAGAGAAACATTTCGGCTGTGTTGCATAATGCACATTAATATTTCCTAACTTTGATAGACTGATGGCTTGAGAGACACGACTGAGCGACGTCTCTGTCTGGTAGTGATAACGTAGCATACCATTACACGCCATGTCTTGCAATCCGACTCCCGACCTAAATTTGGCCAAATCTAAATATAAATACATATCAAAACCATGGTTCCGGGGGATGTCTGCCCAAAATGGGAATCTGGCAAAATGTCTGCCCTACATGGGAATCTGGCAATAAAAAAATACAAGTACCTGCCTATATGGAAGTGGGAATCATTGACGCTTCGTAGCGACTATATAGGGAGTCGATTGCCCCCCCATAACATTGATTAAGGACTGTATCGCGGTGCAGGGTTCCCCCCATGCTGAACGATATCAGTCAGACGCGGTGGCTAAAACAAGCACAAACACACATGTATCAACTTACACAATCATTCTAACGTGTCAAATTGAGTTAAACTTGTAAAATCCTTTATTAAATTCGAGGAAGACTGATTAAGTATTGTACTAAATAATAATATAGACATCCTGAGACAAGCTCCACATTATCGAGCAGAATAATTGATAAGTCTACATTGTTCGCACAGTGGAGTGTACTCAAGATTGACCCGTGGTCAATCTAAATCTAATTGTTGATTAAAAACCCCGAAATGACTCTCTTGATACAGTATTGTTTCCTAAACACTGGTGTAAGGAAGTTCAATCCTTCCTAGATTAAACACAGTATTGATTACCAAAGACTAACTAAGAAAGTTCGACTCTTTCTCAGTATATTCACTCACAAAAACAAACAGACTAGACGATCAACGCGAGCCAACACAGAACCTTGGTATGATGACAACACAGGCCGTCATCCTTACCGTTACAGGACTTGGTCTTAGGACTGGGCTACCATCACACTACCTACCCCCTCGGAAAGAGAACTTGAGTTTTTTTTTTATTAAATCTTCTAAATTAAATCTTCGGTCTGTTCACATCGTTCACATAGGTAGCGAACATGTCACCCTTTAGGAACACTTTACATGCAAAACTTACAATCTACGCTTAATTCCTATATTAACTAATTTGTATATTATAAATCATTGTAGCAGTTTTAGATGTCGGAAAGGCTAGAAACATATTGCATGCTCCTAAATCCAGAATATTTATATTAAACTAGCTTTTGCCAGCGGCTTCGCCCGCGTGAAAATGACGATTTTCCAAACAAACTTTCATCCCCTATTTAACTCCCTTAGGGGTTGAGTTTCGAAAAATCCTTCCTTATTCCTTGTCTACGTTACAGAGGGAACCTCTGTGCAAAATTTCAGCTTTCTAGGTCCAAGGGTTTGGGCTGGGCGTTGATGAGTCAGTCAGTCAGTCAGTCAGGACTTCTCTTTTTATATATATATAGATTGGTCTTAAATCAAATTTCTTTCAGCCTCATTCCGGACACACTCCACTATAATATGGATAACAACTTCGACCTCATCGTATTCCGTGCAGTTTGGAGACGTGACTTATGTTTGTGATTGCATCGATAAATCGATTTATTTATTGTAGTATTCATCATGTCAACCGAATACCTTCTCCTGTTGTCAAGCAGAAAAATGAACCACCTGTAGGTAATGCATAAAAGCTGACGCAAACAGTGTAACATGACCACCGATATCCATTTTGATATTACCATGAAACGCTGTATAATCAACTAATTGTTGCTAAATCAAACCTTATGCCACACACATAGGAACAAATTACAAACGTAGGCAGTATTCAGCTCACAGGAAATACGATTACCAGAAATGCAGGTGTCAACAGAAACTTTTTCTTTGGAAGTGGTTTGTGTACTCTACATATTATAACTTATGGTGCAGTTATGACTGTTAGTGTCTCATATTACGAATACAGGTGAATTCTTAACTGGTATCAAATCTAGATAACCACAATATCACGCCTGTAATACCCAAAGGGTTAGGCAGAACTGAATAGTCAGCATCTAGATAACCACACTTAACACGTATATAAACATCTAATTTTAACCTAGTTTTATTATATCATGCTCACTGTACAAATCTATTCAGGCAAAATAAAAATATATTCATATTAAAAAGCTTCTTTATTGGACCCCTCTTTTATATACCTTAAATGTTATTTTAATATCAATTGAGGAGTGAATGAGAAGCCCTGCAGCGATCAAAGGTCAAAGGCGAAGATGCTTTGTGATCAGATAAAGACCTTCGATAAACGTAGTATATTTATAAGATTTCACTCAATAAAATTTATCTTTTGAAAAGTTGATCTTGCATAACATAACAAACCGCCTGTAATTCCTGAAAGGTTAGGCAGAGGCGTTTTGGTGTACCTAGTAGTTAGGTACACCAAAATGTTGCCAATTTTTTTTATGTCCCGTGTAATAAGGCGTAAGCCTATTGCCATCAACTGGGCACAAATCTATACTCTATGGTTGTTATTGAGTACGGCACAAGGGCAAAGAAGGAACATGGGTTCGGTTTTTAGTCAGTAGAAGTCTGACACTCCCCTTCGCTCTGCCCAAGAGCGGGGGGGGGGGGGGTCATTTGAAGATTTTCCACCAACCAAAAAAAAAAATGGTTGTTATTGAGTAACGCCTGATGAAAACCCAATAACAGTTTTCCCGACCTGGTAATCGAACCCAGGGCCTCATACTCAGCAGTAACGTTTGCGACCACTGTAATAATAGACAAACTAAGTAATATAAACGCGAAAATTTGTAATTATGGATGTTTATTTATTTTTCACTCTTTTACACATTAACTACAGAACAAAACCTGTAGGTACAAATATTTTTATACTTTTTGAGTGAAATGTGGCCCATGTATTATTCATATATTATTCCATCCCACTGACCTCACTCCAAAGATAGGTTCACCTTCTTAATTCTTCTGATTGGCAACCCAATTATCACGATATAAACCAATCTTCTTATCGATTATTATATTCTATAGTTAATTCAGTGGCCATTAGCCGTTCAAAATCAAAGCATTTATTTCATATAGGCCAGTTAAAGGCACGGATCTGACAAACGTTTTTTACTTTACACGCCAAATTAATCTACAAAAAATTACAAGAAGAACTGTGTTTTTACTTTTTTCATATCTTAAAAAATGACTGAGATATTTACAATCAAAGTGCGTATTTCCGCCCGAAGGTTTTTAAAAACGCGGGCGGGCGCTCACTACCCGATGACGTCACAACTCCCACAACCACGCTCTCGTTTGCACGCCCGTGCGCAGTAAAAATCAAAATTATAAAGTTCTCTGTGGTAAAAATGGAAAAAAATACTGTATTGTGCCTCGGTGCTTCAATCACCTTCAATTCAACAGTTTAAACACCTGATAAACTCGTTTTATGTGCTTGAGGACCCAAAAAATGAAGAAAAGGTGGATGACACCCGTAAAAAGAGTTCATTCAATAGGTCCTAAAACTAAAGCGCACTGCTGTGAAGACCATTTCGATTTTATTTTCTTTTCATTTAAAATAAAATTAATCAAAAATATCTGGTTTAGTAGGTCCCTATAAAACTATAATAATGGTAGGTATTTGCCTACTTACAAAACTGGTAACTACGACTTAGGTACTACATTCTATGGGTAAATAGTGACTTTTTCTTTTAGTTTATACCTACTAATAAAACACATAAAATAGGTAATCATCGACAACCTCGAGATTCGAGATGTTGATTGCGAGTACCTACCTATAGGTACTAACTAAATGAAAGACACACTTTCAGTTAGGTTTAAGTTTGAACAAATACCTACCCAGGAGTAGGTATTGCTTACTTAGAACATTCCTATATACCTTTTCATCGTTATTCCACGATTTTCAGCAGCCATAAAATCCTGATTTTTCATGACATATTGTGTCACCAAGTCACCATCAAACTATTCACTCTTGGCAGATTGTTCGACTGACATAATATATTAGAAAACCATCCATTCTAAACAATACACGTTTCACTTTAGTGTAATCGAATCTAAAGGATAATATTACTATTACTTTGAAATACAAGGACACTATAAGTACGACGACAACGACGAGGCAAAAGGAGTACTATGTATTAAGGATCGAAGCAAGTGGCGATCTGTGGTTTCTGCCTATCCCCATGGGAAAAGGGCGTGAGTTTATGTATGGATGTCTATAAGTACATAATAGGAAAACGAAGACGATCGAAACAAAATAAAACGAGACGCGCCTAATTTATTATGGTCAACGCACCGGACTAAGTGCCGCGCAGTAACGCGGTCGCGGGCTGAACAGGGTTGTGACGTATTAGTACGAGCGCGCGTAATCTCGGAAATTCAAAAAATTACTTAAACTTCTCGGCGTTATAACTTCGGAAATACTGCATGTATCGAAGTAAAACAAAAACTAATGTAATGTACACGTTCTACGCTTCGATTTTAGGTGTATTTGATACGAATATTCTGACCCTTTTGTGTTCCCCATTGTCGAAACTCGAGAAGAACTGACAAGAAACTCCATGGACACTCTTATAAATTAGGATAGTATTGCAAAACCCTGGTTACATCAGTCAAGTTGAAATGAAACATTATAATATTATGAGAATAATGTAGCAAGATGTGCACAATAAAAGTGATCGTTCCCATAGCCACCTGCATCCTTATAACCCACCCATACTTGACATTCCGTTGTTGCTACATTGTTATAAAAATCATACCTATTTTATTTTAAGATATTTGACCCCATTTCAAATAACGAAGCAAAGAATTTAAGTGAAATTACATTGTAACATCAATAAGAGACATTGTTTCATAATTAATTGAAGTGCTAACTACAAACAAGACACTTTTGTAACAGTGTTTCTACGTTTAGTAGCCACTCTCGTTTTGAAGTAGTTTATAGGGTGTAAACGAACCTTCACGAAGCCGTCAACCAAGCATTATGTACATCAAACTAAGTATTTTGTGCATGTGGTGTTTACCTTTAAGTAATTGTTACGCTGTAGCATTATTTAAAAAATGAATAATGTCGATGTATTAAGTGTGAACAATTGTTGGTAGACCTAAATAAAAAAATAAAGTATGCAAAATTATTGCTGGGAAACGACTTTTTTTTGGGGTGAAAAATCACATTTTACGGTAAAACTCAATGTAGCACGCTAAAACATTGTGCTAGTTGATGCTTTGAATAGTATACGGGTCATGGAGGTACTCTGAAAAACTTATAGTACATAATTATTTACAAAAACAGCTGTGAAACATTTGGAACTTAAACCCCCAATATCTTCGTAACTATGGGGTTCCCAGCCCCCGTAGCATGGCGATTCTATCTCTATTCTACCAAGAATAGACAAAGATTTTCCCATACAATTTGACATGAAACCTTGCTACAATCTGTCATTTTGTCAATTATTCTTCCGTCGACAAAACCCGTTTCTTCGGTAGTCATGCTAAGCCGGCTGGTATGATCTAGAACAAAAAAGTGATCACAGTGACGGGGAGAGAACCAATGCTCTTCGTCTTTCGATTCTTTTAATTACAGTTAGTTGTCATAGCTGCCTTTTTTTTGGTGGGTTTTAAATCATCAAATCCCCCCCCCCCCCCCGCTCTTGGGCAGAGCGGAAGGGAGTGTCAAACTTCTACTGACTAAAAACCTACCCATGTTCCTTCTTCGCCCCTGTGCCGAGGCCACGTCATCTCTTTCGATAATCCGCAGCCCCGACGGGTGTCATAGCTGCCTCCGTTGACAATGGAAACGGTTTACTATAAAAATGTGTACCAACCCAAAATAAGTATGTCATTAAACAAAGAACGACCAAAAACATTGCGACCACTTTGTTTCCCGACTTGGTTCAATTTCCAGGCCGGGACCAATGTCGCGGCAACTGTTGCTGGAATTGTGTCCGGCTGATAGTTCGCCGAAGAACCACAGACAACGACATAGCTCTCAGAATAATTATGCAAGTTGAAGTGGGGAGGCCAACCGATCGTCGTGACGTCATCGTGAGAGTCACGGGCAACCAGTGGATGCAAACGGCAGGTTGCCGTTCGTTATGGCGTTCTATGGGGAAGGCCTTTCTCCAGCAGTGGACGTCTTATGGCTAATGGTGATGATGGCAACATGCGGTTGTATATTATGTATGTACAGTGCGATCAAATTATCTTGGCAGGTCTGAACATAGGCTCTGCGAACTTTTACGCATGTAAACTTGTGAAGAAAACTGTTATTGCCTGATAAACCAATACTTAAACGATCAGAAAATATCTAATTTAAACAGTGAGAAATACAAATAAAATAAATATCATAACACTTTTATACATTAGTTGTAACAAAATGACCTGCACGAAGTTCGGACTTGCCAAGATAATTTGATCGCATTGTATACGTCTGTCTTATCCTCTTGTGATTGGAATATGGTTAATCATCAAATGTCTCCTCCCACCCTGGGCAGAGCGGTAAGGTGCCTGCGGTAAGGTAACTGTGCCTGGAATTATGTCCGGTATATGGCAACATGCGGGTGTCTATTATTATGTATGTGCACCCTCTGCTTCTTCCTCTTGTGATTATGGTCGTGATGGTATGTTAGACCATCATGTTAATTTAACACAATAAACAATTAATCATTTACCTACACGCGTTCCCAGAGTGTGTTGATAACGTGACTGGTGTAGGAATGACGACACGCGTGCTAGTGGACACAATACAATGGGGTGTGTGATGAGTTGACCCCGGCTGTGTCAGTAACGGAATTCAAGGTCATATCAACCCCACGTCGTGGCTGCGGGTTGTTGTAAAGAGATACCACGGTCTCGGCACAAGAATCAACATGGGTGGTTTTTAGTCAGTAGAAGTCTGACACTCACTACCGCTCTGCCTAGAGCGGGAGGAGTCATTTGATAATTTCCCAACTCCCTAAAAAAAGGTCATATTAACTACCCCTTTGTGATAAACAATATACCTCTAAGGTAACTTCGTTATATCCTAAATTGAAATTACTCAATAAACAAAACGTGGATTTATTTCTGTGTTAGCGTGTGCAGGAAGTTTAAAGAAGTATTTTTCTTTCGACTGAAATAATCTTAGAGGATATTGTAGCGAAATAGAACTGCTGACTTTCGCCACTGTGTTTTCACTTAGAAATAAAATAAAATTGCGATAATAATAAAAACTATAAAACAAGTATTTGCTGAAAAACTGTACAACAAATGCCTTTAAAACTTTGTTTGGAACTGTTGGCAAGTTTCTCTTTCGTTATATTTGGTCTGAGGGATCTCCAAACTGAATAAAGATACCCAACAACAACGCCAGAGCAAAAAAAAATCTAAAAGTATCATCACTAGGTACTGTATGATATTTCATACATTGATGGACGGCTCCGTTTTTCACAATGCACGTGGAACGCCTTTGACTGAGAGAGAGTCATTTATTTCTTCACATGGGTATTTCAACGTCCAGTTTGTTATTTTTCTTATGAAAAAGAATTATTAGGGTTCCGAAGCCCGTTGAAATTACGGATTTAATCGTCCACTAACCACACAAACTGTATGCAAATATCAAAATGACTCCTCTCGCTCTGACTGAGCAGAGCGATAGATCTTTTCGCACAATGAACGATCAGATTATACTGGTTTTGTATAGCTTGATGTGTAGCCGTGTGTACCTTCTTAGCTCTTACCTTACCTGAGGCCGCGGTATCTCTTTCGAACAACCGCAGCCCCGTTAACCCCTAAGAGGGTGAAATAATGAAAGGTCAAAGAAGTTCTCAAGTAAACGCCGCGAGCAAAGCCGCGGGAAAAGAGCTATCTATATAAATAAAGAGAGAAGTCCTGACTGACTGACTGACTGATTGACTGACTGACTCATCAACGCCCAGCTCAAACCCTTGGACCTAGAAAGCTGAAATTTTGCACAGAGGTTCCTTTTATAATGTAGACAAGGAATAAGGAAGGATTTTTCGAAATTCATCCCCTAAGGGAGTTAAATAGGGGATGAAAGTTTGTATGGAAAATCGTCATTTTCACGCGGGCGAAGCCGCTGGCAAAAGCTAGTTAATTATATAACTAAATAGAAAAGTCCTGACTCATCAACACCTCGCCCAAACCCTTGGACCTAAAAACCTTAAAACTGCACAGAGTTTCCCTTTCTAATATAGACATGGAATAAGGAACTATTATTCGAAATTCAACCTCTAAGGGAATTAAATAGGGGATGAAAGTTTGTTGGGATATTTTTACGCATCCACGCGGACAAAGCCGCGGAGTAAAGCTAGTCGTGTAATAAAAATTACTAGAATCATTTCAGCCCGAAACCACCCGCTGTTGGGCATAGGCCTCCCTCTGCCACTCCTCTCTGTTCTGTGCGTCTCTCATCCATCCGTTTCCCGCCGCTCCTGACGATATCATCCAGCCAACGCGATTTAGGACGGTGGGCGCTAGTTTAGATGCTTTCATTAAAATCGTACCAAAAAGTCGCCTTAAGTGTAGCCCGCGTCACAAGTATATAAATAGATAGCAAAAATATATAGGTATACTCGTATTTAGAAAATCTTACGTAGATTTTCTCATTTCCTTTTACGGATCATGCACACGTAGAAACCCATAAAAATAAATGTCTCTAATCCATAAATATTGTCGATGTCAAAAATCGAGCCTTCTTGTTTATTCCACACTTTTCGCAATATACGTAGACCAGGTACGATTTTTTTCGCATGAATAAATTAATCTGAAGATATCCAAATTGACACGATCTTACAAATAGATATTGCTGGAAGCGGAGTGTGAATTTTCTCCTTGAGAGGTAGGTACATTTTCGAAGCGATTATTAACGTAACATAAATAATAAATCATTACTAAGTCCCACTGAGTGAGTTACACACGTCTCTTCTTAACCCATCGGGGATTACGGGCGTGATGTTATTGTGTTTTGTTGTAAGTATTCTTAATTATTAAAGTAGATGTCATGAAGAAAACGTACTTCAGAATTAATCAAAAGAAATTATTTTATCATCAGAAATTTTGATCAAGTATTTCTGATGACAGAAAGGAACCCGATCCCAATATTAACATAAACCTATGACCCTAGCCTAGTCTGGTTAGGCACTTCCGCTATTACCTATAGCAAAACATAAGGCATCCTCGTGCAAACACATAATCGGATTACTTAGGTACTCCTGTGCCGTTAAAATATTATGAATTCAAAGTTTTCTCACTCAATACGCCAGAGTGAATTCATTGCAAATACACAGATGCCCTATATTGAGACGATGATATAAAAATCACAGCCCAGAAATGTGTAGAACATTTAGCGTCAAAGGAAAGTGTGGTCTTAATGGGTGATAAAGAAGATCCGTAACGAACCCGAAACGCACAACATGCTCTCCTCGTTGCGACAATAATTGTTGGTTTTGAACTATGGTGACTAAGGTTAAAAAAAAAAAGTGAAAAAAAAAAAATAATTAAACTACTCAATGTTGAAACTTTGATTTTCAACTTTTGCCCAAGTTCTTATTTAATTCATTTTTAAGTGTTATAACTTTACTTTAAGCCTCTACCTGTGCCTCTCTCTACCCCCGGAACTGCTGACAATACGACAATAAATGAAACCACCTGGTACGAGTAGTTCAAGAACATTTTTAAACTATCAAATAAATCCTAACACCGAAATATTTATTTTTTAAATCAAAAAAACTAAGTAGCATAAAACTGTAAACGAAATACAATACAATTTACAAACAAATATAGGTTTACTAACCTTAGGAATAATTTGCACCGATTAACGTGTGGAGGGGGGAGAAGCTAGGGTATGTTTGGTGGGAATCGCTGTTGGTGAGAGCAGCATTACCTATAAAGTGGCAAAAATACTTTCTGCTGTACTCGTGGCGGAGTACCGTATACAGCAGAACCCTAGCCAGTCCGAGTCATCCACGTCCCCGTCGTTCTCCCTGGGACCTGCTGCAACCGCGCCGCCGCGCGTCCGCTACCCCGAGTTGCAGCTGAGCTAACGGATGCAGGGCGAAGGGCGAATATTTTGCACCTCAAAACAAAATCACCTCACTAGGGAGGATACCCGAAACAAAACCGAGCACATCCGAAAGCTCTAAAGCGGCAGCCCCGCTATCGGATTAAGGCACAGTGGGCTAATCACCTGCTTGCCCGACAATAATAGATTCCTGAAACCGAAATAGATAGAAACCGAACCGATCTTTTACCGACGACATTTGGCATGAAAAAACGGTGAAATGTGAAGCTCAAGACCGATCGCGATGGAGGACATCTATCGACGCCCTCTGCCCCATCTAGGGGACATAGGACATTAAGTCAAGTAAGTCAACGTGTGGAACTAAAATGTAACGAACGAATTTGGCAAAGCCATTTAGGTAGGTTATTGTCGCATGAAGTCGCATCGTCAGCACCACCCTGTAAAACACTGCGTTCATCTCATAGGCACCCTTTTCCCATCTGTGTTTGGGTCAGCTTCCAGTCTAACCGGAGCAGCAATTCCAGTAGTTTTATATAGCGACTGCCTATCTGACCTCCACTACCCAGTTAATACTGGCTAATAATAGTCCTTGTTAAGACTGGTTGCTGTTATTATCCTGCCATGAGCTCCTCCTACATCCCCGTCGGGGCCGCGGATTTTAGTACTAGATGACGTGGCCTCGGCACAAGGGCAAAGAAGGAACATGGGTTCGGTTTTTAGTCAGTAGAAGTCTGACACTCCCCTTCGCTCTGCCCAAGAGCGGAGGGGTCATTAGATGATTTTCCAACAACCAAAAATAAAAAAAAAAAGCTCCTCCTACATGTAACACTGCAATATCGTTTTTAATATTATAAATCAAAACATCATCTGCCTAGCCTTTTCCCAACTATATTGGGGTCGGCTTCCAGTCTAACCGGATGCAGCTGAATACCAGTATTTTACATACAGCGACTGCCTATCTGACCTCCACAACCCAGTTAATACTACGTAAGACTGGCTGTCAGAATTTCAGGTCACTGACTACCTGTAACGACTGCCAAAGATCTATATACACACATCAAAAGTGTCTAGGGATCAACATATATTTTTGCAATAACTTTTCTCCTGATTGATATTAATTAAAATTTTCTTTAAGGATTCATCAAATAAAGTGTTTTCGTTTGTCACAGTAACGATAAACCAAGTCACCTTTGCATTAATAAAGAAATTTGCCATTTTCCTAATAAAGGGATTTTTGACATTTGAACCACTAACATTAAAGTTCGAAAAAAAGACTGAAATAACAGTTTTCTTTAAAATTTTATTGGGTAACTTAAACAATTAATAATTCGTGTTTCTACCGCGAACACTAACAACACAAGAACATCGGTTTGGCATACTCAAAATGAGTTCATCCAAATCACGCTGTGGAATGGCCGCCCATGTTCGTTGCAACAACAAAAAAAGGTCTTCTTGCGACTGGATACCCTCCATATTCGGCAGAGCTCTTCTCTGTAGCATATCCCATGCATGCTCAATCGGGTTCAAGTCTGGCGACTGAGCAGGCCAGGGCAGGAGATTGATGTTAGCTGCGGCGAGAGTCTGTCTTACAACTCTTGCGGTGTGCGGTCGTGCATTATCATGCATTAACTGAAATAAGGGACCGATTTGCACTTGTAGAGGAACGATGACGTCTGATACAATCGTCTCAGCATAAATTTGAGCGTTGAGGTTGCCTCTGATCCAAATCAACTCAGTTCTTCCGCCGATCCAAATACTCACCCATACCATGATGGTTCCACCACTATAAGGATGGACTTCCTGGCAGGATTTTAATCGCTGTTGGCGTCCAGGGGTTCTCCAGTGTCGTATACGTCTTGTATCCGGTCTCATACCAAAACGACACTCATCAGAAAAGCACACGAAACGCCATTGTTCTTCTGCCCAATTTCTGTGTTCAAGAGCCCATTGATATCGAATCCTACGATTGTGCATTGCTATAGGTGGTACCCGTAGCGGTCTTCGGGAATGAAGGTTCACTTCATGCAAGCGGTTTCTGACTGTTTGGTCGCTAATTAAGTTCCCTGAAGAGTGATAAAGCCTCACAGCTAACATCATGGCGGTTGTTGGAGCTAACAAGCTAACATCAATGTCTTGCCCTGGCCTGCTCAGTCGCCAGACTTGAACCCGATTGAGCATGCATGGGATATGCTACAGAGAAGAGCTCTGCCGAATATGGAGGGTATCCAGTCGCAAGAAGACCTTTTTTTGTTGTTGCAACGAACATGGGCGGCCATTCCACAGCGTGATTTGGATGAACTCATTTTGAGTATGCCAAACCGATGTTCTTGTGTTGTTAGTGTTCGCGGTAGCAACACGAATTATTAATTGTTTAAGTTACCCAATAAAATTTTAAAGAAAACTGTTATTTCAGTCTTTTTTTCGAACTTTAATGTTAGTGGTTCAAATGTCAAAAATCTCTTTATTAGGAAAATGGCAAATTTCTTTATTAATGCAAAGGTGACTTGGTTTATCGTTACTGTGACAAACGAAAACACTTTATTTGATGAATCCTTAAAGAAAATTTTAATTAATATCAATCAGGAGAAAAGTTATTGCAAAAATATATGTTGATCCCTAGACACTTTTGATGTGTGTATATGGCAGCTGGGACCAACAGCTTAACGTGCTTTCCGAGGCACGGTGGAAACTCGGTATGTCGGGCGGTCACCCATCCACAGACCGACCTAGGCAAGCACAGCTTTACCTAAAGATCGACCTGAGTGGCAGTTCTTATTAAGCCACGAGCTCCAAAACAAACGGACGAAATCAAAACAAGTTAAATAAATAAACTGGTATAATATTATTACAACTTTATTACCACTGAATAAAATATATCTACATAATTCATATTAATTCTGTTCTTTGAGTTGGCGGGAAACTAAGAATAAAATTAAGACCGTGTATAATTAATTATCTCCCACGATTCAAACAGATCATTTTCTCAGTCAAAGACATCCCACGCAAGTCTATGCCCGTTGACTTACCTTTAACATTTATTCGGAATCAAAAAGAACCCTCATACCTTACAAAAAAGGTTATATTCTCCAAGTTCATTCACAGGCACGAAAATTCAAATCGGTAAGATACTCGAAACATCTGCCTATTCCTCATAGAAAACGTTGTTTTTGCGTGGGTGTCCGTTCAAGTTATACCTGGTGACTAAATTCTGTCAGTAAATAAGCAACCTAAATAAACTGAACAGTATGATTAGATTTCCTCCTACGATAATAATATGAAAAAGGTCGCACCGATAATTCTTCTTCTTCTTTTTCTGAACCAAAACTTTGCCACCTACATGTTGTCACCAGACTTGATTGACTGCCGCATCCACCCATTTAAGCTACAAAGTCTGAACAAGCGCACAAATGAGACCTTCACCACAGTATAACTTCACTGACCAACAAATAAATTCAGTCGTTCATTTCGAAATGTAACTATTGTTCTCGTTCAATAGAAAATAAACAGCAGTATCACCAGTCAGCTTTCAACCGATGACCGCAAAATTGAGTTTGTGAACTCCCTGTATCAGACACGACATACATGCACGTTTCACGAATGAAAAAATACAGGTTGATTTAATTACGTGCTCCCGATATTTTCAGCTGATAGCCAATATTATTTTGAATATATAAATATCGTTTTAATAAGTTGTTTTCGTTCGTGTTTGACGTGCTGGTTAGCCGTCATATTAAACAGATGTTTCACATACGCTGTTTTTTTTGACGTATTTCCCAATTATCCGAACACACGATTCGTAGTACCTAGTATGATTTATATATCATCACCAGCTGTCGTAAAATGACACTCACATTTCTACAAGGCTAAAATACAAATCTTCTATTTCACGGGCTGGTGAACATTTTAATAATAACAACTTCTTGCAGACGAATTGGAAATACCATAAAATCAAAATCAAAATTTATTTATTCAAACTAGGCTGATAATCAGCACTTTTCGAAGGTCAAAATTTACTTTACCTACTTTACTACAGTGAAACTTGGTTAACTGGGACTTGGATAAGTGAGAAACCTCTATAACTGGAACTCATACTGGGGTCCCATGAGACAGATTTGAATATCTGAGACACATTTAACCAGGTTTCACTGTATTTACATTTTTATAAGACAGTCCCCCAAAACGCCCACCCATCGACACTTCCTAGTGTTTAGCTGGAAAGAAGAAGTGGCGGAACAAACTCCCCAGCACACATCTGTCTGTAAGGTTGGTTAGAAGAACCAGACTCGATACAATAGCAAGGTGTCAGTTACATTTAAGATTTACTATAGACACAATCATAATGATATTTATCAGAAAAAAACCCACTTATTATAGATAACCAATATATACTCTTGACGGTCGCCTTGTACGAACAGCCACCATATCCACCCCCACCAGGGACCAGCTATATCTAAGAAGAAAGAAAGAAAACATATTTATTATGTCAAGTTGCCCTCTACAGAGTAACATAATGCATGGTGCTGCGTCTGATTCTGAGACAATATTACCTACATGCTCTTCAAGTAGGAACTATTATAGGGAACCTTCGTCACAGCGTAATCCTGGTACAAGCACATAAGCCTCCCTTTGACAAGTGAACACAAGTTGGAACCATGAAGACCTTCAATAGGTGTCTTTGTATGAAGTTACCTACATAATTCTAAGAGAATGAGGAAATGCGGTCGGAGTAACTTTGAAACTTAGGTGTTTGAAGAAACTGTCGCTGTCGTGTCGCTCTGCGAGCGCGTACCTGGGAACCATCTAGTTTCAGATATATGGAGGTCTCATTACTTTTTAATATGTACTAATTTTTAAGATTATAACTTTACCTGAAATACCGCCATGACACGTTTACTATTCAAAGTATCCATCAACACAATGTCTTGAGTGTGCTTCGTTGAGTTTTTGCATAAAACATGAATTTTCTCCCAAAAAAAAGTAGTTTCCTAGCAATATTTTTTGCGTAGGGTCAGGGTTTGAAGTACTGTATAATGCTTGGTTGATGGCTTCGTGAGCAGCGGTGGCCCAGTGGTGGCGGCCCCGACTTACGAACAGTAGGTCGTGGGTTCGAACCCAGGTAGGCACATTACTTTGTGTAATTTATTTCATCACCGCTGCTCTCATAACGGAGAAGGAAAACATTGTGAGGAAACCGGCATGTCTTAGAACCAAAAAATTCGAAGACATGTGACATCTACCAATCCGCACTGGGCAAGCGTGGTAGATTATAGCCCATTCTCTCTCAAAGAGAGGAGGCCTGTATCCCAGCAGTGGGAGCATTAATAGGCTGTTGATGATGATGATGATGATGGCTTCGTGAAGAGTTTACATCCTGTTTACTGTGTTCCTGTCTTTTTCCCTTTTCTTTAATATAATAGTTTTCATATATTTTGTACACTAGGCTTCTGTTAAAAGGGTCTAAATAGGCAATTTTGAGCATCTTGTAAAGTGTTAAAGATAGTGTATCATCAAAAAGTCTTTACCTTTAAGTCATAGACCAAAAAGAAAACAGGCAAGTGCGCATCGAGATATAAATACTAACGTACTAGAGAAGACACCGTAAATTCCTACTTTGTCCCGTTCAACTGCGGCGATCGCGCCGCACCGTCGCCGAAGAAAACGCGTAAGTGCCGTGATTTACATGGCGCTTAGGACCTTTTTGCCGAGAATAAATACACTTCCGCAGCAAATCTAGCGCTGTGGTAAATTAGTTACGGTTTAGACGAATTGTTATTATTTTAGCGCTGCAGCGAACTAAATATTCAAATTACGAAATAGGACAATTCAGTTATTTGACGTAGCTTCTCTAGTACGTTAGTACCGTAGACAGCTACGGTTAGTACTTATAATAATTATCTCGATGCAAGTGCGTTTGTATATGTAGGTATAGACCAGCCGCATTTCTTTTTACAACAAGTTTAACTGTACAAACATTTTTTACCAAAATACCCGCCTAAGTACCTGCTAAAATAGAAAATTAAGCCATCTTGTTTTTTTTCAATAGGTACCTATACATTTCATAACATAATTTCCATTTTTCCACCAAAACCGCCCCTGGTTAACGGCATTTGAGCGCAAAAAGCGTTATCGTAAAATAACATCGTTTTTAATTTAGAGAAAAAGTATGCTAAAAATGCCGTTCACAATGTAGCGAAATCAATATTGGTAGGATTTTTCCTTTTAACCCAACCAGCGTGTGGGTGTAGACACTGGTAACATCAATGTTTTGTAGTAAGTACGTATATAATATGTATTACCTCCGTGGTCGAGTGGTTTAGGCGTTTGCCTTGTGACCCGGTGGTCGTGGGTTCGATTCCCACGGGAAGCATAGTTTGTAAAGTTGTTTCCAGTTTGAAATTTGAATAGGACATTGCAGGATTGAATCACCTGATTGTCTGATAAAAAGATTATTCCGTTCTTCGGAAGGCACGTATAAGTCGGTGGTCCCGGCCGCCAAAAAGCGGTCGTGATTCCATGTCAGAGGCCCTTGAGGCGGTTTAGAAACTCTGACACTAGGGTGTGTCAGACTGTTACTCCCACATGATAAGAAAGGAGAATATGTATTGTCTTCAAAATTGGGTCCAATATAACAATGCTTTCAGGTTGCTGATGGGATTCCCTCGCTACTGCAGTGCGTCAGCGATGTTTGCTGAAGCTCAAGTGGACGGCTTTCACGCCATAATACGTAAGAGAGCAGCGTCGCTGATGCGGAGGGTGAGGGGCAGTCCCAACAGTTACCTGAGTGTGATTGCAGACTACATCCATAGTCCTATTTGGAGGCATTGGATTGGTCTGCATATATTGTAAGCTGACTGGCGTGTTTTATTTGTTATCCTCTTGTTGTATTTTGTGAATCACTAACATAGCTATAAGTCACCTTGTTGTACTACTAACACTTTAAAGTCTGAATTAAATGTTTTGAATTTGAAAAAATTGAAATTGGAGGGACTGTGTAAAGGATGATATGGCAAGAAAGGAGGTGTCTGATGAGATGACGAGTACCTAGTAGAGAAGTATGGAAGAAGAAGAGATGCTGCGGCTATCCCAATTGAGTTAGGATGAGATGCAAGAGATGATTATGATGTATTGTCTCCTATTCAAGATTTACGAGAATCGTTTAGTGACATAGTTAATTACTCAAACGTTTTCTAATTTTTTTGTGAGATATCATTTTTAAATAATTAATTAAAACTTCCCAGAACAAACCTCTCATTTGAGAATATCACGCACGATATGAACCTTTGTATACACGGAGCATGAACCGCAGCGTTTTCAGCGTTAACTAATTAACAAATACAAAACCTCCAAAGAGCCGAGACAAATTTTATGGGGGTCGCTTCCAAGTATTTTCGTAATTTCCAGAGCGACGTTCAACTGGATGGACATAACTCACTGATATACAGGGTGTAAATAAACCCTTCACACAGCCGTCAACCAAGCATTCTGTACTCAAACTAAGTACTTCTACGCAAAAAAATTTGCTGGGAAACGACTTTTTTTTTGAGGTAAAAAATCACATTTTACGGTAAAACTCAATGTAGCACTCTTAAAACATTGCGCTAGTGGATGTTTTAAATAGTAAACGGGACATGGAGGTAATTTAGGTAAAGTTATAGCCTGAAAAACTATTATTTACGAACACAGCTGTGAAAAATTTGGAACTTTGACCCCAAATATCTCCGTAACATAGGGGGTTCCCAGGTATGGTCTAGATTTCTAGAACAAAAAAAAATATCGCAGTGGTGGGGAGAACAAGTGCCCTTCGTTTGCATTAAGGGTACTTTTACACTCTTTATATACCTAGATAACGCAATAGTGTAGTCAAATTAGGCCATTTTTTAATAAAGATTGGATTAAATTCTCCGGAGAGGCAAAAACGTTTGTGATGGATTTGTATGAGTTAAAGATCGAGTATAAAAAACAAATTTCTTTTACCACCCCTACGGAAGGGGGTGAAAACTATTAATTAGTCATAACTAACCAGAGAACACAGATGTACTCAGCGTAATTTTTTATACGCTTTATTACACCTCAGTCTACATTATTACATTTTATTTATTTTAATCAGACCAACGCAGAGACAGAAAAAAAATAAAAAAAAATAAGTGTTTTTTGGTCATTGCGGCTGTGGGGAAAATTGTGTAGTTTTGTAAACTGAGGAAACGGTTAGACATTTTGACCTAAATACATTATTGATTTTGCACCCTTGTGTGACATATGGAAATTAGTTTTTCACGCATGTCTGCCGCTGTACTTCGGGGGAAATTTTGATTGTTTTGAAAATCATCACAATCTTAATTTGGTCTCCTTTAAATTTGCACCCTTTAAAAAATTGGCATTTTTGTATGGAACATAATTTTTTTTAGTATTGTAGTAATTGCCACTGAATAAATACGCCATGGAAGTGACAAGCGCGCGACACGGAATAATAAACTAACAAGAAGAGATAAGTAAAGTAAGTAAAGTTTCATTTTCTCGAAAGTAACCTGCTGTGGGCCAACCCACAGCAGGTTACTTTCGAGAAAATGAAACTTTTGTAAACAGAGTGTGCAAGATGCATACTTAGAATATTAATGAACAAGAGGACCTACTTCGCGTGACCAGCTTTAGTTTATTAACGAGTTTATACTTAACGAGATTCCTGCCGCAGAAACAACAACATTACGCCGGTAAAATTCAAAAACCTCATCCTGTTGACAGCGATGTGGACGATTTTTTGAGGCCCTGTAATTCTTCCCTTTTTGATTCTTGTATATATTTTATTATAATTTTAATTCTGTAAATATAGTAAATAAAAAAATAAACTTCATTCTAGTCATTTTAAGAACAAAAACGTAGTCAATTTTGTAGGTAATTTGCTCGTATAGTCGCTAAATAGTGCTTATGTCGTCATAGTAGGTAGTCAAAAATGGCACGCTAGGTTTTTATACGGATCGTGATAAGCACCTTCTTGGTATATCTATATCTGTGGACATACATTTTTCAGTAGAATTCAATTCAATATACTTCGGCCAACTTATATGTGCAGATGGGAAAAAACGGAACCAAAATAAATATACTTACCAAGTTTGATATAGGGATGTATTTTCTTGACAACCAGCGCTACCTTTTACAGCAAACTTAAAGTGGTGATACTTTAACTTTGGACTGTCATAGTCCAATGAAGCTGTTTAACAAGACAACACTGGTTTGTATATATCAAACCTTATGTTTAATAAGCGTGAGATCCATTCCCTTTGGCTGTCCTTCCAATGGAGCGAAAAGCTTCGCACGACGACCAAACAAACTATACAAAACCAGTTTATGCGGATCTCTTATTGTTAGGGAAATCTTGACAAAGCGAGGCAGCGTTATACTGGAATAGTATACCTTCATGTGTCGCCAAGTGTGCACAGACAGGAATAAATTACGAATGGAATTTCAATAAGTAGACACCTCCGCTCCGGTTCGCGTGAACATGCCTATAGTGAGGCTCGACCTCAAGTTCATTGGTTGTTTACATTTCGAACACAGAATGTATGCAAAGCAGTGAACCGCAAACGGTAAAGCGTGCAAGAGTGACAAGGTGAAAATGACTCATTTTCACCTTGTCACTCTTGCACGCTTTACCGTTTGCGGTGCGTTTATGGCTTCATGAAGGCTCTGTATAACTTACACCTTGTATAACTTCAAAAAAACATAAGTTTAAACTACTGACTAACTTCACGAATTTCCCTGTTATTTTCCTTAAGTTATCGTGTGTAGGTGTTTTGAAGATATTAAGGTCGCGTCGAGAGCCTTTGTCGATTTATTGGATACAATTTATTATAAAGAAAGCATTATAGCTGTTTTATGCCTTAAATATGCCAAAAGGGCTTCTTCTTAGTACGCCAAGTATTTATATTACGGTCTTTTTATTTGTTTTGCGTCTAGACAGAATGTTTTTCGAAGACAAGGAGATAAGACTTAACGGCTTTTTATTAAAATTCCAGTAAATTTAAGGAATTCCAGGAAGTAAACTTGATTAGTTTGCTAATTGACTACTTAGTCGTTTAGCTTTTTTTTAAAGCCGTCTTGCTAAGAATATTATACCTTTAGCAAGATGGATTTCCCTAATGAACACTTTATTTTTGATAAACAAACTGAGCGACGTTTAGAAGCAATTATCGCTTACTGTATTGATTTCATTTCCATGTTACGTCGAGAACTGCTACGCATGACTTTTGCGGCCCATCGAGCGCAGCCTGCCTCCGGGCTCTAAACATCTTTGTCGATCCCACATGACACAAAAAACCATGTCCAACATTCCCATCTATCCATTATCCATAATTTTCCCTATATTACCAAGAGGTAATATAGGAATAACACTTCTTAAGGCGCAGATACGAGGGACACCGTAAAAACGACCTATTTTTCGTTGCAGAGTTAGCCGTATTGCTACTTATTACAATTCCAAAAAAAATACAGTGTATAAGTAGTCAAATGTATAGGTAAAAGACTTATGCAAAAATATTGTCTAAAATTAATCAAGAACCTCGAAAAAAAAATCACACGAAAAAACTTTTTCGTCTCGAAATGCTCAATATTTTGAGCGATAACTGTTATTTTTTTATTTACTATCAGAAAGGAAATTTAACCAACTAAAGACATGTAAAAATATTTTAACATTACAGCGTATTTTTTTTTAAATAAATTAAATCTGCGAACTATCGTTCATATTGGCAGTCACGAGAATCAAACACATCCCCATTTTCAACCTTATTTGTTTAGGCGATGAGTTAAACGAGCGCTCAAGGGCGCGGGGCAGTTAATGTCGCCTTAACAGCTAAAAGACTGGTCAGTTGTCCGCATGTTTGCGTCAGGGGTGGTCGACTCTTACTGTCGAATCGGTAACATACCTACTGGGGCCAGATTTATGTTGCCAGAAATATATTAAATAATTTTGTATTTTTTGTGGCAACATCAAATAAAAAAAAAAGAAAAATGTGCAACGCAAGTGTTGCCATAATTTTAACGTTTACCTCAATCCTAGGTACAACTATCGTTTATCTCCTTGGTAAAAACGTCGGTAACAATAGAAAAAGGGGCACCTTTCAAGTATTTTTTTTAAATGACATAATAATTTAAACAACTCATAACTCCCATTGTATTAAAAAAAAACTTTTTTACAAAAAATAAAACCGACTTCGACAAAAAAAACACTCAAAAGTGAAAAATAAACTTGAGAAGAAAAATCAGTTACTGAAGTCGGTGACTTTTGTTTCTTTGATTTCATTTTTTTGTCACCGACTTCAGAAACTGATTTTTCTTCTCAAGTTTATTTTTCACTTTTGAGTGTTTTTTTTGTCGAAGTCGGTTTTATTTTTTGTAAAAAAGTTTTTATTTTTCACTTTTTAGTGTTTCACATGTGCTTACCCCTTCACAACGCACCGGCGTGATGTTATGTTAGGAACTGGTGTAAACAATAGACAGACAATATGAGATTTCAGCAATCCCAGTCCATTAGCTATCATTTATTGAGGAGTTCCGTTGCCTATCTCCGAAGTTCTTCATCAGATCTTCACAAAATAGTTTTTATAACCTTTGTAGTGAGTACAGGCGTAATATTATGTTGTGTGATGGCGTAAACAATGCTTAGATATGCTATAGCAACAATCGCGGTTAATCTGCTGTTATTTATTGAAGAGTTCCCCCGATTTCTACAAGATCCCATCATCAGATATAGAAATGGTGACAATGGGACCACACGGGAAGCACCAGCTTTCAAATGAAAAAAGAATCATGAAAATCAGTTCACCCAGTCGCAAGTTATGAGTGAACAAACATAAAAAAAAAAAAAAAAAAAAAAAAAAAAAAAAAAAAATACAGTCGAATTGATAACCTCCTCCTTTTTTTGGAAGTCGGTTAATAAAATACATTTTGTTTCGTAATGATTTGATGTAAAATATGGAAAGATTTGGAGGAAGTTTAAAACGTGACATAGCAACACAGCTTAAAAAATTAAAAATGTTTGTTTGCCTAAAATTAAAGTTTCAAAGTTGATCGATTAAAGTTTTGCGTTGATTTATTTCCGTAACATAGCCTCTCAATTTCTGAAAGTCTGAAGTGCAGAACATGTGTGGCAGTTCAAGTGAGAATCCAGTTATAACTCAACATCGGTTTCCTAAACCGGGAAGTAAGAACTATCTCCGGTACGTATCTTCATAAATTTGGCAGACTGTAGCCCTTACAAAGTTATTTATCTACCTCCTTTCAAAAAATATATTCAATTCTAAACCTTGTACAGACCTCCGCCCATATGGCGACCCACCGACCTACCAAACCTAACCTAACCTCACACCGGGATAGGCATACACCCTCCTTGCACCCTTTACGTCCAGCGATCACGCCCGTCCAGTACAATAACATAATTAAAAGATGGCAATAAACATACAAACATTAATTGTTTCTTTCAGCTGCGAACTAGCGAAATTCTGTTTTCCTCATGGACAGTGGTCTTCGCCAGATTTCCAAATGAAGCTCTATAATAGTAGACTATGTAGACTTCACTACCAAGAAACTACGTAGGCATGCTGCTCCTGAAGAAAACTTTGTACAGGTTAGAACTTTATTGCTAAGGTTCTGTTTCAAAAGTGTAAAAATGTTTAATTAATCGAGTAGTAAATTGAAGTGTTAATTTCTGTTCAGCTAAAATTATAGGTATAAAGCATCATTAGTACAGAAGTAAAGGAAAATTGATAAAATTAAATAACTGTTTATACTTCGAAGTTACAAAACCTCAATGTACGAGTCTAATATACAAATATGTAATTATTTTCAGATAACACAAACTCTTCCACAACATTCCAATGAACCTGTTGCAAAAACCAGGCACAATCAACCAGGAAAAGTAATGAAGGAGACTGATAAGGTAAATTAATATTTTAATAGGGTTCAATACTGAAAGGGTGCCAATGGAATTATTACTAAGCCTATTATGTTGGTTCATCTGTCACATACAAGGCCTTATCGCATTAATGGTAAGAGATAGCCAGTTGAAATTTTAATTATTTGTTTCAGATAACACAACCTTTTCCGCAACATCCCATTGAACCAAATCAGCAAAAAACCAATTCAGCTGCATCCGGTTACTTCGGACTCGATAATTATTATTATGTCGTCGATAGTCATGTCAGTATATTGCTTAGAATATTTTTTCTTTACAAACTTTATTTTACGATATTGTAATGAACGAAATAAATATTTTTTACATTTAAAATCAACACATACTGTTTTTTTTGTTCCATCTGGCTTCTGCACTTGCAAGAAAACTGAAAAGTTATCTTGCAGGTGCAAAAGCCAAATTTTATCAAAATAATCTATCTAATTTAAAAAAAATAAGATTCGAAATTCCCGCTACATAAACTTTAATTTGGGGATAACAAGAGATGGCGTGACTGTGCACCAGTTTTTGTCCTCAACATTTTTGTATTGAGTTGACATTCTTCTCCTAGAGTATATGTGTTCTGTGGTTTGCGTACAGGCGGGGCGTCGCGTCGCGCGGCGCGTGCTGCGTTTTTAATTCAAACACTTGGCGATGTATGAAAAAGTTAACGATTTCAATCGTCGATTTTACACGAGAAGCTATTTTCGCACGTTAGTTTAAAATGCAACGTTTGTTGCGGTGGAATCGTCTCTCAGTAAATTAATAAAAAAACACGAGACGAGCCTTCTGCACGCGCCGCACGACGCCCCGCGTCTCCGTAAACGAGCCCTTAGGGGCGCATTCTTGCTGCGGGTTGTTCGAAAGAGATACCGTGGCCTCGACACAAAGGGCTAAGAAGGAACATGGGTGTCTTTTTGTCAGTAGAAGTCTGACACTCCCTACCGCTCTGCCAGAGCGGAAGGAGTCATTTGATGATTTCCCACCCTCTAAATAAAAAAGGGGCGCATTCTTATCATTTATCATATCGGTTCTTCTCATCATACTTATCGATAGCAAAATAAGGTTGCTGTCATTTTCTCCCTTAACGATCCAAGAACCAATAACAGGATGACCAATATTATAAATCTGTGATATTACCACAAACTTCGTCTTATAACTTCGTGACTTCGTTAGTCTACAGAGTTACAAAGTCTAGACTTGGGAAAGTAATAGCTGCCTACTTATCTTCACCCGTGTGTACACTAAGGTACATAGTTTTAGGCTCCCCACCCACGTCAGACTTTTTGTAGGACAGAAATCGGGCCGATTTTTGTTCGTTATTTCTGACCTACTTTTTGTAGGACGTGTACGTTGCACTATTGCAATCATTGTGTTCTATTTTTCTCTTAAAAAAATCGATCACCGATTAAATCGGACGTGGGCGGGCCCAGCCTTATTGAAATTATAATACAGAAATAAAGGGTTTAAAAGTACCCTTAACGAAGCCGAAAGGCACTTATTGTCCCCATCACTGCGACCTTTTTTTTGTTCCAGACCATACCTGGGAACTCCGTATTTACGAGGATATTAGGGGTCAAAGTTCCAAATTTTTCACAGCTGTTTTTTTTAATACTATTTTTTCTTTTTTTTACTTTACTTAAATTACTTTCATGACCTTTACAATTCAAAAATTTCAAAGCATCAACTAGCACAATGTTTTAAGAGTGCTACATTGAGATTTACCGTAAAATGTGATTTAACACCCAAACCAAAAAAAAAAGAGTCCCACATAAATTTTTTGCGTAGCAATACTTAGTTTGATGTACTAATAATGCTTGGTTGACGGCTTTGTAAAGGGTTTGTTTACACACTGTATAGGGTTGATCAAAGATTGAGAGGGATGAAGTTGTACAACTTGCATAGCTCCATCCCTTTCCTCCCTTTATCCCTCAATATACAGATAAGATTAAAATAATACTGCATTGAAAGGTGGTGTTGTTATATATTGCACAGAATTGCACTTCCATTCTGAAAACTGATTTACTTTAACACACTTAGGCTGCTTTCACATTAGGACGTTAGCAGCGCGACAGCACAGCGCGAGAAGCACATTCCTTTACATTTTATAAGAACAGCCGTGAGTATGTTTATAGTCGCGCGACTGTCGCGCTGCTAACGTCCTAATGTGAAAGCGGTCATATACCTACTCATATAATTATATTTTTTTCATGACCAAGAAAATGTATTTCTTATTTCATTATTTTGTTTAATAAGTAATAACGTCGTTTTGAAGAGATTCCTAGAACACCAATAATGATCTGAATTCTAATATATACCAGACCAGGAGAAAAAAACATTAAGTAATTGAATCAACTACGAACACAATAAAAACTCAAGACACAAGATCTGAACATTGGATTCATGTAACAATAATAACGAAAACTTACAAATGCGCAATACAAAAATATAATTTCCTAAAAGGCACCTATTTATTTTTATGAAATGTCTGAATGGTATATACATATTTTTTTGTGACGGTAATATATTTTTTTACACTATATTTGATACAAGCTTTTGCCCACGGCGTCGCCCGCGTGTTTGTTGAGAATTTCCTTAAAAAACTTTCATCCACTATAGGACTATAAGAAACCACCCCTGGTTTCAGTCAGAAAAAGTCTGACAGACCCCTCCGCTAGCCCCAAGGTGGAGGACATCTTTGAGCATATATCACCCCGGAAAAGAAATTATTATGTCTTATGTCCTACGATAGATTACCTTGATAGAGGCATATAAGGGTGACATAAAATGTGGCTCAATCAAGTCATCCTATCTATTTGAAGTTGGTAAAACTATGTATTTCCAGCCTTCAAAATGTCGTCAAAGGTGACGTCATTTCTTGAAATGTGCGTCTTTAATTTCTGAGACTCAAAGTTATCAGAGCTTTAAATCAACGCCAGAAGGAAATAAAGTTTCTTGGCATAACACTCGAACTTATTTTACCGTTTCTTTTAGTGATTGCTGTCTTCAGCAGGTAACTAAATATCGAGCAAATAATTATTTATTGTCTATTATTTTACTTAATGATATCGTCACGAATTTACGACGAGACTAGCCAGTTTGTTATTTCTTTAACCTTTAAAACCCGCGCCGCCATGCCGCGCTGGTGAAAATTCACGCGTGCCTTTGTATCAATTTTTTACGCAGGTTTACAATTCGATTATCGACACACGTGTCGTTTCTGTGGGTTTCAGTGAGCTTCCATTTAATTCTGAACGTCGAAACTAACTAGAACCCGAACCGCAGTCAACTAAAATGTCAGAAAGTTTTATTGCAAACTCCACGCATCCGACCTTCGCGAACTATGAATTAGTGAACATCAATATCTACCGGAGCATCACAATGTAATTTAACAACGCTATGTAGATCAGGGATAATGAGATTTGGTACACATTTCAAGCTTCAAGCTCTAGATAACATATTATCAGTTTGTAATCATTATCAGGCAGGCAGATGATAATATCTTATGATATAACATCCAGATTTTGCAAATAGTAGGTAGTCTGTTATAAATCTGAAAGTTTGTGAGGATGGACGAATAGATGGATGGTTAACTTCCTTGGGACAATTACCGAACTACACGATGGTGAAGCCTCTGGTATAGGCTGTTATTGATGTGATATCTGGTATAGGTATAACTTGTATCAAATAGAACTCCGAGATTTAATGACTTAAGGCGAGGTTGCAGTACTTTGTTTTTATGTACGCACGACCTCGCCCCCCGCCCTGCCGCGCGAGCGATATAATGCCTAAATTTTGACTGTTTTTTGCTTCTTGGAGAAAAACTATTAAGAAATTATACAATATGTTTTCAACATTTACTTCAGAATAAAAAGTTCTATCTATTGATATAACTTTTATATAAATTCATGATGAAATGTCTTAGCAGTACACGTTTGAAATTGTGATTTAGAGTCATGTTTGATAAAAAAAAAAAGTATCGAGCCGATCATTCTAAATCGCGTTTCTATCTTTACGATTTACTAGAGAGTATGTTCAATTTTCATGTTATGATTTTTATTTATTAAAAAACACGTATTTAGTTCGATTTTTATAGGTTCAAAAATCTTAAAAAGTACTGCATCCCGCCTTAACTCATTTGTGTTTGAAACACGATACATGGCTTAGCCGGGCGGCAAAATACACATTCGAATTTACAGCCCGGCCTAAAAATTCGAGCGCCTGGAGTTTTGACCTAGAAATACTATATATAGCAGAGGTGGGCGTTTGTTTTCATACTGTATAAACTGCAAAGTTTCCAATAATTTTACGAATGAAACTAAATTAACATAATATTCTTTTCGAGATTTCGATTCTTTTTTTTTAGAGCAGCGGAGGCCCAGCAGTGGTGGCGGCCCCGACTTACGAACAGTAGGTCGTAGGTTTGAACCCAGGCATGCACATTACTTTGTGTAATTCATATCATCAACGCTGCTCTCAAAACGGCGTAGGTAAACATCGTGAGGAAACCGGCATGTCTTAGAACAAAAAAAAATCGAAGACATGTGCCATCTACCAACCCGCACTGGCTAATATAGCCCATTCCCTCTCAAAAAAGAGAGGAGGCCTGTGTCCCAGCAGTGGGAACATTTATAAGCTGTTGATGATTCTTTTCAGGGTTCCGTACCACAAAAGGAAAATGGAACTCGCAGGGTTGCGCCTCATGTTGCAGGGCGGAATCGTATTAACCATGCTCCTATCATTTCCTGTCGGTCAGAACCATCGTGGACCTCTTGAACAAATAATATAATAATATGTAACAAACAATATACCCTTAAGAAGCCGGGGTAAGAAGCTCGCAATTGCAATTCGAGGCGAGCATAAAAATCGAACGATACATTGCTATCTCTATCTGACTTGTCGCGGCGCAGCGCGCAGCTGTGTGCGTGCGTGTAGTACCTATGTTTGTAGCGAATCATTCATAATGACTGATAACCATTTCATTGTACTAATTTTGTTCAATATTTGGTTTGTTTTTGTTAACTAATTTGGGGAATCGTTAGTGAACGCACAAACCCGCAATGCGTTTTTTGGAAATTACTCTACAATGGCTACATTAGAAGATTTTAGGACATTATCTAAAATTTAATAAAATAAAACGTCTATATTTAAATCTCTAGATTATAGAGATATTTTTTTTTATATAGATATAAAAATAGACGTTTTATTACCACCACCGCAAAGCGAAACAACCTGAACCCTATTCCCAAAGACTCAGCGGCTTGTCAGTGTCGACTACGGTTTGTCTTTAGTAGATTTTCAACTTTACAAATAGGATAATGCAATGCAGCATAATGAGCTACCTTGGTCATTACTCTCGAGGGTAAAATACCTACAGTCCGAGCCTAAGCCGGAAGTGTAATAGATAGGAATGCGAATGCCTATCTTAGGCTAAGTTCACATGACCGCGCGGCATCGTGCGTCTCCGTACTGTGGAAGCATTCACATGATAGCATTTATGTACGCGCGGCAGTCTAGCATCAAAATGGTCACGGTTTGACACCATACCTACCACACCAGATTGTCTCTCAACCGCATCAGTGATCGATGCTCAACCGTGATCATCTGAACGGGTCGATTTAAGTTTGTAAAACTTTTTTTTTCTTTCTTTTTTAATAGACGGTAAACACTGATTATTTTGATTTTGTCCCCGAGCGGTCATCTGAACTTAGCCTTACACGCGCTTAGTGGGTATTATTTGTTACCAGTAGCTAAACGTGTCCGCTTGTCACTATGTACCTATTATGTATGTATGTAGTGTACAGACGCTAGCACATCAATCTAACCTAATTTATTTTCTTACTTTTGCATTATAGTCTAAATCCATTTTTGTAATGTGTACAGCACTGATTAAAGTCAACTAGATAAAAAGTAGATAGGTAAGTTGTAGATCAGATAGGTACTTACTGTGAGATACCTACTGTATCCCAACGTTCGTGGTCCATAACTAAAGTGACCATACGTCCCGTTTTGAACGGGACTGTCCCTTTTCTCGATCATCTGTCCCGTTGTCCCCAAACAAAGCTCTGGGACACAAACAGTCCCGTTTTCCGAAACTGCGTGAAATTTTTAAAACTATAAAACTCGTCAGACGCAACTGTGGTAGACGTGGTAGACCACGTCGCAAGGGCCGACGCCTGTCGGGACTGCGTGTTGTTCGAAAGAGATACCGCGGCCTCGCATACAAAGGGCTAGAGAACATTTGTGTGATTTTTTAGGGTTCCGTAGTCAACTAGGAAGTAGGAACCCTTATAGTTTCGCCATGTCTGTCTGTCCGTCCGTCCGTCCGTCTGTCCGTCCGTCCGTCCGTCTGTCCGTCCTCGCTTAATCTCTGTGACCGTTAGCAATCACGCCGACAAAGTGGTAAAATAAAATTTGGAAAAAAAGTTTTATTAGGATAGCCCCAATATAAATGTAAAGTGGGAAGTGATTTTTTTTAAATTTCAACCCTAACGTGTGATATATTGTTGGAAAGGTATTTAAAAATGAATAGGGGGGTTTACTAAAATCATTTTTTGATAATTTCAATAATTTCGGAAATAATCGCTCCAAAAGTAAAAAACAAACCCCTCTAACTTTTTTATTTTTTTATTTTATTTATTTATATTTTTGAACCATAAGTTTAGAAAATATGAAAAAAATCTGAAAAGTAGAAATGTGTAAGGACTTTCTAGGAAAATCATTTTGAACTTAGATGGAAACAACAGATGGAGTTAACCAATATAATTTGGTCCCTGAATCGTATGAGCGCCTATACAATCCAGAGGTCAAGTTTCATTGGCCCTTTGAAGAAATTGTACAAATTACTAGCTGATGCCCGCGGCTTCGCCCGCGTGGATACTGTAAAAACAATCCTTGATGCGGATTATATATACATTTTTTTATTTGCCCCACACTAGGAATTTCTCCTGTATCGTGGGTGCGTTCACAAACATTTAAACTCACATACACAAATACCCAGACCCGGAACAACTATCTGTAGGTCTTACAAATATTTGTTCCGTGCGGGGATCGAACCCGCGACACGCAGCGCGGCATTCCATTGCTTGAGCCACTGCGCTAACCGTGCCGTCAAAGTAAATATCATTCTAAAATTTCAGCTCGACCGGTGCAGAACTTTTTGAGTTTTTGAAGCGTACACAAACCAACATAAGATTTTTATATAAATAGATTAGCATACCGTTTTGGTACGGAACCCTTCATGTGCGAGTCCGACTTGCACTTGGCCAGTTTTTTTTTTCAGTAGAAGACTGACAGCGGGTGCCGATCCGCCTAGAGCGGGAGGAGTAATTTTATGATTTCTCAAATTCCAAAAAAAAACGACCTACCTAACTGGACCGTTTGTATAAGGTAGACATTTATCGTCTACAACTTCGAGTGTAGAGTCCCTGATCTTGAGAGGAGAGGGTGTTACATAGGCATTTAACGTGGCCTTGGTTTTTGCTAAAGTAACTGTCAATAAAGGTGTATAAATCCATGTCCCGTTCTGAGTTAAAAAAATAATGGTCAGTTTATCCATAACTTCACTCAAACCAAATCGTGAAAAAATCTAAGCCCGTAAACAAAGCAAAAGTCGTAATAATGTAGGTTCCACAGTACCAAGTCACAAGGCAAATCATTATCCAAGTCCGTAGCAGAGGTCAATAGTGTCAGAATAATTTATTACAAAACAATTTCGCAAACAATAACGCACGCGCAAGTCAAGTCAAGTAATTACGTAACACTGACAACCCCTACCTACTACCCCGGAGCGGAGGCCAGCGCGCGGGCGCCGGGCGGCGCGCGGCGGCGGCGTGGTCATTCATACGAAAACGGTACGCTAGTGTGAGTTTCTGCGATCACGCAACCACGACCAGTGCGTACACGCACACAAACGCAGCCCATGCTTGATGCGACAGCGCTACTGCCGTTCCAGATTTGTGATAAATTTGATTGTGTTCCGTAATACCAAAAATTATGAATGAAAACTTGATATTTTTCCAATTTTTTTTTGATAATCTGCTACTAGACAATATAAGCTATGTTCCTATTACAATAACATTACGAATATTAATGTTTTTAATACAGAATAATTAAGTTGAAAACATGCTATTAGCGGTGTTAAAATGTACGAAATGCAATTCGCTTGCATTTCGAAAATAGTGAATTTTTTTAAAAAAAAGTTTAATAGGAACCTAGATAAATATCGTCTGTATCCGAATAACATAATTTTAAGTTGGTAATATGTTCGTATCGCGAATGATTTTGGTATTACGTTTGTATGGAGAAATGTCCGTTCACCGTCCCCTTAAAGTATCGGTAACCGTTACCAAACACTGTATATTCATTTAATTGCTATAACGCGAAACAGTGAGCGTGCTGCCTAGCGCATCGTCGTTGCTGCCGCCTGAGATAGCATTCCCGCTCTATTGCTTTGATTGTTGTTGGTACGTTAACATAATATTGATGTACCAAAATATTCTACTGCGTGACGGTTGACAGAGGAGAATGGAAAGAAAAGTGTGTTGCGCCGACCCCAAGTAACATGGTAGATCAGAGGGGCTAGACAAGTTATACCGCTTCGTATCTATTCTCTTTCTATAATAATGAACGCTTCGGCGCAAGCGCTAGTAGAAAGCGCTAAGTTGGTAGCCAACTTCACAAAACTGAGTCGATCGCTCATTCTATAGTAAATGTAGACAAAACCTACACTTTAGTCTATGGTGAGCGTATCTACTAAAGTCAAACTAACGTCAAAGACACAGTTGTTTACATTATGCGCGGGTTGAAGTTTTGTTTTGAATTGTTAAGAAAGTAATAAATTGATTTAAGTGTTAAAAAAGTAAGTGAAATAAAGGACAAGTTCTTCTTATAATTGGTGTATTATAAAATCACAGCGAGGAATGTAATTTTAAACAATACTGTGTCCAGAAATAATATGATATTCTGCATTTGGATGAAAGATACCTAAATGAAGTGATAACTTTTATAAAATGGGATCGAGATTTTGAGCAAACCCAGAACAGTTCGCAGCTTTAATGGAATTCATGGGAAGGTATGTGCATTATTAGTTATTTCGTGACCTTCCTTTGTTAAAATCTAATATACTTGGGCACTTGAAATATGTTGTACATAAACAATGACGTGATACGCGGCTTGAAATAATACTAGATACTTCTTTCGAAATAATTAAAACAATTATTGTGTTTGACCCTTAGCGCACCACAATATATCGTCCCCGTAGTTGGAAAACTAAATAACTCTGAATTTATAGTTCTGAGATAAACGCGATTTAGTGTTTTTTTTTCAGTTAATGTACATTTGTTATAAAATCTGAGACAATTTTACTGTCGGTAATTTTATATTTGGTGGACCTGATTACCTTTTACATTATACTTTAACAAACTGAACTCTGCCTATAACTATAATTTAATAACAAATAAAAAAAAAGTTGTTTAATTTTCCCACAACTGTTATTTATATCGTAACTACAGTTAGCTACTTATTTCGGTTAATTATTTAGTTTTCCTACAAGCTAAAAACATTTGGTATAGTAAAATTTGGTGAAATAAATGCAGTTATTGAATTTATCAAACTTGAAATATTTATAAATGTAAAATTTTGTGGCTTTGTACGTTATTATTACTTTGATATTTTTTAACTATTATTGGTCTCATATAAAATAAAAGTTGTATAATGACATTAACACAGTTATATTAAGGAAGAAAAAGAAAAGTAGAATAAAATTTAGAAAAAGTGTATTGAAATCAGATGCTTATCTTACCACAAACTTCAAGTGGAAACAAATTAACTTAAAGCAATCTTTCAAATAAAAACAGAAAATAATTTGAACCTAAACAATAACATTATGGCTCTAAAATCAGAGACCTAAAAATAACCCCTCCCACCCTTGGGCAGAGCAAAAGGGAGTGTCAGACTTCTACTAACTAAAAACCACCACTGTTCCTTCTTAGCCGTTTATGTCGGTTTTCCGTCATAAACGGTTGTATTACAGTCAAAGGAAGTGAAGGAACACTCCTTTGACTGTACCTTTCTTAGCCGTTTGTGTGAGTTTAAGTCTCTTGTGAACAACCCGCAGCCCCGACCCGCAACCAGCATGCCTGAGAGATATTTCTTGACGGCATGTTAAGCCAAGTCAGAGACCTATGGGTGGCATAAAAACTCTGATAAAGAATACTTAAATGTAAACTTGTAAAAAAACATAAACATAGGTACCCATTAATTCAAACACAGCGTAAGTAATCCGTTTAAAGTTAGAGTGAACAGGCTCCTTCTGGGTAAGCTCGCTCCATCGTAGTCTTTGTCTCTGTCATCAGTGACTAAGAGTAGAGTCAAGAGCAAACCCATCACAAATAAAAAAAGTATAATTTAAAATTAAATAACAAATTTATTAACAAAACACGCCCACAACACCAGGCAGGCAACCATGGTGGGGAGCTGAGTTGGAATGCAAGCGCAGGAAGGTAAGGTCAGCCCTAAACAGAGCCATGAACACCTGTGTTGTTAGGATTGGGACGTCTATAGGGCGGCCAAATCAAGCTACAAAAAATGCATCCGGCACACAAGTTCTACTGGCTGGAAGAAATGCTGCGGGAAAATATTATAGAATCCTGCCAACAAGCAAACACGGTAAGGAAAGGCGTTTTCACACCCACAATTGACTGTAGTGAGGTAAACCAAACTCCAAAAGGAAAGGGCTGGAAATATGCTCACATGAAGATCAGGCTAGAGAAAGTCCAGTGGGCGATCGGGTGCTTCCATCCTTCCTTTGCTGAAAGACTGGTGCCCATATTGAGGGCGTGCCTGGCCTTTCGGTACATCCCGAAAGGATGAAGGGAAGTGCAAGTCATATTTATCCCTAAGCCAGGTAAGAGTGACTATAGTAACGCCAAATCTTACCGGCTGATCAGGCTGACCTCCTTTCCCCTGAAAACCATGGAAAAGATATGCGAGAGAGAGCTGAGGGATGGCGTTTTAAAAGCAATACCTCTTCACGCAAATCAGCGGGTAAGTCCACTGAACCCGCTCTTCATCTAGTGTTTGGCCGGATAGAAGAAGCGATACATCAGAAGGGCACCTGTATGGATACTTTCATAGATAACGAAGGAGCCTTCGACAAAACAACTTCTATAGCATCAGCGCCGCTCTCTCCCGACACGGGGTGGAACAGGTACTGATAGATTGGATTACCAATATGCTTAGCAAACGAGTCGTCCGCTTTGGTGCAGAGCAGCAGTCAGCAGTGATAGCCAGGAGCTGTCCCCTAGAAGGAGTGCTGTTGCCCCTCCTCTGCGGAATCTGGTGATTAATGACCTCATCGCGAAGCCTAGCTCAATGCTAACCACTTTTACACTATTGGGTACGCAGACGATCTTGCCATCCTCATCTCGGGGAAGGTGACAGGGACAATCTGCAACCTCACTCAGCATAGTTGAGCGATGGTGTGCTGAGTTCGACCTCTCAGTGAACCCCACAAAAACTGAACTAGTCATGTTTACCCAAAAACGAATGCTAGGCCCTCATCGCCTACCTAAGCTATTCGATACAGAGCTCCAGGTAACCAACGAGGTTAAATACCTGGGAGTTATCCTGGACAGTAAGTTAAATTGGAGAGGTCATCTTAACAACAAGCTAAACAGGGCCTGCATCACCTTTTGGCAGTGCAGGAGGATGATAGAAGAAGTGGGGTCTATCCCCTAAAATTATACTTTGGCTTTACTGTGCGGTAATCCAACCCATGGTCACCTACGGGGCAGTGGTCTGGTGGCCCCGCACTAAATTAATCACAGCCATAAGCAATCTGCAACGTATGCAAAGGCTCGCCTGCATGGCAATCACAGGCTGCATGAGAACAACTCCGACCGCAGCTCTCGAAGCCATACTGGGGATTCCGCCGCTCCACCTGTTCATTCAGCTGGAAGCAACGATGACGGCGATGCGCCTCAATACGCTACAACTCTGTTGTAAGAAATGCACGCAGCATACTGCGGCACTAGAGGGAATCCAAAGTGAGTCCTGGACCCTGGTGAAAGCTGTTAACGATCGAGTACCCAAACAGTACGTATTCGATAAGAAATACAAAATCCAGCTGCATGAGGACCACCACTGCGAGGGACTTAACCCTGCAGAATTGAAAATTACACTATTACTACAGAAAATTATTCGCAGATTGATTTCAACGTAGGTACCTACCCTACGTAGTTTCACTATTAAAAAAATGTTTAACGAAAAAACCTATCAAAAAAACAATTTATGTGACAAGCTAAAAGTAACCTTAATTCTTCAACTTAAGAGTCAAAATTCAAATGAAAGCAGAATAGTTATCAACTTCTACCACAACCAAAATGATTGATATTCAAACTCGCATGTAGGAAAAAATGAATAAAATAAATATCAGTCGTTGTATAGATAGGTACTTACAATATTTCGCGCCAAATTCCCTTAAAAATTTAATGATAACTTTCCTCAGGTGCATTTTGTGTTATGGCAATTATAAACAACTTAATTTATATAATTTTATTTGCCTATCATCTTATAATTAATCATTATCTAGTTGTAGAAGAAATAGATAAAATCAAGTATTTATACATTAGCGTACGTTTAATCAGAATTCTGAATAGCAGAATTAAATAAATAGAGTTATTTAGTTTTCCTAGAACTTTGTTAGTATTTTGAAAGAATTTTGAAGTTGAGGACAAATTCAACAACTCATGTTATTTAATTTATTTGACAGTCAACTTATCATTGACCACAGTTATTGAATTATTTACCGAGTTATTTATTTTTCCTTTAAAAAAATTGTGTTTTTCTGAAGATATTGATTATTCCATCTGTCACACAAAAATGGCTCTCTTTTTGGAACGGAATAAGATACGAAAATGCCTGTCAGGCTCAAATATGCGGCATGTTTTATGTGTTTTGAAAATAGGGAAAAGTCAATATCGCGAAAATCGGACTTATTTATTTTTCCAACTACGGGGACGATATGTATAATTATAATATTATAAAGTATAGATTTTAAATGTTAAATGGCACCTACAATCCAAAATTATGATAAATAAACAAAACACTTCTCGGTCTCAAGACAGCTGGATCGTACATAGACGCCATTTTTTAGCGTTATCTCCAGGGTCTCGGCTTACGCTACACTAGCGTTCAAATACTTCGCCAACGTTTCGTTTGCGCTTGTCAAAAGTGTGATTTGGCTAGCATCGTTTAGTCCACTCTCGGCCCCTCGACACCTAAAAAAAGATTTGTTCATTGGTGTCCACTCGACCCCTAAACGTAGTTCACACTCGACCCCCAGGGGGTGAGTCTGAATTTTCATACAAAGGACAACATACCTCGTCCACTTTCAACCCCTAGTTCGGTAAGTACCTAAAATTAATATTTTGGTACAGTGAGGTACAAACTAAAGACAACATTCAGAAATTGTTTTTTCTTAATCTTAGTCAGAAGGAGGTTAATGTTTTTCGAGCGTGTGTGTCCATTTCTTTGGCACGCCCTGCACCCCAAACGGCTAGACGGTTTTTAATATATTATTATGAGGTGTCGTTGAATTCGTCAGAATTGTAGTGACATAGGCTTTATAAATTTTGAAAACGCAGTTTGATGAACAAGTCCCACATCTCAAAAAGTAAACATCAAATCTTATTCAAACCAATTTCCGTTGAAAGATTTTTTTTACGTTCTCCTATACTAATTTCAACTTGCATTAAAAAAAAAAATTGGGCTAGAGCCAAATAAATTAGGGCTGAGTAAGTAGCAGATGACCCCACCTATCCACCATTTTCGTATTCGCTTTGTCAGTTAGAAATGATTTGAGTTGGTTTTTCAATTGTACATTATTAAGCTCTCTCCAACTTTTAGGTAACTTATTATAAACAATGGGAGCGGAAAAAAAAAAAAACCGGAACGGGCCGCTAGTCTATCTATAGAAATAAATAAAATTGAAGTGTCTGTTTGTAATATCAAAATAACAGCTTTTCACTGAATGCTTGGAAATGTATACGGCACTTACCTTTATCAAAAACGACGGGACTTTTACTAAAATAATTAAGGTGCCGTACAAAAAAATGAAAACCCTTGAAATTGGAAACAAAATTCGATTTGTTTAAAATAATCATGTTTATCTATGATATTCTATTTATAAACACAATTTAAATACTCAAAAAATATTTATGACGTAAAGAGGCATCGCTTTGCCGAGATTTTAAAAAAAAGCAATCTCCGGCGACTGTAATCATTGAACCCATTTGGACATAGTATGTATAAGTAGACTCTGTTAACTGTGGATTTTTTTATTTCCGCACGGGTGCGGAAAAATATTAAAAATCCACGCGTGTGAGATACATTGCATGTTGAACCTAATCGTAGTGTGATAAGAACCAGTTTTCGAGAAAGTGTATTGAAAAATTATATTGAGGGTATTTTAGCTAAATAGTATGCAACTATAGGGTATACTGATGATTTATCATCGTAACTGTACTTTGGGGGTCGAGCGCAAACTCAAACTTGGCTGGAAAATAAAATCCACTTTTGACCCCCAGGGGTCGAGTATGAACTATAGTTAGGGGTCCAGTGGACACATTATTTATTGGGGGTCGAGGGGTCGAGAGTGGACTAAACGGCTAGCATTTATATGGGATGTAGCGATCAACGTTATAGAAAGGATCAGATTTCATTCTATCATTTTGAACGATACGATAAGTTGTCAACATGGCTACGTATTTTCTATTCGTTTGTTCTGATCACGTGACTTAGCGTTGCGATGACGTCACTCCCATACATTTGAGTCGTTTTCTACTAACGTTTACGCTTGTAGATTGTCAACTTGGCTAAGCCTACAGGGGGTCTAAAACGGCCACTTTGGCAGATCATAATATGAATTGCGTTAAAAATCGTAAAATAGTCACAGACGCAATTACTATTATGAATGGTTCAATTATTATTATGATCTGCTAAAGTGGCCGTTTTAGATGCCCAGGAAGATGATGTTGAATGTGCATTACTGCCATTATAATTTGTTATGGTCACAATTTTTACAGGTGAACTTAAAATACATTTAACACTGAACACAGTTTAATTACATTTCATCATCATCATCCTATCAATGTTCCCACTGCTGGGACACATACCTTCCTCCACTCTTTGAGAGGGAATTTAATTTACATTTACTGTAACTGTAATCCCAGGTTTTTACAATTTTAACGCTCCACCATGTGCCAAATCATGCTGACCCTAACAATGCCAACATCTGCAATAAATATCGACAGGGATGCGGTCGAGGCGAGCTGTGACGTAAACCATGACAGAAACAGCGCGACAGTGTCTTAAGGTTGCACAAGCCAGTCATTCTTCCATATAAACGTAGTATGGTGATTACTCCTCTGGTTGACGGTATAGGTTCAAAATTAATTAAATTGTATCAACTGGTCTTTTCATTAACTAGGTCTCTATGGAAGTAGAATTGGAAAAAAAATATTGGTTTGGAAGTTATGAGCGTCGAAACTTTCATATTTTAGCACTAATTTTAACCATCTTTGGGCGTAAATAAGTTACGTATATAGTATGAAAATGAAAAAAGTGAAACCATTCAGACATAGATTAGTTATAAAAGAATTGAAATAATTTTATTTTGAACAGATACATTCAATGGATTTTTCATGGTATCCATACTACCAAAGGTCTGCATAGAAACAATCGCGCGCCCGTTTTAGTTGTGTCTCTTTCGCTCTATGCATTTCGCTCGTGATGTCGGATGAAATAGCATGCATTTTAGCCCCGCCCACCAACTAGTTCGTGCCGTTGGCTTGTTTAACCTTAAGTCTTAACTACCCTCACAGTCACAATACTTACTCTAATAGCTCCGATTAAGCCGCGACCATGCAGTAAACGTAGCTGTTGATGTTCTTACTCAGGCCGCATTCACATCAAATGTTGGTCCTGCGTCTAATCTCTTTCTGGTTGTGTCGGGTTGCCGTCCCATCGGACTATCGTCATTGTCATCATTTCAGTCGACTGACGTCCACTACTGGACTTAGGCCTCACCCAAGTGTCGCCACATCGACCGGTCCTGTGACTTCAGACTATGAGAGTACCTAGAGGAACAGAGAGTTCATCTGTGCGCAGCACATACTTGTGCACTATAATTTCTCCCGATACCGATGGCTAATCTCCGCTAAGATTGGCCGCCGTGACTAAAAACGGTCAGGAGGACTACGTGCCCATATTAACTAAATCGGCTTTTACAGCTTATTTTTGGAAAGAAATAAAAAAAAAAGAAAGCGGACTGAAATTAATTGTCACACACACTTCCTGGATCTGTGCCTCTCATTATCTAATGATGATGATGTACGTATATTATTACATGGACTTAAAAGCGTTTTTGTCCAGCTAAAACCAATTCTGCGTCGATAGGTAATTAGTGTAGTCACATCTTTATTAGCTTTTCCACTTTCTTTGTGCCGTCACCACGCCTTCACTTCAGCTGTAAGTAGTTTGCAGAAATAAGCAATAAGGCGAGCAATAATTAGGTTTTTTTATACCTTATTGCGTATTACTACGGTTTCCAAGTATTTCCTAGGAATTTCACTTTGATTAGCCGTTGAGTCGTAACTTGAACAGAAAATGAAAAAAGCCAAAGGCGCAGAATAATCGACAAAGGATAAAGAAGGAACGATTCGATTTGTCAAAATTAATTTATTTTATTTGATTCGAAGTTCAGACTATTCCACTTGATAAGTTACGCTTAAATTAGGTTAAGTTAGGCCTAAGTAATCTCTATTAATAACATTATTTTAAGGTAATACTGAAGATAGCCAAGGTAGTTCACCCGTGTTCTTGAAGTTCTGCCAATCGTAAACAAATCTTCCTACCACTATTAATATTAACGATAGTAGAACTAAATTGACTATGTTTATAGGACTGATTGGTAGTACGTCGTCGTCCCCGCAGATGTTGCCGAGTACCACTGTGCTGATCTGAAACAATAAACACATCAAAAATTAAAATATTTTACTTCGTAGGCCTACATAAGCACATAAAAAACGTCGACTAAAAGGTGCATCGTTCGGGAACTAGTCTTTTCCTATGGAGAAGAACCGGCAAGAAAGTCCATGATTACTCTTTTAAAAAGATTTGGTTTTACAATATTTTCATGTTACAGGATCATTAAAATGACATCTACCATCCTGCCTACGTCAGTGTTCCCAAGTTCATATGACCTATTTAAGTCGCAAGTAAAAAGGCTTCTCTTGAGTGAGCTCGTTCCATCGTTGACCTCATCTCTGTGGCAAGATTGAGGTCAAGAGTAGTACCCATTTAATAAACTAGAGGTGTACCTAATAGTACACTCACATTTCGCCAGTTTTGTTTTGAGTTATTCCGGTCTGATCCCCTAAAACTGATACCCTAGGGGATCCGTTTTATTATAAATTATTTTCTATTCCGGTCTGATCCCCCGTAAAGGATTGGATACCCTGACACATTTTTAGGACAGTCAGCAACAAAATATTTGTACAGGTTCAATTAGTTGTAGGTCTCATGTAATACCGGGCGAGCCTATTGCCATTAATAGAGCACAAAACCCAGACTCAACGGCTGTTACTGACTACAGGAATGTTAAGGAAATATCTAATAACACTTTACCCGACAGTCGTTACTTACAGGTAGTCAGTGGCACGATAGTCTGTAACTTAGCCCTGCCCAGTACTAACTGGGTTGTGAAAGCCAGGCAGGCAGTCGCTCCATTAAAAATACTGGTATTCTATTGCTTTCGTTTAGACACGAAGCCAACCCCACACCTACCTACTTCTCTAGAAGTAGGTAGCAAAACCTTAACTCGTTCGAAAACATAAACAAAACAATACATACAAATTCTTTAATATTTTGCCCCACATACGTACGTACATTGTTTGCGCATAAATATCGAATCAAAAGAAACTTTATATAGCAAAATATCGGTGTAATCAACTTCAGCCCTTTATGTTTTGGTCAAACATCAAAGCTATAACTGACACAGAACCCAAGGGACTTTCTATAGACTTTCATTAAAATTTATTCGATTTTATCAATTTTATGTACTCAATTTGCGGTAGGCCACAAAAGAGATGGTGGGAAAAACTGGACAGGCTCGGGTAACAGGAAGGAGTGATGTAAAGGAGAAATGTAAGAGTAGAGGAAGACCTTTACCCAGGAGAGGGACGGAGGTGGCAAAAACAAACTGGAATGGCTTTGGTCAGTTCTGTTGCTGTACTTAATAACTTAATAAACCAAAACCGCCTTATTACAAAAGGTAGTTAAACCTGGTTTAACTTAGACCTGGTTTATCTCGCATGCTGTCACTTTCTTTTGAATATTATTGAAGTGAGACGTCATGCGAGATAAACCAAGTGTAAGTTAAACCAGGTTTAACTACGTTTTGTAATAAGGCGGAAAGAGTTTCTTTTAGTTCATCTACCCCCTGGTAAGACTGGTGGTCAGACTTTCCGAGATCCACAAATGACAGCCAGGAACAACGGCTTAACGTACTTTCCAAGCCACGGAGGGAACTTGGTTTGTAATGGGTGGGCTCTCATCCACAGAACAACTTAGGCAAGTGTGTCTTGACGTGAAAATTTATCTGAGTGGCTGTTATAATCTTGCCACGATCTGTTTAAACTAATAGACAAATTAAAAAAAATGTTAGCGACTCTTAGAAGCCAAGCCAAAAGAAAATCAGCGGGTGAAACCGCGGGCTCAGCTAGTAATTTCTATATACTCGTAGCAATTAGTAAATCAAATGTCAAGGCCATATCTGCTGTTATATATTTTCATTTTCATTGTTCCTTTATAATACCTTTTCAGAGCACGCCCTCTATAATTTTGAAACTGATCTCCTCGCCCTAATAGCAATTAGGTAGCAGTTATTAATAGCCCTGGAGTACTAAAATGTAAATAATTTTAAACATTACTTGAAATCCTATTTTGAAATACGATATAATAGCAACTTTACGGAGGTAGAGACACCAGCAAAGCAAGTTACTACAATCTGTCAGATTTCTTTATTAGATTTTCGACTTTATCGCTAAATCTTTATATTCAAGGTTGATTGGGAAAATTTGACAGTTTCGGGTAGTTTTATGTGCTGGTATCTTGTCAAATAAAGGCATGAGTTATATGATGTAAGTATTTGCAATCAGAATGACACTATAGCGTCTTTAGCATATTCTATTCCAACGATGCTTCGAAATAATTTATGATATTGAACAAAATAAACGAATTGAAAAGCTTCATGCAGTTCCCTTACAACTAAAGGTTTCACACTAATTGCCACCTCGTTTTTCCCATCGAGAAACATAAATAAAAAATAAACAACCAATATACGGAGAAATGTATACAAAATTAGTGAATAAACATCTCTAAGGAAAACACTTCAAACGATAAGATCGTCAATATAGGAAATATCTATTTCAATGGAATTATGAATATTATCTTCTGGTACATAAAAATTACGACAGTTTTATTTTAGTCCCATGCAACAGGGGCCTATTGCCACCAATCGGGCACAAGTCCAGACTGCGTGGCTGCTACTGAGAAATTCCTGATGGAAAAACCCAATAACACTTTGCCCGACTTGGGAATCGAACTCGGGACCTCATGCACAGCAGTTGGGCTTGCGATTACTAAACCAACAGGGCGCTGTTCTGGTACATAATAGAACTAATTATATTTGCACTACCGAACATTTCAGCACGGGCGGCGGCGGCGCATGGACCTTTATAGCACAGAACACAAAATGGCAGTGACTAACGCCAGTATTAATAATATCCTTGCCTAAGCAATTAACGCTGAGAGCAAGTTTAACTGCCACAGACATACATGCCGAAAGACAGATAATAATCAAATAAGCAGTCATAGCCGAGTGGTGTGACAGACCGCCAAGTCATAGGTCTAAACATGGTTGGACGGCACGGTTGGCGCAGTGGCTGAGAGATTGGACTGCTGCGCTGCGTGTCGCGGGTTCGATTCTCGCACGGAACAAATATTTGTATGGCCTACAGATAGTTGTTTCGGGTTTGGGTGTGATTGTGTATGTGAGTTTGAATGTTTGTAAACGCACCCACGATACAGGAAAAATTCCTAGAGTGGGGCAAAGTTTAAAAAAAAAAAAAAAACATTTTCGAACACGAATTCTGTTTATACACAGACAGACTTAAAGTCACAAACCGAAGACCTCTGATTATTCGAATTCATGTGCGCGTTGTATCACTTGCTTCGGTGAAGTAAAGTAGAAACATCGTGAGGAAACCACCATGCCTGAGAGATATTCATTATCATATTGAATAATAATTTATTCTTTATGATTTTATTGATTATTATTTTTTTTATTATTTTTCTCTACCACAGTGCTGTCTTATTTGACCCTAAGGTTGACTGGTAGAGAATGCCTTGTGGCATTAAGTCCGCCTATGTACAGTGCGATTAAATTATCTTAGCAGCTCTGAACATAGGCTTTGCGAAATTTTACGCATGTAAACTTGGGAATAAAACTGTTATTGTCAGATAAACCAATACTTAAACGATCAGAAAATATCTAATTTAAACAGTGAGAAATACAAATAAAATAAATATCATAACACTTTTATACATTCGTTGCAACAAAATGACCTGCACGAAGTTCGGAGCTGCCAAGATAATTTGATCGCACTGTACCACTCTTGTGCATGAACTTTAAATAAATAAATAAATATTTCCCGGCGGCATTTAAAACCGTGTCAGAGGCGCATTGGCATATAGCTTCCGGCCATCGTAGGCGCGGGCCTGTGGGTGGACGGTGACTCGGTGAGTAATGCCGTTCGTCGTCTTATATGACGAGGACAGGCCGTGTCGACGGCACGTTCGTGTTCCACGCGCGCCTCATAGAGATATCAGCTACGCAAGGGTCGACGCCCGTCGAGTTATGGGTCGTATCGGTGAAAAATTTTGTAGCTGGAAAGGGCTGTCGTCGAAAGTGACGCATATGAAAGGTTCTGTTGGTGAAATATCCATAGATGAAAGATTCTGCTGGCGAAACGGAAATAAATGAATCATCCTGTCGACGAACAGTCCAGTGGCGAACCGGTCTTAGGAGAACGGTTGCGGATTCTACGATGGGACATAGTCAGTTCCAGAACGCACTCGCACTCGGTGTAGGAGGAATCAGTAAATAACCTTTTTGCCAAGATCATGTTTGCTTGCAGCAGCCTACTTGGGTACTACAGATACGCTAAGTTTATCTGGAAGGCATTCTCAATACTGTCGCTATGAGCATCTCCGTGTTCTGTGGTTCAGAACCAGACAATGACTTGTCCTATCGGACGCAGACATTTTAATTTGCGTGAGTCAATGTTGTCTTAAGACATTTTAAAGGCTATTTTAAGCTCTACCCTTTTCCATTTCTTATCTGACTAGGGTAATTTAAAAATATAAAAGAATTTTAGCAGCCACTTATGAAAAAACACAAGGACTATTCATGGATTAGTAGCAAACATGACTTTTTTCTTTAAAAATGGAAAATGGATTACTTTAATTTTTAACAAAAAATCATAACAGCGGTAGGTAAAGCTATGCCTGCCATTTTAAATATACCAAAAACTCAAAAACAGCGTTATTTCATAAACTAAGCTCCAGCTTTTCATAATCCAGAGATAAACAGAAAGTTTTAGTTACCACGGTGTTAGGTACTTTATTAGCCTACCTAGAGCTTGAGCGTGCTAGAAACTAAAACCTACATCATATTACATAAAAGCCAGTGGTTAAACATGACCTCATTATGGGCCAACTACCACAATGAGCATTCTATAAGGAATATTGCTTTTCTTGTTACCTTTTTTCATGAGCCGAGCTATTATGAAAATATGTGGAGCAAAGATCTAGTCAGCATGTTGGAAAGTCGCAGCTGGCAGACTTTTTATAGCAGTAATAGCAAACAATATTGATATTTTTAGCACGATGGGGAATGACCATCATCTGCCTAAGTCTGCCTAGCCTTTTTCCAACTATGTTGGGGTTGGTTTCCAGTCTAACCGGATGCAGCTGAATACTGACATTTTACATGGAGCGACTGCCTATCTGACCAACACAACCCAATTAGTACTCGGTAATACGCTATCCCTTTTTTTTTTTTTTGGTTGGTGGAAAATCATCAAATGACCCCCCCCGCTCTTGCGCAGAGCGAAGGGGAGTGTCAGACTTCTACTGACTAAAAACCGAACCCATGTTCCTTCTTTGCCCTTGCGCCGAGGCCACGTCATCTAGCACTAAAATCCGCGGCCCCGACGGGGATACGCTATCCCTTGGTTAGACTCGTCGGGCCACTGACTGCCTGTAAGGACTGTCAAAGATCTACAAATGACAGCCGGGACCTACGGCTGAACATGTTTTCCGAGCCCCGAAGGAAACTTGGTATGTAAGGTGACCCATCCACGGGCCAACCTAGCCAAGCATGGCTTAACCTAAAGATGGATCCGACGAGCTCCTCATCTTATTAATGATGTGGATAAAGTTCTGTCAATTTCCAAATTATTCTTTCTTGTCTCTCTTCTTTTCTTGTATCCAACCAAGCACATAGTGGATGTGACCTAGCAAATTCAAAGTCAAAAAAATATAAGAAAAGGTATTTATTCTAGGATTTTGTCTAGTCTCATTCTGAATCATTGAGACATTGTTACGAATTAGGTTACCTGTAATAGCGTATCTAACGAACCATTTTCTAATTTAGCTAAAAGACACAGCGAGGGAATTAGGATTTGATATATTCATTAGTGTTTTAATTTTTTTTTTCCGATTTATGGTAAGTTGATAATTTATTCGAAAAGTTGGACTTTAATTTTATATTCTCTGTTTCATTAAAATACTTTTAATGTTGTTAACATAAAGAATTGAATCATGATGTCAAGACTGTGTAGCCTACAACATAAAAGGAAAAATATTTTTCAACTTAAAAGAACCGACTGAAAAGTTTTAAATGAATTATATGTCCAAGCAGCCACATTTATTCAACTAGAGCACTGGAGATGAAACAATTCATGATGGAGACTTTAACAAATAAATAGGAACAATAAGAACACAAAGTCAAAACATTTTTTTACTTAAACAAAAACATAATTCCTTAGAATCGACCACACGAATCGTTAACTAAAAAAATAAATTTTGTAACCGCCTCGTGTGGAAGATTCTAAGGTATTTACTGTTTGTTTAAGTTCCTACACGCGTTACTTGGAAAAATAAATGAATTGAGTTGTTATTGCGTCCCCACATTATATAATAAATTATTACCACAACGCACATGCAATAACAACTCAATTCATTTATTTACAACCCGCAGCCCCGACGGCATTATTAGTAATAATGCCATTACATTAGTTGTTCGAAAGAGATACCGCGGCCTCGACACAAAGGGCTAAGAAGGAACATGGGTGGTTTTTAGTCAGTAGAAGTCTGACACTCCCTATCGCTCTGCCCAGAGCGGGAGGAGTCATTTGATTATTTCCCAACCTACAAAACATAAAATAAACTTAGGTAATAATCATTTGACGTTAAACGTCAAATGATTATCACCTAAGTTTATTTTTACCAACGAGAGCATTTCCATTAGGATATTCTTAGTGTTCGAAATACCTATTCGAGTATTATATCCAAAATGTAATGATCGTAGCAAAACAGAACGCCACAGTTCTGTGATTTCTGCCTACCCCCAAGAGAAAAAGGCGTGAGTTTATGCATGTCTATCCAAAATATCCGTTTGTTCCCGGTCGACCGGCTGGGGACGAATTGGAAAAAAAAGTTTCGTTCCTCCCCATTGGGGACGATTGGAACTTTTTATTTCCCAGTCGTTCCGCTATAGATCGACAGTCAAAATGCAGTAATGGGGAACGAAACGTTTTTTTCCCATTCGTACCCAGTGGGGACGAAAAGGTAGGGACGACCGGGAATAAACCAAACTATCCCCTTGATTCTATCTTCTAGGTTAAGCAACGCTTGTTGAAGTTGGCATGTGGATGAGTAACCGTTTATTACCTACTATTCTGCTTCTCCAATAACAAACGAAGCACTTGAAAAAGCGTAGATAAACTACGCGCTCCTTTTCACCGGCTTCACAAAGTTCACAATTCATTCGTAGGGCTCGGGATCCCGTCGGGGCCGCGGATTTTAGTACTAGATGACGTGGCCTCGGCACAAGGGCAAAGAAGGAACATGGGTTCGGTTTTTAGTCAGTAGAAGTCTGACACTCCCCTTCGCTCTGCCCAAGAGCGGGGGGGTCATTCGATGATTTTCCACCCACCAAAAAAAAAAAAAAAAAAGGGCTCGTGATTACATTTTATAATAAACTGCCATCTTCTTTTCTAGACTTGCCATTTAATGAGTTTAAAGCCAAAGTTAAATCTAATCTTTGTGTAAAAGCTTAATATTCTATTAACGATTACTTAGATGATAAGAATAGTTGGTCGCTGAGTTGAACACAAGACAATGTTTGTTATTTGTGTTCTTTCTCCAAAATTAGTTTACTGTTATGTTATGTATTTATTATTTTATTTTTACATTGTTTATTGTTATATACTTTTGTTTATTACTGATTGTGTCTGTAGTAAATTTTAAATTAAATTGACACCTTGCTATTGTATCGAGTCTGGTTCTTCTAACCAACCTAACAGACAGATGTGTGCTGGGGAGTTTGATCCGCCACTTCTTCTTTCCAGCTAAACACTAGGAAGCTGGAAGTGTAAGGGATGTACCAGAGAATGGGCAGCAGCGTTCTCTGTGCTTTTTGTATCGACCGTACTGCGATCGCCAACCCGCCTGCCAAGCGTGGCGATTAAGGCAAACCCCCCCTAAGCAAAAATTACGCTTAGGGGAGGCCTATGTCCAGCAGTGGACGTCTTTCGGCTGAAATGATGACTAAGAAGTGTCGATGGGTGGGCGTTTTTGGGGGACTGTCTTATAAAAATGTAAATACAGTGAAACCTGGTTAAATGTGTCTCAGATATCCAAATCTGTCTCATGGGACCCCAGTATGAGTTCCAGTTATAGAGATTTCTCACTTATCCAGGTCCCTGTTAACCAAGTTTCACTGTAGTAAAGTAAATTTTGACCTTCGAAAAGTGCTGATTATCAGCCTAGTTTCAATAAATGAATTTAGATTTTGATTTTGTAGGTTTCGAGGTAAAAAGCAATAAAGTGTCATATACAAACATAACATATAGGCATAGCTTGATAATATACTTATTTAATCAACGTGCAGTATTACAGGCAGGATTGACCCAATATATCTCAGAACAGAGATAATTAAGAAAGTGATGAAAGGGCAGCATTGGTCGTGTCAGTCTGTTTTGTATACTGCAGTACCTATACGAAACAGACTGAAATAAAAACAAATGAAATGCACTAAGCAAAAACATTTACCCAACGAATTCTGCCGAAGTCAGCTTGTCCGTGCATTCAAAAATATATTATGCTTGAAACCACGACTTATTTCCTGAAGCCTTTGATTTTAATTAACCTATTCTCAACTTTAATGCCAGCTAATATTGTCAGAGGCCCGCACGTAATACAAATTGCACTAGGAACGTGCACTCCCGTTAGCTGACGGAATACATACAACGTTTTATTAAGATGAAATGCTTGCTGTGCGGGAATGTGTTCAGTGCCGCGATATTGCACTGTGCAGTGTAATGTACAACACATATCACGTATTTTTGCAGGAAATTCCTCTTGCATACATTATTTAACACACGAAAGGTGACCCTTTTTATCTTATGCCATTTTGACGTTAAAAAAAGTGATACTTTTAGCCTAATTCGAATAAACGGGTTTTGTTTCCGATTTGTGAAATTCTAAATGGTTCGTTATTAGTGAGGAGGTTGTGGCTCAATAATACCAGCTACTCGGGTCAATCTTCAGGAAAGTCACGCTTACCAAGGTTGGTCCGTGGATGAGTGCCTCAAAAAGTAAAAAACTTAAACCCGACTACGACAAAAAAAACGATGCTGAAAAAGTACGAAACAAGATTTTTAGGATAGAACAAAAAGAAAAGCCGTAGTCACACGTTATAGGTACCAACCTAAACACTTTAATACCGTGTGACTACGGCTTTTCTTTTTGTTCTATCCTAAAAATCTTGTTTCATACTTTTTCAGCATCGTTTTTTTGTCGTAGTCGGGTTTTAGTTTCTTTTTTTTTTTTATTTAAACAATTTTGGTGTTCAAATTTTTTTTACACCTGACTTTTTGTCCGCTAGAGGACGTCACTTTAAATTTGAGTAATATTTTGGAAATGTACAAGTGAGGCCCTTTCAAATGATACCAAACACGGCGTATTTATCTCCATTTTTATTTTTGAACACTTACTTTTTGTTCACTAGAGGGCGCCATATCGAGTTTTGTGACGCGTCACGAAGCCCATTTTCAGCGGACAATTAAGACGGTTCTAACAATACCTCATATGTCGAGTTCCGATAAGTAGATTAGGAGCTATGAGGGAACAGATTAAGATACTCACATACATACATACATACATAATACATAGCCAGTCAAAATCATAACCCTCCTTTGGCTTTGCCGTAGTCGGGTAAAAACACGTTAAGCCGTTGGTCAGAGCTGTCATTTGTAGATCTTTGACAGTCGTTAGTTACCCGAAAGTCGTCTGACAATCAGTCTTGCCAAATAGGCAGTCGCTCCATGTAAACACTGGTATTCAGGTGAATCTGGTTTGGCTGAAAGCCGACCCTAACATTAGTTTCTTGGTTCAGATTTAGACGAGACATCTTCGAATCAGCCTGAAGAAAGCAAAACCAATAGGCTATATAAGAGCACAAAAACGTACCTGTGTAAGTGAAGTCTTCTTATCGCTGGATTTAGAGCACCTGATGTCAGGTTGATCCTTTATTACTCTCTTGTACTTCAGCAGCAAGCTTTGGAAGCGCGGTATGAAGTGGCAATCACACCGCCAAGGGTTGTCACCAAGAAACACGTGCATTATATTGTTATTAAATTGAAATGCTTTGTCAAACGCGTACACTGGGATCTGAGGAAGGAAAACGTAAGATTTGAACGCGTTTCCATGGAATATTACGTTTCAATTTAAAACTTATAGGACTTCATTAACTTGTGCGTGGGTATGTAAGCTTAGATCTTAAGGAAAACTTGAGAAGGCTCCAGAAAATTAGCAGTGGGAACAAAATAATATGTGATTGTTTTTCCGAATTACTACCTTGACGCTTGACCTATTTTAGGTAGTATTTAGGTAGGTAGGTACCTACATTCCACCAGTTATGTTTAAGTCCCATGTACCTAATAGGGGGTGAGCCTATTGCCATTAATCGGGTATGTTGTGTTCAATAGAATCACTTGTGGGCTTTTGGAGTTTAGATTAAAACCTCTCAATATATCAGTAAGTAGTGTGCAACTCGAAGGGACCGTCTACTTGCCTCAAGGGCTAGTTCAGGACTGTTCTATGACGTTACCGTTCGAGCCGCTTGCTACGTTTATTTGTATACATCACATCTCTTCCTTTTTATAATTAAATTAGATTTTAAATACAACTAATATATTCAGAATTTAGACATTCGTTATTTTAAATACTATAATATAATCATAATGTTTTGAATTTAGAGGTCAACCATTTTAGAGTCCCTTATCAATATTTGATTAACGGACATAGTTTTTACGTGTCTATTAGGTTTTAAGTATGATGACAATTATTTAAAACTTACACGTTAATATATATATTTTAATACAATAACGATCTCTAATATAAAGACAACAAGCATTCTTAATTGCTAGCATTTAGACAGTTTTACGTACGATGACAATATTTATAATTTACACGTTAATATACATATTATTATAAATTTGTTAATACCATAACAATCTTTAATATTAAGTCAACGTGTATTCTTAATGGCTAGCATTTAGACATTTTGTTTTTAATTAAAATGTCTACTACTAAAATACAATTAGATTTAGACTCACACATTAATAAGGTCCTATGGATCTTTAATAGTACAGCATTGTGCTGATCTTGTTCTTCATCCTTCTTTATCAAAGTCGTGATTTATGGCTATTCACTCGCCTTCTATTTTCTTAAGATGTAAGTACTATATTCCTCATGTACTCTTGACCAGTTTCATCATTCCTTGCATTTACTATGAGGTGTGGGATTAAATTCTGAAGTTGATTTGTTTTCTTTTATCATGTTTTTGACGTAAACCTTTTCACCAATTTCTAATTCTTTATCTATAGCTCGCCTTTTTCTGTCTTCTTATATTTGTTTTTCTCTTCTCTGACCTCTGAATCGTCGTACTGTAGTTATTTTCGAGGTCTGTTAAAAAGGTAATTTATCTCTGAACTTTCGTCCAAAGAATAGCTTGGATGGAGATTTTCCTGTGGTGGGATGAGGTGTGCTGTTACATCATTAAATATTTTGTCAAAAATCATCTTTCCAGTCAGATTTTTCGCATTGGGTGATTCTAAGCCGTTTAAGGATATCTCCATTTAGTCTCTCGACTTCGCCGTTTTGCTGAGGATCAGTAAAGCTAAGGGATTGTATCGAATAACGTAATCCCTTGTAGATACAGAATAATTGAAATTCTTGAGTAGTGAATTGTCTACCATTATCTAATGTTATATTAGCACGATTTCCGGTTCGTTAGAAGTTCTTTTTTTTTTTTTTTTAGTATTTTTATTATATCTTGTGTAGAGATAGATTTCATAATTTTGATTTCTTTATATCGACTGGTAATCACGAAGATATAATTCCACTTGGTAGACTGGTAGTGAACCTAAAAATCAAAAGCAGTATCTACCCATACTTCTGAAGGAAGTTTAAATATTTTCATCAGTACCTACTGGCGGATAATGGCCCTCTGACTAAAATACATCCTATACAATTTTTTTATGCAACCAAAGTTCATGTTGTTGTTGTTTATTGAACTATCCCAAACATTATTCATTAAAGTGTCTCTAACTATTTTTAATTCATTATCATTATTTGATGCTTCAATAATCGTTTAAGCGATAATGCTACGGGTCGCGCATATTGAACAAGTTGGTTATTATAATATTCGTTTTCAAGTGGACTTTTTTCTATGTTGGCACTTGTGCAAAGACGGGATAAAGCCGATAAAGAGTCGGCTATGTTTATTTTACCCGGTTTATAGATGTCTTTATAATCATTTTTTTTTATTTAAATACATTTGGATTTAGTTCTATTGCCCAAACCAAAACTAATGCATTTTTTCGGTCTGGCAATAGTTTCTCAACGTCTAGACTCTTATTGCCAAACGTACTAAATGTATGATCCCTAACCCAACAGGGCTTGCATCCGCAATAACTTGGGTACGATCTATTGGGTCGTAGTAACCAAGAGTAGGAATTTTTAGATTTTTTTTTAGTACGTCAACAAATGCAATAATTTGTTCTTTAAAATTGGGAATCATTTTACGACAAAATTTTTGAATCCTAAAAACTTAGAATTTCTTCGATGGTTTCCGATGCTCTACTTAAATGTCTCAATTGCTTTGATGTAGTTATTAAGTGGTTTAATACTTGAAGGTGAAAGCTCGTGGCCCAAAAATTGTATTGTTTTTGAATTGAAAACACATTTATTTTTATTGATTAAAACATTGTTTTCTTTTAGTATTGCCGTTTGTATTGGTAAATCTCTTTGCTTGTAATAAACGTTGTGATTTCACTACGTTTTTTCTTAACGTGATAAAAATCGTTATTTTATATCGAATTATGAGTACTTAAAGTATTGCTTTACCAAATTTAGGAATCAGTTGTTCCATTGACCGTGATGGCTTTGTTGGCTGCACGCATATCTAAACAAATACGAATATCATTATCAGGCTTTAGAATCGGTACCATTGGTGAAAACCAAATGGATGGTTTATTTACTGATTCAATCATATCCATTGTAACCAGTTCGTTTAATTTTTTAATTATTTTTGTTTCCAGAGGAATTGGAACTCGTCGATAAGACTGACACTCATGTGGAATTGTTTTATCTATTGTAATCTCTAATAGAATATCTTTGAATTTGGGAAATGGTTTGTCATCAATGGAATTTAGGTTAAAACCAATTTTTTTACACATTTAGCGAGATGGCAGTTTCTTTAGCCAAAAGATTCATTGACCCATTTTCTATGACATATATTTTTTGTTAGGTACTGATAATTTTGAACCAGCTTTTATCTGTGCATCAAAACAACCCAACACTTTAAGTGGGTGTTTAGCACCGTAACCCATGAATGGTTTTTTTTTTTTTTTTTTTTTTGGGGACGTTTGCTGGTTGGAGACTATGATTTTGAATTTTTTCATGTGTTCCCAAGTTTTATAACTTATAACATTGGAGGTACTACCGGAATCAATGAGCATTTTGATGTTTGTTCCTCTACAGAGGTAGGCTCTTTTTTGGTGTTTTCCAGTTTGGTTTTCTTAATTTGCCTGTTGTTATTGGGTTGTATTTGTTGTTTTGCCAAATATTAGCAGTGTTTCTTTTGTTGGCCCTTGTTCTGCAGTGTTTCAGGTAATGGCCTTTGAATCCACATTTCCTGCAAATTGCATTAATTGCAGGGCAGAAACTGTTATCACCTTTGTGATTTCTGCTGCCACATTGGCTGCAGGGAGACTGTTATCACCTTTGTGATTTCTGCTGCCACATTGGCTGCAGGGGAACTTTTATCACCTTTGTGATTTCAACCTCTTTTTTAAATATACATTTTGTACTTTTTGTGTCAATTTTGTTAAGGCGGGAACTTGTGGCATTTGTGCTTTGGCTATCGTGAAATTGTTCATTTGCCGTTCTACGGCTTCTAAACAATTTGCTTCTGCTATGATATTTTCAACTATTGCTGAATCACAAAGCACTAAAATGTTTTTTATTTCGAAATACCTACTGTTATTTAATCGATAAGATTTTCATCTTCTTTATCAAAGCTACATTTTGAGCTTTGACGCCTCAATCAAATCAGGAATGTTTCAAATTTTTCTTCCGATTCTTGTTTCATTAATCGGAAAATGTGTCTTTCAAATAAATAACTTTGTTTCGGGAAAAAATGCTTTTCCAACTTTATAACCGCGATACCGTAAATGTCAGTCGCGTTTGGATCAATCGAATGAGCTTCAGGTAAATTAAAATATATGACTTGAAATGTTATGCCTCCGGCATGTAGTAAAATTGAACGTTTATTATTTTGATCCCTGTTACTGGTTGCTATAAAATATATATTTCTAAAGCACGTTTCCATTTTACCCAACGGGAACCTATTGAGTTTGGTTCTTCACAATTGAGTGGTTCTATTGCAGGGATTTCTAATTGGGACTTGTTGATCGATCTGTAAGTAATGGAGAGGAAACCTCAAATACCATAATAGTAATAAAATTTCAAGATCGATTCGACAAATTAAATTTTTTGTTCACTAAAACTTTAACACAGTGATTTGTTGTTAAGTGTTAAAATAAACAAGTCCCGTCTCTTAAATAAAGGAATCACGTAACAACTTTGTTTATTTCGTTTTAAATTTATCGTATCGGGCTAAAGAGCTTTGTGACTTCATTTAGCACCTACGATAAAGAAACTTTATTCGACAAATCATAAAAGTAACAGACCCATAATATACTCTTCAAGTGTACCCTTATACTTGTTACTAAGCTAAACGGGCACTTGACATAGAGGTGATTTATTATTTTAGGTGACGATTATGTGACGATAGCCAGTGCAAAATGCATTCTAGATTTTGTTAAAATCATTAGCCTTAACGAATTTCAGTTTTAACAGCAGATATCTACTTTACTTCGGGGTTGTCGAAGGGGCACTTGTTTAAAACTGTTATTTACGAGTAATTTTCTCGTACGGAACTTTTTATTGAAATTTCTTCCAATAGTGAACAATATTTTTATTGAAATTTGTTTCAATAGTGAACAATATTTTTATTGAAATTTCTTTCAATAGTGAACATTATTTTTATTGAATTTTCATTCAATAGTGAACATTTTTTTTTTATTGAATTTTCATTCAATAGTGAACAGTATTTTTATTGAATTTTCATTCAATAGTGAACATTTTTTTTATTGAATTTTCATTCAATAGTGAACATTTTTTATTGAATTTTCATTCAATAGTGAACAATATTTTTATTGAAATTTGTTTCAATAGTGAACAATATTTTTATTGAAATTTCTTTCAATAGTGAACATTATTTTTATTGAATTTTCATTCAATAGTGAACATTTTTTTTATTGAATTTTCATTCAATAGTGAACATTTTTATTGAATTTTCATTCAATAGTGAACGTGTTTTTTGCGAACGGATTTGGTCAACAATACGCAGTTCGGGGCAGTAAATTTAATGACAAAATAAAGAAAGAAATGCATTATGTACACTGTATTTGTCACACACACGATTCTGTTTCAAGTTATAAATTAGTGGGTTGTTAAATGGGTAAATGATGTTTAGTTTGTATTTTGTTTCACAAACACCTTTACACGTCAAAATGTTACACAGAATCTACATCGGTATACGCAGCATATCAGCAGGTACTCGACGTAGATCTTGACAAACAAATAATATTTAATAACAAATTGTAATTATAAATTATTATATTAAACATACAAGAAAGTATATACGTTATTTTTTTTTTTTTTTGCTACACCATCACACCAGTTATCCGTGAAGGAATAGGCAGAGGTGTATCAATTTTTTTAACACAATAAACTATAATTTATTGTTGTTGACCAATTTCCGTAAGCAGGTACATAATTTGAGTTACAATTTTACTTACTGCGCTTTTTACTCGTCGCCAATGTTGTGTTCAATAGAATCACTTGTGGGCTTTTGGAGTTTAGATTAAAACCTCTCAATATATCAGTAAGTAGTGTGCAACTCGAAGGGACCGTCTACTTGCCTCAAGGGCTAGTTCAGGACTGTTCTATGACGTTACCGTTCGAGCCGCTTGCTACGTTTATTTGTATACATCACAGGGTACAAATCCAGATTCCGTGGCATCTATTTACTAAGAAATTCCTAATGGAAAAACCCAATAACACTTTGCCCAGTCCGGGAATCGAACCCAAGGCCTCATGGTCAACAGTCGCGATTGCGACCACTAGACCAGTTCAAAATATTCCTTTCGACATTTTCTGAAAGAGGTACTCCTACCGTCACAGTTATAAGTTGAATAGGTACAAGTGAAAAAAATTGTTTATTTAGCTAATAGGTTTTTACAAACTCTTTTAGACATTTTTTTAAACTAGATAGGGCCTTTGGTTCGTACCTGACTACTGAGAAGAAAGATTTAAAAGGCCACCGTGGAAAAGGCAATCGTGATAGAAAATATCGCTCCGAACAAGATATTTTCTGCTCAATTTATTCAGGAAGGAAACGTCAAAGACGCCGCGCGCCGTTCGTTTATTATTTGCACTTCCATACAATCCGATACTGTCTTCAACATACAAGTTCCTCGAATTCAATGTGTTTATTTACACAATATCATATTGTAACATGACTACGAATATCATATTGTATCTAGTCGGTGATATTCGAGATTAAAATAAACATCAAATTCTGCGATTTCTATGCAAATCTACATAAATAAAAAGAGAAGTCCTGACTGACTGACTCATCAACGCCCAGCCCAAACCCTTGGACCTAGAAAGCTGAAATTTTGCAAAGAGGTGCCCTTTAAAATGAGGACAAGGAACAAGGAAAGATTTTTCGAAATTCAACCCCTAAGGGAGTTAAATAGGGGATGAAAGTTTCAATGGAAAATCTTCATTTTCACGCGGGCGAAGCCGCTGGCAAAAGCTAGTACCTCATATTTTCATTACCTACCTATTTCTTACTATAATGTAAATGGCAGACAGGCAATTTAAAGAACTTGTGTATTTTTAAAGACTTATACTTAGTCAAATCGTGTCTTCATTCATCATCATCATCATCAACAGCCTATTAATGTTCCCACTGCTGGGACACAGGCCTCCTCTCTTTGAAAGGGGAGTCTTCATTATATTTGTTCAATTATTACGTTTTTTTTTTTCGGTGTTTCAGATTGGAGGATACCTTTGTAATTACAATTAATGGACTTACGAAAGTTTTTTCCTCAATATTTTGTATAATATATTCTCTCATCTGTTTCCAACACGTACCTGTTTCAGCAAGTTTCCACGAAGACTCAGCACCCGGAAAGTAGAGAACCACTCGGTTCCTTCCAACTCCTTGACCGCTGATATGCTGTTGTTGTCCAGGTACAAGTCAGCTAGTCTCTTGTACTGAGGGTTGTGTACGATGGCCCGAATTGTGTTCAACTGCAATACAAGATAAATGTTACAAGTTGTCTAAAAAATCATGTGCGTGTGAACTGAGGGACCAAAAAGGAATCCGCAAAATGAATATCCTAGGATTTAGTAGTACACTTAAAACAATTGTAGAAGGAATTTGGGAATTTGTAAACAAATATATTGAAAACTACGACCCATAAAGTGTGGTCCCTCAGTTCTCACAGACGATTAGCCAGATCTCGGAAAGTATCCTAAAGAAGAAGATTTTGTGAATACAGACATTTAGTAAAGAATTTGAAAAGATTTTTACCAAATAACAGACCACAAAGCATTAAAGATAAAAAAAATATCATAATAGATTTTTTTTTATCTTTCTGTGAGATCGTCTGTGAGAACTGAGGGACCACACTTTATGGGTCGTAGTTTTCAATATATTTGTTTACAAATTCCTAAATTCCTTCTACAATTGTTATACGTGTACTACTAAATCCCAGGATATTCATTTTGCGGATTCCTTTTTGGTCCCTCAGTTCACACGACACGCACATCTGATAGCAGGGGGTTAGTGTGATTAGTGGGTTAAGAACAGGACAACAGTATAATGGGTGTAAAAATACCTTTATCGAAACCGAAAGGTACTTGTTGAGATCATACTTTCGGAACCTTTTAATTACGGAGATACAGGAGGTCAAAGTTCCAAATTTTGTATACCAGTTTTTAAGGTCTTTACTTCCTTGACCTGTTTACTGTTCAAAGCGTCCATCAGCAATGTTTTCAGTGTGCTACATTGAGCTTTATCGAACAAAAAAGTCGTTTCCCAGCAGTATTTTTTTGCGTAGATGGATATTGAGTTTGATGTACTTAATGCTTGGTTGACGGCTTCGTAAAGGGCCCTTTTACACCCTGTATAAAAGGAAGGGTAAGGCCGCAAATTCGGGGAGGCGGGGCGTGCTCGTGCAGCGTGCAGCGGGGAGTTGAATGGAATTTCATTCAACTCCCCGCTTCACGCTCTAAAAAACGCGTCTACGAATTTGCGGCCTAAGTCACCCTAAGTAGTGTACTTTGAAGCGCGCTAATCGCAGCTAGACGAGAATTGCTGATGATGGAATTAAATGAAGCTACAAGGAGTAGTGAGCACCCCTAGACTAGCGCCCAAATACTCAAACGTCACTCAATTATTATAAGTTGCACTTAAATAAAAGTTTTTGTTACTTTAACGCAGAGTGACAGAGATAGCAGGAGTTTTGAGGGTAACTTACTTATAATTAGAGATGTGCCGTTGCCGGCAAAATTGGCAAGATTCCCGGGAATATTGCCGGGAGTGGGAATATTCGCAGAGTATTTGTTAATTATAAGTCAAATTAAGTACGGAAACTATGTAATACACTTATAATTAGCATTAATAGGCCCTAGTCTACATTGACCGGCAACTTTGGCAATATTTTTAATGCTGCTGGCAATTTTGTTATTTTCTCAATATTCCCACCAGGCACATCACTACTTATAATTGAGTGACGTTTGAGTATTTGGGCGTAGGGCTACCACATGTCCCGGTACAACGGTACCGGTAGTCAATAAGTCAGTTTGTTCCGGTTGTTTTGTCCGGTTCTCTCAGTTGACCTGTCAGAACTGAATCGAAAATTTTTGCGTTCTCCGTTTACGTCTCGAGAAATATCTTAACTGTTTGTAGTAAATAGTTGCAAACGTACATGTTCTGCTAGCCAACGAGACCCATGCTGGCACTGTTCATAATCCCTCCTCCAAATATTAATCCTAGATATTAAATTTACTCGTGTTTTCGCCAAGAAACTGGTAAAATAAATATGTTTTAAAAACCTAACCTCTGCGAAAAAAAATCTCGAAAAAATTTCGTTTCTACTTTGAGATTACGTAACACTATTCCTTCCAAAACGCTATGTTCGTGAAAACATAAAAAATAATCAACAAAATACAGTAGCAGAAATCCACTTTCAAAATTTTGTGAATTGATGAGATAATGAGAATGCAAACTAAATTAGGTTTGTAAAGCAATGTCGCAAAAGTAGACACTTCATACAATGTTATTTTTTTTTATCACAGCGTGCTTAAAAACTAATTCGTTAGGTAGCAACAAAACAAAATATTGCAATAGATATTGTGTGCTGTTGCATCAGACTGTTTTCTTCGTAAATGTCAAATAGTAATAACATTAGAGATAACTATTTTGCTCTAGTTGTCACGTGTACTTTTATCAATATAATTGTTTTTGAAAATTAGTTATTCTTTAATCTTAGTAATTAAAGATAAGCGCATCACGCGGCTAGGTCACAGATCGATCTAGAAATCAGGCCTATCGAATGCAAATACACATAATTATAAATATTATCTGTATTATTGTAAATTACATTTTTTTTTAAACATACAATGTTTAAAAGTAAATCTTTATATATAGTTAACACCAACAATAAGTTGGCACAGTCCGCAGTTGCATAATCCATATTTTTAGGTAACCTCACAGCTGAACACTGTCTTCCTAGTTTGAGTTTAAAATTCAAATAAAATATAAATAATTTACCGAAGTCAAAAATAATCTCTAGTGCTTTTTCAAAATGTTTTAGAACTGGAGGAAGGAAAAACACTTTTGTCGAACAGTAACAAGGAAAATTTTAAAAATAAACAAGTTTCACCCGTGACCTTATCAGAAGCTACTTACGACCGAAAGATGAATGAAAAACTACGTCAACGAAGCGGAAAATAAGAATTTCTTAGGTATCGTACACATGTCTTAGAATTTTCTTTAAAGAATTTTATAGTTAAGCATCAATCATCATCAATGATATTCTAATAAACTAGAATATCATTGATCTGATATGTCAGGAAAGGAGGTGTCTCATGAGATGACGAGAAACGGAGATGTATAGGAGAAGAAGACATGTTGCTCGCTAATGAATTGAGCCTAAAGTCTATCATAAACATTATTTTATTAATTCTAAAGGAACATGCAAGGTGCTTGAGAGCTTTCACTTTCTCCTTTTTAGGGTTCCGTAGTCAACTAGGAACCCTTATAGTTTCGCCATGTCTGTCTGTCCGTCCGTGCGTCCGTAGAGATTAAGCGAGGATGGACAGACGGACGGACGCGTCCGTCCGTCTGTCCATCCTCGCTTAATCTCTATGACCGTTAGCACTAGAAAGCTGAAATTTGGTACCAGTATGTATATCAATCACGCCGACAAAGTGGTAAAATAAAAATTAGAAAAAAAAAATATTTGGGTAGCCCCCCTATATGTAAAGTGGAAAGTGTTTTTTTTTTTAATTTCAACCCTAACGTGTGATATATTGTTGGAAAGGTATTTAAAAATGAATAGGGGTTTACTATAATTTTTTGATAATGTCAATAATTTCGGAAATAATCGCTCCAAAAGTAAAAAACAATGTGTCCCCCCCTCTAACTTTTGAACTATAAGTTTAGAAAATATGAAATAAATCTGAAAAGTAGAACTTTATAAGGACTTTCTAGGAAAATCATTTTGAAAGTGAAAAAAAAATAATGGATACCCACCTTTAAACTCATAAGTGGGAACACTTATTGTGACGGACGGGAAACTACGGAACCCTACACTGAGCGTGGCCCGACACGCTCTTGGCCGGTTTTTTTGCTTGTCACTAAAATTTGGTTGGCTGTGTACCAACCACGCAACCACGACATAACATCACGCCTAATCCCCGAAGGGTTAAGCAGAGTTTACCCAGGTCAACCACGTTTCGCAAGTTATGTTTCAGTCCTATATAATAGGGAGCGAGCCTATTGCCATCAGCAGGGCATACATTCAGACTCCGTGGCTGCTACTGAGAAATTCCTGATGGAAAACCCAATAACACTTTAGCCAACTTGGGAATCGAACCCAGAACCTCATGCACAGCAGTAGCGCTTGCAACCATTAGACCAACGAAGAAGTCTGATCTGACGCGCGTTTGCATTGAAATGGTAGTGATGCTGTCGTGCATCGCAAATGCGTCAAAGTCGCGAAACCACCAATGTAGAAAGAATGTTTGACAGTATTGTTACAAAAAGGTCGCAAAACATAATCAGCCCCCTTGGAAAACAAGAATGTTATTTATCAGATAATCCAAATAAAATGACCCACTTGTTTTGTCAGTGATGTATGGATGAGCGATCATTCTATATTCAACTCGGCATGGTATTCAACATGGATGACGTCACGAATCGCGATGTTCACGTCAACAGCGGTAACTAAATTGCACCATTCTTGGAAAATTTGCCCTTGTACGCATAACTGAAAACATGTTAACGTTTATCCTACTAATATTATAAGTTTGTAAGTATGAATGGATAGATGGATGTTTTTTACTCTTTCACGCAAAAACTATGGAACGGATTTGGACAAAATTTGGAACACAGATAGTTTATAACCTGGATTAACACATAGGATAGTTTTTATACCGATATCATCTTTCCGTGGGATAATTTTCGAGTTGTAGCGGGCGAAGCCGCTGGCAACAGCTAATGTGAAATAATTGGCATTTAAATTACTGCGTTTTCAGTCCAGTTGTCGTACTTTATGGATCAGAATACTGGGCTGCGGAGAAAATTTTATGATAAAAGATGATATGTAGCGGAGATAAGGGATAAGTGGTGGATGAGGGGAGATACAAAAATGATGAATGGCGCTTGTTACACAAAAACACGTATCCTTACAGGAGAAATACTCTCAACATCATCTTTATTATTATTTGTTATTAACCGACTTCCCAAAAAGGAGGTTCTCAATTCGATTTTTTTTTCTGTGTAATGATCCGATTTACGTGATTCTTTTTTAGTTTGATACGGAATATTGCCATTTGGTCTCATAAAAATTTTGTATAGTTTGGCCCAGTACTTTTCATTTTATGAAGATTTTTCTTAAAATATGAACATTTTTCGTTAATGTGTTTGCGAATAACTTCGTCGTTTATGTAAGTACCAATTTTGATGATTCTTTTTTTATTGTGAACGAGATATGGTACTATGATATGGAAACTAGGACCTGGTGATGGAATTCCAGAGAACTCGAGGGCAACCCTCAAATTCATAGGCACTTATTACGTGTTTCGTGTATTTTTGTCGAATGTTAGGTTTCTTAGTTGAATGTTAAATGTATAGTAAATATTTCTATAGGATATTAAAACTAAAAATAAAAAACTTTTTTGCAGTCGGTGGCAAAAAAAAAACGAAATGAAATAAACGGGTGCGCCAAAAATCACCTAAAATTTCAACTCCGATAATTGGAAATCCGAAAATGTTCTTCCTAACATTTTTCATCCTAACAATCGCAATTCCTAACTTCTCTGTCTCTAATGTTTTAATTCCGAAGCATTCAACTTCATAATGTCTGTAGCAATAAACATCTATTACACTATTATTTGTTTTCCTATATTTTCTCAACATAACCATCTTTACACTATTATTCAAAGTCATATCTTTTTTTTTGTTTATATTACTTTTTATTCATAATAATCAGTATTATAAAAGGTCCCATTAAAATAGGTGGACAAAATTTTAGAAATCATTCAGACCGCTAAAATAAGGACAATAGCAAAAAAAATATAAGATTAAGAAATAAAATACCTACTTTTATAGGATGAGTTTGTTCTAGAGTGCCGGCAATTTATTAAAACAAAATCACTTAATATATAGTGTTTTTTTTTTTGTTTAGATGTCTTTAGTTACGCTTACTAAACACTGTGTTAAAATTTGTCCATTTGGCGAGCGCTACCTCGAAATTGGTCGCGAAATTTTTCTAAGTATTTTTTTCATAGTGCCCCCAAGACGACACTCTGACCTGAATTTCATTCATTTATTTTATTTCAAGACAAAAATCAGTGAAACGACCTTTAATCATTCTAAACAGTTGTATGAGTGAAAATATTATGCTAATTATGTTTAGGAATAAAAGCGTTACGATAAAAAACAGTAGGAGTTTAAATATATTTACACTAATGATATTATGAATTCCAATTTTCGGAAACATGAGTGTTATGAACATCGTCGGTAGGACTACAAATAGTATGAATGAAAACTTTAGGATGAAAAATTTTAGGAAGAGTGATCATTCGGATTACAAATCGTTAGGAAGAACAATTTCGGATAAAGAACTTTAGGTGAGCCAAGTTTTTTTTATAACCATCTACTTATAGTTCTAGTGTTAGCCACTATGGAAGAGCGGAGTCTCCTAACAGGTAAAGTTTACATAAAAGGAGGCTCCAAACACATTAATAAATGTTATTTTTATTTATTAAAGACTTTCCTAACAATGGTGAATGGGCTCCAGCAAACGAATATGAGATTTTCAAATAATTATACGTGTACAAAAGTGATTCTTGGAAAAGGCTTGGTAAATGAAGAACCTACGGCAGATACCGTGGAAATTCACGGTAACACAAAAACTTTACCGGGAATTAATACATAATTTACGTTAGAAAATACTGACAATTAAGATGGAATTTTTTATTGGACATTATTGAAGAAATGCTGTTGGTTTGGTACGTAAATCTCACGATGACAATATCTTCACGATATTACGATGCCAATTAGTTTAACTGGAATAAAATTGTAGATGGTGAAACAGGCCTGATATGTAACATTTTAATTAAAAAACACCTATCTATCTATTAACCTCGGTTCCACAAAATAATCATCACCATTGCAAACTACTGCTACAAAAAACTGCATTGAATAAAATTTTAATTTATAAAACATTAAGCGCCTAGTGCTCAGCCGAACGCATCGGATTACCACATTCGGTACAATTTAACTTCCATATTCGGGTCAATGAAGCCAAAATTAAGTTAGGTCGGGATGAGAACTTTAACCTAACCCGTCTTATAGTAGATAGGTATCTCATTCGTAGATAATCATGGCGTAAGTTTGAACTTGTTACCCAGTTCGAGGATAGATAACTAACGAACATTAAACATAACAGAGACAAACTTGTTGGATATTACTAATTAAAATAAAAAAAATCTGCTCAATCGGTTGAAGATATCTGCTTCAAAATGGAAGTGCAAGAATCCGCCCGAACATACTTACATGCATACATATTACAAAGATACGTTGCAAGTTAAACAAAAACTTTTAAAAACATAAGGGTTCTTCGAAAGAGAAACCGCAACCTCGGGCACAAAGGGCCAAGAAGGAACATGGACGGTTTTTAATCAGTAGAACTCTAACACTCCCTATCGTTTCGCCCAGAGTGGGAGGATTCATTAAGAGATTACCCACACAAAAAAAGAGTTACTATCTAACTGAGTTGTAGAGCTCAGTTACGCAGTCGCTCCATGTAAAAGCCCTGTATTCAGCTGCATTCAGTTACACTGGAAACCGACCCCAATTATAATTGGGAACAGGGTAGGCAGATGACGAAGGGTTACATCAAAGTCTGCTCGAGTTCATCGTTATCATCATAAAATATTTAGTTACAATATAATAAAAAATCTGTACCTAATTGCTCAGGTAATAAATAAAAATAAATAAATAAAAAAGTAAATAAATACTTAATATACTCGGCACATGTTTACAGGTAGGTTCTTACGTTTGACATAACACAAATTGGTCTACGGAGGCACATTTGATTTCCAAACATTTAAAAAACAATTGTCAAGGATCTTTATGACACGTGTTTCAGCCGCCAATTCGCCGCGTGACCAACTCACAAAAAGGGCTGAGAACAATAAAAGCGACCCTGAAACACACGTGAGGAAAACCATAAAGAACAATGAGTTAAACAAGAACAAAGGGTTGAACTTTCACCGAAATTTTCCCCTGTTTTTGTGTTTGTTTACTCACAAAATCTGGCACACACAAACACTTACGTATAGACTAATTTATTGCCTGTCGATCATTCAAATATTTACTCTGAGGTATCAGGTGAACTAGAAATCGGTATTGGAAACTACCAATATAATACGAGTCAAAACAAAATGCCCTGACAGTGTTTTCAATTATCACACCTGGGTCTTTGAACTTTCACATGATAGGACAGTAACATAACAACACGCCTGTAACCCCCGAAGGGTTAGGTACGGGTGCCCCTAATAGTGCACCCACATGTCGCCAGATATGTTTAAGTCCCATTTAATAAACAATGACCCGATTTTATGGGACAAGCCCGCCACACTATTCCCAAACCACTGTAACTCCTGTTAGCCAGAATCAACAGTGACGACCACAAGAAAAGCGCCGAGACAATGAAGCTCGACGAAGTCCCAGAGAAGTGATTAAACTGTCTTGGATCCCGCAACGAAATTAATCAGAAAAGAATAGCGGAGGAGTAGGAAAAAACATAATTTCCACTTCCCTCCATATCAGCAGGAGACAGAACAGAACAAGGCCAATAGGCACACAGGGACGTATACAACTGGGATAAGCCCAGTTGCCTAGCACCACGGATATTATTGTCATTAATATTACTGGGTCCTAAGTTGTGAGCTGTTATATTTGATTCCAATAATAGGTATAGGTATGACAAAAATGCTTGAACGCACGGAAATTTGTTCTAGTAGTAGTTTGTTTGTTTGTGTTTGTTTGTTTGTTACAATGACCCGATTGCCGTCAACCGGGTACAATCCAAGACTCTGTGGCCAGTGACCACTACTGAAAAATTCCGGATGTTTTCATCCGGAATTTTAAAAACCCCAATAACACTTTACCCGACCCGGGATTCGAAGTGAGCATCATAGTCAGCTGTCGCGACTTGCGACCACTTCAACAATGAGGCAGTTAGGGCCCTGAGAACAAATCGAGAAAATAAATAAAACCCTTACCCTGAAACAGTGATTCGCACACAAAACTGTTTTGCCCAGCAACCTAGTATAAAATAGTGTTTAATTTGTTGAGAATTTGAAACATAACCAAACAAAATTTAAACAAACTCAATCAGAACTAGTATTTAGTTAACACTTCACTTTAAATTTCAATTAACAATGCTAACAGTTGTTTTAATTTTGAACAGAATTTCTTTCACAATTTCCTTATCGCCAAACTCGAAGTTGATGAAAAAGCCGACGTCATGTTTATATAGTTTCATATAGCAAATTAATTACGAAACCCGAAACTGGCCAATTAAGGCAGGAATACTAAGCTTATATAAACATGCCACGCCTGAACGATAGTGTTCATGAAGAAAACAATACACTATTAACGATATTAATGATGGTGTAAACGGCAAACGAATCTAATTATATAATTTAACAGTAATTTATAGGCCTAAATGATTATTTAGGCCTATAAATTGGTTACCGATTGGTGAGCACATTATGTTAATACTTAGCAACGTTTAGAAACAATTTTCGCCCAGTCTATCGATTTCATTTTCATATTACGTAAGGAAACTAATATTCTGGAATCCATCCTACTAATCCATCCATACTTCCATACTATAATACTATATAATATTATAAATGCGAAAGTAACTCTGTCTGTCTGTCTGTTACTCAATCACGCCCAAACTACTGAACCAATTTGCATGTTTGGTATGGAGATATTTTGACACCCGAGAAAGGACATAGGCTACTTTATAATAAAAAAAAAAAAAACTTTATTAAAAAACTTTAATAACAAGGGGTTGAAAGGGGGTACGAAAATATTACTTACTTTTGGTCGCGATAACCGGCATCGGTAGCGATAACCGACATCCGCGCGGTTGAAACCGTGGGCATCAGCTAGTTACTAGTATATTATTGTAAACTCGAAAGTTTGTAAGTATGGTATGTTTGTTACTCTTTCACAGAAAACTGAACGGATTTTATCCATATCCGTTCAGTAGTTTTTGCGGTACACAGATAGTTTATAACCTGGATTAACACCTACGACAGTTTTATCCCGATTTTATCTTCCCGTGGGATAATTTTCGAGTTGTAGCGGGCGAAGACGTTGGCAACAGTTAGTAGTGTGATAAAGTAGGTCATATCTAAAACTTGCGATTGTTATTTCACGAGAAATGATAGTGGGCAAAAATGTATGGGAGTTGGTCCAAGCGTCGCCAAGGATGAATCATATACCAAATGGAAGGGCACAACGTACTGTTCAAACACGCAGAGGGGCATTAAAACCGGTGCCGGAGGAGAGGAGATATTTCGAGAAATGATTAGTTTATTTTTGCCTTAGAAGTTATTATAGTGTTAGAAACTACTTCTTTCAACCTCATTGGTCCGAGTGGAAGATTAGAAAAAATAAGCAAAGCGCATTACGACAGTTGAAAGTGTCACTTGTCAGTGAACGCGCGCTCGGGTTATTTTGACTTTTGGCATCAACGGATGTATTTAACCTTCTTTATTAATTAGATTAATTATTTTTATTTAGTGACATTGTCGGATAAGTAGCAGAACAATTATCATCATTACAATAAAGAATAAAAGAAAACAAGAAATGGTTTTTAAGTGTTTTAAAAATAACTAAACGTCAATAATTACTGAATTTAAAAACTCTGCTGGTCTATGTATGGATTCTTGGTGATGAGCAAAACACAAGAACCACACTATAACCATAGCATAACGTGGAGGTCTGCCTTGCTTACCCCGCTGTGTTCTCGTAGTGGCGATCGGCGGCGGCCCTAGTGCAAGCCATGGTGCTGGGCGAGAGGGAATGGGACGCCGTCGCCTCCTTCTGCGAAGCAGTGATGCTAGCGAAGGAGGTGGCGGAACGTGAGAGGAGAACGTCTCGTCCCAGTAACCGCGGTCTGACGCTCTGTGCGTCAGGGGGCACGTGACGGCTTCCGGCCACCGTAGGCGCGTGCCTGTGGACGGTGAGTAATGGGCTAGCTCACCGTCCGTCCGTTTGATGACGACGAAAGGCCGTGTCGACGACGCGTTCGTGTTCCACGAGCGCCTCAAAGAGATGTCAGCAACATGGAAGGGGCCCGCAAGGGCCGACGCCCGTCGGGGCTGCGGGTTGTTCGAAAGAGATACCGCGGCCTTGACACAACGGGCTAGGAAGGAACATGGGTGGTTTTTAGTCAGTAGAAGTCTGACTCTCCCTACCGCTCTGCTGAGCAGGAGGGGTCTTTTGATGATTTCCCAACCTCCAAAAATCAAGAAAGATATGTCAGCAACATGGAAGGGGGCCTTTCATGTTGCTGACATCTCTTTGAGGCGCGCGTGGAACACGAACGCGTCGTCAACACGGCCTTTCGTCGTCATAAGACGGACGGACGGCGAGCTAGCCCATTACTCACTGTCCACAGGCCCGCGCCTACGGTGGCCGGAAGCCGTCACGTGGCATCCGGGCGTTTCCTCCCGCCTGATTTGGAGCAGGTACCTTCCGAAACAACCGTGTCCGGTGAGGACATGCGTCAGACGGAAGGTGAGGGCGCCGCCGCGCCGTGGCGCCTCTCCAGACACTTCTCACTCGATGATAGTACTTACTGCCACTAAAGTGGCGTGCCCTGCACGGGGTTGAGACAGTCGCTCTCTCCATGTCGCCAGGAGATCGAGGCCTAACATGAACGCTTAGCGGCGTCCCCACTTAGGCCGCGCGGCTCCACGAGGCAAAGCTGCGCGCCTAACAGGAACTTTTCGGGTGACGTTAGTGGGGACGCGGCTTTACACAGTTACAGTTTTATTGGATACAGTGACAGAAACCAACAAAAAGATGACAGCACGATAAAAAAACCATATAAAATATCATAGTAACACCAAAGAGTATCAAAAAAGAGGTTTTCTTGCGTCGTGCTTATAGTTAGCACGAAAAATAGAGCGGCTTGCGATTAGGTACAATGCTTATAATCACAAGCATGTTCTTTTCATCATACACGTGCTACTTGTGTGCTATACTAAGTGACAGCTGCTCATCACTAGAATGCTTTTGTGCTAGTAGGTACGTAGCATGTGTATTCCAGCCTTAATAAAAATCAGTAATAACTTCTAAGGCAAAAATAAACAGATCATTTCTCGAAATATCTCCTCTCCTCCGGCACCGATTTTAATGCCCTTTTGCATGTCTGAACAGTACATTGTGCTCTTTCATTTGGTATATGATTTATCCTTGGCGACGCTTGGACCACATTTGCCCACTATCTTTTCGTGTATGAACTTTCCCAAGAGTACACGTTTATTGCTCATGAAGTCATGAATGTAGAATAACTACATATAATTCATTATCATTCATTGTGTAATAATTACTAGGTACATAAGTAAATACAGTTACGTTTTGAGTATGATTTATTAACTCCTTGCCTCCTCCTGACCGCCTCGTTGGTCGTGTTTTCGCAATTGCGACTGCTGAGCACGAGGTCCATGGGTTTGATTCTTAGGTTGAGAAAATTGTTATTGGTTTTTTTCATCAGGAATCTCTCAGTAGCAGCAACGGGTTTTGTGCTCGGTTAATGGCAATAGGATTGTACTATTAGGTAGGTACACTTCTGCCTAACCCTTCGCGGATTACAGGCTCGATGTTAAATAACTAATTTAATACTGTTCATACCACACAGGTTCATACTTTATACGGAAAATCCTAACTACTAATTTCAAGAAAATCTAATGGCGACACAGTCACCTTCGCATTGCAACTAGTATTATTAATCATAGTGCTATATCCTCTTGTTTTAAATTGCTTGTCCCCAGCTGCTACAGGTGGTATGAACTGCCCATTCTCTCACAACTGCACAGCTGCAGGTGAATGCAGCTGTGCAGTTGTGAGATAATGGACAGTTCATACCACCTGTAGCAGCTGGGGACATTATATATTGACCTAGATAAAAAATCTTTAGTACCTACTATGTATTAAAAATAATATTTTTTCCCATTTCTCTCGAAATTGATCATTAGGCCACGTGGGAAAAAGCCGTGAGTTTATGTATGTCTTTCATCATCATCATGATCTACCTGGCCTTTTCCCAATTATGTTGTGTTCGGCTTCCAGTCTGGGATGAAACTGAATACTAGTATGTTATGGAGCGACTTATCGCGACTTAGCGACTTATCTGACCTCCACAACCTACTTAGTATGTACCTATGTATCTTATATTGACCAATTAAGGCGAGCTTGCACTACTTTGTTTTTATGTACGCACGACCTCACCCCCCGCCCTGCCGCGCGAGCGATATAATGCCTAAATTTTAACTGTTTTTTCTCTCTTGGAGAAAAATGATAAAGAAATTATACATTATGTGACCCGAGATAATACACATTTTTTACGACCTATATTATTATATAAGTTTTATTTTTCAAAGCCTAATATAACTCAAGTAAAACGATTATTTAGCCATCATTTGGACATGTCTTTGCGATTTAATTGGATGCAGTGAAGTGTAAGTAATCGTGTATCGCATGCCCGACATATCATGATCGAAGAGTCAACTATGTAATAATTTTTTTTCAAAATTTAAATCCGTTCCATGTACGAGTAAAACGCTATTGTTGACGACGTTTATCGGGGTAACCTCGCCTTAAGTTTAAGTGAAAACTAATATCTGAAAGGCAAGATTTTCAAACCAATTCATAGCTACACTTCTGAAAGCGACCACAGTAGCTAACCACAACTGACACTTGTCTGCGTTGCGATAGACGCGGCGATTTAATTGCGGTTAACGCCGCAGTTTGTCACCTTCAAAACAGTAAGTATCTTATTTATTTATTTTACAATTTATGTACACACAGTAGACGGCACAGGAAATTAACATTAACATAATACTTGAGTACAAAGGTACTGCTTATTTCTTAAGAAATTTCTGCCAGCAGACCTGCTAAAGGAGAAATGAAGAAGAAATGTAGACAATAGTGTATGAGAATGAGAAAAGGAAAAGAATGATGCTTAAATGAGCCTTAACTAACTTAACCTAAAATAATAAAATACACATATGAATAAAATATAGATACTTAAATAAATACATAATGCTAAGATACATAAACTCAATTAATAAACTTAATTTTCATTTTAGTCAATAATAATCACCCTGTAATTTTCATATCAGGATAATTAAGTGGAACTTAATTTTTTTCGCATCTACGAAGTACATATTTATTAATAAGTTAAGTTTTCTTCTAAATAAGTTAGTGTTAGATGTCTACTGAGCCGCCAAATTTCATTTTTATATAAGGTCCCATTAAAATAGGTTGACAAGTCTAACACAGCGTTCAGTAGGTCTAACCAACCAAACATATCAAAAAAACATTAAATAAACTGTTTTTTTTTACTTAAAATAATAAATTGGCGGCACTCTAGAACAAACTCATCCTTTAAGAGTAGGTACTTAAATGCGATTTCCTTATTTTTTTTTACCATAGTTCGTGTGCTAAACATTTTCTGCGAAGTTAATCTATCAGGCAACATAATCGTTCGACTCGAGAATTAACATTTTTGAGCTCACTTTTTCTTACTGCATTCTGTTAATTTTATTTGACAAAGAATATATCGCTTATTAGAGGCAGTTTCCGTCTGACATGGGAGAACCAAAAAGAAAACGAGTTTAAACGAGAAGAGCAGTTTCCAGGAATTTTCGAAAACCTAAAATGTACCTACCCTAAGCAAAATTTTTTTTTTTGGAGCTAATATGGATTTCACTCATGCCTATCTAGCAGCTTGTGTTTTGTGGGAACAAAACTAAAATCAAAATGGACCTTGGTTAAAAAAGTTTAGCAAACTGGTATTGGTGAATAAAGAATGATCGACATGGTATGAGTTATAATAAAAATGTCACTGTCATACAACATATAACTTAATGACTGAATGTGCTGATTCCGGACGGAAATCATCATCATCATCATTTCAGCCGAAAGACGTCCACTGCTGGACATAGGCCTCCCCTAAGTGTCGCCACATTGACCGGTCCCGTGCGTCTCGCATCCAGCGGATCCCCGCAACCTTCACCAGGTCATCGGTCCACCTAGTGGGAGGCCTTCCAACGCAACGTCTTCCGGTTCGCGGTCGCCACTCCAGAACTTTCCGGCCCCATCGGGCATCCGAATCATTCAATGATCCGTTTTTAATGATGAATAATTGAATATTACTTTACTTTATCGGCATCAAAATAAGGTCACAGTAATGTAATTAGTAATATCATCAATATTCAATACGATTCTGTGAATATATTATTTGAAAGTGGACAACTGGACAATGGCATTTCAATTATTATGTCTGTATCGGGTTGATTACATTGAGGTAATTATCGCACTTTCGTCGAGCTAGCCAATCTATTTAGCATCATGATTTAGCCGCACGATTTAGCCAAAAGGCTTTTTAGAAGTCACAGTTTTGAAAAAAAACGCAATGCTGTTGCCTGGACTTTGACCCGCCGAAAAGTTATCTGGTTCCGTTTTTATCACCAAATTGAAAAAATAAAATAAAACTAAGAACTGTAAAAAAAACTGAAAAGCAAAAAACAAGCACATTTTAAATTAAACAAAACTTGGAAGCAGGCGGGGTCCATTCTATTTTCATTTTTTCTTTTCATAATTTAATATTCAAATGAACCCCCCCCCCCCCCGCCTGCTTCCAAGTTTTGTTTAATTTAAAATGTGCTTGTTTTTTGCTTTTCAGTTTTTTCAGTCGGGTTTTTTAGTTTTTTAACTACTTTTTTTATTTCCAGCTTTTTAGTTCTTTTGTGTTTGTTCTTTCGTTGGTCGCGTAAAATTCTTCGCAGATGATTTAACTTTTGGGCTTGTTTATAGGATTTTCCACTTTGAATTTCTTTTAAACATATAAGTGTTATATTTTTGTAATCTCCTTTAAAATCCTTTATTTTGATACCCTACTCGATGGTATTCGAAAAAAAAAATTTTTTGAACTCCGCGATTTGTCCCCCAAAATCCGCAATTTTTCTTTGTTTTTCAATTTTAATGTAGCCTATAACACTCGCGCCATCAAGACAAATCTAATGACGTATATTTCATTCAAATCAGTTCATCCGTTTATGAGTTATGAGGGAACAAAGAAACGGACTACATACATACATACATACTTACATACATACACGTCCAACACATAACCCTCCTTTTGGGCTTCGCCGCAGTCGGGTAAAAAGTATGACCAAAGCAAGATAGGTTCTTATAGTCTTTATATATACAGCACAATAAGACTTACTACTGCTGGGGCACAGACTTTTTCCGAGAGAGGCAGTGAGCCATAATTTACCAAGCAGGTTCAATGCGGGTTAGTAGGATTAGATGTCTCCAAATTTTTGGTTTACTTTTCTGTCTTTGCTCAATCGCTCTTTAGTCACTCAAACACCTATGATATAAGTGACTAATTAAAAAGCATTGTAATATTTTAGTTCGTAATTTCGTATGGCCAAATTGCCAAATTCTTACGAAAGGTCAGCAGTAAGAGTCGACAATTAACGCTAATAAAGCTAATAAGCTATTTCATGATAGTTCTTAGACACTTTTGTCAAGTAGGAAACGAGCTGAAGACGTTCAAACGTCTCACCTAAATCGGACCATTCGTTTAGGAGCTACGATGCCACAGACAAACACATATACAAACGTTAAACTTATAACACCCCATTTGAGTCGGGTGTTAAAAACATGAAACATCAAAAAAACTTCGTACCGTTTTACCTTGTTGCCCTCAAGCCGGAGTGTGGTGGTGCCCGGCGGTAATGCTGGTGGTGGGTTCTCCAGCTGCCTGTTGGAGCAGTCCACGGTGATGAGGGGGATCACGGCACCGGCTGCGTCGGAGACCACGTGCGTCATCGTGCAGGCGCAGGGCTCTGGGCAGGTTTGACGCATCGTCTGAGAATGAAGATGGTTATGAGATTTCTGTTATTGTACATTTTCTTTTTTCGTTGACGTGTAAAAGAGTTCGATCTAATTAATTTACAGATTGAATTTACAAACATTAATAGAGTGTTACCAGTCAGCAAGACGGTTAACTCCTAGTGACCTCATTTCAGACTATTAGTGAAACGTGAGACATAAGTAACTAGGCGTTTGCAAACGTGAGGAAGAGAAAACATCGAAGAAAGGAAAACGCCTGTTGATTCTACTTAAAAAGGCATTTAAAAAAACTGGCCAAGTGCAAGTCGGACTCGCACATGAAGGGTTCCGTACCAAAACGGTATGCCATAATTTATACAATTTCTTCAAAGGACCAATGAAACTTGACCTCTGGATTGTATAGGCGCTCATACGATTCAGGGACCAAATTATATTGGTTAACTGCTGTTTCCATCTGTTGTTTCGCGGAATTTCGGGACGCATTGTTTTTTACTTTTGGAGCGATTATTTCCGAAATTATTGACATTATCAAAAAATGATTTTAGTAAACCCCTATTCATTTTTAAATACCTTTCCAACAATATATCACACGTTTGGGTTGAAATAAAAAAAAAAACACTTCCCACTTTACATACAGGGGGGCTACCCTAATAAAACATTTTTTTCCAATTTTTATTTTACCACTTTGTCGGCGTGATTGATACACATATTGGTACCAAATTTCAGCTTTCTAGTGCTAACGGTCACAGAGATTAAGCGAGGACGGACTGACGGACGGACAGACAGACATGGCGAAACTATAAGGGTTCCTAGTTGACTACGGAACCCTAAAAACTCTAGACAGCCTCGTTGGACTAGTGGTCGCAAGTGGAATCGGACTGCTAAGCATGAAGTCCTGGGTTCGATTCCCAGGTCCGGTAAAGTGTTATTGGGTTTTTCCGTCTGCGATCCCATCTGGGATTTCTTAGAAGAAGCAACGGAGTCTTGATCTGTGCCTATTGAATGGCAATAAGCTCCCTCTATTACATGGGCATTATTATATTGTGTAAAAAAACTGTAGAATCGAATAAGAACAATACACTTCAGTGTCCTCTAACAGGCCTTACCTAACGATAATTACCGTCCGGTAAAGCGAAAATGCTTACGTCACATCGCCTACAAATCAACGTAAACATTTACCAAGGATTAATTAGTTCACGTTGAACTTGCTGAAAAAAGTTTTACGTAAAAACAATGGGAATTTTGAAGTAAACAAAAAAGATTTTTTTTGTTTTAGAAAGTTACCTAACTGTTCACGTAACATTCATTTATGTAGGAAGTTTTCTTTTAAATGGCTTCTTGTTTTATGGAATGAATAAAATTACGACGGCACGGTTGGCGCAGTGGCTGAGCGATTGGACTGCTGCGCTGTGTGTCGCGGGTTCGATTCCCGCACGGAACAAATATTTGTAAGGCCTGCATATAGTTGTTTCGGGTCTGGGTGTGTTTGTGTATGTGAGTTTAAATGTTTGTAAACGCACCCACGATACAGGAGAAATTCCTAGTGTGGGGCAACGTTTTAAAAAAAAAAAAAAAATGTCGCTGTAATGATGGTTTACGTTTATTCGATGTTGAATTGTGTTTGAAAGTGCTGTTGGGTGTTTTCTCAGTAACATCCACTGAGTCTGAATTTGTGTCCAGTTGATATAGGCAATAGGCTCGCCCCCTACTATATAGGAGTTAAACATACCTGGCGAAATATAGATGTACCTACTTCAAGGATCTCTTTCCTAGTTATAAACCCGAAAATTATGACAATGCCACAAATTCCACAAAGACACAAATTCCGCATAGTCTTGGTACCGAATACCCACAGCAAATACCAAACCAATAGTATGTTTTGTAACTGGTTGATAAGAATATTATCATAACGTTTGCACTTTTTACGACACCCCACAGTCCGTTCGAGATTACTAGATAATTTTAATCTGTAATAAAACAACGAGATAATCTACTAAAGCGGAAACGCAAAAATTTGCTCAATTAAAAAAAAACCGATCGGTCTGCGAACGGGGCTCTGTAAATGGATCTCCATCATCATTGCAGCCGAAAGACGTCCACTGCTGGAACTAGGCCTCCCCTAAGTGTCGCCACATTGACCAGTCCAATGCTCGGATCCAGATAATCCCTGCAACCTTCACTAGGTTATCGGTCCACCTAATGGGGAGTTTTCCAACGCAACGTCTTCCACTCTAGAACTTTTTGTCACCATCGCTCATTTGTTGAGCGAGTAACATGTGGTTTTTGGACATGGATAACTCTCTACTATAACATACTGAAGTATCTTTCACTGTCCAGTGTCCGCAGCCAGTCCGCAATTTGTCCGTACTAGTTTGAGTGATAATTGGGGAAGACAAAATTACACTCATTTCTATCGGTGATAATGCTGCATTTTGATGGACAAACTAGTCTGAAATAGAGAGTGGAATACATCGACGCACAAAAAAATAATATTATCAAAATCATTTATTTCAAATCAGGCAATTTCAGGCACTTTCGAATTGTCGAAATCCATACAACAATTATTTATGTAGCCATAGTAGGTATAGTCACAAGGCATAAAATGCAACTGCGAAAGTACTACATTTACTCATCCAAAGCGTAGATCTCTATGGAGAAGAACGAGCAAGAAAGAAACCCCATGGCACAGATAATATAATACTAGCGTACCCATGGCACAGATAATATAATACTAGCGTACCCATGGCACAGATAATATAATACTAGCGTACCCATGGAAACAAACAACTCCATTATCAACTTCCTACAAAAGTGCAATACCCACACAGTTAAAATGCGAGTCGTAGATTTTTTTTTAATTGCAAATAAAAATTCTTATGTATTTGGTATTTGTTTGTGAGTGGATGTCCCTTCCACCCGGTATATTAAAATTTAATTGACATATTATACTCGTATATACGTTGTATTAGTACAAAACGTTTTGAGTAATGGTCACTTATCCAGGCCGTCTGAAAATATGAAATCAACGTATTTCCAAGATACAAGACAAGAATAAAACAATCTCAGGCCCCTGACAAAGGCAAAAAAGACGTTGAGATTTTTCCAGGAATCACTTTTTACTGTCAAAGTACACTTAAAAGTAGACCGAGAAATTATTCGAGACAAGAAAAAACTATTTTAATTAACCCTCTGTAGTTAACTCTTAATTGCCCCTGAGTTTCAATTAAATAGCGTTTTAAAAATCTGCTCCAGTTCAAGTATTTTTATAAGGTAACTTTGCTAAGAATGCCCGTACTATTTTCCTTCATTTTCTTATGCATTTACTACTGGACAAGGACTCGGAATCATCACTGAAATGTTTGCATTTTCCAAGAAACTGATTCCCTTCAAATACATTATGTTGTAGTTTCTGATGTGGTAACGCCGCACTATTACTTGCTTATATTGCAGTACTAAGCTGGGAGCACATAAACGCGAATAGAAGTTACCTAGAAATTGTATGCTCAATTAATATCCGGAGTGAAGCGAATTGCTAGTCGGTAATATATCGGTAATGTAATATTATTCAGAACTAAATGGTGCTATAACTTGCGGTTTGATATTCCAAGTATACAGGCTATAGTTTTGTATCGTCGTCAAATTCAAGGAGGTTAATAGTATACTAATGATTATCGAAACGAAACCTACTAGTATTATAAACGCGAATGTTTGTAAGAATGTATGTATGGATGTTTGTTACTCTTCCACGCAAAAACTACTGAACCGATTTGGATTATATTTGGTACACTGATAGATTGGAACCAGGATTAACACATAGGATAGTTTTAATCCCGATTTTATCTTCCCGTGGGAGAATTTTCGATCTGTAGCGGGCGAAGCCGCTGGCAACACCTAATCAATAATAAAATGGGTAATTAAAATTATCTATTTTAACCACCCGTGTCTAAAGGTGGCCCGTCTGATTCTCGCCGTATAACCACCCTTTCACATACACACAAATGACACAAACAAACATCATCATCTGCATAGCCTTTTCCCAAGTATGTTGGGGTCGGCTTCCAGTCTAACCAGACGCAGCTGAATACAAATAAATACAATAGGTACACACAAGCTTACTAATCATTTACATGATCCGTAATTTAAATTGTTTATTTATGTATTGTGTGACCAGTGCAGAGCAGTGGACATCTTTCGGCTGAAATGATGAATAATGATGATGATGACAATCTCCTAAATTTTAACAGGGACGTATAACTGCACCTTGTCTTGTATTGCCTTGTCTGACTCTTCATCACTTCATCAGCCATGCCCATTACACATCCAAACTATAAAATGAAAAGTCAAAAACAAAATAAAACCCATAATCTGTCTTCTTCAGTAATGATGACATTCTGGCTAACCTTGGCCGGTTGTTGTTGTGATTTTATTAAGGTCGGGTTTCAGTCTGAATGAATGCAGTTGAGTGCCAGTCGGAGTGACTGCCTATACGAGTATGACCTCGCTGTTGCTGTGTAACATAACACGATATTTCGTCATCAGACCATTGACTACAGATATTACAGCCCAAGTGACCATTCCTCAACTCTCTTCACTACATGCTTTTGAAAGTAGTCTTGTTCATGTATTTAGAGCACGTGTACTCAATGATATGTAAGCTACTTACCTGTAACAGGGTAGTTGACAAAAAAAAACTAATTAGTCCGTCAGATAGATTTCCAAAAAATATTGGACACATACTTTTTCTTTTTTCACGTAAACAAAAAAAAATAATACAGTGCTTCGAAAAGTCATGTGATGTCACAGTTTGGTACATTTTTTACCCGACTACGGCGAAGCCAAAAGGAAGGGTAATGATTTTGGCAGTCTATGTATGTATGTATATATGTGTGTATGTTCCACCGTAGCGCCTAAACCACTGAACGGATTTTAATAAATTAGGTGTCAATAGATTCGCAGGAATAGCCCGGGTGGCATAGGCTATATAAGTTTTATAAATTCTTTTTATGACGGAATTTAAATGTCAAAAACTTACCTCAAAAAATATTAAATTGAGATAATCATAGCAAGTTTGGTATCAAATGAAAGGTCTTGGCGAGCACATTACAAATATGTATTATATTATAGTGTAAGTACACACAAAAATAAAAATCAAATAAAAAAAATAAGTTCAAAAATCTAAAACCCGACTACTAACAAAATCGCGGTCTTAAAAGTAGAAAATAATCCTTGTCTGATATTCTTCGTAGTTGCATGCCAATGGCAAATGGCAATTAGCAGCTGACTTCTGTATCAATGAGAACGCCATGAAGGAGCATCAGGTATCAGTGGCATGCGACTACGAAGAATATCAGACAAGGATTATTTTCTACTTTTAAGACCGCGATTTTGTTAGTAGTCGGGTTTTAGATTTTTGAACTTATTTTTTTTATTACCAGAAAGTAACGACACACACCCACACTCATGATCTTTGACACGTTTTATTTTCGTAAATTTTTGTTAATTGGATAAACAACAAAAACGCACCTATCCAATATTTTTCGATAATATAACAGACGGACGAAACAGAATCATATTTTAGTCAGGAAACATTCCTATTCAGTGCGCGTTACAGGACCATATTATATTCTGAAGTAGTTTGAATTTTTAATAATTAAAATTGTAATGTAACTCCAAAATACTTAAATATGCCAAAACCAGATTTAAGAACAATTGCAATCTTCGAGATCAGCCGAGATTATCTTTCTTTCTCAGACGAAAACAAGATAAATTCGGATTTATCGGATTAAGGAATACCTACTGAGATATTCGCATATTTGAAATTCTAGATAAATCTCACGAATCTGTTAATCTAGTAACGTATGAAAACATTTTGATAACGAAGCAGAGTATTTTCCATTTCTGTTCAGGTAATCTATAATCTGAATAAATTATCTTGTAAATAATATGTCTTATTTTTGAATAGTAACGTATATTATTTTTAAACATTATTATCTCACGTCCTCGTTTTGAATACTTTTAGCATGCTGATATTATTTGATTGATTTATTTTAGCACTTACTTTAAGCAAAAGAGATGTTTTAAACACGTGCGTATAAATAGAATAATTTGTAGTATGAACCGTCGACTAAATATGTATCCTGCTGATTTTTAAACAAAACCCTGCTGTGCATACGATGACCACATCTGTTTACCGTCTTTGTAATACTTGCTAAAGCAAAAACATAACCAAAAAAAAAAAAATTCAAGCTTTCTTTTCTTCAAAAAATCTCAGCCTCTGTCAAAGATCAATTGATCACAGATGTTTGACCACTAGCAAAAAAAAGGACCAAGGAAGGGAAAAGTTTTAAGTGTTTATTGTGGCCTAGCGCTGCAAGCAGGAATAGTACTTACGTTGGTCGGGCACAGGTTTGATAATAGGTAACTAGACATTAAACATAGAATGACATTGGGCAGTCTTACTGCGGAGACTAAATAAAAATAAAAAAAAAACATACGAATCGAATTGAGAACCTCCTCCATTTTGGGAAGTCTGTTAAAAAGGATCTTTTCAAGACAACCTTTATACTTTTTAGATAGGTTTCAGGATCGTAGCAAGTGGCGTTCTGTGGTTTCTGCCGACCCCCATGGGAAAAGGGAGTGAGTTTATCTACATAGGTTTCAGGGAGGGAAGACAATGTTATGTAGGCAAGCATATTATAATTTGGAGGATTACATTTATCCAAAAATGTTTGACTCAATGCTAGTTCTGCTAACTAATTGATCTTCATTATGAAGTTATTATGGAAGCTGCAGAAGATTTTCAGTACTGGTCATCTCTTAGCTACCATGTCGTTAAGACGTATTTGTTTCCTTCTCTGACGATTTATCACGATTCTTTCTATGGATACTCAATTTTGGTTCTTGAAAAGCATTTTTCACGGATATTTCGAACATAAAAAAAAACAATTACAGACAATATCTCACTCTAAAAAAAGAACTGAAAAGCAAAAAACAAGCACATTTTAAATTAAACAAAACTTGGAAGCAGGCGGGGTCCATTCTATTTTATTTAATTTTATCTTTTCATAATTTAATATTCAAATGAACCCGACCTGCTTCCAAATTTTGTTTAATTTAAAATGTGCTTGTTTTTTGTTTTTCAGTTTTTTCAGTCGGGTTTTTTAGTTTTATAACTACTTTTTTTATTTCCAACTTTTTAGTTCTTTTATGTTTGTTATTTCGTTGGTCGCGTAAAATTCTTCGCAGATGATTTAACTTTTGTGTGTTGTTTAAATAGGATTTGTCACTTTGAATTTCTTTTAAATATATAAGTGTTATATATTTTTGTTATCTCCTTTTAAAACCCTTCATTTTGATACCCTACTCGAAAATCCGCAATTTTTCTTTGTTTTTTAATTTTAATGTAGCCTATGGCACTCGCGCCATCTAACGACGTATATTTTATTCAAATCCGTTCATCCGTTTAGGAGTTATGAGGGAACAAAGAGACAGACATACATACATACACGTCAAACACATAACCCTCCTTTTGGGCTTCGCCGCAGTCGGGTAAAAATACCTCATTGACGACCCTGTTTCGAAGGACTTTAAACCAATTTCAGATTGAGCAGCCTTGAAAGAGAGACGTTACTTTGAAATGAAATACTTCCAAAGTTTATTTTATATTTGGATTGTTGATTATTATTATTGATCGAAGATTATTTCGTTAGCCTCTTGACGCTCTTATCGCTAGTCTTTCAATATCGGTCTCAACTCTCACTTATTTATACCATAAGTAAATATGGATAATGTCAACAACATAAAATTTTGTTTAATACTAGGTACTTCCGTTTATATGCAGTAATTATTCTTAGAAAAACTAGCAGTAGGTACGATCATTTGAAACAGTCAATAATACTCTTTATATTTCATGTGTATACTGTTTATACGTTTATTTTAAAATACTCGGCAGAAATAGTCTGAAATGATGAAACTGAAAGAAACGTAAAATGAATTCTTTGTGTGAAACTCCTTAAAGATTACTAAACTTTATTGGCAGATTAAAGAGATAAGACCAACACAGTCGGAAGAACAAAGCGAGCGACATATAGTACTAATTAGGTAATTAACGAAACTGCTATGTTTTAGGTACTTTGGACTAATTTGGATTATCGAAGACACGGTATTAAAGTCACAAGGGCATTGCACTATGAGGTCATAGGCTTAGTCAGCGATGAAGAACGGCAACGTGACTCGCTCGTATTATACCGTGGTCATTGATATAAAAACTAAAGATACGGTCGTCCGAACATTTTGCTCGATGTGTTCCCCATACAGAGAAACACTAACGTCATATATAAGAACTAATCAGGCTGCTCGTAAACGTAACCTTGTATGAGCGGCGTGGCGTGGTATTATCGAGGTATAAAGAAATTAAATAAAGCTTTCATTAAAATGTTAATGAAAAAAAATGTTAAATTTTAATTTTAATTTTCTTTTAAACTTCGGTTTAGTCAAGACCTATTTGGGACCAAATTCGAGGCGTCATTTTATCATGCGGTCCGCCCAGTCCTTACGCAGTAATATATATGTCAATGACCGTGGTATATATTTTTTAAGCTATTGCATAGCTTCTATCGCGGGCCTTGAGCGTGGAGAGCGAATCCAGAAATTTCCTAAAAAAAAATTTAAGATTCAGTACTACCAGGTTGCTATGGTTACGGAAAATAACAAGGTTGGCAACTGAGGTTGTCAAATTAAATAATTTATAACCTCACGTTGTAAATGTGTAAAGTTTTTCTGTTTTGTCTCTCTGCGTTCTCCTTCTAAAATATTCTTACTCGTATAATTTGTGTACAAAGTGTTTTAAATATGAATAAACAAAGTGCATTTATTAATGAAGAAAGTCACGAAAAAATAGTGAAAGATAATGAGTGACTACTCCTCGAGTACTCTATACATACATTCATTTTATTATTAATACGCATCTATCATACGTTTTATTGGTTTTTGCATTACTATTCTGCGAATCGGTCTTAGAAGACGATTCGTTTTCTTATAAAATATCTAAAATAAAATAAATAATTTTCATATTTTTCAATGTTATGACACTTAAGCGTCAGGCTGACAAGCTGTCAATACTTTTTCTTTTAAATTTTCTGTCATAGAGTTTCTTACTAGCTTAGTCTATGAAGGTTGCTTTTGATTTACTTATATAATTTAAATTCTTTTTAAAAAATACTGCATAAATAAAATAAATAAATAATTATTTGCATAAGTTGACAAAAAATGCTATGCAATAGCTTTACCGCGGCAGTCTCCGAGTGCCACATCAACTTTTTTTTAATGATGGATGAGTAATCAGAGTACCTAATCATCAAATGACTACTCCTCATTGGGCGCAGCAGAAGGGAGTGTCAACTTCTTATTGACTAAAACTAATCCGTGTCCTTTCGAATGCTCTTTGTGTTCCGGAGCCACGGTGACACTTTCGATCAACCCTCAGCCAGCCCCGAAAGGCGTTCGGCCCAATCAATTTTGCTGACATCTCTATGAGGCGCGCGTGTAACACGAACACGCCGTCGACACGGCCTGTTGTCGGTTTACTATTAGGTACACCTCTGCCTAACTCTTCGGAAATTTCAGGCGTGATATTCAACTACCTGGCCTTTTCCCAACTATGTTGGGGTCGGCTTCCAGTCTAACCGGATGCAGCTGAATACTAGTATTTTACATGGAGCGACTGCCTATCTGACCTCCACAACCCAGTTCATCATTCTCTGCCCTTATCCCAATTCATTTGGGGTCGGCGCAGCATGTCTTCCTCTTCCATACCTCTCTGTTTCTCGTCATCTCATGAGACACCTCCTTTCTTACCATATCATTCCTAACACAGTCCAGTCATCGTTTTTTTGGTCTTCCTCTACTCATATACCCTTCCACATTCATATTCAAAACCTTCCTCACGACATTTTCCTCATTCCTCCTCATCACATGCCCATACCACGTCACAACCCAGTTAATACTAGGAAATACGCTAACCTTTGGTAAGTCTGTTTGACAGAGTTTCAGGTCACTGACGACCTGTAACGACTGCCAAAGATCTACATTTGGCAGCCAGTACCAACAGTTTAATGTACGTTCCGAGGCACGGAGGAAACTATTTAATTTACAACTCAGTGAACAGAATAATACTTTTAAGCAATATTGACGGGCCAATGGCTCATTTCTATTTGTCGTACCTTTTTCTAACATTTGACGTTTCCAGATCCTCGCATTATGTCTCAAGGTTAGCCTAGATTTTCGAGCATAAACTCTCCATGTATGAACGTCACGTTTGTATTCTCTGTAGCGTATTTAGAGCAAATTTTTCAGTGGTAATGTTTTTCGGGTATTATGACGACGCCAATCTTATATTAAATCATTTGTTTGGAGTTTAGCTCAGAGTTTGGTCTCCTGTATTGTGGGTGCGTTTACAAACATTTAAACTCACATACACAAACCAAACACAGAAACCCGGAACAACCATCTGTAGGCCATACAAATATTTGTTCCGGACGGGGATAGAACCCGCTACATGCAGCGTAGCAGTGAATCGCGCAGCCACTGCGCCAACCGGGCCGTCGAACCTAGTCTAGTCAAGTCTATTAGCGTCTCTTTCTCACACCAAAGTAAGAGACCACTTTATGCGGTGGCGGTACGATCTCGACCCAGGTCGCTCCTTACAGTTCAAGGCACTCCTGTTGTGTCCAAAATAGCCTAGTTATTATTATTTTAGTTTGACCTTTACACAACAACAAGCTTTTAGTGGAACATAAATTGGCTTCCAAAACAATTGGAATTTTCCAATTCCCGGCAATTGTTTCTTTTGCTGTATTTTTCGCCGTAGTCGTGTAAAAACGGCGTTTGATACACTTGGGCATTTGTTAATGCAGCTCTCAGCTCCGTAACAATGAAACAAATAAAATTAAATTTCATGAAGAGGATATAACACAACACGTAATATACGACGAGATAAATACCAACACACTGTAATCACTATCTGTTGGCTAATTGTGATAATCACATCGTTAATTGATGATCCTTGATTAGAAGATTCTATACGCCGCAATAGCGATTATATCTACGCTAATTCAATTATACTGCATTTCGAGGGTATAGGTATATACATAGTAGATCCTTCTCATCATCATCATCTTCCTGCCCTTATCCCATGTCATTTGGGGTCGGCGCAACACGTTTTTTCCTTCCATTCTGCCCTGTTAGTCGTCACATTATCATTTATTCCTTTTTCCTTCATATCACTCCTCACACACTCCATCCATCTTTTCTTTGGTCTTCCACTCCCTCTCCATCCATCCACATTTATATTCATAACTTTTTTAGTCACATGCGATGCATGCCTTCTACTCATGGCTTAATAATAACAGCCAAATCTTTAGGTTAAGCAGTGCTTGCCAAGGTTGGATGGGTGACCATCCATTACATACTGAGTTTCCTCCGTGCCTCGCATCTTTGGCAGTCGTTACAGGTACATAATTAGGAAAAGGCTAGCCAGGGATGGCGAACCTTTATGGACCAACGTGCCATTTTTTCTAAAGAAATGTTTATTGAGGCCTTACACGTGCCCTCAAATAATATTGCTTAGTCTTTATTGGCAGATAATTAAACTAAATATTGTCAACTAAAAGCTCTTTCTGTGATACCAAAAAGAAAAAAAAAACCTGTCTTAAAATGTTTCAATTCTACATGTAATTCAAATTAAAGTAAGATTGCATCTTGGACTGGGCTTCTCTACCAAACGATTTCTAATCGAATCTTATGTTATACATGTCTGAAAATAATGACTCGTAGGCATAGTTGTTGAAAGTATGGTTAAAAATTCGGTGGCGTGCCTAAAATATTCTGCAATGCGCCATCCCTGGGCTAGGCAGATGATGATAGATATGTAGTAGTAATCATAATAATTACATAGACTCTATCTTAGAGCAGGCGGTGGCTTCGTTTTAACGTCCCCGAGATACGAATTGAAGGTCGTGGCCTTGATACCCCAGTGGGTAGGTACATTACTTTTAGGCCGACTTTTAAAAATGGAGGAAGTTCACGTGTTCCACCAAAAACTTTTCCTTTCATGTATGAAGGTACGTGTGTGGTTTATGAGAATAATGTTTTCTATATTTTATGTTGAGGATATCATAAAACATTTCCTAACAAGATAAAAAATATTATATGAACAGAATTCCTGTGGGATATCTCAACTAAAAGAATAAAACAGAAAAAATACAAAAAAAAACTATTAAAACATACTTTACTTTCGCCTTTCGGAAAGCTGTAGCAATAAAAAACATTAAAAAAAATATACATATACCAATCGAATTGAGAACCTCCTCCTTTCAAAATCACCAACCGTGGGGACATTAGGCTATGCATATGCGGTGCCTATTGTATACAAATTATACAACCGCGTCTGGCTGTTCGACCTATATAAAAGCACAACCCTCAGAAAGTACTAAACAGAGTTTGTGCAAACTTTCGGCATAGACTCTATTTCTCTCGGAGCAGAAGGCTTAATAAATATGTGAAGATAATTATAATTAATGCATGCACGCACTACTGACTGCTTGTGTTGGCTAAATTTGAAATTCATCAAATATATTCAAGGAGTGAACGAATGAATGAACATCTCCGTAAATGAAGCTTTTGTTCATTTACAGAGATGGTCTTCATGGTTTCAGTTGTGTAATTGTTAGTGTCTAACTGCCACACTCAGACACGTTTGGTGATTACTTAAGCCATCACTTAGTGAAGATTTTGACGCTTTAGTGAAGGTTGTGTATGTCAAATCCTTACTAAGTGACGGCTTAAGTTCCTTATCATTAAATATCTCATTAAAAAAGTGAGTCTAAGGGCCTTATCACACTATCACTTGGAAGCGGATGCGGGGCGCAGCGGACGCGCAGCGAATGCGTCGCGAACACCCCGCGGATGCGCAGCGAAGACGTCGCGCACGTGTGGCGAATTCATTACGTTTTCGTCGCGTGTGTGTAGCAAATTATCGCCGTACGATACACTGCACACTAACAATACACATACACTATTCGTGGCTAACCCGTTGTGTGTCCGTAACGAATTCGTTGCGCTCCCACTCCGCTTTGAAGACGCTCGCAATCCGCTAGTATGATAAGGCCCTAAAAGGCTGTTTATAAGTTGGATCATACAGTCGCGCCCTTTTTTCTCTATGGGCTGTAACTATAGAACGCCCACTGCTACGATCCTTACATACTCCTATTCTGAAATGGCCGCTTTCTCAGAATCCTGATATATGATCATGAATCACGTTACAATTCGTAAAATAGTCACAAAATTACCACAGACGCAGTTAATATTATGAATTATCTCAAATCTAAAAGAGGTTACAGTACAGTATCAATAATAATCAATATGAACATTTTAATTTTTTTTAAGTGGCTATTTTAGACCCACTGGTACTAGCACTTCGGTAGGTAGCGAATACAACGCATCTGATTTTTCTGAAGAACTTCAGCGATAAAGTTAATGTAGATAGACGAATCAATACAATAATAATTACAAAGTGGTAAGATTTTCAAGTTTAGATATTGGGGGTACATAAGGTAAAATAATTATCGGAACTACTGATCCGAATTCGAAAATTACTTATTAAATTAAATACTACATTATTTCAACTTTCAAGTATCGTAGGCTATATTTAAACGTTTTTCGAGAAATAATTTCCGCCTTTATACGAAACCGAAAACACGGGCAAAAGCGTTTATAACTTTGAAGTCAGCCACAAAATTTTCAACTTACCCGTATGATATCCATAACTTTATTCAAAGGCTTCCCTCTATACAGCTGTTGATGGCACACGAGTTCATCGTAATCTATGATTTTTTTACGGATTGTCCCGTTTTGATTTTCCATGGCCAGCCAGTCAAGACCCCCATCGCTGCAGTCCCAACTGTTGCCTGACAAAAAAACAAAACAATATTTATATTATTATTTGAAAACACATCTACCATAATTCTCGGCTACATAACAACCTCACCTACACCTCGGGCACAGTATACATATCGTACAGTATTGTGACTCGGCCGTATCCTAGAAATAAACATGCGAAAGGGCTGCCCACCTCCAGTATTTTAATTAGATTTGCCTACTTTGTGTTTCTATTTAGTTTTGTGATCGTAAATATACCTACTTTTTAAAACAAATAAAATACTTTGTGAATTGAATACGAATGTTCAATAAACATGCGTGTTGTTTTTCGGTTGATAGATAAACTTAATTAAAAAATCATGTATTTTTTTCGGGACATGAAAAAAACTACTTATCCATTAAAAATACACACATTATATACCTACCTACTAGTAATTAATAGTAGATTATTAACCAAGGGGATAAAGCAGTGTCTTCTGTCGCGGGTGACAATTTAAATCGCGAGCGTAACGTAGGACTCGAGGTTTACTCCCGAGCGTAGCGAGGGTGTTAAAAACTTAAATCACGAGCGAAGCGAGGGATTTAAGACGAGTCCTGAGTGAAGCGAGGGATTTAAGTTCACCCAAGGCTAAGACAGCTTTATCACCGAGGAAAATACTCTACTTTTCGTACCATTTGCAAAAAAATTAACACAATAATAATATGAGTTAAGCATTTATTAAAAATAATGACAATTAAAAGTAAAAGTTAACATTCGAAACATTGGTCCAATTATTGATAGAAATCACATTCTCCCCCTAGAAGATGAATGAAATTCAGTACAATTTTCTTTTTCCAAATTTAAATCACATTCTCCTAGAGGATGAATGAAATTCAGTACAATTTTCTGTCCCTGTTTTTAACAGATTAAAAATGACTATTGTTATGTACGCTTTTTATGGCATAGAATGTCACTTTTTTGAGCAAGTGGTACGAAAAAATTTTTATAGTTTTATCTTTCAAAGTTTCCAGGTAATTAAAAAAAGTTATCTCTGTGAATGCGTTATTAACGAATTCATGCAACCAAAAACAGCACAATATATCCTACTCGTCATATTAAATATGTACATGTCTTATTTTTAGTGAAAAAATCGCGCGGTTATTGTTAAAAAACAACACACCGTCCGTTCGACACTGCGGCACAGTCGCGACTGTCTGCGTGTCGAGCGCATACCGAAATCGAGGCGCGTAGGCATAGCTCGCGCTTCGTCCGTTTGTATGAAGTCGGAATACTGTATCATAATATTACCGTGCCTCGAGTGTGCCTTTCACCTCGATTGCAACAAAGTTTCCCCACTTATATAAAAATGTCCCATACTTTGGCAGCTTTTTTTACTTTGTAAGTTAAGACTTTGTTTTAAGTCACGCGTTTTTTTGCCGCCACTTGTTTTTTTTTTCTTACATTCTTTAGCTAAGTGGTAAATGGAATTCTTAGTAAATCCAAGCCCATAAAACATCACAAAATATGTGACATGTTCCCAGAAATGTGTTGTTTAAAAGTCAAGGATTCTATTCATTGCTACACATGTCAGAGCATTCATTGAAATCATTAAAAAAACGCACTTGAACTATTTCGACTGACGGCACTCTTTGTTAAAATTTGGGCCGTATTTCTAACAAATTAGACTCCATTTTTAAAATAGCTTGTTTTGTATTCTCCTATTTCGCCGAATCCACTTGAAATATGACGGTAATGACCATGAATTTTCAAAGTGCAACGTGTCAACTGTCAACTGATATTATTATCAGGCTATAAACTTGTCGAAGTTTAAATTTAAGAGTTGTGTGCTTCAAACACGAACTAAAGTTTATATATTAAAAAACTGATTTGCTTATAGTTTAGTAGTATCGTGAAAACTTTCAGCAGTATGACTGCTGAAAGTTTGACGTTAGTATACTCAAAGGAGAGTACATTTTCATTGATAACAAAGAGTCCATAAATTAATATTAAATTAGTTGAACTATGTAGTTTCGCTTAACATCCATGAGGATCACTTCTGAACTCCCACTTGAAAACATTTGGAATTCCTGTTATCAGTTGAGTACCAGGCAATAAAATATAAGGTTCGAACTGTACTATTTATGTTATAAATTAATGTTATTCACATTCGTTGCTCATCTGAAGTGTTGACATTTTGAACCGTTTGAATGTTAAACTAATCATAATCTGATTTATTGTAAAACTAAACTGTTGATATTATCATTGTTGATGTTTAGGATCCCACCCACATGATTTATATACAAAATCAATCATGAGTTTTGTCCTTACAAGCTTGAAAGACACCTATTGATTTCGGCACATTCTCGTCATCATAATCAGCCTAGCCTTTTCCCAACTATGTTGGGGACGGCTTCCAGTCAAACCGGATGCAGCTGAATACCTATATTTCACATGGAATGACTGCCGATCTGACCTCCACAACCCAGTTAGTACCGAGTTATTTGGTACCAATATGTGTATAAATCACGCCGACAAAGTGGTAAAATAAAAATTGAAAAAAAATGTTTTATTAGGGTAGCCCCCCTATATGTAAAGTAGGAAGTATTTTTTTTTTAATTTCAACCTTAACGTGTGATATATTGTTGGAAAGGTATGGTATAAAAATGAATAGGGGTTTACTAAAATCATTTTTTGATAATGTCAATAATTTCGGAAATACCTAATCGCTCCAAAAGTAAAAAACAATGTGTCCCCCCCCCTCTAACTTTTGAACCATAACTTTAGAATATATGAAAAAAATCTGAAAAGTAGAACTTCATAAGGACTTTCTAGGAAAATCATTTTGAAAAAAAATAAATAAATTTGACCTGGCTTAGTTATAAAATTAGAAGTTTGATCACGTGGCCAATTATAAAAACTGAGGCTCGATTTATTATATCTCGAAATAAACTAGACATTACCAGTAAACCTTTTCTCAGTTACCTTCCTTTCATGCCATCCACAGTTCCAACGCAGAGACAAACAAAGAAGTATTTCATGGAATAGATATAAAACATAATAATAATTATGTTTAATATTAGACCTATTTTCCCACGAAACCCTCAAAATTTATCACAAGTAATATACACAGTTACGATGAAGATGTATTTTCTCATGCGTGAATATCATAACATGGAATATTTCCATTGGGAACCAGCCGTTAGCAACCTCGGTCAGTACCTCGTCTTAAGGGCGGATCAGGACTGAATAAACTTACGTAAGTACACAAGCCCGTCACACTATTCCCAAACCACTGCAACTCTTGAAACAATTTAAATGTCTTAAACATGGACATGGACAGTGGACACGTTCTGCTAGGGTTGCCATTAGCCGTGTACTGACTGAGCGCGCAGCCTCGCGAGGCATGCGCGCGAGGCAATTCATGCGGTCGGTCAGGACGTGCCTCGCCCGAGGAAAACAATGAAAATAATGATAATGATCGTGTCGCACGGCATACGCCCGAGGCTGCCTCGCGAGGCTGCGCGCTCAGTCAATACACCGCTATTTAGAAATTTGATAATTAGAATTTTGAAAAATCTTGTTAAAAACCAGACATTAGAAAACGTCCGGATATTTTCAGTAGGCTTAGCTTTTATTATCTTTTCATAAAAGTTCAATGCAGGTTAAAAAGTTGACAACTCCTAACGGATAAGTTACTATTCAAGACCTCCTGCCATCTTTTCCTTGGTCGGCGACCACGTCTTACTGTCTCAGGGCTCCAGTCTTGCGATATTCGGGCCGACAGCTGAGCCAGTATCCGATATCCGGCAGTCATGGCCTGCCCAGTTCCATTTTAGACGGTTAAAAAGATAAAAGTTGCAGCGTCTGAACACTATTTAGTCGATGCAAGTCACGTCAGTATTTTAATTGATTTCCACAAGCAGAAAACTTACATCGGGAAAATGAGGCTTAATTGGTACACTTTAAAGTACATTATTAAGAAACTACATTGTCTAAGTACAGACGCCAGCACGTTATTAACCTACTACGATCTGTCTAACTTTAATACTTTTTCAAACTTATCACTGAAGCATTAGGTTCAAGGTCGTCTGTATATACATAAATAAAGACTATTTAGTTTAACATTTGAGAAGAAGCATCAGACAAGGTCAATCGAGCAATAAAATAAGTGATAAAAACGGACATCGTGTTTGTTTATGTTTTAAATAAATACCACGGCGTTTTCGGCCGCATGTGTGCGGCATTATTTAGGGATCGTACATACCAACGCGAGGGCATTGACCGATACCTAAATGTTATCCGAGGTCAAAACTAAAACAGGCTTAGTTTTGTCGTGGTCGTTTTGTCGTAGACAGAAGGATATTGTTTTATTTGCATTCTAGAGGAACCTTGATTTTTTATGATTATGTATTATTTATTAGTTTTACTTTATATTTTTTAATGTTGTTTACGTTTTATGTATTATTTTATTTTCTGCAAGCCATATGCTTGATGCACGGTAGGTAAGTACTTCCTATTGACAAAAACGGCTACCTTTAAGCATACTTGTTAGTACTTCAGAGTTTCAGTCAGACCCAGCTGCTAACTAAGATGCTATGTCTATTGTCTATCAGTGAGTCAATTATACTTTACTACTTTAAGTAATGCGCCTGCCTGGGTTCGAACCCACGACCTACTGCTCGTAAGCCGGGGCCGCCACCACTGAGCCACTGGTGCTCATGTGCTCTCATATAACTTTGTATGTGAAGCAACACTGTGCCTAAATGTACACCTTATTGTATTATCTTTTTTCTTAAATAAATTATTCTTATTCTTAACATAAACTAAATGGCTCACTCTGGTTTGCTGACGGAGTACTGCTTACTTTATAGGCTAAACCTCACCTGCTAAATAAACGTGTTCTAAACTCTTTGGTCCCGACAACAGAGGCAGCTTGATATGTCTCAACATGTTTCCTCGAAGATCCATCTCCCGAAGAACTGGCATGTCGACCACGACCTCCGGCAGAAGTTCCCAGAGTGACATCAGTCCGTGAAGTGTTAGTTTCTGTTGGCAAATAGAAAATTCACTTTTTAAACAGTATTATGTTGAGACCTGTGATGTATCAATAATGTGATGTATGTAACAGTATTATGTTGATGGGCAGGCCACGTCGCTCGAAGAACCGACAACCGATGGAAGAAAGGTTCTCGAGGGCGACCGGAGCCGAACCGGACGCAGCGTAGGTAGGTCTCCCACCAGGTGGACCGACGATATCGTGAGAGTCAGTGGATGCAAACGGCAGGTTGCCATTCGTTATGGCGTTCTATGGGGGAGGCCTTTGTCCAGCAGTCGACGTCTTATGGCTGTTGAGACCTGAACAGATCTGGGACAAATGGGACAATAGAGAGGTCTTCGATCAGCAGGGGGTGAAACTAGCTGCCGATGAAGATGTTGATAATAGAAAGAAGCATACAATGAATAGGGCTATTGCACACAACAGTTGGTGATCCCTGTGACTGACCGACTTCTGACTCGACTGTCTATCTGTTGACAGTCACTTCCAGTAGAGTTTGATCAGTGATCAGATCACTGAGAATCAATGTTGGTGATCACTGACACTGATTGCCTAACTTTATATCCCTAATTTCGATATTGCCTCTCGGAAGTAGTCTAGTGTGGGTCAATATCAATTCATTTAAAAGCACTTGTTTAGCTCTAGACAATTATTGAATGCCGAAGCAATTATCAGTGTGGAAGGTTCAAGTAAAGCTTCAATTTTTCTGGGTGACCCACATTGTGTTACGAAGTCTGAAACTTTCGTTCAGTGCATTCTCTGTTTTTTTTAGCTTTTACCGATTTGTTGAAAGGGTTTCAAGTGAGGAATTCTTTTGTCTTCAAAGACTCGCTTATTGTGAGACAAAGACGATGTTTTCTAACCAAGCATGAAATAGCTTTCAGTGTTTCTTCGATAGAAGCTATGCAGTTTGGATAAATGACAAGCTTTCAAGCAATCTTTTATTTTTTTGTGGGGTGGGAAATCATCAAATGACTTCACCCGCTCTGGGCAGAGCGGTAGGGAGTGCCAGACTTCTACTGACTAAAAACCACCCATGTTCCTTCTTAGCCCTTGTGCCGAGGCCGCGGTATCTCTTTCGAACAACCCGCAGGCCCGACGGGAACTTTCAAGCAATCTTACACTTTAATAAAACATTTTTATTTGCATTCTTAACTTTAGGACAGCCTCATTGGTAGAGTGGTAGTTTGAGTTCGATTCACAAGTCGGGCAGTGTTATTGGGTTTTTCAATCAGGAATTTGTCAGTAGCAGCCACGTAGTCTGGATCTGTGCCCGGTTGGTGGCAATAGGTTCGCCCCCTATTTCATGGGAGTTAAGGCGCAGATAAACGACTTTTAATGATTTTATATTGAACATCACGTCTAAACTTCTTGTCTTATTTCTTTGAAAAAAATATATGTTATACTAGACAATTTTATTCATAATTTGATATGTGAAAATGTGAAATTATATTTTAATAACATAGTGTAATTAATTTGTAAAGTATTGTCTAACGTGGACAAAAAAACGATAATCACGCAAAAACTATGGGGCGTATTTACATGAAACTTTAATCATATAAAAGACAATTTAATGACCCATATTTTAGTATACGGCTTTTATTTGTATTGTGTTTGATAAATCAAGGTGGGTTGTTTTTTCGAATAATCTTGGTGCGCGTTGAAACGGGGCTCTGGCGGGCGACGGGCGGCAGTGTATCGCTGACTCCCTCAGCTCCTCTATCGGCCTATATCGCTGTCTCCTCCCACTCGCTCAAGGGCGCGGGCAGTTAATGTCGCCTTAAAACATAACTGCCGAAATTTGATTATGTACACCTCTGCCAAACCCTTCAGGGATTTGAGGCGTGATGTTATACTAAAACTTTAGGCTGATAACAAGTTGATCATTAAGAGGAACTAATACCAAACACAAGATGAAGGTAAGTTATTATTAAGAGAAAATTGCCTTGTGCTGTCTCTAGGGATACCTTTACGGTCATAAATATGGATACTGAAGAAATTTTCCTATGCTGGAAGCTGAAATAGGTTAATAAACTAATCCAGTAACATATTTATATCTTTTTGTCCTTAAAGATTCTAATTAACAAAAAAAAACTACTGTCCCAAATAGCTACTGTTTGAGCTCCTACTGCCTGTGTGAATAAAGATTTATTATTATATATTATACATTATTAATGTTAATAGGTATCTTTTGAGACGCAAAATGTTATTTCTAGGAGGTATTCAAATAACTGCTTCTTGAATGAATATCCTGTTTACAGCTACTATAAATAAAACACACGTTAGAAACAATTGTTATCGTCTGCCCTTTCAAAAGTTGATCCTGCTTATTTTGAGGATGATTATTTTTGTTTTATTAAAAATGAACCATATAAAATGGGACATACCGTATATTTTTGAGTAACCATTGAACTTTACCCGAAGTGCGCGCTTCGTTTCGTAGAACTAATGTGACTCACAGTACACCCGTACACTGTGAAAGCAAAACATCGAACCACGAGTTTATTTATGTGGCCCACTTACGTGTTCCTCTGCAGCTGTACCGTATACCTAATACCTAACCTATTGAGTTGATATGTCCTGTACCTATTATGAGTACTTATTAGTGTTATATTGGTTTAACAATACGACGATTAAGCTATTTCAACTAACCAAGTTAAATGACACTGACAGTCGTCATGGAAAACACGAATCGGGGAATCCCAGATTGAAACGGAAACCCAGAAACCACGTTGTATTATTAATTGTCTTTTTTTTTATTTTTTTATTTTATATGGGCTTACTCTTGCTTGACTTCAATCTTGCCCTAAGGGCAGAGATGAGGTCGACGATGGAACGAGTTTACCCAGAAGAAAGTCTAAGTTATTTTATTAATTTATTTAGGTAACATAAATAATATTGTGTTTTGTTTTGCCATTTCAATTCGTCTGTTCTGCCTTTCTAACTTTGTTCGATTTCCGAATCGACTTCTAGTCTAGCCGGATGCAGCTACATAGGTACCAGTATTTTACATGGAGCATTTTCCTATCTATACAGGGTGTAAATCAACCCATCATACACCCGTCAACCAAGCATTCTGTACATCAAACTAAGTACCCCTCTATTTATCTATTAGAATAGAATAATAAGTACCCCTACGCCTAAAAATGTTTGCTAGGAAACGACTTTTTTTTTTGGGTCAAAAATCACATTTTACGGTAAAACTCAAAGTAACACTCTTAAAACATTGTGCTAGTAGATGCTTTGAATAGTAAACGGGTCATGGAGGTAATTTAAATAAAGTTAACACCTGAAAAACTAGTATTTACAAAAACAGCTGTGAAAAATTTGGTACTTTGACCCCCAATATCTCTGTAAGTAGGGTATTCCCAGGTATGGTCTAGAAGAAAAAAATGAGTGATGTGAAGTGATGGGGCTAACAAGTGCCCTTCGTTTGCGTTAAGGGTACTTTTACACCCTATATGTATAGGTCACTCTATAGTCCAGTGAATGGGTAACACGATAACCGTGATCATTACGACGCTTTCCGAGTCTAGATATGATATTAATGGTCACCTAGGTATCCACATAACGAACCTGCGGCTGTAATTATTTAGCCATGACCCCCTTTTTTAGGGTTCCGTACCTCAAAAGGAAAAAACGGAACACTTATAGGATCACTTGTGTGTCTGTCTGTCTGTCCGACCATCCCCCCATTTCAGAATTTTAGGCTCAGTAGTTTCATGACATAAGGGGGGGCCCTTATGTCATGAAACTACTGAGCCTAAAATTCTGAAAAAAATACAGAAATAGTTCAACACTGTTTTCCTGTAATCTATACAGATTACAGGAAAACCTATAAGAAGTCATGGTACGGAACCCTTCATGTGCAAGTCCGACTTGCACTTAGCCAGTTTTTTAGGGTTCCGTAGTCAACTAGGAACCCTTATAGTTTCGCCATGTCTGTCTGTCCGTCCGTCCGTCCTCGCTTAATCTCTGTGACCGTTAGCACTAGAAAGCTGAAATTTAGTACCAATATGTGTATCAATCACGCCGACAAAGTGCTAAAATAAAAATTTGGAAAAAAATGTTTTATTAGGGTAGCCCCCCTATATGTGAAGTGGGAAGTGATTTTTTTTTTAATTTTAACCCTAACGTGTGATATATCGTTGGAAAGGTATTTAAAAATGAAAAGGGGTTTTCTAATATAATTTTTTGATAATGTCAATAATTTCGGAAATAATCGCTCCAAAAGTAAAAAACAATGGGGGGACGCATTGTTTTTTACTTTTGGAGCGATTATTTCCCCTCTAACTTTCGAACCATAAGCTTAGAAAATATGAAAAAAATCTGAAAAGTAGAACTTTATAAGGACTTTCTAGGAAAATTATTTTGAACTTGGATGGAAACAGTTTTTGTACAAAAAATACAAAAAGTTGTACAAAATAATTTCTGGACTAAGTTTGTAGTATAATCGTATATGCTAGCATTTTTTTTAACTTCGTTTACATATTTTATTATCCTGAACGTATCTTTTTTCAAACGAAAAAAAGAATTATTACTACGGAACCCTACACTGAGCGTGGCTCGACACGCTCTTGGCCGGTTTTTTGGAGTATGGGAAGTCATCCAATGACTCCTGCCGCTCTGGGCGGATCGGTAGGGAGTGTCCGACTTCTACTGATTAAAACCAATGTTCCTTCTTAGCCCTTTGTGTCGAGGCCGCGGTATTTCTTTCGAACAACCCGCAGCCCCAACAGGCGTCGGCCCTTGCGCCTTAGAGGAGCGCGTGGAACACGAACGCACCGTCGACGCGGCCTGTCGTCGTCATAAGACGGACGGCCGGTGAGCTATAGCCCATTACTCATCGTCCACAGACCCGCGCCTACGCTGGCCGGAAGCCATCACATGGCCCCCGACACCCGGAGCCATGGCTCCGTTTTTTTTTTATTTGCAGGGTGGGGAATCATCAAATGACTCCTCCCGCTCCGGGTAGAGCGGTGGGAGTGTCACACTTTACTGACTAAAAACCACCAGTGTTCCATCTTAGCCCTTTGTACCGAGGCTGCGGTATTTCTTTCGAATAACCCGCAGCCCCGACGGGAGCCATGACCCCCTCAACATAAGTTTTACATTCTTATCGGTTGATATTAAAATCATAAAAAATTAAACAAATATTTTGGCCGCTCCTCCTTTGTTATCTTGTATTTTGTAACTGACCCTGAACTTATGCCAGACCGGTGCAGATTCTTTATCGTCTATTGACCTTAGCACGCAAAAATCTTAAAGGTTTCTGCTCACTACACCGTACCATGCCAAGAGTTTGCTATGAACAGAGCAAAAAATAAATAAATCTTGCATTGAAAAGTATGAGACTATAATAATAATAATAATAATTCATTTATTTCAATCACAAGTGATCATAATTAGCAATTAGGTACATTCATTAAAATAAGACAAAACACAATTACATTTACAGATTAAATTGGTACATGTCAAAAAATTAAAAATAATCATAATGTCACATTTAAAATTAAAAAGTAATATATAACTAATACAAACATTATTGAATATTCATCACAAATAAAATTATTTAAAGAAAACACGAACAGATTATAAATAGAAATGTGTTGTCATTCGTTCATTTTATAATAAATAATAATAATAATAATAATTGTCACCACATTAACCATGCAACAATGGTTAAGGTAGTGACAGTCGAACCTCTCAGCCATCATCCTCAAGATGGTGTTGGAGCTGGCGCGGACCCTGCGCACCAAGGATGTGCACCGTTTCCGCATCGTCGCATAGAAGCAATTAATGCGCGACTCGGCGAACATCCCCGACGCACTGCAGTGCCGAGGCAGCCCCAACAACCTCCTGTAGGCATTGTTGAATTGGACTCGTAGGGCGCTGTACTGTTTTTGAGTATAGTTAGCCCACAGGGCGCTCGAATAGAAGCAAGTGCAGTACGCTCTGAAAAGAGTGTTTTTCACTTCCTCCGAGCATCGTGCAAACCTGCGAGCTATCATGTTCGCTCTAACAGACAACGCCCTACGTTCCCGTTCTATGTCTGAATCGTCTTTCAGGTCAGAGGTCACCAGATGCCCAAGGTATTTAAAGGTGTCAACCCTATTAAGTGGTACATTATTTAACATAATGCTAGTGATAATATCTGGACATTTACCCCTGGCCCGAAAAACCATACATTCACTTTTCTTGCTGTACTATGCCTGTAACGTATCAGCACAGCCACAAAAAAATCGCCAACAGCTGTTGTTGACGCTCTGTACATGGCACGTGACGATGACTTATACCCATCTAGGTCTAGTGGGTATAAGTCTCATGCTATTCACTATCTTTACAGAACATAAAACAATATCGCTCCCGCTGTTTATACGGTTATTAAAGATATTATAAACTATGCAACGGATTTTAATGCAATCTTCAGGAATATATTTAAAGAGTAATTCAAGAGGAAGCTTGAAATGTAGTAATTATATTGCACCCGTACGAAGTGGAAGGTCACTAGCATAGAAATAAACGGCGGCGGTTAAACTGTATTTTGAGTTAAAGATTGTTCTAAACCCGTTAAAAACGGGTATAAAACGATGAAGTCGGCAGATGATGCATTTATAACAAGTTCGATTATAAAACCGGTGCGAGGATTCGTAGGGAAACTGAAAAAGTGTGAAGCTGAGTGGTGCAAGGAACTCCGCTTCCCTACAATGTTTTGCAAATGTTTGCAAAACGTTGCACATTCTTCACTCGCAATGATCTCTCGTTATTTTTACGTTCAAACACCTAGCTCTGGTACCGTTTTTTACACCCTGAAGCGATATTTTTTCCCAAATGCAATGTGGAAATGCAGCCTTAGGCTGGATTACATTAAAATAAATCCAATTAATTAGGTACATGAAATTTAGTCGTGTGATTACTATTATAACCACACGGGGTAACAAATACAGTAATTTTATAAAATCCTTCTCATTAGAATAGTCAAGAATAGACAGGAAAATCAATCCGGGATCAATCTAAAGATCAAACAATGAAATTTAAACACTAAACCAATGACATAAAAGTATATACGTCTATTTATGACATGCGCTTTCGTGATTGGCTGCAAACATAATTATACTCACCATGTGTCATACATATCGCCATTTCCGCCACTAATAGTTGTGACGCTACTATGTTTTGGAAGTCCGCTCGATTAACACGTATTTAAGTAATAATAAATAAAATAGATTAATATTCAGTGCGATTGCTCTTTCGTTTGTGTGTGTGTGTGACAGAATATTTTACTAACCCCGGACAGTGAAACGGCTCGTGATATTTCGGTCAGAGGGTCGTTTCAGGGTATCGCTATCGAAAGCCGGACATTTTACAGGGCTGGTAATCATCATCAATCAGCCTAAAAACGTCTACTACTGAATATATCACCAGACAAACCTGTGTTACCCTCAAGCTGTGGTCTGCGACTTACACCAGATCGACGGTTCCCATAGGGAAACTTTCCAACGTTGCGCCTTTTACAGCAAGCCAGGTATGTAACTACACGTTTGTTACTTTACAAGCTTTTGTTCGTATGTAAATCGTCCTCTTCAAAATTGGCAAACCAATTTTCGACAATTTGTTGATCGAATCAACTTGTTGATTGAGCTGAATTTTTGCCCACATCTTTGGTTCTGGTGACTGTGAAATACGTAGTGTGAGCTTAATGGTTCTGTGTCGACTAGTCCTCGCTTAACCGTAGTAATTTACCTTTACTTAGGTGAGTTATGACTTTATGAGTTAGCTTCTATAATACTTTTTTTTTTCTGCGTCTATGTTGATAGTTTCCTAATCCTAACTTCCTAACTAATATTATAAATGCGAAAGTAACTCTGTCTGTCTGTCTGTCTTTGCTTCACGCCTAAACTACTGAACCGATTTGTGTGAAATTTGGTACAGACATAGTTTGGAACTTGAGAAAGGACATAGGGTAGTTTTTATTACAAAAAATAAAATAAAATAAAAAATAAAATTTATTCCGGACATACAGCGCCATCTATTGGGTGCGCGTTCACCTTTGGTGCGAAAAAAGGGTTGAAAGGTAGGGATGAAGAGATTACTTTTGGTCGCGATAACCGACATCGGTCGCGGTAACCGACATTCACGCGGACGAAGCCGCGGGCATCAGCTAGTACTTATATAAATAAAACACTCTTCTGCAAAAAACAAAACAACCGACTTCCAAAAAAACACTAAAAAGCGTAATATAGCGTTATATCGTATAAAGTTTATTTTTTTCATTCTAAACCTTTACTAGTATAATTATTATGTAGTGAATACCACATTGGCTACGGGTAAAAGCACAGTAACTGCCACACTCAGAGACGTTTAAATTACTTAAGCCATAACTAAGTAAAGGTTTTGACGGTTTTGTATGTCAAATCTTTACCAAGTGACGGTTTAAGAAATCATTACATAACTCTGAGTTTACGAAATTATAAATCATCATCATCAACAGCCTATAATGTTCCCGCTGCAAGGACTCAGTCCTCCTCTCTAGGAGAGGGATAGGCTATAGGTAATCCACCATGCGGGCCAGTGCGGGTTGGTAGATGTCACATGTCTTCGAATTTTTTGGTTCTTAGACATGCCGTTTTCTCACGATGTTTTCCTTCACCGTTTTGAATGATAAAAATTATCAATCAATTACAAAAAAAAAACTGATAAAAATATTGTGACCCCAGTGAAAATTGGTAACGAACAACATCATAATATCACAGGCCTATAATCCCGACGGTGATCAAAGTGAAATTGAGTGACAAACATTATAATACCGCAATCTAACCTGGCTTATCACACCTATAACCACTGTAGCAGTAAACAGAAGTGTATTACTCGTAGTAGCTACAGCCACATTGCACTAGTTATAGTGTAGACCCTAGTAATATTTAACTAAATAATAATAATAATAGCCTTGTAATCAGATCAGTGAAACAATGAAAAGAAAAAGACATGAAAAAACTTAAATCTAAATCTTAATCTATTCTTTTATTTGAATTTTACTGATTCTCTGTAGATCTGTTTGCCAGTCGGTAAAGGCCTCCTCCAATCTTTTCCACTCATATCTTTCTTGAGCCACTCTGTTCCATGTAACCCGTGTTCCTGCCACTTGTCTTATGTCATCGTCCCATCTTTTCTAAAATGCTTACAAACTATAAAACATTTATTCAATTGATATATTGACGTGACAACGTCTTATAAATTGGTTTGCCGGGTGACACTTCAAGAACTGCGTTACGCTCCGCTCACGTTATGCGCTCAAAATGAGAGCGAGTGAGAGGCACGCGTCCCTTCCACTCGGGCATGGTTAGCCCGCCTAAGAGCGAGAGAGACAGACATAAAAAGTGAATTTCATCCTTCTTCCTACTATACGAATGAATATTCACATTAAAATTATTTTACCACTCAAAGTCGTTGTCACGTAAAACTTTCGCCCGTATACCGACTTTACAGGCAACCAATTTTTTTTAGTTTTCATTATGATTTCCATAATTGCGTTATATTTCGATTAATCATTGTCACTAGGTATGTTAGTCACATTCATCATTTGGGCGGAAAATGGGTTTAGTGCAATAAAAACACACTAGGTGCAATACACTGTTTTTAATAAACTTATTTGACATTATATGTCCGTACTGACGACCGGATTCGACAGGTATATTGTTACTAACATCATATGCATGATCTGAATAAGAATAAGCTGAGGAATGTGCACCATGAATTGATAAACTGAGTAATTACGTCACTAATACTGGTAAACAGAACAGATTGTCGGAATTAAGTTATCTCATTTGATTTCGAATAAGTAAGCGGAAGTGGCAGTGAGTCGGCCATATTATCCGCACAACCGATGACCGTTGGAGTAGACGTGTTCTTGAGTGGAGACCGCGAATCGGCAAGTGTAAGGCCCTCAGGCTCGGTGGAGCGATGATCTTCGCAGAGTGGCTGGTAGCAACTGGATGAGAGTTGCCGAAAATCGAATTGAGTGGCGCAAGTTAAGGAGGCCTACATCCAGCAGTGGATTGCTATATAGGCTGATGATGATTTGATGTCGTGCCTGTAATTCTGTAGTAAATTAAGCCTCTAAGAATCTTCTATCTTATATGATTCATCAACATGGAGGAAATCCAACCGACTTCCCGAATCGCAATCCGACAAATTGTTGAATGAAGATTATCTAAACCGATGACGTGGTCTGCACGAGCCCTTATCTGACGCCGCTAGACTTTCACAACAGACTGGGGTGAGGGGTCATAATAACATCTATTTATACATATAAAATTCTCGTGTCACAGTGTTAGTTGCCATAATCCTCCGAAACGGCTTGCTTGAACGATTTTTATGAAATTTGTGTGAATATTCAGTAGGTATGAGAATAGGTTCTAAAGTACTTTTTACCCTCCTACCCCACCCGAAGGTAGGATAGGTAGAAAAATTTGCAATGCAACACATGCAGGGCACAGCTAGTACTAATATAATAATATTATAAAGCTGTAGAATTTGTTTGTTTAGTCAAACGTGATAATCTCAGGAACTACTTGTTGGAAATGAAAAAATATTTTTATCTTGGATAGTTCATTTATCGAGGAAGGTTTACATTTAGGCTATATGTATATCATCATGCTCCGACCAACAGGAGCAAAGTATAAATTAAAAATGCTTCCCAAATAAACTTTTCCACGCGGACGAAGTCGCGGGCTAATCAAAATGGGCTTGTGTACCAGGTTAAGGCAACGATCCCATCAATAATCACAAAAACCAAAGTAATGAAGCGAATAAGAACATTAGTAGGTACTTTATTTTAAGTTTCATACCTTTTTAGATAACTGTCAAGACAAGGATAATAATAAAATAGTAATTGAGATGTAGTCTTTTTTTTTTTGCACCAGACAACATTTTTTATGAAGAAAAATTATAATAAATTAAATGTTTGATTCTGTGGGTGTACCATATGTGATCTTTGCTAAAGTTTTAGGCATTTTTGAACATTTTATTAATAAAGGTCAGATAGGTAGGTGGTATATAGATGTGGACGGACTGTGTGGAGGATGATATGGCTTGAAAATGAGGTGACTGCTGAGATGACGAATTTTCATCATCAGCTTCAGCTTATAAATCTTCCCACTGCTGGGATACAGGCCTCCTCTCTATCAGAAGGAGTGGGTTATAATCAAAGAGATTTAAAACAGTTATAGAGCGGACATTGGGAGAATTGTCATTCAATAATTTTCATCCAATTTTTTTTTCGATTTGGCACACAAATTCTACGTAACAATCGGGCGATAACATTAGAGAGAAAGAATTGGCACTAAATAGCATCAGGATTCCGATTTTGTTCGCCTTGTCTCGTCTATCACTCGTAATATTTGAATGTCTTTGGCTATAATAATCTACCACGCGGGCCAGGTGACGAGTTATAGAGAAGTATTAAAAGAAGAAGACATTCTGCACCAGATAAATTGGAGCAAGGGCAGGATAGTGAAGACCAATACCTACTTATACACTAGTAGTACAGATAACAACCAACCGGAAATTAAGTCATGCTTTATCAAGAAGAGATTAACCCATCATCAGCTCTGTCGAACTAAACAGATGTGATACCAGATATCAGACAGGACAGTAGCTGGTGTAGGCATTAACAACTTTCAACGATAAACTCTATGATAAGATAAAACCTTTGTTGAAATTGTTTACTGTTATCATGATCGGCTGGTTATACATATTTATGATCTGAGTTTAACTTCGATAGATATGCACAAGAACTAGGTCACTTCTCTTCCCAACAACAGTTTGCTTAGTTTAACTTTACATAACATCACGCCTGTAATCCCCGAAGGACTAGGCAGAAATATACCTAATAGTAAACCCATTTTTCACCAGTTATTTTTAAGTCCCATGCAATTCGAGCGAGGATATTGGCATCAACTGGGCACAAATGCAGACACTGTGGCTGCTACTGAGAAATCCCTGATGGAAAACCCAATAACACTTTGCCCAACCTGGGAATCGAAACCAGGACCTCATGCTCGGCAGTGGCGCTAACAACTACTATAGACCAACAGGCAGTCATGTTGCCCCTTTTAGGCCAACACGTCGAAATAAAAAAAAGAGACAAACCTCAATTTTGCTGACAGTGCTGAAGTGTCCCTTGAAGGTCGTCAGAGTGGTAGAATTGATAAATTCTAAGAAGGCGAGCTCAGGATAGTGGTACTGAAGACGAGCGACGTTGAGGCAATCTCCCGGCCAGTTCTGTATTCGTAGGTGGGTAATATCCCGCCTGAAAAAAAAAGAAAAACAACTTTAAAAAAAAGAACAGAAAAAATAAAACCTTTTTAGACACGATAATCACAAGCTTGTTGTCATCTATTCAGACTAGCTCTTGTAAGAATTATTATACGTGGGAACATTAAAAAACCTTCAGCAGTGACAATTAAATTAAGGGCACCCCACTCGCGCTAGAAGCGAACGTGTGCGGGTGTTAGCCCGGCTAGCTACTGATCTTGTTTATTTTTTATGATTTTACATAACAGTTCATAACATAACATGACGCCAACAATCCCCAAGGGTAAAACAGAGGCTCAGAATATCTGTATGATACACCTTTGCTGAGCAGAGGATTATCTAATAGTATGGATACCTACAAACCTACCTACCCACATCACGCTAGTTTCGTTTAGTTCAGTTCAGTTAAAGCCCGTGTCAAAGGGGGCTAGCCTCCCGTCGGGGCTGCGGGTTGTTCGAAAGAGATACCGTGGCCTCGACACAAAGGGCTAAGAAGGAACATGGGTGGTTTTTAGTTAGTAGAAGTCTGACACTCTCTTCCGCTCTACCCAGGAGGAGGAGTCATTTGATGATTTCCTAACCCGGGGCAGTCTTTGGTCAGCCGGGAATATTTTTAATCATCTCCTTTGACTATAATGAATTATATTATCTTATCTATGAAATCCTTGTTATTTTCTAGTTTACGTTTTGTTTTGCCCCTAACTGCCAGGTGCAAATGCAAACTATTAAACAAACTAGATGGCGGGACGCCTTGGATGTCTTTCTGACCAACTGGCAAGAAGAAACACACCATCGGAAGAAGTGGAAAGAATGGGGGGAGGCCTTTGCTCAGGAGTGGGACAATAACGGCTAAATAAAAAAAAAATAAAAAAAAAAAAACAAGATTGATGCTGTCTTTCCATGTATACGTATTTACATTAATTATATCACGCCTATAATAATCATCGAAATGTTAGGCAGGGAGAGGTGTACCTACATGTAACTTTCTATTAGTTTCTATGTACCTTTTCGTAATATTTGTTTTGTTTTTGCGTTTTGTCGTCTTAAAAAACATAATTATGTCATTTAAGTAATTCATTGTTTTGCACAAAAACATAGTTTTCCATTATTTACATATTCCATTCACAACTTCTACCAAAACATATATGGATCACAGAAGTAAGATGGTCTAATTTTAGTCGGACCGTACCTACCTCAGGGAATAATAGTAATAGGACACGCGTAATATGTATTATTGTGACAGATAACGTTAACACAACGTAACTCATATTTATTTCTTCTGACCAAATGTACCATTATTATTTTCTGTGACACCGTTGTCATATTCTATACAACCGTGTGATTTGGATAATTTTAGTAGGTCAGAAATAAAATGATAAATAAAATAATATTATTGTTTAAAAAGACATGGTTTAGTGTATCGCCGTTTTATTTCTTTTAGCACTAGCCCCATAATACCCTGAATAGGTTATAGTTACTTACCTACTTGCACTACCTCTATTTGATACCCATATCATTCATCATCATCATTTCAGCCAAAAGACGTCCACTGCTGGACATAGGCCTCCCCCAGGTGTCGCCACATTGACCGGTCCCGTGCGTCTCTCATCCAGCGGGTTCCTGCAACCTTGACCAGGTCATCGGTCCACCTAGTGGGAGGCCTTCCAACGCAACGTCTTCCGGTTCGCGGTCGCCATTCCAGAACTTATCGGCCCCATCGGCCATCCGTTCTGCGAGCAATGTGCCCTGCCCATTGCCACTTAAGTCTGACGATTCTTCGGGCTACGTCGGTAACCTTGGTTCTCATGCGGATGTCCTCATTTCTGATTCGATCACGCAAGGAAACTCCGAGCATAGCCCTCTCCATTGCCCTTTGGGTGACTTTTGAGCTTTCTGATAAGGCCCATTGTGAGCGACCACGTTTCGGTCCCGTATGTAATCAACACACACTGGTCATAGACTTTCGTCTTAAGACACTGGGGTAAGTTGGACGAGAAGATAACGCGCAACTTCCCAAACGCTGCCCAGCCGAGTCGGATTCTACGATTGACCTCTTTCTCGAAGTTAGATCTACCCAACTGGACCGTTTGTCCAAGGTAAACATAATCGTCCACAACTTCGAGCGTAGAGTCTCCGATCTTGATAGGAGTGGGTGTTACATGAACATTCGACATAACCTTGGTTTTGTCCATGTTCATTTTATTTTAAGACCCACTCTTTCGTGATACCCATAATTATCATGGAAATGCATAAAAAATAACTAGTCCGTTATCTTTTGGAGTCCGCCACATGAGATTTAGAATGACATCACTTAGCTAGTCATACATTGTCGCCTTGGCGCCCAACCTAACTTCCAAGACTTTTTACATAGTTCACAACTTCCACAAAAGCAGAAGGTTCGATCATTTGAATGCAAGTCAAACCTATAGGAACCGAATACTGTGAATATAGGGCCGTTATGTATACACGACGACCAATCGAGCAATTTTAATTTAAACCAATTTATGCGAATCTCAGATTGACGGGCAACCCAACCTATACAAATTGAAGCCATATTATACTAGAAATAAAACTAAATATTTTAGTAGAGCAATTTAATAATAATAATGTATTTAGACTCATTGGATGACACGTTAAGCACAACAAGTATAAAGATAGTTAGATAACAAAAAAGAGTAGTGTTATAGCTTATAGTGCAATTAAGTAGCGCCAGAACCCACACCACACCCACACTAGGATACCCTGTGTCGTGCAATCTAGTTAAACAGTCTGCGTTAATGACACATTATAAGTGCACTAGTGGGTAGTTCAGTAATCACTTGGTTACTTAGTCTAAAGTCTGAACAATATTTTAACTTACCTACTTAACTAAATTTACTGGCATTCATACGCAAAGTTACCGAATTTTGCAAAAGTGTGTGTAAAGTTAAAATGTGAAGACCAACCAAGTTCCTTGAACTGTTACTCTGTTATATAACATAACTCGAGAAAATTCGAACAATACTAGTTTTCATTTTGAAGAAACAATCTGTCTTGTGCACTACATCGCGAGCTAAAAATAAACAAGCAAACAAACCTGACGCAAAAGACCTTTGAAAATGCAATATTTTTATTTAACTTGAAACTAAGTTATGTAGGAATTCCTTTTGTATTCCAAACGTTCACCCAGATAATAATGATGTAGTCTATTATTTGTTGAAAACTGAAAGTGAAAACTTCCTCACAGATAGTTATTATTTATTTCATGCATTTGTTACTGTATCGGGACTGTAAGCCCCTTTGGCTCAGCTTCCCCTGACCTCATATCTATTCAGTTTCATATTCAATAGGTAAAACCGGTCAGCCACCAGGTGCGAGCCGGACTCGCAGACAAAGGGTTCTGAAGCGCCAAATAAAATAACAACAATATGTAACACTCAATGAAAAACAAAGTTACCTAGGTTCTATAGTTAGATGAAATGAAATGTGAATTTAATAAAGTATTTGCTATAACTAAACACGGTACAATACTACAATAAATGATTGACGCGAGTAACGGGTAGTAACCGACTATATGTGCTGTCACGGGGACGCGTGGTTTCGAACTTAACTTGACGGTGCAACGTCATAGGCACTTATAAGCTCGCAAGTGGTGTGCATGTGTGGGCAAACATACCGCTACACTACCATATCTCAAAGTAAAATATCAAATCTTATGCAAGCCAATTTAATATAGGTACACTAGATTTTGCCCGTGACTCTGTCCGTGGGGATATATAGCCTAAAACCTTCCTCGATAAATAGACTATCCAACACAACAATATTTTTTCAATTCCAACCAGTAGTTTCTACGATTAGCGCGTTCAATCAAACAAACTCTTCTATAGTTTTTTTTTCATAATTCTCCTTCTCTCACTTTAGGAATTAGAGGGAATTAGAAGAAAATATCTATACCACCCATGATATAGGTAATTTTTTTAAGAACTGCCGATAGACATACGTAAAAAAATAGGTATACAAAACTCCTAACCACGCAAATGACAGCCATCTTTTTTTTTATTCGGCTGACCTGGGGCACGTTCAAAGAAATGTTATCATATTATTGTAGTTTCAATAATATCTTTCCCCACTGGGAGTGAGATGGCAGAAAGGAAAGGAGTGAGTGAAGTGTCAAAATAATAACTGCCGCACAGGTCGATTTTCAAGGTTAATGAAATCTATATATTCCATGATTGCCTAGGTCTCTCCGTGGATGGGTGACCATTTATTTCATACCGAGTTTGTGTTTCCTCCATGCCGTTCACAGCCTTGTTTAACTTGCCAAAGTTTAACTGATCACTTGATGTTTTAAGGGTGATCCTTAAAACATCAAGTGAGCAGTTAAACTTTCCCAAATAACACAAAAGTAAAAAAAAACATTACGAATAAACCATTTTAGCTCTAAGTACGTACCTACGCTTCAGATAATAAAAACGAAAATCTAGGGTAACCTTGAGCCGTCAAGTAAACTTGAATAGATATTGTGAGGATTTGGAAAACAACAAATGTAAGAAAAGGGCACGACAAATAGAAATGAGCCCGTCAATTTGGCTTAAAAATATCATTCTGTTCACTGAATTGTAATTTATATCCTAAACAAACGTAACATCACGCCTGTAATCCCCGAAGGGTTAGGCATAAGTTTACCTAATAGAACACACACGTCTCGCGAGATGTGTTAAAGACCCATGTAATAGGGGGCGAGCCTATTACCATCAACCGGGCACAAATCCAGGCAACCAATCGTGATATATACAAAACCCGGTTATGTGGATCTCTCATTGTACATGAAATCCATACTAGGCTATGTTTTATTGAAAATGTTTAAATCAATATGTCGCGGCGAGCGAGAATTTGCAGAAATACGTGGTACGGTCAGTAACAGAAATAGCTTAACATTTCGAATTTTTCATTATTTGTTGCACATGAGTGTAGTTTCGCCATGTCTGTCTGTCCGTCCGTCCGTCCGTCCTCGCTTAATCTCTGTGACCGTTAGCACTAGAAAGCTGAAACTTGGTACCAATATATGTATCAATCACGCCGACAAAGTGGTAAAATAAAAATTGGAAAAAAATGTTTTATTAGGGTAGCCCCCCTATATGTAAAGTGGGAAGTGATTTTTTTTTTAACTTTAACCTTAACGTGTGATATATTGTTGGAAAGGTATTTAAAAATGAATAGGGGTTTACTTTAATAATTTTTTGATAATGTCAATAATTTCGGAAATAATCGCTCCAAAAGTAAAAAACAATGTGTCCCCCCCCTCTAACTTTTGAACCATAAGTTTAGAAAATATGAAAAAAATCTGGAAAGTAGAACTTTTTATGGACTTTCTAGGAAAATCATTTTGAAAGTGAAAAATAAATAAATTAAAAATATTTAGAAAATAAAATAAAAAAAAACATAATGGAGACCCACCTTTAAACTCATAAGTGGGAACACTTATTGTGACGGACGGGAAACTACGGAACCCTACACTGAGCGTGGCCCGACACGCTCTTGGCCGGTTTTAGTCAGTAGAAGTCTCCCACCCCACCAATGTTATGTTCACTGGAGCAGCTTAGAAATCCCGAAATCTATCTAATACCTTGAAATCGATAACCGCGTTACCCGTAACCTTTTCTTCTGAGATTCCGATCCTTGAAGATAAGGGGTTGAACCAATGGAACTAATTTGATAAAGTAGACCCTTTGTTAATTTATCTAAACATTGTTTCTTAATTGATCCCCTTAAATTAATTGACCGTTACTACATCCGTTTAGTTACTAAAATGTCACAAACCCTTTGAACTTTAGATATCAAGTTTAAACTGATCTTTTAACTTTCTTGAGATACTTTCATATCATTTTCTACTGGTTTTAAAATATCTTGGGATATTTGTAAACTCCCATTAAAAGTTTAAAGTCGGCGATGGTGACAACGATATCAAATGCTTTCTTTGATAAAAAGTTATTTATATACTTTTTATGACACAGGTCAGAATTGTTCTAATCTTAGTGTAATTTATTTAAAAAATTCTTGGGGCTGGTATCGCTACTGTTGGACGTCGTGGGTTCGACCCCAGGTGAGGCAGTCTTAAAAGATTTTTCTATAATGGCCATTTTAGCAGAACCAAACAAAGGACAATAATATGAATTCGTTAGATTTCTTAAAATACATAGTTACAAAGTGACGATTCATAATTTTAACTGCGAAATCATATTAATATTATTATCCTACAATGATTTTGCTGAAGCGGTCCATTTTAGGCCGTCGTAAGGAAGTCGTAGCAATCCAGAATCTAGATTTGAGCATCATGTCAATACATAGACGTGTTATTGTGTGGAATTATGATACTGATACTGTTAGCCTCCATCAACATCATCCCACAGCTGGGCAAACGCCTCTTCCCATGATTTCCAATTGTTTCAATTCAAAGCCAATGTGGACCAATGATCGTTAGTCTTGTCCAGATCGTTCCGCTGCACCTTCTACGAGGTCTGTCGCGGCAGACCTTCTAGCTGTGTCAGGGCTCCAGAAAGTGTCTGTTTTGGCACACAGCTCATTCATGCGGCAGACGTGCCCAGTCCAGTCCCACTAAAGCTTAGCGGCTTTATGAGCAACGTCAGTAATTTGTGTTTTGGAGTGCAGTGTTGTGTTGCACACAGTCGGTTAGTTTGACGCCTAGAATTTTCCGCTCCATTGCACGTTGGCAGATTAAATTATGATTTCAAGTAATTTGTTAATTTAATCAAAACAGTCCATCGCACTCAATGACTCAATGTATTGTCACTGAACGAAACCCATATTCCGCCCACGCGATGGACGAGCTTAACGAAATATTTATATCCAGACAATGCCGATATAATTGTATGTTGTACTCGTAATCCTAACTATGTTGTCTGGTAAAGGTCAAGTATTACAATATACAAGTTATAACCGCCTTCGGTTTTATAAGCCAACAGGGTACAGTCACGAGCACTAATAATATGTACACACGCAGAAACTTTTAAAGGTGATTTTCACCTCCTACATTGATTAACGTTTAACTTTTTCACGAACATAGTATGCTGAAAGCCATTCTTACAATAGGGGATCGGACTGGGTCAAAATAATATGATTCTGTTTAGTCCGTAAGTTAGATTATCGAAAAATATTGAATACGTGTTTTTTGTTTTATCAAATCAATAAAAAATGACGAAGATAAAACGCGTCAAAGATCTTGGAGTGGGGCTTGAAACGTCACTTGTGTCGTCAAAATGTACTATCATATGACGTCACGCGAGTTTTCGAAGCACTGTATCGTCTTCATTTTAAGTTTACGTGAAAAAAGAAAAAATACGTGTCCAATAATTTTTGGAAATCTATCTGACGGACTAATTCGTTTTTTTTTGTCCGATCCCCTATTACGAAATAGGTCTTATCTCAAAGTAGAAACCGCTATTTCACGATAAAATCTCTTTTGAATTTTGCTTAGTGTATATATTAGCGCTCGAGACTAGTCGAGACTGTACCTAACCCTTCTTTCACCGCAGCTCATTCGCTAACGATGGTTCCTGGAAATCCTACCTGTAAGGGGACAAAGTTGAATGAAAATTATTTGATAGGTCGTGGTTATAAAGGTATTCGCCCAAGATTTCAATTAAACGATGCGTGTTATTGGAATTACCATCTAGAATATATATCATGTTATATGCTTCAATTATTACATTAGATAATATTCAGTTATGTGTTTCCTTAAATGGAGGAGCCGAGGCCTTTAACCAGTAGGTATAGTGAGGCAGCCTACTAGCAATACCAATGTTTTAAGGTATTAGTATATTACCTTTAGCAAATATCAGAAATAATCAGAAACGGTGTTCACGTTCGATGTTAAGAACTTTAAATTAATTATTTTACTGGAAGAAAATATGTAGCAAAATGTTACGTAAGATATTATACTTTTATCCCCTGTCAGGATTGTACGGAAAGGTTGTCATTATAAGGTTATAATGACAACCTTTCCGTAAGGTCCTTAAGGTCCTTTAGGTTAAGGAAATCCCATCGGATACACTGCTCGTATAAGTCGTATACTATAAGATATTATTATAAACCTTTTACAAAATAAACGAAAGGGAAAGGCTAAATGACGTCACTCGAGCGGACAGCCCTGACGTAACGCAGTTGACAGACACGAAGCAGAGTATTGTGCTTGACAAGTAACTGGGAAGGTCGACTGGATATGACTTGCCTGTGACACCTGTGATGTGTAAAGAGAAGTCGACACTCCGTTTCGAAACTCAAATTGCTCGGCTGCCAATCTCAAATGGAACTAGCAGGCCACATCTGTCGCATGCCCGAGGGCTAAAGTAACAACACAAAGGGTCCCAAATAGCAGCAAATGGCAATGCAACAGCTTGTAAAGACTTTTCCAGCTTGCAGGGCCAGACCGCTACAAACACTTACAAACTCTCTCTTCCTTTGTCCTTGTTTGTTTCATTGTTATTGGTTGAAAAATGTGCCACCTTTCATTAACAGAACATTTTCAAACAAAATATGGCTTTCACTTAGAAATAATACTTAAGTTTAGTACTGATTAGCACCTGCCTTACCATAATCTTTTTGATGTTTTCAAAGTCTCTTATCTAAAGTTTATAAATAAACCTAAATAGTTCTTTCAGGTACACGAAGATAAAAGATCAGACAGGGCATTAAATTAATATAAATAACTAAAGAAAACCACCTCAAAGAACCACAATAGCCACTTTTCGTAATGAACGTTGCCTGTTACAATTTACGTAGACAGTAACAAAAACATACACAAACAATTGCAAATTAATGTAAATTATGCTCAAAATGTCTAATTTATGAACTGTCTAATAGATAGGTATTCAGTTATGTAACATATTCTGGTAAATTTTCTAATTATTATGTTGTCTTAATATCGCTAGCTAATTAAAGAATATTGACTGTATTATGTACTAATATTTACTTCATTAATATTAGTTTTTCACGTAATATTGAACGTTAAAGCACAGTATAAATATGGACAGTACCGAAACTAAGCCTAGTTGATGCGATAACTACCTACGCTCCATTGAAGCCATAAGGTTGTCCCTTTTAATGTTGATGATATTGTTTGTTTTTTCTTAAATATTTTTATTCTGTTGTGATCAATGAATCGAATTGAAATAACTAGCTTACTACAACTAGTGATGTGCAATTCTGCTATAAATAATTAACATATTATTAATATTAAGAACGAATATATTATTATATTGTTTTAAATTATTATTATCAATGAACTTTCCTTCATATCATACTACACAGTTTTAGACTAATAAAATGTTATTTTATGTTATTATTAAGTAAAGTCACCAGGGACCAGTGTAAAAAAAAAAAATTGATGTTATGTGATTCTCTCTTAAATATCACGGGGGTGGCAGAGGGGGGTCAAAATTTTGGTCCTTTTTTGTCTAGGACGCTCCGTTTTCGAGATATTTCAATTTCAATTTTTTTCATACTGCACAGTTTTAGACTAATAAAATGTTATTTATTGTTATTATTAAGTAAAGTTGGACCATAATTTTTTTTGGTTTTATGTGATTCTCACTTATATATCACGGGGGTGGCAGAGGGGGGTCAAAATTTTGGTCCTTTTTTGTCTAGGACGCTCCGTTTTCGAAATACTTCAATTTCAATTTTTTTTTTACAGAAACTTTGAACGCCCATAATTCGATAACAAAAAAAAAATCATTCTTACCTTTCAAAATTAGTAGGAAGTTTAAAATACAATATCTCCGGTTTTGATGAAGCCAAGTTCAAACACCCGTATACGTTCCCGGCATTTAAAAAAGATTGGAGGATATTAATTTCAAAAAAAACTTTTACGTAAACTAACCACTCGTCTCGGCGCGGCACGCACAACTGAGAGCACTGCCACAATCGCTAGCTGGCCCTGTCGATGCGCATGTTTGTGTGAGTGTGCGGTTTCGAGCGTTTGTAGGCAGTTTCCGTACTGTCCATATTTATATTGTGGTTACAGGGTTGAAAGATTGGCCGCATTAGGAAATAGGTTTATATGGTTGGTGTTTGTATCGTTTAACTTTATCTACGCTTATTACACGTTTTCGATAAGAAAATCTCCTTTACTTGACAAAAACTTATAAGCCAGGTAAATTAAATACTTACTTATTATTTATTGCACACTGAGCCCGGTTCACAGATCGATTCCTATTCCTATAACTTTTCTGGAGTAAATTTTGGGACATTTAAAGAAAAATTAGGACATTTACGGAAAAATTAGGACATTTACGGAAAAATCAGGACACTAAGAACACTGCGGATATTTGAATAAAATTTCGGGCACTTACAGAAAAAATCGGGGAGAAAATTCCGGACATTTACAGAAAATTTCGAACATTTAAAGCAAATTCTGAATATTTACAGAAAATTCCGGACTTATTTTAAATTGAGTAGGTAACAACATTCTAACTGAATATTCATTTCGTTTTAAAAAAAAAATACGTTTTATTATTTTACTGTTGTTGTTTAAATGTTTTTTATTTTTTCATTGTAGCAGGAATCCTAATGTTTAAGAATTCTCCTGCATTTCGTACACAGCGCTAAGCTTCTGAACATAGGTAGGTAACCCTATACTAGGCCTTCGTGGTGATTAAACAGTGGTTATGAACACAGACAGCTATGTTCCTCAAAGAGAAGACCTGCGGCCCAATAGGAGTTTCCCAGTAGCCCAACTATATAGGCGTTGCTTCTATACAAAGTTATTAGATTAACATCAAGCAAGCCATTAATTACTGTAATCTCCAGGACCGACCCAACCGTGTAGATAAGGTAAAACCACTTAAAATTTAACAGTACTGCTGTTATCGGTTGCCCCCTTTTTATCCAAACCATGAGTGTTCTCAAAATAAACGTAGCCTAAACACATAGTAACCTAATGTTATTGTTATTTTCAACAAAACTTGAAGCAAATATTAATATCGATAAAAAACGACGGAAGAATTTTCGAATATCGCTTATAAATTCCATATCGCTTCCGACATTAAAATAGCCACCGGCGGGCGGCGATCATCATCTGCCCAGCCTTTTCCCAAATAACTCGATAATTTACATGGAGTAATTGTCTATCTGACGTCCAGACCCTATTACTGAGTAACGCGATGCCCCTTGGCTGGCTAAACTAGTGGTGACTTCCACGAAACGAAAGTCAAAGATCTACTAGGTTGCCCATTAGGAGTTTCCCAGTAGCAGCCACGGAGTCTGGATTTGTGCCTGGTTGAACGGGGAACAACAGCTTAGCGTGCTTTCAAGTGTGAAGTGCTGAATGGAAAGTACCATTGGGTTTTCCCATAAGAATTTTCTCAGTAGTAGCCCAGAATTTGGAAGTTGGCCATCCCGAGACCGAATAGGGTGGTTGACAAAAAAAAATCTAATTAGTCCGTCAGATAGATTTCCAGAAAAAATATTGGACTCATATTTTTTTCTTTTTTTTACGTAAACAAAAAATGAAGACGACAGTATTTCGAAAAGTCGTGTGACGTCACAGTTTGGTACATTTTCTACAAGAGGCAGAGAGTGACGTCAGAAGCCCCCCACTCATGATCTTAAACACGTTTTATTTTAGTCAATTTTTATTAATTTGATAAAACAACAAACACGTATTCAATATTTTTCGATAATCTAACTGACGGACTAAACAGAATCATTTTTTTCTAATCAGTCCACTACTCTATTCAGAAAGCATCGCTGAACCCGTGAGGCTCTTATTATTTACTCACGAGCCCTTCAACCTTCGCTATGATTTCTAATATAAAACTTTATGAAGAGGGAAGTTAAGAGATTGTTACGTAAATGTCAATATTATTATCCAATATAAACTTCCGCTTCCTATAAAATGCGAAATAAAAATTAATTATGAGTGGGTAGCAGTCTAAACAATGTTACTTTTAATGTTTAAGCATAAACTTTATTAAATAGACGATTACAATAATAAAACGAGTATTATCAAAAACTAGGTAGAAAAGGCATTTCGGCTTCCGCAAGAGGCGCTCGACGGTGGACGCCATCATGCGCGTGAGAGCCCTCACGACGTGGGATGCGGTCTCTCGGGGCGGTGTGGTCTTGGCGGTGTCTCTCGACATCGCCAACGCCTTCAACACCATGCCCTGGAGCTGCATCAGGGAGGCACTCCGGTATCACCGGGTGCCGGCCTACCTTCGTCGTGTAGTCGGGGACTACCTGTCCGACAGGACGGTAATCTACCCTGGTCAAAACGGAGAATGGAACCGGCGAGAGATGTCGTGCGGTGTTCCACAGGGTTCGGTTCTGGGGCCGCCCCTGTGGAACATCGGTTACGACTGGGTGCTGCGTGCCGACCTCTCTAACGGCGTCGGCGTCGTCTGCTACGCGGACGATACGCTGGTGCTGGCACGGGGGGAGTCGCACGAGGCGGCGGCCGCGAACATGACACGCGGGGTTGCGATAGTCGTGGAGAGGATCCGGCAGCTGGGTCTCGAGGTGGCACTTCACAAGTCCGAGGCCATGTGCTTCTATGGGCGTGGGAATGTGCCACCGTCGGGATCCCAGCTATCGGTGGGAGGGGTTTCCATCGGTGTCGAGTGTACTTTAAAGTACCTCGGACTCGTCCTCGACAGCCGGTGGAACTTCGTGGAGCACTTCCGACGTTTGGCTCCCAGACTGGAGCAGGCCGCGGCTGCCTTTAGGTGGCTCTTGCCCAATCTGGGGGGGCCAAACGCCTCCTGCCGTAGGCTGTATGCGGGGATCGTGCGGTCCATGGCCCTTTACGGGGCCCCGGTGTGGGCGCGTGCCGTCAAGAAGCGGGCCGTCCACTACCTGAACGCGCCCCAAAAGGTCATGGCCGTAAGGCTAGTCCGCGGGTACCGCACGATCTCCCGCGAGGCGGCGAATCTCCTTGCCGTATTGCCGCCGTGGGATCTGGAGACGATAGTCCTCGCGCGCCTACATGAGTGGCACGCGGAGGCGCTACACCGGGGGTCACTCTGCTGCCGCGGCACATTGCCGCGCGGCGGACAGACCTCCGGTGCGATCTCATGGCGGCATGGAGACAGCGACTGTCGCAACCCCGTGCAGGGCACGCCACGATAGTGGCGGTAAGTCCCCTCTTTGAGGAGTGGCTAGAGAGGAGCCACGGTGCCCTCACCTTCCGTCTGACGCAGGTCCTCACCGGACACGGATGTTTCGGGAGGTACCTGCACCGAATCAGGCGGGAGGAAACGCCCGGATGCTTCCATTGCGAGGATCGACCAGAGGACACGGTGGAGCACACTGTGGAGGTGTGCCTTGCTTGGGCGGAGCCCCGCCGTGTTCTCGTAGCGGCGACCTCTCGCGTCCGGCCCTGGTGCAAACCATGGTCCCGGGCGAGGAGGAATGGGACGCCGTCGCCTCCTTCTGCGAAGCAGTGATGCTAGCGGAGGAGGTGGCGGAACGAGAAAGGGAGAGAACCTCTCAACGTCCCAGCTGCCGCGGAAGGCGCGGAAGGCGCTCCGGGCGTCGGGGGCCACGTGATGGCTTCCGGCCACCGTAGACGCGGGCCTGTGGACGGTGAGTAATGGGCTAGCTCGCCGTCCGGCCGTCGTCATGACGGCAACAGACCGTGTCGGCGGCGGCGCGTTCGTGTTCCACGCGCGCCTCAAAGAGATGTCAGCCAGGAGGGGCCCGCAAGGGCCGACGCCCGTCGGGGCCGCGGATTTTTGTACTAGATAACGTGGCCTCGGCGCAAGGGCAAAGAAGGAACATGGGTTCAGTTTTCAGTCAGTAGAAGTCAGACACTCCCCTTCGCTCTGACCAAGAGCGGGGGGGTCATTTGATTATTTTCCAAACACCAAAAATAAAAAAAAGGTAGAAAAGGCATATTTCGCGTTTATTCGGTGATATAATTTGAACCACAGCACGGAGGATTATTCAGATCTTAGATTCATACAATATACATATATAAAACAGCGTAAATTAATTATTGACTAGGTACCGTAATTTTAATCTTCTATACTTATAATAAATCTGTAGAGAGGTCAATTCTGTACATGATATATATTTCCAAAATAACTATCAGGGGGTAATTAGTGATCGATACTGATGCCAAAAATGCAATCAGTAAAATTTTTGTCTGTCTGTCTGTCTGTCTGTCTGTCTGTCTGTCTGTCTGTCCTCCTGTCTGTATGTTCCTTATAGAAACAAAAACTACTCGACGGATTTTAACGAAACTTGGTACAATTATTCTTCATACTCCTGGGGAGGTTATAGTATACTAATCATCACGCTACAATCAATAGGAGCAGAGCAGTGAAGGGAAATGTTGGGAAAACGGGAGAAGTTGCTCCAATTTTTAAGCTTCCGTCGCGTGTGCAGCCTTAATGGTTAAAGCTACATAGAAATCATTTATGACGGAAATGTTCTACATAAAATTATCTAAAAAATATTCCACAACAGCATATGTCTATCTTTTATGGTTGACTCACAATAACACGTATAACTCCCGATAGCTTAGCAGTTCGGAGCTTTCTGATTATACAGGGTGGAATTTTGTAATGCCACCTGGAGGGAAAGTACTCTTAATACTGCAGATAGAAAATTTTACTCAAAGGAAACATTCCTTTATTTTTGAATAGAAAGCAAACTGCATTCAAAGATTTTCGAAAATTCTCTTCTCCCACACCCGGGAATCGAACCGGCTAAAATCTGAAAAAATTATACCCTGTACTTTTATTGCATCGATCGTTAGGGTCAATTATAAGGATGAAATCTCTCTAACAAACATGATAAATTAAATGAAAGGAAAACCTGCCTGCGAGATCGCCAGATCTCACCCCATTAGATTTTTTTTTGTGGGGATATGTAAAAAATCAAATTTACATGAAATCTTATGCGAATGACAACGAGTTGAGAGTTGAAGTTCAGAATACGATTAATAATATTCACCACAACACTTTATTAAAGGTTACTAGAAAAAATTGTGTATCCAAGAGAAATGGAGCTCATTTCGAGCAACTACTTAGTTAGTTTACCATTTTTTTTGTATATAATTAAATTAATTTAAGATTTCCTGGTTTTCTTTTCATTTAATTTATCAGGTTTGTTAGAGAGATTTCATCCTTATAATTGACCCTAATGATCGATGCAATAAAAGTACAGGGTATATTTTTTCCAGATTTTAGCCGGTTCGATTCCCGGGTGTGGGAGAAGAGAATTTTCGAAAATTTTTGAATGCAGTTTGCTTTCTATTCAAAAATAAAGGAATGTTTCCTTTGAGTAAAATTTACGTACTCAAGACGCTTTTTGTTACGTAAGAAAATATGGACGTCCCGACTTATTTATTTCTGTAACTACCAAGCCCAAGTGGGATGAAATCACTCGGGAGCTTCTTGAGGGTCAAGCACCGCATGACCGCCATGATATTATCGCAAGAGATTTTCATTTAAAATTAAAATCAATGATAGATCTACTTACCAAAGATAACATTTTTAGTATAACGCGGACGAAGTCGCGGGCAAAAGCTAGTTGATTATAATTTTGATGAGGATGCGAAACTGTACCTAGTAATTACATTTAATCGTGGTTGTGTTGCTGTAGAAAAACTTCAAGCGAAAATACAAGGAAAAACTTAATTTAAAAAAACACAACTCACTTTATTCCTCGTATCCAGTAGCTAGCGAGGCCATCTCTGCATACAAGATGGTACTGTGACTGTACGCACTGTGCCTTCGTCGTGAACTCGCCAAGGGAACATGTCTTACTCAGTAAAACGTCTGAGGCATTTCTACTGCGGAACTGAAACCCTGGTGTTACTACCGTCACCACACTGAATAGGACCAACGCCTCTGGGAATCCTGGGAACAAAGAAAAGAGAGTTCTTGTAGTTGCCTCGCTAAACTAAAACACATACGTATAGATTATATTCAGATTATATATTACTATAGAGCTTATTTATGCCTGCGGCTTCACCCGCGTGGATTTCGATAATATACATAATATTATGGGATCATACTACTATAAAAAGTAACCTATGTGTGATACCAGAACTAAGGTTATAAACTATCTGTGTGCTAAATTTCATCCACATTCGTTCAGTAGTTTTTTCGTGAAAGAGTAACAAACATCCATCCATCTATCCTCACAACCTTTCGCATTTATATTATTTGTTGGGATTTCGAAAGGTTACGGTTCAGATAGATTAAAATCTCACGGTATTTATACTTTTACGGTGACATTTATCATGAAATCTGTTTTCGCGAAGGGTTAGAGAGAAACTATAGTACACTACACATTTTGCCAGTTAATGAGGAAACGTCAGGATAGCCGGCGAAATTCAAAGCAGATTTCAAAAATCGTTTTAATTGCATTTCGAGTAATACGAGTAAGGCCTCTAATCATTTATTTTTCCTTAAAAGTTTTTCAGACGCGTCGCTCACATGAAGCGGCGCGCCACATCTATTTTCTTTATAAATCAATGGCAGTACGCTCATATATTAGGGCCGCGGCACTGGCGTGGTGGAGGCGATAGATTAAGAAACGAACAGAATGACACCCGTCGCGACTCTAACCTGACTTACCAGTGGACGTCGCGCCTTTTTTTTTGGAGCGTGGGAAATCAAGAAAGGACTCCTCTCGCTCTGGGCAGAGTGGCATCCCGAGTGTCAGACTTCTACTAACTTAAAACTACCCATGTTTATTCTTAGCCCTTTGTGCAGAGGTCGCGGTATCTCTTTCGAACAACCCGCAGCCCCTAATAAGTCTACGAATATAAAAGTAACTTATTTACATTTCGAAATGAAATAGTTACAGTTGCTTAACAAATACTTGGAATTTAAATACGATTTTAACGAACATTTCAATTTTTCCTTATAAAGTGTCCTAAGTCAAAAGTTTATTTTTCTCCTTCTATAAACTCATTGATGAATGGAAGATGGTGTTGTATTCATAAACTTTATTTTTCCGTGATCAAATTTTGAGAATACGTCAGTCATCTATACAAATAAAATAATAAAAAGTGTGTTTTTGTAATGTCAAAATAACAGCTTTTCGCTGAATTCGTATGAAAGTAGAAGCGGTACATAAAACAAAAAAACACCTATTATTTGTGTGTTTCTTTCGGTTAATCTCTGAAACGGATAAACCGATATTGACGGGGTTTTACTGGCAGATATGTGTTATAATTATAACTCGAATAGCCTACATTACTTGTTCTGTATTTAGAAGAAATAAAATAGGGTTAAAGTAAAAGCCCTTGAAATTATAAGTTTTTAAACTGACATGGTACTGGCCCTTGAAAATGGTAACAAAATCCGAGTGATTCATTTTTGTAACAATTTTGAATTTGAATTTTAAGAAGTAATGAAGAAGTTCGCAAACAACAGCTATAAAACTCCTATCCTATTTAGGTATAATACCAAGGGAAAAATAAAATCTTTACCTACAGAACGCGTGCGCAGCATTTTATTACGTCTTGTATTTTTATAGTTTTGTTTATGATCTATTTTTGATAGTAGCCTACTTATATAGGCTCTTTCGAATTTCATGGAAAGAAAACTAAAAAAATGCCGGCTCAGAGAGGAGAGCAGATTTTTATCACGGTTAAAACAGAGTTTTGAATCATTATAATAAGATTTATTTTGACGTGACAACGTCTTATAAATTGGTTTGCCGGGTGACACTTCAAGAAACTGCGTTACGCTCCGCTCACGTTATGCGCTCACAATGAGAGCGAGTGAGAGGCACGCGTCCCTTCCACTCGGGCATGGTTAGCCCGCCTAAGAGCGAGAGAGACAGACATAAAAAGTGATTTCATCCTTCTTCCTACTATACGAATGAATATTCACATTAAAATTATTTTACCACTCAAAGTCGTTGTCACGTAAAACTTTCGCCCGTATACCGACTTTACAGGCAACCAATTTTTTACATGTCACTTCTTTTGTTATTGATAATTCTTCAGAGCAAACCTAACATGTAAAATTAAATCTTATTACAATGATTCAAAACTCTGTTTTAAACGTGACGTCTGGTTACTTTCTTTTACATCTGTGGAATACTTTTTAAGCGAAGCATTTACCGGTCATATTTACACAACTGCCCAAAAAAAAAGCGTGTGATGTTTTTAGGGTTCATGTTAATCTCTTTTGAGCTTGGTGCCCTATATTAATAAAAAAAGGTAGGTACTTAAATATTATTTCGGCTGGTTTTAAAACACCTGAAGGGACCACCCACTAATAGGGTTGAATAGGTCAGCTGATAGACGCTCGTAGGAAAATTAAATTTGGATCATGCCATCCATATTGGTGGTCAGACCAGACTCCATAAAAAATACGTTCACATTTTAATTAACATCATTAGGTATCTGCCTAACCTTTTTCCCAATCAGCATGTTGAGGTCGACTTCCAGTCCAATCGAATGCAGCTGGATACCAGTATTTATATGGAGCGACAGCCTGTCTGAGCTCCAAAAGTCAGATGTCCCTTTAGTAAGATTGGTTGTCAGACTTTGGGGCTATTGACTGCCCGTAAAAACTGCATAGCCGGGGTCAATTGCTTAACGTGCTTTGTCAAGACACGAAGAGGTCTCGGTGTATAATGAAATATTGAAATTCGGAATAAAAAATTTCGGAGTATTTGGGTGTTCCCGAAAAGTCGCCCATCCAAGGATCGACCTAAATATGAAGGGGACCTATATACCCGGGAACAATGTATGGCCACTATACTAGGTCCGCATAAGTAGTTGGGACATCATTTCGCTCCCGATACGCCGCGCCGATACAATTAGCGTTAATGTCATCACAACAGACTGCAAAGTGGTGATGTGTGGTGTGCTGTAGTGAGTTTTTGTAAACAATGAGACTCTTGAATATTATAATACCTATGACATCACGCCTGGAATCTCTCTCTGGATATCGATTTCCGGTTTATGTACACCCACATTTCGCAACTTTTTTTTTAAACACCTTTAATTATGTTTAAGTCCCATAATAATTATTATAATAGGGGGCGAGTATGTTTTCCAAAATTATATATTATTTGTAAGCATTTTAGGGTGCTACCTGACTATCAGGTTTATTCCTAGTTCAGATATAATCCTAATATTAAATATGTAGAGTTTTTTATGTCCTAATCTTGAATATATTTTTGTGAATCAATTATTTTAATTTACAGTCACAATTTCAACTCTTTGATCACATTTTCAAGGCATAATTCACCCAAGCTCGTTCAAAGCATCGGCAGTCGACGAGAAATTCTCGTTCAAAGCATCTACTTCGTTATTTTTGTTGCCGGATATTGGCATTGGGAGATCTGTAATTATGATACGCGCATCCTTGCATTAGAGGAAATAGAAGGATCAAAAATAGAACGTTTCCACCATCTATTTGATCTTATAAAATCGCAAATGTTCAAAATGGAAAATATGCAAAGTTAATTCTACTTTTTAACTGTCGTAAAGAGAACTAGACAAGGGTAGAATATGGATCGGAGGTTTTAAAAAATATACTTTAACTAGCGAACCTGGCAGACGTCGTCCTGCCCGGACAGCAGCGCCACCTACCGGATTCAATTGTGTTTTCAAACCATCCAAGAACCCATTGAAATATCCCTGTAAAGTTTCATCCAAATCGGTCTAGCCGTTTAGGAGGAGTTCAGTGAAGTTCACACGTACAGTAGAATTAAAAGGAAAGATTAAATAAAGAAGATAAACGATCATTGGACACCGACTGACCGACTGTGCCTTCTTCTCTAATCGATGACTCAGATTTAGTCTGACCAGTACATTTGATTCATTCAAATATAAAATTCTTTTTTTCATTTCAACTGTGTTTTGAACACCACATAATAACAGTCCTTAATACACATCCACTCTTTTCAAGCTACCCTTTCTCCGGACCTATATTGTTTGTATTCTAATTATTCAAGAAACTATTGCAATAGAGACAGCTGCATATCAGACCAAATAATTATATCACAAAAATGTTGTCGAGATCGTATTCCCATTTTTTCTCCTCGAAACCTCAGCCGAAATTAATGAAATACTCTTTCATAAAATGTTGATGTAAAAAATAATTGAATAATTGATCTTTTAATTTCTTTCATGTCAAAAACATTTCGAATTTGTCTGGTAGGTCTCTAATCAAAGCCGTAAAAACGGGGCATTTTTTGTCAATTTTATGGAGGGTCCCTCATATTTTCTTTACTTATTTGTTGCTGAAAAATAGCAAATGATATGGACGTGTCTGCAGTAAACCTTGATTTTATGAAAATGGTTGCTTAAGAGGCATTATTAGAGGAAAAGGGGAATATGAAACGTCGAATTTATATGAAAAAAATGGCAGGACATGCTTCCTCTCAACCACCTTCCGCGTAGCCTTACTAGGCTATACGTATTTTCATACATTCTGTTTAAAAACGTCGCTGATGACGTTCTAGACTACTTAACAAATTGAAACACTATCTTCCATCGATATTGCCTTTCAGGTGAGATTGATTATCAACCCTGTAAACTCATTTAATTAGTGTAGTGCCAGTACTCATGGAAATACAACCTTTAAAGCAAATTGAATGACCACCGCTCCTCGATTTGACGAAGGTAGCAAAATTCTATGAATTTTCGGTATTGTCACGAAAGATGATTTCTTTTAGCTTCCAGTCACTGTTAATATATATTGACATATAATATAGATTTTAGGACACCCATTTACTGACCCATTTTCACATAGATAGACTTTCTGTTCTTTTTTATTTCGAAATAGGCCTGCTCTTAACCTCGATCACGAATGATGGAAAGCGATAAATGAGGTTTATAGTGGAACTTTTTTACATAAAAAAAGCAAAGGTGAACCTATTAGTACACCCACATTTCGCCAGTTATGTTTTAAGTCCCATGTAATAGGGAGCGAGCCCATTGCCACTAATCGGGCACAAATCCAGACACCAGACCCCGCGGTGGCTAGTCAGGGATTCCGGATAGAATCGAGCCCAGGAATTCTCGTTTACTCGCACGTTTATAATGGTGGAATTTATATAATGGAATGAAAGAATGAGTTTGGGACACTGTTGTTGACTTCCTTTAGCTTTAACAACGTTGTAAGTTAGAAGTAAAGAAAGCTCTTCAGATAAACTTTTGCAAACCCAGTCAGAACAAACTTACTATTGTTTGTCTTCTACGCCAACATGTTACACATCCTTTGTTGCACATAAACTCGCGGCATCCTCCTTTAGCTGTCTATTAATGGTATTTATTAACACATACGAGAGATGTCAATGTTTTGTCCAAACATTTACATATTTCGTGACAGACCAATTCACATGGAATTATACCGACCGACCTTCAAACAATCTTATACTTAGATTTGGTTAGCACTGTACTGAAAATAGCTCAATACATAATAGGTTTAGTTTACATAAGAAAATAATATTATATAGGATCTTATATTCCATCGATAATTTTAGATTTAAAGTAACATATCAAGCTTATACCCGCGCCTTCGCACGCGTGGCGTTCGGTAATAGTCCCACGGCAAAATATACTTTTTATCTCGGGAGTACGAATACCGAGATAAAAAGTATATTTTGTCCAGGTTATTTTACGCCATATTTCGTCTAAATCCGATCAGTAGTTTTTGCGTATAACAGTAAAAAACATCCATCCATCTATCCATCCATCCATCTTGACAAACTTTCGCGCTAATTAATATTATAGTAGGAAGTCGGATACATCCAACACTTTGAACTAAGAAACGAAAATACCTAAATGTAGGTATTCTCGTTTCTGAGTTCAAAGTGTTACGACTGCAAGAGATAAAACAGTCAACTCCTGCAAGCTGCCATCTTGGATATACAGTCAAGCACACATTTAGTTCTCGAATTTGATATAAACAGTATCTATATTTCGTACTAGTAAAAGCGGCTTTCATATTTTCAGTGTTATGACTGGCGTGCAGTTAACCGTTCTGAAAACCACATGATGCAAGTTGTATTTACGAGCATTTATTTTATTTTCAGCCAATCACAGTCTGCCAAAAGGAATAAGAGCATGTTAGAACGAGATAGAACATACCAACTACTAACTAATTAGCTCGTTTCTCGGTAATCTACCGTAATTATGATGTGGTACCGTAGAAATGGCGCTTTATTTATTTTTGCTGCTTCTGTCAAAGGCTTGAGACGGTTCCATGAGCGCATTAATTTTTAGTATGTCTGCTTAGCTCTGCCACCGACATAGTTATGGTCCCATTGGCTCGGGGGCTATCTGATTTGCTTGCACTACATTACCGCAGTCTTGCTTTATAAGCTAAGCAAAAATGAGGTTGCAAGAATGCTGAATTTGGGTTTTTTTTTTCCTGCGCAGTAATATTAAATTTGCATCGTAGGAACATTTTGTATATATGTATGTGTCTTCTTACACATAGCTATACAGACGTTTGGTACAATTCAATAGAATATTCCGGCGCACGTATTCATATCTAAATCTCTCTTCTTTATGTAACACATTGAGTGTAATGCTCGTTTTCAAAGCCTCTCACGTCTGAAGAATGCATCATTAGGCGAAGAATTCTACTTGAGAACCTAACTACACCACTCTTGGCCCAATCGATTGTATAGATACAGTATGCGCCTATGTAGTAACCTTCCTACAATAGGTGCCAAAGCGTCTAAGCCAACGTGAAACTTTACTGAAAAGTACCAATTTATTTGTTGGTACATCATTTTAAGAATCTAAAGGTGCAGATTTGTTTTACTTTTACGTAGTAAAAAAATACTTTCTTGTTCCTATTTTAATTGTATAAAAATTTATATTATTTTGTATTCGATTAAAATAAGAACAAGAACATTTCATATTGGGGGCCTGTTAAACCTAAGGCTTTTTATAGGTATAGGTACAAATGTACAATAACACTGACCACAAAAATAAAGGGGTTAGGATACCATTAAATGCAGTCTCTGAGTTGGAGCTTCGCTCTCATTGTAAATATCCAGCGGTAGAGGAACTACGGCGAGCTCGGAACCGCAATAGGGTTTCACGGAAGAAAATCGGTTGCATCAGACCTGAAACTGTTAGATTTCTATTTAGGTCCCTTTTTAACGTGTATAACTGATCTAAAATTAATTTTGATTAGAGTTTTATAACAGTCCTTTGTAAAATTTCTAAGCGCGTAAATAAATGTCTTTATTACGAAAGAGGCAATTACTGAGTCCCAAGTGAGTTTTCCAATTGAAATACGAATCGTTTTACTATGTGAAATTTTAGGGCCTCAATAAATTAATCGAGTCATGTGATTCGGTCCGAACCATTCCTATATCTAGAACTGTTCCTATTAGCTGCATAACTTCAACATAATAATATTTTAATAACCGTTACATGGCGGCAATTTCTTTGCTCCAAAGTAGACCAAGAGCCAACATAACATAATTTGAGAAAATATGAAAGGCTTCATTTTCATTTTTTTAAACAAGGTGCGCATCATTGTTGTAGAAACATGTTTTCGTGATATTGAAAACATTTTCGCAGTTTCCAACATGATCCTTTTCTTTGGGGTGTGGGAAATCATCAAATGACTCCTCCCGCTCTAGCTCTAGGGCAGAGCGGTAGCAAGTGTCAGACTTCTACTGACTAAAAACCACCCATGTTCCTTCTTAGCCCTTTGTGTCTAGGCCGCGGTATCTCTTTCGAACAAATCGCAGCCCCGACGGGCTTCCAGCATGATCCTCAAATTATGTTTTGAGACTTAAGAGCGGTAGCGACATTCCTCACATTAGATATTGTTTTATTTACAAGCTACAGCCATTTGTAATCTTTCGTAGGAAACAAAATAAATTGTGTAGGTACCTAAAATAAAATTGTTACTTATCTTATAATGAGTCAACATCCTCAACAATCTCATCCAAAGCAAATGTAGTTATTGATAAATGTAATGATTTGTGATAGTTAAACAAATATAACGAAAAGATAAATTCGTTCTTTGAATCAAGATCTAGACCTAATGTATGTATTTGAGGTTCCCACATAACCCTATCGATTAGTAATCTTATTAATGTGCAAATAACATTTTGATTGCAGACAAATAAAATTAAAACATGATAACAAGAGAGACACAACTAATTTCTGAATTGATATAATATGTATTTGAAGTACGTCATTGATTTGAAGTTGTGATTTTGTCAAGCCCGCGAAGTTATTCATAATGAAGATCTTGCGTAATAATATTAATTAGTGAGGCACATTTGGACATCGTGGACACTTGGTAATAAGAAAGTCTCAACATTGAAAACATTCCAAAATAATAGGGGTGACAGCAGCAAAAAAACATAAACATTAACTTAATTTATTTCAGGCTTCAATGGCCCTACGTGTGTATGGGCCATTGTAGCCTGAAATAAATTACGAGTATAATATCTATACCTTATAAACTAAGATGTATAAAGCAAATACAAAAAATTGAATTAATAAATAAGATTTAAGACAATGTTAGTGGCACATCATTAGTGCTGGCTGTCCAGTGGAATTTGTCCGCAGAAACGACGGAATATCACGTCCTGCGGTCAAAAGTCCTCCATCGGCGGCATTATTATTATTCAGTGGCTTTTAAGTCACAAGGGCTTGCGTGACAATGGTTTAATACGAGGCGGGGAGCGCAGTCGGACGAATTCTGCACACTCAGCAATCGACGTATGCACCGGCACGGGCGTTGAAACTACTAAACTAATGCGGAATTCGATGATGAAATATCGTGGTCAGCTCTGCGACACATTAACTGCTGACTAGATACAGCCACACTGTTGCGCAATTCACTTATAACTTCTTTGTGCAAATCGGTGACGATTTTCTAGAATGCATTTTGTTTTGTTAGCACATTGCGAGATTTGTTTTCAAGAAGACAATATCCTTTAGTAGGCTCGGTACATCGACATGTCAAAAGTCACGGGAGGAAGCCTGTTTAGTAACAGCTTGTTAATATCCTGCAGGCTTCTCTTAATAAAAGTTTAAAAAAAAATTATTCCACTTTAGGAACGATTTACTTTTGTACTGAAGAGGCTGCGTTGACTGACAAAAACAAATATGATTCAGTTTAGTCCGTCTTTTAGATTATCGAAAAATACGAGTTTTTTTTAATTTATCAATAAAAATTGACGAAAATAAAAAGGGTCAAAGATCGTGAGTGGGAGCTGCTGACGTCACTTTCTGATAAAACATGTACCAAACTATGACGTCACGCGCCTTTTCGAAGCACTGTATCGTCTTCATTTATTGTTTACGTGAAAAAAGAAAAAACACGTGTCCAATATTTTTTGGAAATCTATCTGACGGACTAATTCGATTTTTTTAGTCAACTGCCCTATTGTTTTAAACATTTACAACAATGTATTTCATATAAAAAACAAAGCACTTCTGGGAAGTTTATTCTACGTCGCTTTCCCGATAAAAAGTTTTAAGACTTTCATTTTAAAAATAACTCTATTTTTTTTAAATAGAATTGAGGTAGGAGAGTAGTTAATACAAAAATGAGTCATTACAAACACACATGCACAATGTTTCTGTCATCTTCCGAAAATAGACTCCATGCACACCTTCTAATTATTTCAGCAAAGTCTGCGATAGTAAATAATCTTATTCGTGATACATTTATTACTATAGTCAAGAAGGGTTATATTAATATGAATGATTTTAGCAGTCTACGTATATTTGTGACATTATTATATTCCTCTGTTGCTGTAGCTCCTAGACTCTGTAATCTAAGAGCTACAGTAACACAGCATTCGTCGTTTAAATCGACTCTGTAGTCGATTTAAACGACGGATGTAATAAACAATAAGTCGTATGGTTCTTCCAAGAAGGAGACAGTCATGCTGACTTCCTGACCCATAAAGGGTAAGAGAATAATGACTATATCCTTAGTGGAGGTCTCGTAATATTATTTTTTGCCATCTTATTTATGAAAAAAATAAATGTACTAAACAGAAAGAAAAAAGAAAATATATTTATTTGTTGTTGATATAATGTCGTGCAAATAAAATGAAAAAAAAATCAATATGTAGATAATTATGTTACAAGGTATTATCAATATTTATAATAAAAATATAACAGTAAGGAATACAAAAAAAAGTCGTTACTGCAAGTGCAGATTACCAAACAGAGCATGATGCTGTGATATGGGGAGGGGGGCACAAAACAGCGCTGGTTTTCAGTGGTCATAAATAAATATTGTGTGTTTTAAACGACACATTGTTTACATAAAATACTCTTTGATCGGTCAGAATTCATTTAGAACAAGGTTTACATAAACAATGTCCTGCTCACTCACCTCTCATTGTCATTCCCTTATGTTTCCTCTTGATGTACCTTTTCTTCTATCAACGGAGATAGTAGGTATTTACTTTCAGTGTACCATTTTCTTTCTTTTTATTTGAGTTTTTCCGTAAACATTAAAATTTTACTTTAATGTTTTCCACTTTCACTTTCTTTCTATTTTATTTACTTGGGTATTTATCTATTACAGGGTGTAACAATATAAACAACTAGTTATTTTTTTTATACATAGACGCTTTTCATTGATTGGTTCACCTAATAAAACTCAAATTACAGAAATGCTACTATGAGTATCTTGACAACAGATTTTTTAATGAGTCTGAATGTCAAATCAATTTACTGAAAATGGACCAACTAGCTTTACAATCAATGATGTTTCGCACCGAAATCTACAAAAATGTATCAATTATATCATAAGTATGACCACTTCCTACTTTATTTCGACTTGCAAGATTTCACACTGTTAAAAATTAAAGAAAACTGTACCAATGTATCTAACTAACTGCTAGAAACTTTAAATAAAATCACTTCACACAACAAAGTACTATAGATTTTCAGTCCCCAACTTTTCAGTACTACGTAAGTGGGAAATTGGCGCGCTTTTCCTCAGATCCTGAAAACCGTTAGGCGCGCCCGACGTTCGGACCACGACTGAAAGCCTGAAAACGATAAACATCATACCATTATATCTCGATCTTATTAGCGAGATCATTCTAACAGGTGTTTGTGTACCTTTAAAAGGTATAGGTAGATTTCTCGGTTTTGGGGGAAATTGGTTCTTATTAATAGCGTTTGCTTGAGTAATAATCTAGACTCTAGAGGCAAGTTAACATTACAACCTTTTCATTTATTAGGGGATGGCATTTTAAGATATCTACTAGCTATGGTTATGTAGATTTTCAGCAATATATCTGTCTGTATTATTCTTCTTATTCTTTATTGCACACATAAAATAACAAATATAAACAAAAATTACAATTATAAAGCTTATGTACAAAGGCGAGCTTAACCCAGAATTGGGTTTTCTTACAGCAAACCTAATTTCGCTAGCGAGATTTGCAAAAGAGGAGGAACACTTAATATACTTATGTGCATTAACATTAAACTATGTTACTTAAATTAAATAGACTTATAAACTAAACTACATACATACAATATCATATACGTATAATACATATAGTATATATATATACATACCTATAAAATCCTATATATACATACATACTTACTGCTCATGTCAGGAAATGTTCCTTTATTCCCTTCTTGAACACCTCTAACGAAGGGCTATCCCGCAAGGAGTGTGGAAGTGAATTCCAAAGGCGCACCGCACGAACAGTGAATGATCCATCATACCGACTTGAGGAGTGAGGAGGGAAACGAAGGAGAAGAGATGATGATGAGCGACAAGGTTTACCTCTGGGAACGAGATACTCAAAGCGTTCCCGAAGATACGAAGGAGCTTTAGGATTGTGAATAGGTAGCCACTTCAGTTGCTTCCGAAACTCCGACACGTGGTCGTACTTACGAAGCCCGAAAATGAAGCGGATACACAAATTCTGCAGACGTTCGAGCTCATTAAGAAGTTCCTCAGTCGCATCAAGAAAACATACATCAGCATAGTCTAGAAGTGGTAGAAGGAGAGACTGAGCAAGAGTAATTTTAGTTTCAAATGGCAGGAACTTCTGAAGACGCTTAAGAGACCGATACGACCAAAACATCCTCCTGCTTACTTCAGCAATGTGACCATGCCAGGATAGGTTGCAGTCCAAGAATACACCTAAGTCCTTAACTTTCTTGGAGTAGGCTATAGCGATACCATCGTACACAACAGGAGGGAGGGACTGATGATTAAGTAAATTGACGAAGTATCTGCCACCAATAATGAGAGCTTGTGATTTTGTTGGGTTAACTAACAGTCCAAAACTTTTAGCCCACTGTCTGATGTTTTGAAGATCATTATTGATGGCATCGATAGCTCCAGGAAGCTCTTCAAGTTTAAAATGTCGATAAAGTTGCAGGTCGTCTGCATAGAGATGATAATGTGACATTAATACCTTGGTGACAGCGTTAATGAAAACGGAGAAAAGAAGAGGAGAAAGGACGCCACCCTGAGGAACACCCGCAGAAAGATCGCACCAATGAGAGCAAGCCTCATTCAAGTGTACCGACTGCGAGCGACCCCGAAGATATGAATCAAACCAAGCAATCACAGAAGGAGATATGTTTAGAGAGGAAAGGATACCTAAGAGTATGTCATAAACTGAATTAAACGCACTGCTAAAGTCTAATAGAACCAACACCGTAAGGAGTCGGTTTTCCATGGCCAATCGGATGTCGTCAGTAATTTTAAGAAGGGCAGAAACAGTGCTATGGCCAGGACGAAATCCAGACTGAAAAGGACTGAGCAGGCTATTATAAGAAAGGTAATGCGACAGTTGACTATTAACAACACTCTCAAGGACTTTGGACAGGATTGGTAGTATTGAAATTTGACGGAACTGGGTTACTGAAGAGGGATTTGAAACTTTGGGAAGAGGCAAAACGTAGGCCTTCTTCCAAGCAGTAGGAAAGGAGCCCATAAACAGGGAATAATTTACAATGTGTAACATAGCAGGAGTAAGATCATCCAGGATAGGAAGAAACATTTGAAGTTGAAGACCATCATCACCCACTGCTTTTGTAGAAATAGATGTAATGGCCCGCTTAATATCCCCTTCTGTAACTGGGTGAAAAGAGAATGAAGTACATGTAGGCAGAGGAAGATTAGAGAGATTGTTTAGAGTGGAAGATTTAACGTTATCATCCAGAGTCACAGGTGATTTGGAAAAGTGTAAATTAATCGTGTTTAGGTCTATATTAAGCGTGCTGTCATTCGCAACTTTGCCGATTCCAAGGGATTTGAGGAATTGCCAAACTTGTGCTGTGTTGGAGTGTTGAATTGTGTCGTGTATGTGACGCCTTTTAGCATCCCTACACATACGACCGCAGTGATTACGCAGTTTCTTATAGAGGGACCAGTTTTCATCGGTAGGGTCTCTTTTGTACCGCCTTTTCGCCTTATCCCTTAAAGACATCTGCTTTTTAATTGCATCCGACAACCAAGGAGCTGGAAGATGCTTCACCCTGACCTTTTTTAGTGGAGCATGTACATCAAAAAGTTTTAAAACTATTTTGGTAAACTCGGCCACCTTAGCGTCCAAGTCATTGCTGTCATAAACAGGAGACCAGTCAATATTGCTCGCATCCTCACCCAAACGCTCCCGATCAATGTTCTTGAAACTGCGTAGCAAGAGAAATTTATATTTTAAGTATTATATTGGAGTCGAAACGGTTAATGAGTTTATGTAGGTATGTGTACAAACATATATACCTACATAAACTCACGCCCTTTTCCAATGGTGATATAGGTAGGAAACACAGACGTCACCTGCCTCCTTATATATATATCCTTACATACTCCTTTTGCATCGTCCACATTCGTACATCTGGTCATACACTACAATCAGTCCAGTTTAAATCCTAAACATATAAAATACACTCCTGTATATCCTTCCAGTGTTGGGCTGATGTGTCCCTATAGTTATATTAGTTACAGTACAGTCATATTCCCCTAGTTATGTTCAAGTCCAATGTAATAAAAGGTGTCCCTACTGTCACCAAGCAGTCACAACTTCAGACTCCTCGTCCCGACAGGGCTGCGGGTTGTTCGAAAGAGATACTGCGGCCTCAACACAAAGGGCGAAAAGCGCGGGCAGAGCGGTAGGGGACGCTCTGCCCAGAGCGGCAAGAGTCATTTATTGATTTCAAACCATCCAAAAAAGAAGGACTAACGGCTGTTCCTGAAGTATTTTTTTATCGTATCCTAATTTATGTTTATAAACATATGATTTTTTCCATAGTGTACCTACAGTAATTTTGTAGGTATTCTGCAAAACACATTAAGGCTGTAGGCTGTAATGCCAACTGGCGTCACATACTTCACTGAATATTATTTTGCAGCAGTGAGCGTTTCAAAGAGATCACAATAATACATAGGTACATTCACATTTCACACTCCCAGCATTTTCTTTATTCGGGGCGTATAGAGCAATGCTATTTAAGTAGGTACCTATAGGCAAACTAATACACCTCACACAAATCCAATGTACACACGGCTACACATCAAGCTATACAAAACCAGTATAATCTGATCGTTCATTGTGCGAAAAGATCTAGTAAAGTGAGGCCAAGATTAACTGGTTTTGTATAGCTTGATGTGTAGCCGTGTGTACGAACGAGTATGCATTATTAACTAGGTCACAATTTCGCAAGTGATTATTTGTTTATTGCAATAATTGTTCGATAGTCTGTTTACAACGACGGGCAACTTTGAAATCCGAAATTAAAAATGTTTTAATTTATTAATTACCTACCTAGTAGTTGAAAAATTAATTGTAAGAATAAAAGGGCGAGTTATTTTTTGATTGTTCGCGAGTACAGTTATTACTTTAGTCATTACTTTTACTTTAATTGTTATTATTATTATTATTTTTTTTATTGTTTATTAATTAAAGATTAAAACAAAATCTAAACACAAAAACATCACAAAAACCTTAATAGGTTTGTCCGGATGTTGAAACACTTATGAACTATCTTAAAACTAACATAACAAATAAACTTAATTAATTTATGGTTCACACATAATTATAACAAATTGTGAGGTAGGACCCAAAAAATATACTAAGAAAGATTACAAACATACCCACGATTTGGGTCGGAATCGGAATTGCGTCGATGCTAATAACTAAGTATTAACTATTTACTTGTTAGGTACAGCCCACGGTAACCTACATAATATATATATAATAATAAGTAAGTAAACTAAAAACACTGCCACCACATTCCTGGTGAGACCTCCCGGCACCCTCTTAGTTGTAGTTAGGTTTCAGTTAATAAAGCTCTTTGGATAGTATTATCTTATAGCTCAGCTTTATTAAAACATGTTTATATTTACTACTAGCTGAACCCGCGCATGCGTTGCAATGCGTTTTTCCTACCTACCTACCTACTACCCTACCTACTATCCTACCTACTACCCTACCTACTACCCTACCTACTACCCTACCTACTACCCTACCTACTACCCTACCTACTACCCTACCTACTACCCTACCTACTACCCTACCTACTACCCTACCTACTACCCTACCTACTACCCTACCTACTACCCTACCTACTACCCTACCTACTACCCTACCTACTACCCTACCTACTACCCTACCTACTACCCTACCTACTACCCTACCTACTACCCTACCTACTACCCTACCTACTACCCTACCTAAAAAAAAAAAAAAAAGAAGCATCCTATGTCCTTCTCCTGGTTCTTAGCTACCTCCCTACCAATTTTCAGCTAAATCCGTCCAGCCGTTCTTGAGTTATAAATGGAGTAACTAACACGACTTTCTTTTATATATATAGATTTCAAACCACCGCCATGAGGGTGCTTTTCCACCAGAGATGTGCTATGCTACGTTGCTATGGATGCGTTTGATATCCACCAATCATATTCGTTGGTGCACATAGCTTAGCACGTGGAAACGGACTCAGCTAAGCTATGTTTTTTTATATGGAATGATGCTTGCTATGGATGTGTGCTATGGATGCGTGCTATGTATGTGTGCTATGGATGTGTGCTATGGATGCGTGCTATGGATGCGTGCTATGGAGGCGTGATATGGATGCATGCTATGGAGGCGTGCTATAACGTACTTCTCTACTATCGAAACATAGCATAGCTCGAGCTGCACATCTTCCTCGCACAGCTACTTTGCGGCAGCGCATCTTCATAGCACAACTTTTTCGCACAGCTACATAGCTTAGCTGCTAAATTATTGTATATTTATACAAACTAAACATACCAATCGAATTGAGAACCTCCTCCTTTTTGGGAAGTTGGTTAAAAACTTTAATAAATTCGCAGATAATCGCTCCTGGACTTTCAAATTATAAAACCACAATAATGCTTATTCATTCATTATGACCTGTCTTGTAATGCTGTACATCCAACTAGTGATTCATGGTTACGTACATTTGTATAATACACGTCCGAACGCTGGATTTTTATCAGAAAGCATACAAACCATAGGAAGTAACTAATGACGTGGCCATTCAAAGTTCACAATTAATTTTAAAGTTATAACTCTTTATCAGGGCTAATTTATTTTTAAACTTATTTAAAACAACATGTTTCCTCTTTTTATTGATAGTTACAAATTGCAGGAAGTTTGTAAGTACTTAATACTCGTAACAACAACAAGGTAGATTTAACTTCAAATAAAGTCAACTGGAAGTCTGGAACTGACATACATAAGTAGGTAGGTACAGCTAAACATTCTCAAAAAGCAATTCAGCGTACACAGGTTTTTCCACTTTCTTTTCTTATTGGTAACAGTAATTTTACCAAAGTATATATCAATCCTTTCACTGTTTTTGACGGGTTAATATTAATTTAGTAGATAAAAAAATGTATGTATTTTCAAATCCATAATTATTTATAGTTTACCACTGATTTGGTTAGTAAACTTGTTGGCAAACAATCTTCAGAGCTTTATATATTATGGCACCCGGTCAAGTAGAAGATCAGAAACAATTATAGAAAAATCTCACAATCTACCAGAAGGCCAGAAATTAATTTTCTTCTTCTTTTCTATTGTTAATAGGAATCCTGAAACGTGTTCATAGACATATCCGGTTTGTTGTATTGCGTGTCTTCATATTTCATTTTATACGAACGGAGTAAGCACCATTTAGGCATTCACGTCGCGCATTTCATTGTAGTCGGCCGGCAGTAGAACTTCCGAAAGAGTGAATCTTAAAACATTACATAACATCACGCCTGTAATCCCCGAAGGGTTAGGCAGATGTGTACCTAATAGTACACCCACATTTCGCCAGTTATGTTTAAGTCCCATGTAATAAGGGACGAGCTTATTGCCATCAACCGGGCACAACTCCAGACTCCATGGCTGTTACTGGTAAATTCCTGATGGAAAAACTCAATAACACTTTGCCCGACCCGAGAATCAAACCCAGGACCCCATACCCAGCATTCGCGTTTGCGACCACTTGACCAACAAGTCTAGTCTTAAAAGTTCTTGTCAAATGCCATGTTACACTCATTCTCATAAAGATCAGAAAAGCTACACCCGTACTTTTTGACGATGTTTATAAAGAAGGAAAGAAGGACAAACTGTCACAAAATATAGTTCAACCACAGATTGTTCAACTGAGAAAGTTATTTGCTCGGCTTCGCAACGTGCGGAAAGCTACGCTCTTTTATCGTTTCACATACCACTATACTGGTTCCCATTGTAGCCGCAATGAAGAAGGCTATGCTTGGGGTTTTGCTGCGTGAATGAATTAGCAATCAAGAGACCTGCAGAACGCATGGCCAATGAACCCGAAAGGTTCTACTGTAGAACCTTGTACTGTAAGGCGCAGCGTTGTACGAACATCCACAAAGAGGACCGATTATGGGTAGTTCTTCGAAATTCGATTATTTGAATGATTCATCTAGCCAAAATTTAATTTCACTTTCAGCTTTGTAACACATGTTCATATGAAAATAGGTATGTCAAATAACATATATATTTGAATGAGGGACTCGTTTTTATAAAGTACTTTTCAAGATATCGACGTTCAAATATTTTGTGCCCAGGTGAATCAGAAAATGTTACAGATGAATCTACCACAGAAATAAAAATATCAATTTTTGTGTAGATATAATAACGAAATAATCATATTTTAACAATAAAATTAATCTGTTCTTATGAAAACAATTATCAGTAATTATATCACGGAAAAACATATAATGTTCTCAGTTTAATACCCAATACACTTTGTGCAATCGCAAATGGTATATCTAAGTTAATGTAATAAATAAGACTCACGGTCAAATATAAAGGAGATATATGCAACAAAAGCCCTCTTTTCGTGGTGGAGAGGCGAAAAACTAGTTTATTTTATGATTCATATTGGGTTTTGACCACATGAATCAGGCACAGATGAATCAGGATTTTGTCTACAATCATGCATAACTCATCATACATACAGACTTTGATATCTTTCTACACGAATCTGTAACCAAAAAGAATCTCACGAAACCCAAATTGAAATTTTAAAACAATAAAATAAATTTGATATAGCGGGTAGTGCAGGTGAGCAGTGGTGGCCTAGTGGTGGCGGCCCCGACTGGTGAGCAGTGGTGGCCCAGTGGTGGCGGCCCCGACTTACGAACAGTGAGTCGTGGGTTCGAACCCCGTCAGGCGCATTACTTTGTGTAATTCATTTCATCACCACTGCTCACAAAACGGTGAAGGAAAACATCGTGAGGAAACCGGTATGTCTTAGAACCAAAAATTTGAAGACATGTGACATCTACCAATCCGCACTGGGCCCGCGTGGTAGATTATATAGCCCATCCCTCTCCTAGAGAGGAGGCCTGAGTCCCTGCAGTGGGAACATTATAGGCTGTTGATGATGAGGTAGTGTAATCACAAAGCCATCTGAACCAAGCACAGATGAATCACATAATATTTACCATCGTAACACCGAAATCTAAGCCAACCAGCCGCACGTTCACGTTCCAGCTCGTCCGTTACACGACTGGCATCCCCACACGCGGAAAGCCAGACTCATTATTATTACCCGATCAAGTAGAGCCATGAGAAGCTTACGCCAGATGAATCAGTATTATACACTTCTTACTTGCTAATTTATAAATACACTAACGTATTTAAAAATAATACTCATTTTTTTTGTAAAAGGACAACTCATGTCCTTTCGTTATAAATATAAATTATATTGATTTATCAAAGGGAAAATGCGACATCAACCATTTTGTTTCGGAAAATGGCAAACGAACACGCCATAATTATGAATCAGAAGAATACACTTTAAATATTTTTATTCGATACCTAGACAGTAATTATTTGAAAAATATAATTTGTTCCAAGTAAGGGTATAGACAAACTGTACAAAAAAAAATTACATGCCGTTTTGTAAGTTGGTTACAGAAATATACCCAAAGACATCGAAAATTTTGTCTCTGAAGAACTACCCTTAACTGGTTTGGGCCACAAGAATCCACAGGATGTGGAAGGCATAGAACAGTGAATAGGTAATGATGATGTTAATATTGCGAATAAATCGGTTTTTTTTTATATAAATACACATACAATTTTGGTTAAGAGCCTATAATACATCAAATTAGCAACTCTTATTTGTGGTGGTTCAAACTTCGTTTGAAATACTGTTAGAATAAAGTTCTAATCAGCTTGCACTACAAAGCGATTGTTACGTCTTTCGCTGCGGCCGAATAGTGCGAAATTTTGCGATTTACAAAAAAAAACTATTGATTGGACTAAAAAACTAAAAACACGATTTTAGTATGTTTTACTATTTGGCAAAATATCAGAACGATGACATGTATTTTATTTAGTACTAGCTGATGCCCGCGGCTTCACCCGCGTGGATGTCGTTCAAATTATATACTAAAACCTTCCTCTTGAATCACTCTATCTATTAAAAAAAACCGCATCAAAATCCGTTGCGTAGTTTTAAAGATTTAAGCATACATACAAACAAACAGACAAAAATAGCGACTTTGTTTTATACTATGTATGTAAGGATGGTTTTTACTCGTTATAAGAAATTTTAGAGGTCTCTTCGTGATTTTTTTCTATCAAGTAAAGTTAGTTGTATTATGTTTTCACCACACTGTTACTAGCATTTATCCTGAAAAATCTATATAAATAAAAAGAGAAGTCCTGACTGACTGACTAACAGACTGACTGACTGACTGACTGACTCATCAACGCCCAGCCCAAACCCTTGGACCTAGAAAGCTGAAATTTTGCACAGAGGTTCCCTTTATAATGTAGACAAGGAATAAGGAAGGATTTTTCGAAATTCAACCCCTAAGGGAGTTAAATAGGGGATGAAAGTTTGTATGAAAAATCGTCATTTTATATATTTTCCAACATCCACGCGGGCGAAGCCGCTGGCAAAAGCTAGTATCATATATTTTTCTGATTTTGTTTACTGCAGTGAATCATATACTTTTACGTATTATAAAACTCGCGTTTTACTCCTGTTGCCTCTTAAGGTGATTCCATACAGGGAGCTTCTATAGACTGCATCTATGCGTGCAAATGGGTCGCCACAGATGAGCTTTCGCTACGTTGCTGTTGTGAATTTACATGGTTGTTTTTGAGGAAAATGTTGGGGACCTTAGGCACAATGACGGTCATTAGCCGGGTGCTATAAACTAGGGCAGATGGAGCACTACTTAGAACGTTCTCACTCCAAGGTGATTTCGCGGCGTGCTTCTTGAGGTACCTACTTGTCTGTAAATGAAGCTACAGTAATATTACTCTTTTGTATCATATCCTCTAGACAATGAGGTTTTTCAAAAATTATTGATGTTGGTCGTTGGCAGGTTCAAATAATGTAACAAAAAAATGAACCTACTCTGTTTTAAGACAAAATTCCGCGCTCATGCACGATGACCGCATATGTTTAACATGCGATCCAATAGTAGTAAAGCAAAAAAGTATCCTTTGTGCGGACCAAATACATAGTAGTATACCGAAAATTATGCAAAGTTCCATTGTTATTTAAATATTTTGTTTAAAAAAAAAATATCGGGCCCTGTTGTGTCGTTCACAGATGTTCGACAACCGAGTATCGTGTACCAACAAGAATTAAAAAAATCAACCGTGGAAAAAAAAGAGAAAGTTTTTAAATGTTTAGGTACCTACCTGACGCCGCAAGCAAGAATAATTCTTACAGTGCGCGGTGGTCAAAATCATATTTTGGTATGGTTATTGAGAGCATGGACAGCATAATTTTATTATGGATGATAATTGGTAGTATTGCTCCATGGCGCAGGCAGACGCAGTCACAGACTAAGAAGAAGACCGCGATTCTTGGTGAACGATCTTTACAATAGTAAGCAGCTAATATTAAATTATGTTAGATGAAATTATATTTTTTATTTAGAGTTTATAAATAATGATTTAGAAATAAAAAAAAAAGGTAGCACTCCGAGAGTGCCGGCAGAAGTGAAAACTTCAATATTAACTTTCAAACTCGCGTCAGGGTCACGTGATGCTGACGCGAGTTTGAAAGTTTTTACCCATACAAAAAAAAGTGCTCAGCGCCGCTAAAGAAGTTTTCACTTCAATAATTGGTAGAATGATTATTTTAGCTTCAATAACTAAAAGTGCTCAAATTCCTTTTAGATCCCCTCTTCCGATAACTTTTCCATTCTCTCTACCTGAAAATAAAATAAAACAATAGTTTTAGAACTCAAACTAAGTAAACTGCAGAAAAAAAGGAAGAGATGGAAGGGGAAGGTTTTCATAGAAACTCATCCTATTGTTTAAAGGAACAATGGGAATTCTTGGAAAGAAGAATGTTGCGTCCGGAATTTGAAACGAGAGCTTTGATGTGGCCGTTCCCGGAATTCTATTGTTTTAAGCAAACAATAGAACAGGGAATGGAGGTGGGGGAGAGAGTCTGCTCAAACGCAGGTAGCTCAAAGTCCCATAGTAAGAAACTCGGAGTCTGGAAGAACTTGAGCCAGTGCTATGACGTTGGTAGTGGCATAAGATAATACGCACTACAATGGTACGGAACCCTTCATGTGTAAGTCCGACTTGCATTTGGTCAGTTTATTTTTTGTATAAATGTTGCTGTCGTCTGTTGGTTTCGGAATAAATGGCCTGTGACATATATACGGGCGGACAGACAGACATGACGAATCTAAGGGTTCCAGTTTTGCCATTCGACTACCGAACCCTAAAAACCACGTGTGTCAAATATATTCAATCAGTTTCGGCAAGGCAGTTTTCAAGGAAGTATATTGAAAAAAAAAACACATGGTCATCCTGACAATATGAACGCTCAAGGCCATTTTTTTTAAATCCTTTATTGTTTTCTTTTTTGCGGTAGAAAACAGTAAGATGATACTGCGAATTTCTCAGACATATTCAAACTACATAATTTGAAAGTGCTTTCAAATTATCAAGGTCCGCCCCCGTACGTATTCACATAATTATGCTTGATTCGACAAGTCGTATATTTATCTTTTTTAGATAGCGATCGAGATAAACATACGACATTCCGAATCGAAAACGAAGCTTTTGTGAATACTGCGGAAAGGGGATAGAACCGATGTGGCATATCAACCTGTCCGCCATTTTGTTTTTTTTTTTCGAAATCGCGGCCCACGGTGAAAGTGGTATGTATGGATAGAAGACTTAATAGACGAACAAAAATGTCCAGTAATATGGCTCCCAAAGTGTCACGTTACCGAGATATTTGAAGATAAGATCGACAAATGAGTTTATTTTATGAAGTCGGTTTTTTTTGCAAAAAAGTTTTGTTTTTGCCAGTTTTAGTTGTAATATCTTAGACAAATATTTACTATGCATTTAACATTCAACCAAGAAACCTAACCCTTAAGATTCTCTTATTATTTCTTTCAACTCTTAGCCGTAACAATGAAGAGCTGATTATGGAAGGTACTACTCCTCAACGGTTGAGGAGTAGGTAGTACCTTCCATAATCAGCTCACCCAGATAACCTGAAATAATACAACCATATATATACGTCCCCATAATATTTCATTAAAGAATTATCCTCCAACTCCTAACCGTTGAGGAGTTATACCTGTTATTATACCTTCCATCACCAGCTCATCAACATGAAGTAGGTAATGGCTAGATGCGAATACTTGAAAAGCTTTAGGAAAAGCACGAAACACGTAATACGTGCCTATATAATTTGAGGGTTGCCCTGGATTTCTCTGGGATGCCATCATCTGATCTAGATTTTCTTATCATAGTACCACCCTTGGGATATCTTCTTTCCAACAAAAAAAGATGTGTCTAATGCGGTTCAGGCGTATTCGAGTAATTTGTGAATATATATAAAAAAGATTCCAACGTATTGAGAACCTTCTTTATTTTAAAGTCGGTGAGTGAGGTGTTTACCTTTTATCATCAGGTCAACCTAATAGCCTGAAAGAATACAGCTATCGGTCCATAAGTACACACGTATAATTTTGAAGGAATTTTCTTTACCTAACCTAACCTAACCTAACCTAACCGTTGAAGAGTTGTACCTTCCATCATCAGCGTATACACATGAGATTATGATTACCAGATGCAAAATCTTGAACAGCTTCAGAAAATATACTAAGGAAAACGTAATAAGTGCCTATAAAATTTGAGAGTTGCCCTCGCTTTCTCAGGGATCCCAACATCAGATCCTGACTAAGTGACAATGCGACCACCTTGGAAGTATACCGTTACACAAAACAAAATATTTTTGAAATTCGGGATATAGGCGCGGTCAAATAAAAAAATACATACACACGAATAGAAAACGTCCTCCTCTTTGGAAGTCGTTACCGTTAACCCGCGCATGCGTTGCAATGCGTTTTTCCTACCTACCTACCTACTACCCTACCTACTACCCTACTTACTACCCTACCTACTACCCTACCTACTACCCTACCTACTACCCTACCTACTACCCTACCTACTACCCTACCTACTACCCTACCTACTACCCTACCTACTACCCTACCTACTACCCTACCTACTACCCTACCTACTACCCTACCTACTACCCTACCTACTACCCTACCTACTACCCTACCTACTACCCTACCTACTACCCTAGCTACTACCCTACCTACTACCCTACCTACTACCCTACCTACTACCCTACCTACTACCCTACCTACTACCCTACCTACTACCCTACCTACTACCCTACCTACTACCCTACCTACTACCCTACCTACTACCCTACCTACTACCCTACCTACTACCCTACCTACTACCCTACCTACTACCCTACCTACTACCCTACCTACTACCCTACCTACTACCCTACCTACTACCCTACCTACTACCCTACCTACTACCCTACCTACTACCCTACCTACTACCCTACCTACTACCCTACCTACTACCCTACCTACTACCCTACCTACTACCCTACCTACTACCCTACCTACTACCCTACCTACTACCCTACCTACTACCCTACCTACTACCCTACCTACTACCCTACCTACTACCCTACCTACTACCCTACCTACTACCCTACCTACTACCCTACCTACTACCCTACCTACTACCCTACCTACTACCCTACCTACTACCCTACCTACTACCCTACCTACTACCCTACCTACTACCCTACCTACTACCCTACCTACTACCCTACCTTCTACCCTACCTTCTACCCTACCTACTACCCTACCTACTACCCTACCTACTACCCTACCTACTACCCTACCTACTACCCTACCTACTACCCTACCTACTACCCTACCTACTACCCTACCTACTACCCTACCTACTACCCTACCTACTACCCTACCTACTACCCTACCTACTACCCTACCTACTACCCTACCTACTACCCTACCTACTACCCTACCTACTACCCTACCTACTACCCTACCTACTACCCTACCTACTACCCTACCTACTACCCTACCTACTACCCTACCTACTACCCTACCTACTACCCTACCTACTACCCTACCTACTACCCTACCTACTACCCTACCTACTACCCTACCTACTACCCTACCTACTACCCTACCTACTACCCTACCTACTACCCTACCTACTACCCTACCTACTACCCTACCTACTACCCTACCTACTACCCTACCTACTACCCTACCTACTACCCTACCTACTACCCTACCTACTACCCTACCTACTACCCTACCTACTACCCTACCTACTACCCTACCTACTACCCTACCTACTACCCTATCTACTACCCTACCTACTACCCTACCTACTACCCTACCTACTACCCTACCTACTACCCTACCTACTACCCTACCTACTACCCTACCTACTACCCTACCTACTACCCTACCTACTACCCTACCTACTACCCTACCTACTACCCTACCTACTACCCTACCTACTACCCTACCTACTACCCTACCTACTACCCTACCTACTACCCTACCTACTACCCTACCTACTACCCTACCTACTACCCTACCTCCTACCCTACCTCCTACCCTACCTCCTACCCTACCTCCTACCCTACCTCCTACCCTACCTACTACCCTACCTACTACCCTACCTACTACCCTACCTACTACCCTACCTACTACCCTACCTACTACCCTACCTACTACCCTACCTACTACCCTACCTACTACCCTACCTACTACCCTACCTACTACCCTACCTACTACCCTACCTACTACCCTACCTACTACCCTACCTACTACCCTACCTACTACCCTACCTACTACCCTACCTACTACCCTACCTACTACCCTACCTCCTACCCTACCTCCTACCCTACCTACTACCCTACCTACCTACTACCCTACCTACCTACTACCCTACCTACCTACTACCCTACCTACCTACTACCCTACCTACCTACTACCCTACCTACCTACTACCCTACCTACCTACTACCCTACCTACCTACTACCCTACCTACCTACTACCCTACCTACCTACTACCCTACCTACCTACTACCCTACCTACCTACTACCCTACCTACCTACTACCCTACCTACCTACTACCCTACCTACCTACTACCCTACCTAATATATTTGAACCAATAAAAAAAAAAACAAATAAAAGTATCCTATGTCCTTCTCCTGGTTCTTAGCTACCTCCCTACCAATTTTCAGCTAAATCCGTCCAGCCGTTCTTTAAGTAACCTTTTTTACCTTTTTATTTTTCATGTTTTCTGCTATTCTGGGCGGAGACAAATCCAACGAATCAAAAACTATGAAAATTGGTCCAGCAGATCTCGAGTTATAAGTGTTGTAACAAACACGACTTTCTTTTACGTATTATTAGATAAGTATGTACGCACTTTTGGTGTGACGATCACGAGGCAAGCGCTGTATGAATAAAGACAAATACGAGCCAAATAATTTTTTTTTAAGTTTCAGTCGTCAAAAAAATATTTAAAGCCGTATTTATGAATTACTACGTGAAAACTACAGAGGGAGGGGTGTGCTGGCATATACTACGGATGGTCACACATGGGGGGAGGGGATAAAAACTGTAAAAATGGGTCACGTAGTATGAGTAAGTTCCTTTATGGTTCCTCAATCATGGCGCTTGGAACAGCGTCGAAATATTGGGAGCTCACAATAATGGATAATCATAATCACGGAAGATGTCTCGTATTTAACAGTAAACGTTTATTTATAACTTACACACCGTGAAAAATTAAAACAATGTTTATAATTGACTACTTTCCTGACAAAAAAATATGACTCTGTTTAGTCCGTCAGTTAGATTATCGAAAAATATTGGATAGGTACACACGGCTACACATCAAGCTATACAAAACCAGTATAATCTGATCTTTCATTGTGCGAAAAGATCTAGTAAAGTGAGGCCAAGATTAACTGGTTTTGTATAGCTTGATGTGTAGCCGTGTGTACGTGATTTTTGTAAAAAAAATACGATCTTTCTGATCATAAGTAGGGGCTTGTGACATCACTTTCCCCTTATAAAATGTACTGAAATACCTATGACGTGACACGAGTTTTCGAAGCGTCGTCAATACCGTTTCTTTTTTTTGTTGATGTGAAAAAAGAAAAAGATGTGTCCAATTTTTATTGGAAATCTATCTGACGGACTAATTAGTTTTTTTTTTGTCAAGTACCCAATTCCAACAGTTCAAATAATCCCATTACGTAACATGCATTACATGGACTACCAAAAATAATACAACAGAAAAAAAAAACTTTGTGGTAATAAAAAGGGCAAAGGTTTGAGGCAATTCTGGTAAATAACGTAGGTACTTAGTATGGATTTAGTACTCATCAAGAGACTACACAAAGAATTTCATTAGTCATCGGGGGACACGGCAGTGCCCCCGCCGAGTCGAGCGCGAAGCAAAAACTGCCGTACCATCCTTTACTGGAACCATTTCGCCGCATTTTCAGGCCCCTATTTGAGAACCTCTGGATAAGACCAGAACGCTGAAATTTTCGTCATCCAGTAAGCTATACAATCACACTTAAAATAAAAAGTTTCAAGTCTGTAGGTCATTTAGTTCCGAAGTTAAGCGAAAGCAAAGTTTCGCATTTATGAAACTCACTCACTCATGATCATCAAAATAGAACTAGTACTTCCCATAAACTCAGAGAGCTGAAATTTGGTACAGAGTTAGGGTTTAATGGCCACATAAAGGGAAAACTATAAAAACTAGGATAATCGAAAAAAAAAAATAAAAAAACTACTTAAAAAAAATTGTTTTCAATAAGAAAATCTAACAAAATAAATCAATATGGGCCCCACGTTTCTACACAAAGAAGTGAAATCCCAACAAAAACATTCTGTAAAAAAACTAGCCAAGTCTCGATGGAGCTGCTTGTTTATCTCTAAAAAGTAATGAAATTTAGACAAAGTCGTGCCAAGTCTAAGGTTCGTTATTGCGATTTCTTTATTATTATAGTTAATGTTGTGTGACTTGGCCGTTGTTCGTTTCGTTTAGTTCTGCTACTTTTTTTTCTTGGCGTCCAATTACCAATACCAGTATGGGTTATTATCTCGCTTAACAATCATAGGTAGTTACAACAGATATAACATTACGTATAAACTAAATTGACTTGTACCCACTAACGTATAAAGAATGTTCAACGGCCAAGACACACAACATTAATAATAATAATAATAATAGACATGACCACTTACAGACAACAATTACATGAACTTTTTACACGTCAATATCCTGAGATAACCGTATCAGAACAAAGAATCTCAGATCAGAGAAGAGCTATAGTTAGAAATAAACTTTTATCTAAAGACATAATAGACCAATTAAAAGAAGAAATAAGAATACAACTACAAGCATATGCCAATCCTACCCCACTATTACAAAACTTAACTAATATTGACCAACCACCACAAACACAACCATATACCCAATTAGAACCCCAAGTAAACAATCAATCGCAAGCTTACACGCAAACATCACACACATCCACACAAACTGAATACATAACACTTACGCTAGAAAATGATATCGAGACCTTAGTCGTCGAAAATCACAACACAAGTACAGACACTTACATTCAAGAAATACATGATAAATTCACAACAACTCTTGCACAATACTCTGGGATGGACCCAGCAATACGACCAAGACTACCTAAACTCCGATATAGCCCTAATCTTCTCCGTTTAGTGAACTTATTTAATGAGAACATACTAAACCAATTTATTTCCGACGAAACACAACTTATTGATATACACACTCTTATATATTGCACAGCAGTAGTCATATCTGAAGAACTTAACTTTAAAATTACACAAAACACGGGAAACACAAGACCAAAACAGAATATCAAACCAGCATGGCAACAGAGGCTAGAAAAAGATATAGAAAAATTAAGGGCAGATATAGCTAGACTTACACAATACATGAACAACAACAGATCAAACAAAGTAGTTAGAAGAGTCGAGGCTATTTTTAGGAGCCCTTTGATTCACACGAGGCATGAGAATAACAACAGAAGACCAGAAGAGTTCTTAGACACTATAAAACAAAAGTTAGCACTTAAAGTTCATAGGCTCAGACGATACAAAAAAGCACAACAGCGCAAAGATGATAACGCCATATTTGCCACTAATGAAAAAATATTCTACAGACATCTAAATAAACCAAACACTGACACAAGCAACGACACTAACACAGACACACCTAACCAACCTACAAAAGAACAATTAGAAACATATTGGTCTAGTATTTGGGAAGAACAAGCAAAGCACAATGACGAAGCAGCATGGATAACAGAAGAAGAAATAAAGTGGGAAGCAATACATGAAATGGAGTTTGTAGAGATAACTGAGGCAGATATCACACATATAACAGGCAGATTACACAATTGGAAATCTCCTGGTATAGACAAAGTACACAATTTTTGGTTCAAAAAATTAACCATACTATACAAACCATTAGCAAGAAACTTAACACAAATCATATTAGGACAACAAAATATACCAGAATTTATTGCAACAGGCATAACATACATGCTTACCGAAAACACTCCGGCTACCAGAATAGAAATGGAAAATAGGAAACAAATCAACAACTATGACTGCAACAATTCCTTCAGGAACAACTTGACTCACAACTCAGCCGATCGTTCCTTTCGAAACTAAACACAATATCATACTTCAAAATGTACAAAGCATAAAAAACAAGACCCATTTACTAGAAAACTTACTTCAAGAGCAACAATACCAAGCAGTATGCCTATCGGAAACTTGGATCACCGATAAGCAATACCCCTTTCTGCACATCGAGGGCTACGAGATCGCTGCGGCATACTGTCGCCGACAACACCGCGGCGGTGGCGTCGCCATACTGCTGCCAACTGGGACCGCTTACACTGAGAGGTCAGACCTTAGCGACTTAACTATAGAATATGTTATCGAATGTTGTGCGGTAGAAATAAAACCAAATATACTTCTCATTACTTTGTACAGAACGGACCGTAAAATAGACCAATTTTTTATATTTCTCGAACAGTTACTCACAAAACTAAAATCACACCACTACAAAAAACATATAATAATAGGTGGTGACTTTAATATTAACGCAGTCATAAGTTCCAAACATTATAAAAAACTCATAGCAACTATGCTTGAATATAATTTGCATCAGATTGTTAATAAACCAACTAGGGAAACACCCACGTCATCAACCTGCATTGACTTAATCTTTACGAATAATAAAAATGTATCTGTATCTGTTGAGGATAAAGGAATCTCCGATCATAAATGCGTGACATATAGCTTTGAACTGTTTTCTAGGACACGAATTAAACCTATCTATAAAAACATTCGACCAACAAATCACCCAAAATACTACATACCATTCAAACTTAAATTAAGAGATATAGACTGGGAAAAAATTCTCATGCCTAATAATAACATAAACCACAACTACAACCTCTTTGAAGACAGACTGAAAGAAATTCTAAACACCACTATCCCATTAAAACGTATAAAAATAACGAATACCAAAACTAAGAATTACATAACCAAAGGAATAAATAACTCGTGTAAACATAAAAGACTCTTAAAAACACTAGTAAACCAAACAAAAAATAAAGTACTAAAACACCATTACAAACAGTTCTCTAAAATTCTTAAAAAATGTGTAAAAGTTTCTAAAAAACAGAATTATTCACAAGAGATGGAAAAATCTAAAAATAAAACAAAGACCATGTGGCATATAATTAAACGCATAACAAAAAAACCTAAAAATATCCACAGTGAAAACATGACAATAAAAATAAATAATAACATAACAAATTGTCCCACCACTATTGCAAACGTTTTCAACCAATACTTTGCTTCCGTCGGCTCCCCAACACAAAACAATGGCACACAAACACCGAAAGACCATGCAGTCATTACGCCTTCCATTAATTCCATGTTTCTTGAACCCGTTACAGAAAAAGAGATATTTGACATCATCCAACACCTCCCAAACAAACACAGTTGCGGCATCGATGAGATACCCCCAACATTAATAAAAGCATGTATCTTAGAATTCACCCCTATACTAACATACCTAGTAAATCAATCTTTAGAGGAAAAAACATTCCCGTCCCGGTTAAAAATAGCAATAATTAAACCCATACCGAAAAAAGGTGGAAATTCCGATGACCCTAGTCAATACAGACCAATAGCACTTCTTCCAGCATTTTCAAAAATATTTGAAAAAGTAATTACAACACGCATGTGTAGATTCTTAGAAAAATACGACATACTCGACAACAACCAATTTGGATTCCGGACAAACCGATCGACGACCCTAGCAGTTTATAAATATACACAAGAAATACTAACATACATCAGAGATAAAAACTATGCTATAGGTCTCCTGCTCGACATGACTAAAGCCTACGACAAAGTCTCACACTCAATCTTATTAACGAAATTAAATGGAGTTGGCATCAGGGGAGACGTACTTGAGTGGTTAAAATCATATCTTGCTGACAGGAAACAGTACGTTCAGATAGAACACCTAGACAATGACACCTGCGAGTTACAAAACGTCCGCTCGAATATAATTACTACAAACTGGTCAATTCCACAGGGTACTGTAATAGGATGTATACTTTTCCTCATCTACATCAATGACCTGCCAAAAATATGTGACCATCTGTGTGTATTGTTCGCTGATGACATCTCCGTACTCTTTAAAAGTCCTTCTAACAACCTACAATATAACTCCCAGATTATCGAAACTTTTAACCTAATTAAACGATGGCTTCAGAATCACAATCTCGAAGTAAACAACAAAAAAACCAAAATCATACAATTTAAACCAGCGGTCGTCACACTTTTCTGGCCAAGGGCCACACAGGACAATGTGGGTATCGGCACCGGGCCGCAGAGAAGGACGTTTGCCCACTTATGCGTATTCGGTTCATGTCGTTTATATTTAAGGAAATCGAAGAAATTAATCATACATATTTTTCATTAGAAGATTTATTGGAATATGAAAATTTTTATAACATGTTTTTTTACATTGTGTTTATAATTTAAGTTTAAGAATTATGATGTTGAACTGTTTTAATTATTGCTTGTATATCGGCATCTTTGGGACTACATGCAATCCTCATTGTGTCTTCTAAATGAGTGGAAAGACGATTGCGGTATTTGTTTTTCAAGAAGGTCATTTTCGAAAAAGAAGCCTCACAGAGATAAGTCGAGGAAAATATAGTTAAAACAAATTGTGCACAGTCTTGTAAACATTTATAGTTGCTAGGTACATTTTTCCAAAATTCAATGTACTCCTGCTTTTCACGGTGTTCAATGAAATTTGTTTTGAGCTGTGTGTCATGCTTCAGTTCAATGATTTCATTGAGGCCAATGAGGCAATGAGGCCTGTCGCTTCGAACGCAAAATCTGTTTTAATACTATTTATATAGGTACCTAGTTCACTATTAAAATAATTTGCTGTATCGCGGGCCGCACAAATACCGGCCACGGGCCGCATGCGGCCCGCGGGCCGCAGTTTGACGACCACGGATTTAAACCCTACCAAAAAGCAAAAATTAACTTAAAAAACGTAACAAATACTATCCAAATTGAAGAAGTAGAAGAATTCAAACTATTAGGTATTACATTAGACTCTCATTTGAATTGGAAAAATCATGTCGAAAAAACTAAAATAAAACTATCACAATTCTCATATGGACTTAGTGTGCTAAAATCAAACACAAAAACTCACTGTGCCCTCTCTGCTTACTACGCATATGCTTACGCGTGGCTACGTTACGGTATCATCATGTGGGGACACAGTGTAGACGCGAACGACCTATTCATTGCTCAAAAGAAATGCATGCGGATACTATTTCAAATAAAACCTAGAGATAGCTGCAGACCCCACTTTATAAAAGAAAAAATGTTAACTCTGCCCTGCATTTATATATTAGAAATAGCAACTATTGTGAAGAAAAACCTAAAACTATTTAATTTTGATAAAAACGAGCGCCGCAGAACTAAATTAACTTTACCAGCACCCAGGATAACAATGTACAAAAATAGCCCAGAATACCGAAGTATACAAGTATTTAATAAACTACCTGAAACTATACGGTCCACAAAAACACTATGTTTATTTAAAGCTAGGTTAAAGGCATTGCTCATAGATAAGTGTTACTATAGCATCCAAGAATTTCTAGACGACAAAATGTTAAAATAGAGTGTTAGAAATATATTATATGTGTGTTAAATTTTAATAAATATTCTTATTTTGTGTTTTTTGTTTGTATAAAGCTAGTTATAAGTTTATTTAATATAATGTTTTAATTGTAAAATTTTGAAAGTTCCTAATTTACGTTATTTAAGATCTTTATTGCAATATTGTTAGTTTTTAAGTTATTTTGCTGCGCCCTAACAGGGTCATGTACTCACTAGTTCTAAGCCTAGCGTGTAACTATGCTGTGTACATTGTGCATTAAATAAATAAATAAATAAATAAATATATAAAATATTAACATCAGCAATAACAGCGAAAATCAACACACACATTGAACACCACAACATAATGGCGGAGGAGCAGAAGGGTTGCAGACGGGGCCACATGGGATGCAAGGAACAGTTAATAATAGACTCTACTACACATAAACATGCCACCACAAAGAACAGAAATCTTCATTGCACCTATATTGACTATAAAAAAGCCTTTGACAGTGTTCCCCATTCTTGGTTGATACAAATACTAAAAATTTATAGAGTAAATTCAAAAATAATAGATTTCTTATGCAACATAATGTCACAATGGAAAACCACACTTCAATTAAATTCTGATCACAATAACATTACAACGCGACAAATATTTATCAGGAAAGGTATCTATCAAGGTGACTCTCTGAGCCCCCTGTGGTTTTGTCTTGCACTAAACCCTCTGTCTCATCTGCTGCAGCGCTGCCGGGCTGGATATTGTCTCAAAAACACTACAACACAAGAACAAACAACAATCTCACATCTGATTTACATGGACGATATTAAACTATACGCGCAAACCGAAAAAGATATGAAGAAACTAGTAGAAGCTACAGCAGAGTTCAGCCAAGATATAAATATGGAATTTGGTCTGGATAAGTGTAAAACACTTCACATCATACGAGGCAAGATACGACCCGGCGACTATACCGTAAATGACACAGACACCATAACAGCGATGAAACCGTCCGACTTGTACAAATACTTAGGTTACACACAATTGAAGGGGCTAGATCTAGCCGCTAGATCATGTTAGAATTAAAGAAACACTTACTGCAGAGTTCAAGAGAAGACTTCTCGCTTTATGTAAAACCCAACTGTCTGGCAAAAATCTCATCAAAGCTTTAAATACATTTGCTATCCCCATATTAACATATTCATTTGGAGTTATTAAATGGACAAAAACAGACACAGAACAACTAGAACGAACTATTCGCACCACACTTACAAAACACAATAACTTACATCCTAAATCTGCCATAGAGAGACTTACCATCAAAAGAGAAAATGGAGGGAGAGGCCTAATAGACATCCAGCACCTATGGCGGAAACAAATTTGTAGATTAAAAGCATTCTTTCACACAAAGTCCCACAATAGCAACATCCATAAAGCCATAGTCCAAACTGATCACAATTACACCCCACTTAACTTAAGTGAACAATCAGATACCCTACACATTGCTAACGAAGACCCGCAGATACAAAAAATTGAAGACTGGAAGAAGAAAGTTCTTCATGGCCGACATCCTCATGACCTAGAAACAAACAAATGGCTCAAAATAGGTAGTTTATTCCCAGAAACTGAGGGATTTATCATTGCAATACAAGACCAGATAATTAACACTAAAAACTATAGAAAGTTTATTATCAAAGATCCCTCAGTAACAAATGATAAATGTCGCAAGTGTCACACACAACCAGAAACCATTCAGCACATAACAGGAGCATGCACAACCCTCACGCAGACCGACTACACACACAGACACAATCAGGTGGCAAATGTTATCCATCAAAGATTGGCAGTTCAATACACACTCATACAAGACACAAACACGCCATACTATAATTACACACCAAAAGATACACTCGAAAATGAAACTCATAAACTTTTCTATGACCGCGGCATTCTCACAGACAGGACAATTCACTATAATAGGCCGGATATAATACTACAAGATAAAATAAATAAAGTCACTTACTTAATAGATATTGCTGTACCCAACACACACAACATACAAAAAACAATCACCGAAAAAATTAGTAAATACGCAGAACTCAAACAGGAAGTAAGAAGAATATGGGAACAGGAAAAAGTGTATGTGGTTCCTATAGTTCTCTCAACAACAGGTGTTATTCCGAATCATTTACTCCATAGCCTCAAATTATTAAACCTCAAAGAAACGCTCTATATCACCTTACAAAAAGCTGCAATTTTAAATACTTGTCGAATTGTCAGAAAGTTCATGGAAATTGAAGAAAACGAAATAGGTCCTCATCATAACACACCCTCATCATAAAATCATAACACACCACACGCTGCATTTACTTTGGTTTCGACCCGTAGATGCAGTTGGAAGCTCCAGTAAAGCTGAGAAGCAAAAGCACACTCTAAATAATAATAATAAGTTTATTAATTGCTTCAGTTTACATAATATTGTGTTTAGTGTTTGGGGCCTCCTTTTAAGCAAATAATGCCTGTGTTATATTACAATAATAATATATAATATTCACAAGTACTAATGCTAGGATAATTAAAATTACAATTAAAAAACTTAGAACTAAGAGGTAAAAAATAATAATGATGGCGTTGTTGAAAGTATTTCTCGTGTATTTATTGTAGTGTGAGTTGGGTGTGTGTGTGAGGGTGAATGTGGGAGTGTAGGTGAGGGTGAATGTGAGCGTGAGTGTGAGTGTGAGAGTGTATGTGGTGTGGCGTTGTATTTGCTAGTGTATATGCTCTAGAAGTGCCTCCGTGTCATCATAAGTGAGTGTCTTAATATACTTGGTTAAGATTTTCTTACATTCGAAACTAGTTTTGTTGTAAAGGTCAACTTTTTTGTTTAATTTATTATAGAGTTTAGCTGACCTTTGACTAAATTGCCTAGTGGCGAATACAGTTTTGGTTTGTGGGATTTGTGCAATTATATCCGCTCTTCTTTTCTGCAACAACACTGTATTAAATGGCATGGTTTTGTGTTTTTTTAAGACTGCTTGGACAATGTACAGCTTTCTTACGGAAAGAAGATCACTAACCCTGTACAAGATCTCAATTATCTTCGTTTTAAAGAGCATGATAGTAGTGGGGATTCGCGGGTTCTGGCGCACGCTCCAGGACTCGCGAGTCAGTCGAATCGGGGTGTCCGAATACTAAAAAAAAAAAAAAAAAAAAAAGGTTTTGGGGTGCTCTGATCACGTTTCTGTGGTCCGTTTTTGCGTAGGATGCACGGTTCCGGAGATGTACAAATCAATTAACTGTTATCTAATTCATTTCCTGCACCCTCTCTAGCGCTCCATTGTTCGCCTAATCACTTCGAACATCCCTTGTTCTCTTATCTATTGTTCCTAGAACACCCAAATTGATTTTCTTATCTATTACTCATTGTTAACCCTCATTACGAGTGCTTTTCTGAGTTATCAATAAAACACATTCCATAATTTTTATTACTAATTTTCTACAAAATATGAACGGAACATCGCATCCACTAAAATATCATTGTATAGTGTGTTCCCTGTAAATATGTTCGTAAAACTATGCATTGAACATCTCTGAAACTTATATAGCAAATACATTAAGCAATATTCACCACAAACTGAAGTCCAGTCATTCTGAATCGTATCAACATTACAGTCCCATCTTTTACAATTCCTTTTCAAAAACTCGAGATGATATCGCGCAGGTGTTCGCCCATATGAATCAAAATATTGACCGATGCCATTCGTGTCAATATGTACAGCTACCCAGTGTGAACCTGGTTTATAATCTGCATCCAAATTGCATATTATATATGTTGGTACATGGGTATACATAGGTAGTCTATTAGCAGCATAAACATTATTTTCTAGACTGGGATGAATCTTTTTCAGATGTTTTTGTACTTCTAGTGTATCCATGGTACTACTGCTATTATTATAGTACCATAGTACCAATCTATTCAATGGTTGTCATAGGAATGTTCAATTATAGTGATTTGTAAATATTAAATAGCATTCTTTTGTGGGGGGTCACAAAACAGGATGATGCATGTTGCGAAGGAATGTGAGATAAGTTTTTGACTCATAGAGTTACTATCTGCTTTAGATAAGAATGGTTCTATATAAGACTAGACAGTTGCAGTCATGCAGTCATACAGTCTCTGATCGTTTGACCGCAGTTGACCGCAGTGGTGTATACGTCTACCAATTTTACTACGTTTGTGTTACTTCGATACATCAATGTCCATGGAGGTAAGTGTTTATTCTATTGACAAACTTACTTGTATTTCTGTTCTTGTTATGTTTCCTAACGTGTATGTACGATTAAGTGTAAACAATTTGATATTAACATGATCTCTCTGTTGTTGCAGAGATCATTTAGCTTTGCAGACGATAATGAAAATACCTATAAACAGTATTACTACTCACCGCTCTCCCCTCAACGCGAAGAAGAGAGTGATGACATCATCATTAATAACACATGCGATGGTGGAAAAAGGAAATCGCAACCGATTGATCATTTTTTTGAAGTGGCACCAAAAATGAAAAAGAAGAAACTGTTATCGTCAACAGTGGCACGAGCTGCTAGAGATGGTGTATCATACATTTCTACTAATTCTGACGACGGAGACCAAGCGACACATCTCATAAAAATTGAAATGTACGATATGAAGAAGCTATGTAAAATTCCAACTACTGAACATTGGAAACATGCTACCACGAGGATTAAATATTATGTAAAGAATAATAATGATAACATCTACAACAACGCAAACGACCTCGTATACAATATTACGAAGACAATAGCAGAAAGTGAAAAAGTTAAAAAATACTTTTTTAACAACGACACTCATTAGTTGATTAGTGAATGTGATTCTGTTTACTTAAATTACTTCTGTGTACTCATTAGATTCTATCTGACTTTAAAATCCTTTGCTAGACTATAAATATTAGATATTATTGAAAATTGGATATCAGTTGGTCTACCGACACTTAACTGTTACTTACTGTGCTACCTACTTTCTTCTTTGCTATAAAGATGGAAAACTTTAGTGAAGTGTGCACCAGTGTTTTCTTTTCCACACCCATGGAAGAGAATATGGAACTATTCAACAGCGAATTCGATCAGGAGCTGTCTAAAGTTTGTAATGAAGTGGAGTGTGAACTGTTCGATTCATCATATGATGATGAGTTGTATAATCACTGTGTGATGGTTGAAAGAACATTGATGTAAGTATTAGAAGTACAAACTCAATAAGAAATATTATTGTAGTAATGTTTTATTTTAAGATCTATCTAATAATTTTCGTGCTTTTTTGTTACAGTCAGCCACAAGTGGGGAGTGGTATCAAACGATGTATCACTACTGATGAAAATAAGGTTACCAAGAAAGCAAAATTTGATGAAGGAGCTTCTACATCATCGATCGAAGTCAATAACGTGAACAACAATAAGGTAGAATGTGACATATGTCATGTTTTTATTAACAAAAGGTATCTAAATAACCATTTAAAAAGCAATGACCATAAAAATAGTGTTTTAAAATCACATAATTCATTAAAAAATGTTACAGTTGTTGAAACCGCTTTTGGCAGCCGAATTTTAACATATAGAATTAATAGTAAAACAATTCAACCGGAGCAATATTTTGAAACACCGGAATCGTTTTTAAATTCATTAAAAATAGATATCTTGTTTTTGATAAATGAATGTATTCAACAACATACAATTTTTAAAATAAACTTCATATTGCATGCTGATTTCATACAACAAACTAAAGATATTAAAAATACATTTGATTTTCAAACGTTTAATTACATAATTTGTCAGGGCGATGACTTAAATATTTTTTATTCATCATTAATAGACACGGTAGTCGGTAAAATATGTCAATTTGAAAAAAAAGATAGTGGTTGGAGTCTTAATCAAATTAAATATATAGATATGAATGTTAACAAATTCAATCCCCTACGTGGTCGTTCATATATCGACCTTCCTCAAGATATTAAATCAAAAAAAGCTGTAATCAATGTTAAAAATAATGATAATATGTGTTTCAAATGGGCATTACTCTCAGGTTTATATCCTGTGAGTAAAAGTGTAGATCGGGTAACATCTTACACAATTCATGAAAATAAATTAAAATTTACTGGTATTTCTTTCCCGGTTAAAATTGCAGATATATCGAAAGTAGAGAAATTAAACAATATTAGTATGTTTTTGGCTTAGAGTATAATAAAGAAAAAAAGTGTAATTCTGTTGTAGGTCCTTTATATTTAACAAAATGTCATACATCTGATCATATCAACCTACTATATATATCGAATGGTACTAACAATCATTATTGTTATAATATTAAAAACTTATCGCGATTAGTTAGTTCACAAATATCTAGTCAACATCGTGCAGTTTATATATGTGATGCATGTTTACTTCATTTCCCATCAGAGGAAAGACTTAATAACCATCAGCAATATGACTGTGCTCACATTTGTACGGAATTACCAAACGGCGAGGATTCTAAAAAGGATTGGTTTGGTAGAGCGACATCAAATAATAAATTAAAATTTGATAAATTCGCGAAAAAGTTGGAAATGCCCTTTGTGGTTTATGCAGATTTTGAGGCATTTTTGAACCCGATTGAATCATGTAGTAACGATCCATCCAAGCCCAGTACAATTAATATTCAAAAACATGAAGTGTATAGTTTCGGGTATTACATTAAATGTTCTTATGATGACAGATTATCGAAATATGAGACGTATAGTGGGCCAAACTGTGCACAAGTGTTTATGAATCGCCTTTGTGAAGATGTGAAAAGAATAGTTAGAAAAAATAGTTTTCAAAAATGCTCCGTTCCATTATCAGATGAAGATAAAATAAAAATTTCAAATTCAAACATATGTCATATTTGTGAAACTGAGTTAAATGAAGATCCTTTTTACGATTTTTGTTGGTACACTGGCAGTTTTAGGGGTGTTGCACATCAAGTGTGTAGTTCTAAGTTCAGAACCCCTCGTCATGTTCCAATATTTTTACATAACCTCAGTCACTACGATGCTCATTTTATTGTTCATGCATTAAACCTCGATGATGGCAAAGTTGAAGTTATTCCACAAAATAAAGAACGATACATATCATTTTCAAAACAGTTAACAATAAATAATCAGTCAATAAGTTTAAGATTCATAGATTCATTGAAATTTTTATCGTGTAGTTTAGATCAACTAGCTAAAAATCTTAATGATGATCAGTTTATAGAACTAAAAAGAAACTATCCTAATAATGAGGATTTTTCACGTTTAAGACGGAAAGGTATTTATCCTTATGAATTTATGCGTAATAGTGATTGCTTGAAACATCCATCACTTCCTGATCAACACCAATTTTATAGTTCACTCACAGATTCAAATATTTCAAACGATGACTATAACCATGCAAAAGATATTTGGCAACATTTTAAGTGTAGTAGTATGTCCGATTATTCTAACTTGTATTTAAAAACTGATGTTTTACTTTTTACCCGACTACGGCAAAGCCAAAGGAGGGTTATGATTTTGACTGGCTATGTATGTATGTTTGTATGTATGTATGTATGTATGTTTGTTTGTATGTATGTATGTATGTGTGTATCTTCATCTGTTCCCTCATAGCTTCTAATCTACTTATCGGAACTCGACGTATGAGGTATCGTTAGAACCGTCTTAATTTTCCGCTGAACATAGGCTACATGACGTGTCACAAAAAGCGATTTGGCGCCCTCTAGCGGACAAAAAGTAAGGCTTAAAAAATAAAAATGGAGATAAATACGCCGTGTTTGGTATCATTTGAGAGGGCCTCACTTGTACACTTCCAAAACATTGCTCAAATTTAAAATCACGCCCTCTAGCGGACAAAAAGTCAAGAGTAAAAAAAAATATTTCACACCAAAATTGTTTAAACAAAAAAAAAGTAAAAAACTAAAACCCGACTACCACAAAAAAAACGACTCTGAAAAAGTATGAAACAAGATTTTCAGGATAGAACAAAAAGAAAAGCCGTAGTCACACGTAATAGGTACCAACCTAAACACTTTAATACCGTGTGACTACGGCTTTTCTTTTTGTTCTATCCTGAAAATCTTGTTTCATACTTTTTCAGAGTCGTTTTTTTTGTGGTAGTCGGGTTTTAGTTTTTTACTTTTGACTGATGTGTTCGAAAACTTTAGAAAGCTTTGTATTAAAACTTATGGATTAGATCCTGCCCATTACTATACTGCTCCAGGTTTAAGTTGGGATGCAATGTTAAAATTTACGAAAATAGAATTAGAATTGTTAACGGACTATGACAAAATTGCTTTTTTTAAAGCTGGTATTAGAGGGGGTGTATCTCAGTGTAGCAATCGTTTTGCTAGAGCAAATAATAAATTCATGGAGGATTATGATAGTGAAAAACCTAATTCATATCTAACATATTTAGATGCGAATAATTTATATGGTTGGGCAATGTCCCAATCCCTTCCTGTTGGTTGTTTCGAGTGGGTAAATTGTACTACAGATTATAATGTATCGGATACGTCTGATTTCGGTTATGTTTTAGAAGTTGATTTGGAATATCCTGATGAACTTCATAATTTGCATTCTGACTTTCCGTTATGTCCTGAAAATATATGTGTGGGTAATACTAAAGAAACTAAATTAGTTCCTAATTTAAATAATAAAAATAAATACATCATTCACTACTGGAATTTAAAACAATGCATTGAAATGGGGATTAAATTAATTAAAGTACATAGAATTATGTAAACAGAGTTCTTGGTTAAATAAATACATAGACTTAAATACTAGTTTGAGAACGTTAGCTACATCAAACTTTGAAAAAGACTTTTTTAAATTAATGAACAATTCTGTCTTCGGTAAGACAATGGAAAATATTGAAAAAAGAGTAAACGTTAAACTACTAACTCACTGGGATAATCGTGGTAAAGTTTTAGGTGCTCAGGATTTGATAGCCAAACCAGAATTCCATAGTTTATCAATATTTTCAGAAAATTTAGTCGCAATACAATTACGAAAAACAAAATTAATTTATGATAAACCAATTTATTTAGGATTTTGTATTTTAGATATATCTAAGACCCTTATGTATGAATTTCATTATAACTATATGATTAAAAAGTTTCCTAATAAAATTAAGTTATTTTTATGAGATGTGTCGCTTGGTCTCCGTCGTCAGAATTAGTAGAAATGTATGATACACCATCTCTAGCAGCTCGTGCCACTGTTGACGATAACAGTTTCTTCTTTTTCATTTTTGGTGCCACTTCAAAAAAATGATCAATCGGTTGCGATTTCCTTTTTCCACCATCGCATGTGTTATTAATGATGATGTCATCACTCTCTTCTTCGCGTTGAGGGGAGAGCGGTGAGTAGTAATACTGTTTATAGGTATTTTCATTATCGTCTGCAAAGCTAAATGATCTCTGCAACAACAGAGAGATCATGTTAATATCAAATTGTTTACACTTAATCGTACATACACGTTAGGAAACATAACAAGAACAGAAATACAAGTAAGTTTGTCAATAGAATAAACACTTACCTCCATGGACATTGATGTATCGAAGTAACACAAACGTAGTAAAATTGGTAGACGTATACACCACTGCGGTCCACTGCGGTCAAACGATCAGAGACTGTATGACTGCATGACTGCAACTGTCTAGTCTTATATAGAACCATTCTTATCTAAAGCAGATAGTAACTCTATGAGTCAAAAACTTATCTCACATTCCTTCGCAACATGCATCATCCTGTTTTGTGACCCCCCACAAAAGAATGCTATTTAATATTTACAAATCACTATAATTGAACATTCCTATGACAACCATTGAATAGATTGGTACTATGGTACTATAATAATAGCAGTAGTACCATGGATACACTAGAAGTACAAAAACATCTGAAAAAGATTCATCCCAGTCTAGAAAATAATGTTTATGCTGCTAATAGACTACCTATGTATACCCATGTACCAACATATATAATATGCAATTTGGATGCAGATTATAAACCAGGTTCACACTGGGTAGCTGTACATATTGACACGAATGGCATCGGTCAATATTTTGATTCATATGGGCGAACACCTGCGCGATATCATCTCGAGTTTTTGAAAAGGAATTGTAAAAGATGGGACTGTAATGTTGATACGATTCAGAATGACTGGACTTCAGTTTGTGGTGAATATTGCTTAATGTATTTGCTATATAAGTTTCAGAGATGTTCAATGCATAGTTTTACGAACATATTTACAGGGAACACACTATACAATGATATTTTAGTGGATGCGATGTTCCGTTCATATTTTGTAGAAAATTAGTAATAAAAATTATGGAATGTGTTTTATTGATAACTCAGAAAAGCACTCGTAATGAGGGTTAACAATGAGTAATAGATAAGAAAATCAATTTGGGTGTTCTAGGAACAATAGATAAGAGAACAAGGGATGTTCGAAGTGATTAGGCGAACAATGGAGCGCTAGAGAGGGTGCAGGAAATGAATTAGATAACAGTTAATTGATTTGTACATCTCCGGAACCGTGCATCCTACGCAAAAACGGACCACAGAAACGTGATCAGAGCACCCCAAAACCTTTTTTTTTTTTTTTTTTTTTTTTAGGATTCGGACACCCCGATTCGACTGACTCGCGAGTCCTGGAGCGTGCGCCAGAACCCGCGAATCCCCACTACTCATGATCTTTATAAGTGCTCGTTGGGCTCGTTCAAGATGTAAAAAAATTGTTTTCACAGCACCTCCCCAAATAGGTATGCAGTAATTATACATTAACTATAATAATAAAGAAATCGCAATAAGGAACCTTAGACTTGGCACGACTTTGTCTAGATTTCATTACTTTTTAGAGATAAACAAGCAGCTCCATCGAGACTTGGCTAGTTTTTTACAGAATGTTTTTGTTGGGTTTTGTATTTTTCGGAACATACAAAGGACAGTGGGCATTTAAGTAAACGATTTTTCCTTTCCTAATTGACTTATTACTTGTAGATATCAAACAGTATCTAAATATATTTTAAACTCGGCTACATAATATATATGTATATCTTTCATCTACCTTACTTAAAAAAGTTTCAAAAAACGTAGAATATAAACGAAAAACGTGTATTTAGACTAGATTAATATTATACTAGCTGATGCCCGCGGCTTCACCCGCGTGGATGTCGTTCAAATTATATACTAAAACCTTCCTCTTGAATCACTCTATCTATTAAAAAAAAACCGCATCAAAATCCGTTGCGTAGTTTTAAAGATTTAAGCATACAGACAAACAAGCAGACTAAAATAGCGACTTTGTTTTATACTATGTAAGGAAGGATGACCTCTTAGGTATAACCGGAAAAAAAATTGTAAGTAGCTAGGTACTTCAATATTTTACTTATTTATTTATGTAAAATACAAGTGTACGAACACTTGTATTTTGCATAATTAAATAAGTACTAATAAATAAGCATTAAAATTTGACATTTTCATAATAGGGTAGTTAACAAAAAATAATAATTAGTCCGTCAGATAGATTTCCGAAAAATATTGGACACACTTTTTTTTCCACGTAAAAACCAAAAATGAAGACGAATACATGTGACGTCACATTGCAGTTCATTTTTACCGACCAGTGACGTAGAAAGCCCCCCACACATGATCTTTGACGCGTTTTTATCTTCGTAAATTTTATTAATTTGATAAAACAAAAAACACGTATCCAATATTTTTCGATAATCTAACTGACGGAGAAAACAGTTTTTTTTTTCGTCAAACATCCCTATTTGACTTGTAAATTGATAAATAATTTGTTATGTTGAAGTGTTAATTACCTACCCTAATTACACCAACTTCGCTAAATTATGTTTGGTTATCCCACGTCCATATTTATATATAAAACAATTGATTACAGTAGTCGTTTCCCAACTCTTGGCCAAGAACATGATTTATTTATTTATTCAGTAACACATACTTACATTTATTGTAATTGGTAAGAAAAGTAGTCATAAATTGCTAGTAGTCTAGCTAGTCCCAAGTAATGGGTCTGGGTAGAAGCACAAGTTACTAATAGTCAACAATATACTAAGTGTAACCCTCTGGAATCCCGCCAAAGAACAAAAAATACCTATGTCAATAATATTTTTTCCTTTAAAAACAAATTCCTTTGTTATTATCCTATCCCATTATGACATTACTAATATGAGACATATTTGCTCATTCTCCTTTTCGCATGGGTGATGCGTAATGTATAAAAAGTTCAACAGCATGCGGCAGGGTTGGAAAAAAAACAGTTTTTTTTACATTTTATAAAACAAACAGTTTAAAATGTTTTAAACAGGTGTTTTTTTTGTTTTTTTTCCTAAGTTAGTTATCATCCATTTTTAATTGATTAAGCCTCATATATTTCACATAAATACTATTTTAAAAACTGCATGACAAAAATTTATCATAATTCAATACATTCTGTGTGTTCCTACGTTCATTTTTAGTAGGGAAATCTCCTAAATTTTTCTTAAAAAAGGGGAATACCCAAAACATATTTTAAATAATCACGTTCACGGAAGTTCTGGGAATTCCCCGGGGGACTTTACCGATGGAGAATAGAGCGGACTTTCTTTCTGATTTTTCATTTCACAATAACACAAAAACCTTTGGATTTATTCAAACCGATGTACGAATCAAACTTGGTAACGAGAAAGCTGCAAAACTTGTCACAATTTTTAAATACCTAAATAAAAAATAATAAATGTTGTCTAATCTGCTAACGAACAAATATGATTGTACATGGTCGTTTTATAATAAAAATTGTTAACTATTTCTTGATTAAGGATTTTAAATATTAAAAGCTGTTTAAATGTCAAGTTAAAAAGCCACTTTAATTATTTTATAAAAATTGTTTAAAGTTGATTAAATAAAGGAAATAAGGAAAAAAATAACTACTTAGTATTCATTTATTTTTGTAATTAAACAATGTTTTCAAACACCTAATAAAAAGCTATGTTTTATTTGAAACTGTTTTAAACACTGTTTAAAACACATGTTTTAAACAACTTGTTCTAAACATGCCAACCCTGGCATGCGGTAATATTGTACGGCGAGACGCGACGTCATAATATAGTCGGCGCGGCGTGGCGCAGGCGCCTCTCCTGAACGACATGCATTTTAATATGTGCCTCAAGCCAGTGTTTGTTTGTTAAGTCCCAGCCCAGACTAAATAAATTCGTTCATTTCCACGCCGCGCTCGTGCGGCGCTGACGTCTTCCGTCAACATCACGTCACGTCGCGTATTTAAAAACCAGTGTTGACATAATTAAGGACGTTAGGGTTAAACGAAATTGTGCTGCGCAAAATATTTGTTCTTGTGCGCTTACAGTGATAGTGACATAGTGTAAAGTGTATGTGTTTTTGCATTTTCTGGGATGCGCGGTGCGTGTATTTTATGACGGTTGGCTAAATTTTTATGAGATTTTGCTACATACTGCTGAAGAATAACAAGGTACCCATGTTTCAAATATCCAAATATAAAATAAGCAATTTATTGAATGGAACTTTTCAACCTCAGTCTAAAATCACTCAAATACTGGAGATAGCAAATATTACTCAAAGGAAACATCTCTTTTTTAATAACAAAACAAATCTGTATTCATAGATCTTTGTTATATCACTTGCCACACTCGGGAATCGAATCGCGAATTTCGATTAAATTAGGGATACGGGCAGACCAAGATCTGGGCTAACACATAGAACAGGTACTTTTTTTGTTTGACTTTTAACCCGGTAGCATGAACCCATGTAAAAGTACCCACGTGGGCGAAGCCGCGGACAAAATAATTGCAAATAAATATGCGGTCATTGTTTTTTTTTTTCTCGTGGCTTATTGAGGAGTTCGTGGCTTAATAATAACTGTTACTCGGGTCGATCTTTAAGTTAAGCCACGCTTGTCTAGGTTGACCTGTGGATGGGCGACTGCCAACGGCATACCGGGTTTTTGTTTATTCATTGCAATACATATTAAATACATTTTTAAATATTCCTATAAATAAAATAATATTTAGAAAAACATTTGAAAATTGTTTAAAAAATAATAGCTATTATTTTTTTTAATTATTATTAATTGTAGGACCATGTCTGAAATAAATGAATGAATTATTATAAGACACAGTCTCCAGATACACTGGTGGATGTCACTGGTGTGTGTTAGCATCCACCAAGCTCGCTGCTTTGAATATTTTTATTTTTATGTTCATTGGCCTACGGTAGTAACTTGGATACCGCGTACGAAATTGTTATGTAGATATGTAGAATATAAAGAGTGTAAAAATCCCGACGCTTTTTGATTTTTAGGGTTCCGTACCCAAAGGGTAAAACTAAACGGGCACCTATTACTAAGACTTCGCTGTCTGTCCATCCGTCTGTCTGTCACTAGGCTGTATCTCAAGAACCGCGATAATTTTCACAAAATATGTTTCAGTTGCCACTATAACAACAAATACTAAAAACAAAATAAAACAAATATTTAAGGGGGGGGGGGGGGGCTCCCATACAACAAACGAGATTTTTATAGATAATAGTACGGAACCCTTTGTGCGCGAGTTCGACTCGAACTTGGCAGGTGTTTATAGTAGTAGGTATTGTATGTATTTCGTGTAAAAGAGTGGCGCGTGCCCGCAATGAAAGGAGGCCAAAGCTCAATTAAACTCCTGCTGATATTGGTAAAAAAAAAAATTTACGCTCCCTGTTCTGACATTGGTTTATAATAACGCCGGTTTCAATTTATATTATTTAAATATGGCTTAATATAAAAATACAAATAGTGGTAAATGGTAATAACACTAGCACATCCTGTAACAAAATTCCAACTATTTTTATAATCAAGTTTTCAGCCATCTATTAATATGTAACAAGTTTTCAAGTCAATTTCAATACATTTTCAATACAACAAAATAATACCGTAATGTCTTATTTCGATTATAATATAAGATCGATTAAAACAAATGTTTGTAATTAATCATTATAAATAATTAATGAATAATCCGTATTACATAATCAATCATATTCTTAAAAAAAATCTTAATGTTTTATTTTTTAAGCCATATAATTATAATATATCGTAAACTATCCTTTTATGCAATATTATAATATTATTACTAAGGACCGACCGAAGGTTCGGTTTCGGCTAGTTTCGGCCAAAAAATCTAGTTTCGGCCATAGTTTCGGTTTCGGCCAATAATTGGCCGAACCTTTCGGCCCCGCCAAACAAGTTATACGTGAATTGTCGCGCATCATTCATTCAGGTAACTTCGAGTGCCAGTTGAGTTCGCAAGTCAGCGCGATCGTGATGATTTGAGGTTATGTGATTATTTTCGCGCAAGAATTAGGTATTTGTTTTTACTTATGATTAATGATGATGTATTTTTATGGCATTCATTAGGGTCTTTTGCCACAATGGAAAATAAATAGGTTGTAAGTAGGTGTGTACCTATAGAAAATAATTCATTGGATATTTTACTTGGTTCTGTTGAGTTATTCCCTAGAACTTATACAATATGAATTTATGTAGAAACTAGCGGACGTCCCGCGGTTTCACCCGCGTAGATCCCGTTCCTGGAAATACAGGGATAAAAAGTAGCCTATGTTACTCAAGGTGAATGTAGCTTTCTAATGGTGAAAAATTTTTTTTGAAATTGACGCAGAAGTAGTAGACATACAAATCTTTTCTCTTTATAATATTAGTGTAGATTAATGTAACACTTAAAAGATGTGGGAGTGAAGATACCTGTGATGTTTAATTCAAACATTACTATATTTGTTTGTAATTGTTGATGGATTAAATTTTGTACCCGTATTCGAACCGCCCCGTAGTTCCGATATACATTTAACTATTACCGTGAATGACCTTGAGTACTATTAGTCATGTCTCATTTTTTCCCCTTAGTACGCGAGGTGCAGTTTTGTTTTTTTTTTCTTTGGAAATTACAAACAAATATAGTACCTACTAATGTTAAAGATTTAGTACTTATTTTTAAAAAGTTTGACAAGTATGTTGACTGTATTTTTTTTTTTTAATTTACTTTATTAATTTTACAAATAAAGTGCTATTTGGTTACATGCATACCTACTTTAATTGTTGCATTTTTTATACGTGTTAATGTTAACTGTCTATAAAATGCGTAAAAACACATTCTATAAAAAAAATATAATTTTCGGTTTCGGTTTCGGCCGAAACTGGGACCAAGACCGAAGGTTCGGTTACGGTTTCGGTTTAAGCTGAAAATCCTGTTTCGGTCGGACACTAATTATTACCTGTACAAAATAATTTCGTTGTTTCACATCTGCCGGAGGACTCGCGACGGTCTGTTTTTAATTTACATACAAGTTTTAAATTAGGTCATCAGGGGTTACACCCACAGAACAGGTTACACCCCTACACTATTCAATACTTATGTAAGTACCTATTGACTATTGTGTTGACGGATGTACAGTGCGATCAAATTATCTTGGCAGGTCTGAACATAGGCTCTGCGAAATTTTACGCATGTAAACTAGTGTCCGACCGAAACAGGATTTTCTGCCGAAACCGAAACCGTAACCTAACCTTCGGTCTTGGTCCCAGTTTCGGCCGAAACCGAAACTTATAATTTTTTTTATAGAATGTTAAATCTATTGTGTTTTTACGCATAAGTATATAGACAGTTAACACGTGCAAATTTCCGTGCGTTCAAGCAATTTTGTCATACCTATTATTGGAATCAAATTTAATATAACAGCTCACAACTTAGGACCCAGTAATATTAATGACAAATAATATCCGAGGTGCTAGGCAACTGGGCTTATCCCAGTTGTATACGTCCCTGTGTGCATATTGACCTTGTTCTGTTCTGTCTCCTGCTGATATGGAGGGAAGTGGAAATTATGTTTTTTCCTACTCCTCCGCTATTCTTTTCTGATTAATTTCGTTGCGGGATCCAAGAGACCAAGACAGTTAAATCGCTTCTCTGGGACTTCGTCGAGCTTCATTGTCTCGGCGCTTTTCTTGTGGTCGCCACTGTTGATTCTGGCTAACAGGAGTTACAGTGGTTTGGGAATAGTGTGGCGGGCTTAACCATAAAAAAATAAAAAAAATGTCTAATGGAGATTAGGTTGACAAACTTTCGAGCTACTGGCTACTGTAGTCGTGAGTAGTGACCCCGCAAGTCTGTCAATCTGTCTTACCAACTGGTTTGTGGTGGTCAGATAGGCTGTCGCTCTACCTAAAACATTAGTATTCAGATTCATTTGGTTAGACTGGAGGCCAAACCCAAATGGAAGAAGGATAGACAGATTATTACCACCTACTTTAAAAATGGTAAAGGAAAACATCGAGAGGAAACCGACATTATCCAAGGCAACCTAGAACCAAAAATCCATGACATGTGTTTCACCAGCCCACCCCAGGCTCGCGTGATAGATTAAAGTCCACTCCCTCTCATAGAGGGGAGCCCTGCACGCGCAGTAGATAGGTACTAAATAATAATAATAATAATAATATTCCACAACTATCACACAACGCCATCTAGTCCCAAGCTAAGCAGAGCTTGTGTTATGGGTACTAGACAACTGATAAACATACTTATATATTTCTAAATACATACATATTATAGATAAATCACACCCAGACACAGAACAAATGATCGTGCTCATCACACAAACATTTGTCCTGGGTGGGAATCGAACCCACGACCTCCGGCATAGCAGTTAGGGTCACTAACCACTAGACCAACAGGCCAGTCGAAATATAGGTATGATTCTTTTTTTTTTTGTGGATTTGAAATCATCAAATAACCCCTTCTACTCTGGGTGGATGCGGAAGAGGGTGCCAGATTTGAACTATTAGCACTATTAGTCGGTTAAACCACCCCATGCTTCTTCTTAGCCCTATGTTTCTGGGCCGTGGTATCTCTTTCGAAAAGTCCTTCAACCCCGGTAAGCGTCGCGCGTCGATCCTTGTGGAATCCTTCCATTAAATATCTGATCCTAGAGTACTTAGTCCGGTCCAATTTTCAGCCGGGTGGGAATTAATGTAACCTTACCCTTATTTTTTGGTCTAATTTGACCAGACTATCTGTCAGTGCCAGATTTGCAAGTGACATCTGAAATTCTCATTGTTGTTTGCCGATTTTTACGCAGACAGAATCACGACGTTCTTTATATAATATAATCAAGTACCTATATCATAATAGGTTTAAGACGTGTTTATTTTGGTGCAGCAGGTCGATGTCCTATATTCACATTGGACCGGATCATACCGGTGCGGTGCGGCGTTTGTTTCTTTGGATAACCTTGAAATCTATGCATTTATACCTATTGTTTTTTTTAATATTTATACATACCTACCTCAGATACACAAATAAATAGAATTGAAGTGTCTGTTGAACAACGATATCGATACTCATAACACATTTTCATTACATTTTTGTCCCTCTGTCTTGTTCCGGCTAACCTCATAAACAGCTGGATTTTTACGGGACTTACTGATGTTAAAAGGTGTAACTTAGGCTACTTTTACTTTTGCCCTCGATAGCGAGTAAACTGCGGGGGGGGCAGTGGCAAGCGACAGTGTCCTTACCCTTGTTGCCAACAGGTTATACGGACATTGCTTGCTGCGCTGACTTGCATGCACCCGTACAGGGCGTGGGGCAGGAGTGCAATACGTCATTACGAAAGTTACAACGTCGAATCACACGGCGCCGAATGTATGCGACAACGAATACTGTGAGTACGAAAGCACGCAGCGACGAATCACGTTACAACGAATGCACGAGACTTCGAATCACGGAACAACAAATGCACGTTACAACGAACATTGTCACACCGAATCACGTGACCCCGGAATAACGTAACAACGAACGTATCGCCGACAGCAAAACAGAAAAAACAAAATCAAATAATTTTTACTACTATTTATTTCACATTGATGCATTATTTATATTAAGCCCTTTCCGAATTGAGATGATACCGGTTTTATGGCTCTCTCCTCCTCACAAAGAAGAAGCCTGCTTCCCGGCATTATGCCGTGATTAGGGTCTAGTTGCAGTAGTCCAGTTCACCGGACTAGTGCAACTGTTTAGTGGCAGTAGTTCGGTTGAACTAAAGCACCAAACTACTGACACTCTTTAGTGGCGACAGTTCGGTCTCTTTTCTTTGTTTGAGAAAATAAGAATAGGTAGTAAAGCCCCAGAAACTACTAGGAGAACAAAACTAGGGAGGAAGTATTGAAAATTGGAATGTTTTTATTTGTTTGTTCAATTCTAATACCAACAATTTTGTTTTTTCTGTTTTGCTGTCGGTGATACGTTCGTTGTTACGTTTTTTCGGGGTCACGTGATTCGGTGTGACTATATTCGTTGTAACGTGCATTCGTTGTTCCGTGATTCGAAGTCTCGTGCATTCGTTGTAACGTGATTCGTCGCTGCGTGCTTTCGTACTCACAGTATTCGTTGTCGCAAACATTCGGCGCCGTGTGATTCGACGTTGTAACTTTCGTAATGACGTATTGCACTCGTGGGGCAGGTAAAATTGTAACTTAAATGGGTACATTTATTTCATTACCGTACCTGATACTTTTAATTTATATCATTTTAAATTTACTCGAATAACCTTAATTATTATAATATTTTAACTAAACCTTCCTAGAGAACCACTATCCATTGGTGAAAACAGCATGAAAATTGGTGCAGTCGTTTTTGAGTTTATCCCGAACAGACATACAGACAGACGCGTCGGAGGACTTTATCGTATCGTTCATCTGATTGCAATAAAACTTTGTCAAATTATTGCTTGCATTAACGTGTTACATATTAGCCCTCTATAGTTATACATATGTATCGAGTCTCTACATTCTTTATCAAGTATCCTTATTGTATTGTAAACAACCATTACATAATTATATTGTAAATAAGACACTAGTAATGTCATTCATTAATTAGTTATGGACTTTGTTATTAGTCCATATTAGTTATCTTTTTCACTAACTAATCACCATTGATTATGTTTACTTATCCCATTGGATTCTTAGTATATAAGCTCAGTTCCTTTCATTGTAAAGTTAGTTCTATTTCCAACATCATCGTTGTTCAAACTCTTATTCTATTTTACCTAGTTCCTAAATCTTAGTATTAATTATAAATATTGTGACAATTAAATAAAAGTTTATTTTTAAAAACGTTTTGAGTTACATCACGTAACAATTTTGGCGCAGCCGGTAGGATAGCCTAGGGTAGTCAGACAGGGATAACGTACCTGTTAGGTTGTGAAGCAGCAACAACAGTGCGGTACCTGAAGGGTTTTGATCTTCCCTGCCGAACCTGAAGATGTCTATCCGCTTGATCGTGTTACTGTGGTAAGTGGCTCAAATTGTTATGCTCTGATTCCTTCTAATTCCTTATTCAATTCCTTGTTACCAAATCTTTTCTAAATCAAGATCTCCTAACATAACCGAATCTTCTACTTTGATATTTCTAATTCTTTACTAAGTGCTAAATCAATCACAATGTCTAACACAGACACCAAATTCACGCCTGTTTCGGATAACTTAGCAGTAAGCATAGATACGCTAATCAAGTTCATTCCGGTTTTTGATACGGCTCAAACAACACAAGTTTATCGATTTGTTAGATCATGCGACTCCGTGTTTCAAATTGCATCAGTGCAACAACAAGGCATATTGTTAACATTTACGCTGAACAGAATTCTAGGTCCTGGAGCGTCTGATTTACATGCCAAGGACTTCCCGTCATGGGCCGATCTAAAAACATATCTTATCCAAAAATTTTCACAAACAAAGACTCTAGCGCATTTATCCCTGGAACTACAATCCATGTTCCAGAAGCCTAACGAAAGCATAACCGATTACTATCTCAGGGTAGATTTGTTGCGCAGCAAAATAATAGAAAAATTAACAACCGAGGTGCAAGATATAACCCTAGAAGGACGTAAGGCAAATACGGAAGAAGCCGCCCTAAACGTATTTGTTAATGGGCTCAGCTCAGACATAGGAACTATGTTAAGGGTCCATTCGTTTAAACATTTACGCGACGCAGGTAACTTCGCGATTCAGGAGGAAAAAATCCGAAACATGAATGCTGCTAGACAACAATTGCATAAAAACGCATCACAGCCGCGAAATCCCATACCCAAAAATTCTAATTATCAACAGTCCAACATTCCGAATTCAACTCCGAAGAAATTTTGTAGATATTGTAAAAACCCAGGACATGACATTGCTGAATGTAGAAAAAGGGCTTATAACAATCAAATGAAGACTGGCTCTAACAATCTCAACCAACGTCCGGTTTATTCTAAACAGAATGTTCCTAACCCGGCCGGTGTTCACAATTTAAACTCACAAGCGGCCGGAGAGATGAGCAACTCCTCGGAAACCGCTTTAGACCTTTGCTCAGCAACCCAAATTCAAGACCCACAGATCAATTTAGACCATCTGCAGCTCGTATAACAAATTTATCACGCAATCAAACTTCCAGGGGTATAAGTGATAGCTCGTTAAATCCAGTCCATCGGGGACAAACGGCTATTGTTTCTGCCTCTCAAATTAAGTGCGACGCTTCGACACAAATTCACTCTATCTATCGTAGACAATATCGTAACGTTTGCACTCAAACTGATCTACCATATCATGCTACTTCTACAAATTCAATCCTAACTTCTAACCCTACAAATTCAACTCCAAATCCTGAATCTATAAATTCAATTCCAATTTCACATAGTCTTACTACTTCAACGCAACATACTAAATCTAAAAATCAAAAAAATACAAATTCCAAATCTAAATCAAAGCATAAAAAATCGGTCAAAACTAAAAACTCTAATATCAAATCATATAACATTTCCTCGCTAAACGTACCTCACGACAACCTTCTGCACTGTAAATTCCACATTGATGGTCAACCAATAACATTACTGGTAGACACAGGCGCAGCTATCTCAGTCATTCGAAAAGACAAAATCGGAAATAATCACATTAATTCTTCTAACAAAGCGTCTATCGTAGGTGTATCCAACTCTAACTCAACAATCAAGACCTACGGTACTTCGGAATTAAGCCTCGATCAATTACCCAAACACAGTTTTCACATAGCTAACCTCAATATTACATCAGATGGCATATTGGGTAACGATTTTATGTCAAAATTCAATGTTAACATTTACGTTCAGTCCAAAACCATGCGCGTCCGTGATCGGACCTATAAACTATTCTATTTAAATGAAGACTCCTATGATTCACACCACAACAACCAACTAGTGAATCAACGGTCAGAAACTGTAATATGTTGTTATACAAATGATATTGCAAATGGTACAGCGATCGTCGAAAAACAGATACTTCCTGGAGACATCACTATTCCCAACGCCCTTGTAAACATCACGAATAACCGATTTCTAGTGACTTGTGTAAATTCCAGCAATCAAGACAAACACATCCCTATGCCTATAGTCCAAGTGAACTCATTAGATGAAACATTAGAGACAGACAGTTTCCCTATTAATTCCGTAAATACATCTAATAATAAATTACATTCAGTAGACGACATAAGTCAACTCGTTAGACGTGACCATCTAAATAAGGAAGAGTGCGAATCCCTCGATAAATTAATTTACGAATTCTCCGACATTTTCTATGTTGAAGGCGATCCTCTTACATTTACCAATCACACCAAACATACCATTCCGACAACATCAGATACACCAATCAATACTAAAACCTATAGGTTCCCTTATATCCATCAACAAGAGGTAAAATCACAGATCGACAAAATGCTTAAACAAAACATCGTTAGGCCTAGTACTTCACCATGGAGCAGTCCTATATGGGTAGTACCTAAGAAACTGGACGCTTCGGGCAAACAGAAATGGAGAGTGGTAATAGACTATCGCAAACTTAACGATATCACTATCGGAGATAGTTACCCCTTACCCAACATCACAGATATTCTTGACAAATTAGGTCATTCCATTTACTTTACTACTTTAGATCTTGCGTCTGGCTTTCATCAAATCGAACTGGATCCAAAAGATATTCCGAAAACCGCCTTTAGTACTCCTTATGGTCATTACGAATTTTTAAGAATGCCTTTCGGTCTCAAAAATGCACCCGCTACCTTCCAACGCGCAATGGATAGCGTCCTTTATGGATTACAAGGCGAACGCTGTTTCGTCTACCTCGATGATATCGTAGTATTTGCATCCAGCCTCCAAGAACACGAACAAAAATTAACGGAGGTATTCAATCGTCTAAAACAACACGGTTTAAAGGTCCAACCCGACAAATGTGAATTCCTGAGAAAGGAAGTAGCATACTTGGGGCACATCATCTCCAATGAAGGTGTTAAACCCAATCCGGAAAAAGTACAAGCGGTCAGAGAATTTCCAATACCCAAATCCTGCAAGGATATAAAATCATTCTTAGGTTTAGCAGGATATTACCGTAGATTCATTGCAAATTTTAGTAAAATAACAAAACCGCTAACAAGCCTTTTGAAGAAAGATGTTCCTTTCATTTGGGGTACGGAACAGCAAAAGGCCTTCGATACATGTAAAAATATTTTAACTACAACCCCGATTCTACAGTATCCCAATTTCAACAAAGAATTTGTTTTAACGACTGACGCATCTATTCATGCTATTGGAGCAATTCTATCACAAGGAGAAATTGGTAAAGACCTGCCTATCGCGTACGCCTCCAGAACCCTGAATAAAGCTGAAATGAACTATTCCACAATCGAACGCGAATTGTTAGCAATCGTTTGGGCAGTCAAACATTTCCGCCCATATCTATTTGGAAGAAAATTTAAAATCGTCACTGATCATAAACCTCTAACCTGGCTATTCTCCATCAAAGACCCCGGTAGTCGACTCGTTCGATGGAGATTGAAACTCGAAGAGTACGATTATGAAATAATATACAAAGCAGGTAAAATAAACACAAATGCTGATGCTTTGTCTCGTCCTCCTATTTTTAATTCTAATGTCATAGATTTAACCTGCGAAGATTCCTCTGATTCTAATTATTTACAACTAAATTATGAACACTATCTTTCACAAGAGCGTTCTATCAATCCCTTAAAAGTCAAAGTAATACCAAATAGACTTTTAGATACCAGACACAAACATATATTCATTCCAACCTCATGTCAATACTCAAATAATAATAACCTTTTTTATGAGGCTTTAGAATCATGTTCACAAACTGATCCCTATTTAGACAAACCCAAATCTCTCTACGATGTAGATCTTCTTATATCTAATAATAATCAAAATCTATTCTTTTGTTGTACTAGACCAACACATTTCGATCCTTGGGACTCAGAAAGCTATTTCAAATCCCTCTTGTCTTGCCTCCAACAAAATGAGATAAATCAATTGTATGTGCCAGATCTCAAATACGATCAAACTTGTAAACTTCAAGGAAACGAACAATTAAAAATCTCTACATATATCGCTGAATTATACGACTGCGAGATAACTATTTGTGAAAATAGAGTTAAATATCCGAGTCTAGAAGAAATCCCTGAAATTTTGAAAACATTTCACGACGAACCTATTTCAGGTCATCGTGGTATTGCAGAAACCATAAGGAAAATAAGAGAGGAATATTTCTGGAAAGGTATGACGAACGATATAAAAAACTACATTGAATCATGCGTCACCTGTCAGAGACATAAGATTCAAAGGAAATCCTTTCAGGCCCCTATGGTTATCACATCGCAATCCACTGAACCTTTCGAACGCGTTTCCATAGATCTCGTTTCCTACTCTGAAGTCAGTGAAAACAACAACAAGTATGTCCTAACCTTACAAGATGAACTAACAAGGTACGTTCAGGCATACCCTATTCCTGACAAAGAAGCAGTTACAGTAGCATCAAGTTTGATCAAATTCTGTCAACACTTCGGTGTTCCCAAACGTTTCCACTCTGATCAAGGCAAAGAATTCATGAACAATGTTATGAAACAGCTCATGAAATTCCTAGGTTCTTCACAAACTTTCAACACTGCATATCACCCTCAAACGAATGGTGCACTTGAACGTTTTCATGCTACACTCCGTGACCATATACGAATGTACAATAGCCGTCGCCAGAAGAATTGGGACAAAATAATTCCATTTGCTATTATGTGTCACAATACATCCGTCAATAGTTCAACCGGGTTTACACCTCACGAGTTACTTTTCGGTTACAAACCACGTCCTTTCTATGCACTCAAGCCGATTCCGGAATATACAGCTTCCGACTATTTAAAAGACTTAAACGAACGTCTTAGGATAGCTAGAGACGCCGCTCTACGAAACATCGAAGTCACTAAAGAAAAGGCAAAAGAACGTTATGACGCTCAGATTAAAAATATAGCCGATTTTTCCTTGGGTGACAAAGTGATGTTGCGAGTACCCACACCGAATAACCTAGACGCTAAATGGGACGGTCCATTCGAAGTAGTTCGTGTCGGATTCAATGAAAATTATATAATAAGAAAAGCTGGCAAGAACCAGTTAGTTCACGCAAATCGCCTTAGACCTTATAACGTAAATTAGATTTATAAATAATAATAAGTTAGATAGGTTTATTCTATGATTAATTATTTAAGTCATTTTTCTTTTTCTTTCTATTCACAGGGTCTGTCGTTGTACAACAGCCCAAAACTCTACCCTATCCTTTACTCAAGTTTTTAGTGATCCTAACTACATTTATAATTATATAATTTGTTCTATTATTAAGGTCCTATTATGCATAATTCTATACAAATTGTACACCTTTATCAGAGACTACATCAGAACTAAGTTACTCAACAAAAAACTTCCTTTTGTTGCAGGGCAACATCAGGAACCCTTGCCCATTTAAATATCTCTCAGCCATTAACCTCACATGCAGGCATTTTTTACAAAGAAGAGGGAACTCTATCAATCTCCGATGATTCGTGGAAACTCATAGTCTATAAAGATTTAAAACCTCTTTTTATATCCCATGAATCTCTAGTTCGGTTATCCGAAAAATTTCAAACCATGTCAACCAATTTCATTAAACTTCCGATAACTCAATCAACTAAATCCTATCTGAACGTTAACCTTCATAAGATCGAAAACCGACTCTCAGAACTCAAAATGTACCTCGGCAAAAACGCACGTACAAAACGAGAATTGCTAGATGGTTTAGGCTCTGTTCTTAAATGGCTTATTGGTACACCTGATGCAAAAGACGCGAAGCATTACGAAGAATGCATTGATAAATTAGAAAAACAAGAACTTGATTTGGCGGACCTCATGCAAAAACAAATCCAGATCACATCGTCTACCATTAAAAATTTCAACGATACTATTTTTAAAATCTCTTACGATGAACAGATTATAAATGAAAATATAGATCGCATTAATAACTTCATTAATAAAACCGAAAATCTTATTTTTGACATAAAAATTAGCGAAGACATATCAACTATTTCATTACAAATTCTTGAGTTAGTCACCAGTCTCGAAAATGAAATAGATGACTGCTTGACAAGCATCCTATTTGCGAAATCCAACATTATACATCCTTCAATCATATCTCTCAATAAGCTTTACGAACAATTACTGATTTCTAATAAGATAAGAAGTAATAGACAGTTAGTAACTTCTGTCTCAATTGATAACATCCATAGCCTCTTGGATTCGTCTTCTTTATCAGCATACGTGTACTCAAATCGTTTAGTATATGTCCTAGAGTTTCCCTTAGTTCAACATAAATCTTTTACTTTGTATCATATGTACTCTATTCCAATAAGACACCCCAATTCCTCCTTCCACACCACCATCCTCCCAGAGCATACCTACTTGGCCACTGACACTAGTGGGCAATATTATGCGGCTACAAGCTCCATGGATAACTGCATCATCTACGCACCAAGAAAACGAGTCTGCAAGAATATCGTCATCTACGACTCATCCGTTCGTCCAATCTGCGAAGTAGACATTCTACTCAGCAAGACAACGAGTATTCCTTCGACTTGCACGACAACAACCTTCCCGGCAGAAATTAACACGTTCCAGCCGATTGGCTCTAGTAGCTGGTTATATATTCTGAACAATGAGACAAATTGTGTTCTTCAGTGCAGCGTCGAGATTTCCAACTTAAAACTACAAGGCTCAGGAATAATCACCTTACCTCAAGGGTGCAAATTACATACGGGATATAGCACCCTATCAGCTTTCCAGACGTCAGAAGAAAACATCACCATTCCGATCATCGTTCCAGACGTTAGAAGTGAAGATTGCTTCGAAACATTCAAAAATGAAGAATCACAAAAGTTAATCCCCATTACGATCAATGACATGCCTCTTGACTCTCTGAGAAGCATAAAGGTACATTTAGAAAGATATGCTGATGAACTACAAAATATGAAAGCCTCCAAAGCCCAATCCTTCCTGGAGAAGAACCAAACAAGCTTTTCATGGATATATCTTTCCATTGGCATGATAATGTTAATTTACATCAGCATCAAACTTTGTAATAGATGTCCAAACGGATTTATACGTCGCAACAATTCTAGAACCTGCATACAAGTCTTCAACAACTGCTTTGATCATTCTTCCCGACGCCGCAATGTGCATGTTGCCATCCCCATGAGCAACTTGCATCATCCCACCACGTGCATCTCCGACGACGAAGATGACATCGAAGACCAGCAGCCATCATCATCTCCTCAACCTCAAAAATCAGGCGCTAACGCCCAATCTTTGTTCTAAGGGGGGAGGTGTTACATATTAGCCCTCTATAGTTATACATATGTATCGAGTCTCTACATTCTTTATCAAGTATCCTTATTGTATTGTAAACAACCATTACATAATTATATTGTAAATAAGACACTAGTAATGTCATTCATTAATTAGTTATGGACTTTGTTATTAGTCCATATTAGTTATCTTTTTCACTAACTAATCACCATTGATTATGTTTACTTATCCCATTGGATTCTTAGTATATAAGCTCAGTTCCTTTCATTGTAAAGTTAGTTCTATTTCCAACATCATCGTTGTTCAAACTCTTATTCTATTTTACCTAGTTCCTAAATCTTAGTATTAATTATAAATATTGTGACAATTAAATAAAAGTTTATTTTTAAAAACGTTTTGAGTTACATCACGTAACAAACGTACCGAGAATAAAAAAAACACCGCCGTCTATAGGAATTGAAAAAAATTGGATTCAAGCTCCTTGCAACCCATGTGTGGGCTTGAATTCAATTTTTTTTTTCGAGAAATACTTAAATAAAAAAAGTTCGACAAAGTAATTTCTTCTACGAATTGACAAAACGAAAATCTAACATATTCGAGGTGTAGTGCAAAAAAATTTGGAATGTTGTCATGGAACTGAAACTGAAGATGCACCCCCCTGAAATTTTATTTTCGCACAGTCAGGTGTCCCTGGGGATCATGCTCTATTACCTACCTAATATTATTTATTTCTTTTTCCCTGTTTCGTTTTTTAATGGCCTAATACCTCGTCACTACACGACGTCATGAATAAATAATACCCACCAAAAATATTATATAATTTTGAACAATAAAATAATAACTAAATGTACTCACTCTATTGTTTATTTGCAGGCTACCGAATCGAAGAACAAAGACATTACATACTGCAAAATAAAACAAAATAATCAGCAATCATGGAGAGCGGTAAGTTTAAATTAAAATCATTAAATAATAATTGGATGGCTTTTTCGTTAATTGGTGAGAAAAAACGCAACACCTGAAAAGTGAAAGCAATGGGGCTGTGGTTTGTCGAAATGTTAACGCGGCTCCGACACATGGGCGAAGAAGGAACATGGGTTTGGTTTTTAGTCAGTAGAAGTCTGACACTCCCCTTCGCTCTGCCCAAGAGCGGGGGGGGGGGGTTATTCGATGATTTTCCACACACCAAAAAAAAAAAAAAAAGGTTTTACATGTTGATGCTGCTGACTGTAGGTACTCGATCCTTTGCCTAACCCTGGAAGGTAACGGGTGTGATGATAATTATGTCGATAATTATCTTTAAATCGAGTCTTCAACTTCGATGGCAATGAAATTAATCAAACCTGAGACACTAGACCGTATATTTAATTATTCTAGCTAAATTGACTGGAATAACGAAATATTCTGTCTATCAAATATCTTTAAACAAATAATAAATAAATCAATTTATTGACACACACAAGACAAGAAAACAATAACAAAGAGCATTGATAAAAACAGTACATCAGTAGAAGTGGAGTAGACGAATGAACAGCGTGACACAACCACACACACAGCAAGACATAGGTAACAATTAGATAAAATAGTTATAGCAATTATAAACCATACAGAAATAAAAAGATAAATTAAGGAATAACCACTAAATTAATAATAATAATAATATTCCACAACTATCACACAACGCCATCTAGTCCCAAGCTAAGCAGAGCTTGTGTTATGGGTACTAGACAACTGATAAACATACATATATATTTCTAAATACATACATATTATAGATAAATTACACCCAGACACAGAACAAATGATCGTGCTCATCACACAAACATTTGTCCTGGGTGGGAATCGAACCCACGACCTCCGGCATAGCAGTTAGGGTCACTAACCACTAGACCAACAGGCCAGTAATAATTGAATAATACTAACAATCAAAATAAAATCAATTCATATTAATTTCCTGTGATGTCTAGTCTAGTTGTCTACTGTGTGTACATAAATTGTTAAATAAATAAATAATAACTCATACAGAAATAAATAATGAATAAGATGAATAACCTGCCTCTTTTATCAACATCATTCTCTTGCCTTTATTCCAATTCATTTGGGGTCGGCGCAGCATATCTTTTTCTTCCAAACTTTTCTTTACTCGTCATCTCATCAGACAGTTTTCTTTTTGCATAACGAATCGGAAACTGAAAGACGGAATGCAATTCATTTTATTAGTCACATAGTCTACTATATAATAGCCAATAAAGTCATGTCAGTGGCTACAATTGCAATGATTGATAGCAAGTGAAGTAAAACGTTTGTCTAAGAACAAAATACTGTCAATGACCTACGTCATCTTTTAAATTGTTGAATGTGGTTGATAGAAATGCATTAGCAAAACCATTAAACAGCTGTCATCTCGAAACCACCGAAAAACCTGTTTGAGCCATTTTGATCATTGTTTTCAAGTAGGTACATATCAATTAGGTTGATTATGGTATGCTATTCAATAGTCTCACAGCGTAGTGCCATAGTTTTACAAGTTATTTTGTATCGTGGTGGCTGACCATGACCTAGCAGTATCGTTTTAGTCTGACTTAAGCGTAAGAAATAGATAGAAATATAAACGATCTGCATAGCTCCGTCTCTATCCCACACAGAAGTGATGTTATAATACGTAATAGTAATATGAGAAAAAGAAAGATTTTGAAAACTGTCGAAGGTATAAAAGAGACTACCTTTCTGATGATTCTCAATTATTTTCAATCCTTACATAAAAAACTTGATTGTTGGTGCCATGTCAACAAGTTAATTTACGTTTTGTTTTTCTGTTTCAGTTAACGTTCTGACGCAGATGAAGGAGTATAACTTCAATAAACCAATTAACGTAGAAATGATATTTGAAGACAGCGACGACGATGGCGATGCACCATTTCAAAATGAGCAAAGTGAACATAAAACTTTTAACGATAATAACAACAACAAACAGGTTGCTGTCGTGAACAATGAATCGGAAAAAAACTGTACTAATTCAGAAATTCAAATCAACCACGAAAGTTTAAGTACGTCCATGTTAAGTTTAAAACCCATTGAAGAAATAATGGAAGACATCACGGAAAAAGATTTAAACAATAGCAAAATTGCAGAAATAAGAGAAAACACAAATGACGTTGGACATTGTCATAATCAAACCATACCCGATGGAAATCAACATGCAACAGTTTTAATCAGTGATGACACAGTTCATAACGCTGTGAATGTACCTGTTTCACAACAAATCAACGATCACCATGATCCAGTTACCTCCATTGAAAAATTATTAAATAAGCTATCTGAACACATTGTTCTTATTATGCAAGCGTTTTATCATTACGGGGTAAAAAAACCAAACGAAGATAAACAAAAAAAAGAAACGATATTTAATTTTATTAAATCCCATTTTTTCGAGTTATCGTATACGACAGTCGAGTCAATATTATTGCCACAACAACAAAATGAAACCTTTATTAATCAATTCTTAGATAACACTGTCTCAATCGCCAAAAGCAAATCTTTGAAATGGAGTTGTCAGAGGCGCCACGTGATGCCATTTTATCAGGAATTAATGATATGGACAAAGAAGAAAAGTGATTTCATTAAAAATAATAACGGACCGTGTCCTTCTAATGAATATGTTATGTTAAAGAAACAACTGGTCAGACCGCTAGCACCATTGAATCTACCACAGACTGAAATCGTTGCAAAGCATAACCATACTAATATTGAACCACCACAAACACAAAATAATCTATGCATATTTTCTTCTGGAACTCCTGGCCACGAAATCAGCATTAATATCGATGCAGATACATTCATACAAATTACCGAAAAACAGAACTGTGGAACAGTGGCACAGAATGTAAGTCTTAATAATAATGTCCCAATGTGTGAACCTACCAGAGAAAAGACAACAGCTGTAAGACCAAGATGCGGAAATCGCGTCAAAGAGATCCAAAAGACGAGTCCACAATATCAACGACAGCGACGTCCACCACCAGTACAGCTGCACCAAAACTACCAACATATAACTGACAGGCCACAGCAGTACATTCAATCGAATGCCAACAATTATAATCAAATATATTTGAATCAAACATATTATAATAGTATGGGAGTACCTCACCAAAACCATCAACAACCAAATCCAAGCTATCCAGCTCAAATACACTATATTAACACTAATCGACCACCGCCGCCGACTTACAAAGATCATTTCAATAATATGTTCTATGATAATAACACAAATTACAATATTCCTATGGTAAGAGCTGGACCAACAGATTAAATCTATTATTTTCGAATAGCATAGATCTTTACTAATTTATAATAATGATTGCAGCATGGAACGCGGATGGTAAATCAAGTATCTTCTAGTCCAGTGATAACGAGTGTGACTTCCTTGAATCCGAAGACAGTTCGTTGTTGTATGTGCGGCAAGAGTACTGCAAGGCCGTGTGGACCCTACCTTAATTCGCTGTATTCCCTCTGTACACCCATTTACTGCAGTTATCTTTGCCAGGTAATTATGTTACAATTTATATAACATGTGACGTCCATCTCTGGATCCCCGTGGTTGATTACGGCACACATCCCCTTAGAGAGGTAGTCTTGTTTAACCTTTAATAATATTTTCAACAGGATAAATATTACTATAAAATTAATCAAATACAAGGTGCAGTTTTGCATCTTCGTCAAAATTCAGGAGATTGTCTCTTAGGCTCCTAGCACACCATAATAACATCCCGTCGTTTTTGCGTTGGGGGTTAAAATCGCAAAAATCTGTATCTACGGCGCCGTGTGCCTTAGAAGACATGAATCAATTTAAATTACTGTACTTTTTCAATACTTACTAATATACTCTGTCTTTTGATGCCTGTTGCCTGTTGTTTGCGCCGTGATTTTTAGTTATGGACTAGGAAATTATCGAATAAACGTTTGTGTGTGTGTGTGTGTGTGTGTGTGTGAAAGCGTGGTTATGGGGCGAGAATCAGACAAGCTGCGTTTTAACACAGGTGGTTCTCACTCACCGATTTTTGTTTAAAAGAAAAAAATACCTGCCCATTTTATTATTGATTCGAGTTTAGTAGTTACCTCCTTGAACTTGATGAAGATGCAAAACGACAGCCTGTATGATTAAAAATAGATTGTTGAAAAGACTAAAAACATGAAATAGCTGATCTAATCAATAAACCCTCTGGAAAATTGCCAACGGGTTCAATGTCAAGCGGTAATTTGGCAAGGAATCCGAAAGATTCTTCAAATATTTTAAAGTGAAATCGTTTACTCTTGTTGTTTTTACAATTTGATTTCCTGTTGTAAGAATAATTGATGCGACAAGGTAGCCCGCGAAATTAGTTTCGTACACAGAGCATGCGAAATAATAGTGGACGACAAAAGTATCAATAAAGTGTACCTACTCCTTGACTTAGGTAGGTACACCACAGCCATGCACAAAAAAATCCAAGCTAACGAGCTAAAGTACCTACCAATTAAAAAATAAAATTAGAAAATGAAGACTAAGTATAAATATTTATAAAACTTTTTTTATTCCAGGAATTGGACAGCCAGTTTAACAAGCGAGCGTGGCCTAATACGTAGCAACAAAAAGTACAAAATTATATTATTTTATATGAGATATATTTTAAATTATAATTGAATATAATTGATAAGTACATTCAAAACTTGACTCATGATTGTTTTATTTTGTTTTGATTATTATTTTACATGCACCTGAATGATAACTCATTCAAGTTTCATTCATGCAAGAATATCGCGCATACGACAATGTAAGATCGAAATTGGTGCCAAGCTGCTGCGATATATCGAGCAATAACGTTCGAGAATAATAACAACAGAACCCTTATACCTATGTGTTGTGAGTATATGACTGTGTTCTGTGGAGCGGCTGCTTATCGCTCGCCGCCCCGCGCTTAGCTTTTTTTTTTTTTGTAATGGCCACTAGCAGTTCATCTCTCTGAGAGGATGGTATACTGCTTACCGGACAATCCTGTGGTGACCTCAAAAATTAAGGCCCCCAGCCAGGGCATGCAAATAAACTACTAATTTAAAATGACTGATCACTAAGGGCACCCCCTGTGGGGCTCGGACCTCGACTTAGTGAGTCATTTGGGGGAGGGCAGCAAATTGGCTGGGTCTGATTAATTGGGGAAATCATAACTACTGGTCCGGCCACCGGGGCCGGCTCGTCGATCAAAGGTTGGGAGGGTAATTTACTGGGACGTCGCGAAGGGCCTCGACGGCGGGGCCGGAACGAATTACGCGGTCTGTATTTGTGTTTGCGAACGGTACTGGTTTCCCTACGACTTTCTTGAAGTATGGTGATAGGATCATCAGGATCGGTTAAAGTGTGCCTAGGGCGTCGGATTTTACCTATCCTCGTGGGGGTGTATCGGGCGGCCGAGACCACGAGGGGTTTAGGATGCTTGGCAGATGCGTCAAAGAAACGCTTTGTAAGGCGTTTCATAAACTGCTGGATGGTAGGCATCCTAAGGTCGACATGGAGTCGCTCATTCCTAACGAACCACGGGGCTCCTGTGATTTTCCGGAGAAAACGATTCTGCAAAGTCTGCATCCTGTGGATAAATCTAGCTTTCGTGTGTGCAAATACCGGGCATGCGTACGTCAAAATGGGCCGAATACACCCACCCCCGCGCTTAGCTGCCGCTCCACAGAACATATTATTATTTTATACTCTAGCTAGCGAGTGCCGCCCCGCTCGCCGTCAGTGGCCAACAAGTCGCGCAAGTGTCTTTCGCTTTAAAGGCCCCACTCACGCCACTTCATGGGTTAGCCAGAACCCAGAACGCGATGTGGTCGTGATACATGAGCCACAATGCGAATTCCGCTTAATGGTCGTTTTAGTTTGAAAGAACGCAATCTGAGCGATGTTTAATAAACAGCCACGCACGACACGTGATGAAAGTGATTACATAAGCCTAAATAAATGTAAATCAAAGTGGTCGAATGTAAAAAAATTCACAGTTTTTTTTACGTTGTCTACTTCATAGAACTCGGAATTAACATCATCTGATCATCATCATCATCATAATGATCATTATCAGGAATCAGAGGAGGAGGCAGACTGGAGCGAGACGACGACACAAGATGAACACCTGGACGAATATCTTGACCTCCAAACTGCTAAAAGAAACATCTTCGCCTTTAGGAGCAGGACAGAGCAAAGTATTGGAAAACATTACGGAAAAACTTAGTTGTGACTGAGGTTGTGACAAAATTATGGTCAGCAGGGGTTATCGAGTCTAAAGACGAAAGCGGATGCAGAATTACATAAAGTCCCGTATTGAACAGGCACTGAAAGTGAACATGGTAAATATCCCGTTACAAGTGTTAGAATCTTTATGTAATATAGGTATAATAATATACGCAGACGTCATTTTTCTTTATTTTGTTTGCCCGTTTTGTCAAAAGGTTTGGTATCCACATTCCACATCATGGTATACCCCCGTCGTCCTATCGTATTCTAATACATCAAAATCGACCAACAGACGCAAAAGATATTAATTTTTAAAACTTTATTATTACGTTGATCCTCCTTTGATTCCTCTTTGCATGGAAGTAATTAGTACAGTCGAACAAGCTAATTAGTATACAGCCAGCAAACTTGCATTTACTTTTTAGATTATACAGATACATTTTGAGACTGATGTGAAATGATACAGCCTTTGAAATCAGTCGCTTATATGCGAAACGCTTTATAAAACAAAATTGCAATCAATAATTTCAGTGTACTAGAATTATAAAGATCTCTACCTGTATACTTATTAGCTTGTTCGACTGTACTACATACAACAGCCATTCTTACTTGCACCAAAAGAAGACCAAAAGGCACCGATCTTTTTAATAAGGTGACCATTCATTTTATGTAAAAAAGTAGGACATGATGGAATACGTTGGTTGTTCACGTGTTTCAAGTACCTAAAACTTGCTTGATCAGGCCGTCAGTTCTCACACATAACACACATCACGCCTGGAATCCCCGAAGGGTTAGGCAGAGATATACCTAATCGTACACCCACATTTTGCCAGATCGGTGTCTCAAGTCTCATGATCATGACCGAGCATAATAGTAGTATAGTCAGAATAGGGTTGAAATTAAAAAAAAAATCACTTCCTACTTTACATATACCACTTTGTCGGCGTGATTGATACACATATTGGTACCAAAGGGGATAGAACCAATGTGGCATATCAACCTGTCCGCCATTTTGATTTTTTTTTCGAAATCGCGGCCCACGGTGAAAGTGGTATGTATGGATAGAGGACATAATAAAGACAAACAAAAAATGTCCAGTAACATGGTACCCAAAGTGTCACGTTACCGAGATATTTGAAGTTAAAGATCGACAAACGAGTACAACGACATTCATTAAATATTTTTTTAAATAGCCTTTTTACGTGTTTGGGCGTTAAATTATATCCAAATAATACTTCCCAGGTTGATTATTGTTATACGCACATTGAAATCGCTTCGCATCTCATTGAAACGCTATGTAATGTCAAAAAATAGTTTTCTCGTGCTCCTAGTAGTATGTAATGTACCTACTCTCTTTCAATAACCAGTAATAATAATAATCAACGTCTATAGACACGTAAAAGGTCTAATTTTTATGTGGACATTGTACTGATTTGTCCATCTTTACCTTCAAATATCTCGGTAACGTGACACTTTGGGTACCGTGTTGCTTGACATTTTTTGTTCGTCTATATGTCCTCTATCCATACATACCACTTTCATCGTGGGCCGCGATTTCGAAAAAAAATCAAAATGGCGGTGGGTCGATATGCCAGCTCCCATACAAAAAAGTACAAACCCCTTTCAGCTTTGTAGTGCTAACGGTCACAGAGATTAAGCGAGGACGGACGGACGGACGGACGGACAGACAGACATGGCGAAACTATAAGGGTTCCTAGTTGACTACGGAACCCTAAAAATGACTGAAATGACAACAAAACAGCTCCTTCGAGTGTTAGAAGATGTAGAAGATGACGATTCATTTGTTGAAGCAAAATCTTTAGACTAAGTAAGTAATCATTAAGATACGGCAGGGATGCACAGACCGCGGCCCGCGGGCCCTATGTCAGTGGCCCGCCAGCAAAAACATTCACTCGTGCATTTGAAGGAAAATATAATAATTAGCTGAAGTTTACAAATAATATTTGGTAATTTGAATCACGCGCGTTACTAAGCGAGCTCGTTGTGCAGGTGCATGATGCGTACTCAGAAATGTTCGTGGAACTCAAAAACCCTGATTGGTTGTGTGATTTGGCGTTTTTATTAGGCCTTACAGATCAACTCATGTTGCAAAAATAAGGACAACCAAGCAGTGGTGTATTTTCCTTACTTTAAGCCACTGCCCTGGGGCGGCGTTTTGAACAAGCCCTACGTAAATATTTCGGTCTGCCGCCTGTCACTAAAATTTTCTAGCTTGCTACGCTCGTTAGTACCGCCGCATTTTCTGAGTGTCCAATCCTTGAATACGTTACTAGTAAAAGTAAGTTAAATATGCATTTTTTTAATATTAAACTGAAAATCAAATATTATTAATCACCATAAGTGAAGGCCAAAAATTTTTCGGGCTCGCTTCGCTCGCTCTTGAATTTTAGTGCCCTCTTGTGTGAACGAACTTTTTCTGTATTGAATATTAAAAAAAGCACAAAAGCGAAACCACCTTGCAAATGAAAGTTTGGAAGAAATACGAATGTTAAAAAGATTGTAAGCGCAAAACGCTTCAGACTAGTTTTTTGTAATAAAGAAGAATGGGTATTTTTGTATAGACCCCGTCCCTTTCCTTGTAACACTTTCTCCTATATATCAAATGAAAGAGCGTTAAAAATACATCATTTTATTGTATGACAGTAAATGTGTGAATAATGGGGGAAAAAAGTTATTCACCGATAAAGAAAGAAAATATATATATATTTTTTTTCGTAGAACCTGCTTGAGTGTGGTGTCTATTGATAGGTCTTTTAAAATGATACTGAGGTTACTAAAACCATTTCTTCTCAAAGTCAATCGTTTGAAAGATAGACACTTCCAAAGTGCAAAAATGTGCCCCCACCCCCTGTAACTTTTAAACTAACTAGGTGAAAAATCTAATAAAAATATATGCTGTAGATCGCAATGAAAACTCACAACCGAAATTAGTTTGAACTAGATATAGTCAGCAGTTTTTGAGATATAGCTCATTTAAAAAACCGCAAATATAACTTTGTCATTCATACAAACACCATGAAAAACAAACTTATCACAAAATATGTATTTATGTTGCCGCTTTAACAACAAATAATACAAATTACAGGGGACTTCCCTACTACGATGATGCAGAACCTTTCATGTGCGAGTCCGACTCACACTTAGCAAGTTTTTTTTACCCAATTCATTTTTTTTCAATTATTCACACGGTTACTGAACCGTGTGAATAATTGAAGAATTGAATTGAGGAAATGGAATACTTCTATGGTACACCATAGAAGTATGTCTAAATTAAAGTCCAAGAATGACTGACTAAGAAATCAGAATCGACGGATCCGTGTTGCTGAGAGGCCGCATTTTATCGTGGCACATATAAAAAAAAACTTATATTTTGTTCAATCCTAACACAGAGTGTAATTAGCTTGGGGCAGTTTTCAGCAATAGACAGTGATTCAAGAGGAAGGTTTATATGTAGCACATTGCACCCGTGCGTAGCCGGAGCGGGTCGTTAACTAGTAAAAAAATAAAGAATAAATTCAATTCTTTATCGGTGAATAACTTTTGTCCCCAATTATTCACACAGTAACCTTGTGAATAATTGGAAAAAAATGAATTGGATTAAAACTTTGCCTAGTCGGACTCGTACATGAAAGGTTCCGTACCATAGGGCACGCCACGATAGCGGCGGTAAGTCCGCTCATTGAGGAGTGGCTGAAGGCACCACGGGCGCCCTCTTCAGCGGACACGGTTGTTTCGGGAGGTACCTGCACCGAATCAGGCGGGTGGAAACACCTGAATGCTACTATTGCGAGGATCAGCCGGAGGATACGGTGGAGCACAACGTGGAGGTCTGCCCCGCTTGGGCGGAGCCCCGCCGTGATCGGCGATTGGCGGCGGTGACCTCTCGCGTCCAAGCTCTGGTGCAAGCCATGGTCCGGGGCGAGAGGGAATGGGAAGCCGTCGCCTACTTCTGCGAAGCAGTGATACTAGCGAAGGAGGTGGTAGAACGTGAGAGGAAGAGAATCTCTCGTCGCAGCCGCCGCGGGAGACGCTCCGGGCGTCGGGGGCCACGTGATGGCTTCCAACAACCATAGACGCGGACCTGAGGACGGTGAGTAATGGGCTAGCTCGCCGCCGCGCCGTCCGTCTTAGGAGGACGACAGGCGTGTCGACGTCGAGTTCGTGTTCCACGCGCGCCTCAAAGAGATGTCAGCAATATGGAAGGGGCCCGCAAGGGTCGACGCCCGTCGGGGCTGCGGGTTGTTCGAAAGAGATAGAGCGGCCTCGACATAAAGGGCTAAGAAGGAACATGGGTGGTTTTTAGTCAGTACAAGTCTGACTAAAATCTGGGTTTTAAAAAAAAAATCCGTACCATCGTCGTAGGGTCTGCCCTTTAATTTGTATTATTTTTTGTTAAAGCGGCAACAGATATACACACTTTGTGATAAGTTTGTTTTTCATAGTGTTTGTATGAATGACAAAGTTATATTTTCGATTTTTTGAATGTTCTCTATCTCAAAAACTGCTAACTATATCTCGTTCAAACTAATTTTAGTTGCAAGTTTTTATTGCGATCTAGAGCATATATTTTTATTAGATTTTTCACTCCCTTATTTTAAAAGTTAGAGGGGTTGGGGGACACCTTTTAGCACTTTGGAAGTGTCTATCTTTCAAACAATTGACTTTGAGAAAAAATGGTTCTAGAAACCTCAGTTTCATTTTAAAATACCTATCAATAGACACCCCACTCAAGTAAGTTCGATGAAAAAAAAAAAATATTTTTTTCTATCTTTATCGGTGAATAACTTTTTTCTCCCATTATTTACACATTTACTGTCATACAATAAAATGATGTACTTTTAACGCTCTTTCATTTGATATATAGTAGAAAGTGTTACAAGGGTAGGGACGTTTTGCCCCTTCTTCTTTATTAGCAATTTTTGTATTTTTAGTTTGTGCTGGTGGCCCGCCATTAGTTCATCATTTGCCCAAGTGGCCCTTGGTCTGTGCATCCCTGAGATACGGTAATGCTAACTCATAAAATTGAACGCAGCTTTCGATATGTCAAATGGGGCCGTCAAAACATAGTGTCAAGTGTGTGTCACTGTCAAATGTATTGTCAGTCACACACAATATTTCGAGTAGTTTGCAATGAATTTATTAGCAATGTAAACGCAACACTTCTAAATCAAACAAAATTGTTTATAACAATTAAGACAAAACAAACAAAAAACATTATTTCGATCAAGGGTTAAAGATTTCAGATAAAGTACTTTTTATTTACAATGTCTCCGGAGAAAGTGTTCGATTCTTCACTACATTGTTACGCCTGAAAATGTTATTATTTTTCCATTTATTTCCGCATTTCTGTAATCGGTTTCGTAAGTTGAGTGTTAATTACGAGGAGTATAAGATGTGGTATGCTGCTTTAGTGCGTTTCATACGAAGAAGATTAGTGTTGGGTATAATATTTGCATCTTCGTTAACTTATTGCATTGTCAGTTTTATAAGAGAGGTTAGTATTACAAGTATTTATTTAAAACTTTGTAGTCGAGCAGAGCTAGACTTAAGATGATCCTCTGACCGGGTCCCAAGCCAGTCAAAATAAATATCCTGGGATACATTTGACACACTGGTGGAGTAAACAAACTAAAGGATAAATAGCTGCAACTTTTGATAACAATTCAACATTGCCTGTTGTATTAAATACTACACTCAAAAGCAATTAATTGAGTAGTTGTTTCAAAACAAAGCTATTTAAATCTCAGATAGTTGGACTCCAACCAGGATTTTGGTTGTTTACTAAATTTTGAAGTCACTCAAACATGAGTTCTACAAGGCTATTCCATATTTTTAACCGACTTCCCAAAAAGGAGGAGGTTCTCAATTCGATCGGTATATTTTATCAAATAAAAGTGTTATCAGATCAACACCTTTGATACACATCTTGTTAATCTTTTGGTTGATGATACAATGATAGTAAATACATACATAGTTATCAAAATATTGAAACTAAATTTAATAAATTCATATTATACAGATACAAGCATTGTGTCTCTGATTCGTACAGTGTCTTCTATTGGGTCCAAAAATCTTTCAAGCTGAAACCAACAAATTTTATTGAAATTGGTTGGGTGGTTTCGGAGATTTCTTAAGGAAATCTCGGGGAGACGAGGTGATCTTGTTTACAGGCGGAGCATGGCCAGGTATTGATACAGTGGTTTGGAAGGTGAAACGGGAGGCCTTTGCCCAACAATGAGACACTAGAGAGGCCAAAAAAAAAAAATTCTGACTACTGAATGGATTTTTGTGAAATTCTCCAAATATGTAGTGTGTGGAGAATTCTAAAGGCTACTTTCGTACCCAGTCTGTTTTAATAAAATACATGCTGACATGGCCAAGCATTAATATTATAATTATTGGTATTAATATAAAAAACATTTATTTTCCAGGGTAGCAGCCGAGGCATGATCTATCAAGATGTTGCATTTGAAAGGAAGCCATTTGTTTGGAGAACACTTCAGGAACACAATGATACTATTGATCACATGATATGCAGGAACTCAGTGCAGGGGAAACAATTACTTGTTGATGATAGAGGTAATATTTACACCCTGATGGGGTTAGCCAAGGTTTTTGATGCACCCATATTACTGTCTCCATTAGCTAAGGCACCGTAACTCAAGTAAACAGCGCTTTGAGGGAGTAGGAAAGGGGCTATCCTTTAATCATATGAGATGGTGACATGGTCTGACAATTCAATATTGGTAGAAAATGTTTAATACATTCTGCAAATGATAAGCAGTAAGTTCCTAATTTTCGTTACGCAAAAAATATGTGGTGGCCCATTGTGATAAATCGCAATTTTTTCTGACTCCTCTTCCCGCTGTTTGAGTCAAGTGATTAAACGAAAATGTGTCTCTTCGACTCTTCGTCAACAAATAGTAAAGAAGAGACACATTGTACACCTGCCCTGTAGCATGGCGATTCTATCTCTATTCTACCAAGAATAGACAAAGATTTTTCCATACAATTTGACATGAAACCTTGCTATAATCTGTCATTTTGTAGATTCTTCCGTCGACAAAACCCTTTTCTTCGGTGGTCATGCTAAGCCGGCAGGAACAATATCATTATTCTCATTTTTGTTTGTTAAATTAATTTTTTATTAATTTATATTATTTTCACTCAATTCTACTTTACTGTAAATTAAGTAGATTATAAAATGACTACTATCATTATTTTATTATTTATCTTCGGGACGCCGGCAGACACCAGGCGGGCGATCAGTCCTTTCATTGTGGATTATTTCGCCCAGAATACTATCATTAAGAAAGTCTTCAAATATTTCAAATTGTAATGGAAAGTGTTGTTTATATTATAGAATATGTAAGGCTTACATATTTCTATAATATAAACAACACTTTCATTGTACCTAAGCTATGCCAAACATCAATTCGTATTTCAGGTTATGTGTGTCACAGAAGTGATGTGACAAAGAATGGCTGTTGCGACACGGATGCAGAGTCCGCTGAAAGATACAGCTGTGAGACATGTACAGAAAACAATTGCTGTATAATATATGAAAACTGTGTGTCATGTTGTTTGGATCCCAGTAAGGTATGGACATTTTACATTGATTAAGTGGACAAATGGTTTAGGCCTTTGCCTTGTGACCCGGTGGTTGTGGGCCCGATTCCCACGGGGAGCATACTTTGTAAAGTTATTTCCAGTTTGGTTAGGACATTGCAGCCTTGAATCACCTGATTGCCTGATAAAAAGATGATTCCGTGCTTCGGAAGGCACGTGTAAGCATGTGGGCCCGGCCGCCAAAAGGCGGTCGTCAAACCATGTCAGAGGCCCTCGAAGGGGCTTAGAAACTCTGACACTAGGGTGTGAGGGGTCGTTAGACCTTACTGCCGGCACATGAGAAGAAGATTAACTTCTTTCATCATCTGCCTACTAGAGCTTTTATTCAAGCTTGGTTTTGGTACATTGGTGTTACTTTCACTGGATGCAGCTCTAAATACCTTTATTATTATTTTCTCATGAAAATAATTTGTTTTATTTATTTAAGCAAATAAATATGATTTGAATTTTAAATGGATTGTTATGAACAAAACCTTATTACCAAGTATGCAGTACGGTCAGCATCATAAGTATATTAACATTACTCAAAGTTTCGAAGCTGTTTTTTTAATAAAAACTTGTTTAGATATTACTCGTTACTACATGTTATTGGAGTGTAAGGACTATTTTAACGAATAATCTTCTGAAACATTAAAAATAATAGCTATAGTCCTGTACATAAAAGAATTGAAATTCCGAAATGTTCAGCTACTTCTGATGCTGACCGTACAAAATTTCAAACAACAATAAAATTTATGTGATAACCCTTTAAGCCATATTCCTTCCGCACTTTAAATAAGAATAAACATTCAACACAATTACTTGGCTTACAATAAAGTAAACCACATGTGTCAATAACTCAATATTGACTCTCGAGGAACACCTGTGTTAACAATATGGACACTGGCCCTGCAGTCTCTACACTAATAACGACGCTACAAATGTCGCTAAGTCGTAAAATCGTAAACTTTCTTTAAAAGATTTTCAACCTTATGCTGTTGAAATAAAGCTGAAAATCTATTACAGAAAGTTTACGATTTCTCGACTTAACGACATTCGTAGCGTCGTTATTAGTGTAGAGACTGCAGACCCTGGCATACAAAAATCGTAGAGCCACAGTTCAAAATTAATTCTTCTTTTTGGCGTATTGATGGCAATCTAAATTTTGTTGGTCCAGAACTGAGCTACTAATTTGGCGCTTTCGATAGCGTTCATCAGTTCCTGTAGTGAACAACCAACAGGACACGAAATTAAGAACCCATTGTTTGAGGAACAGCACCACATTTACACTATTCATTTCTTTTCTTTGCAGAGGGACATGCTAGAAATAGTGTTATCCAAACTCTCGACGGAGAAGAATGTGCTTTTCCGGTCACTGAGTGACGATTATGAACTGTGTCTGACAAAATGTCGTACCAGTTCTCACAGTGTTCTCCATGAGAACTCCTATAAGGACCCTATCAATAAGCATTGTTTCGGTGATGAGTTGCCAAAATCCAGAACACCGGACTAGTGAAAATGATTATTTATACTTAGTCTAAGTTAGTATTTTTTTTACATTTATATTCATTTGAAATATAGGTAGGATAATGATAAGTTAGCTCACGTTCGCACGGGTAATAGTTTTTGAGGAAATGTGGGTGTTGAATTTTAACTCTCAGCCTAGTGCTAACGCTAAGCCGAACTTTGAAAATCCAATACATGGTTTAAAAAAATATCGTGTCTATTGAGGACCTCCTTCTTTATTCGTCTGTTAAAAATTGTCCGTGCGAACGTGGGCTTAGTCGTAATTATATTTTTGTGTATGTTCAGTTTATGAAAATAATATTTAAACAAATGAAATCACCAAGATAATTTGTTTAAACGAAATACACTTCTATTTTCATAAAAACTGTGTTCCGAAAATAATGTCACAATGGAGTTTGAAAAGTTTGTCTTTTTATTTATCTGTTTTACATAATGCCAGTGTACGAGGATATACCTATTATTATTTATTTGATGTGATGTTACACGAAAAGTTCGAAAAGTTCTGGAATGGCGACCGCGAACCGGAAGACGTTGCGTTGGAAGGCCTCCCACTAGGTGGACCGATGACCTGGTCAAGGTTGCAGGAACCCGCTGGATGAGAGACGCACGGGACCGGTCAATGTGGCGACGCCTGGGGGAGGCCTATGTCCAGCAGTGGACGTCTTTTGGCTGAAGCTGAAATGATGATGTTACACTGCATCATAATCATTATATTTTACAGAAAGAGCCATTTAATGAAAGTAAATACTTTCACAGATTATTTTGTATTGTTTTGTAAGTAAAGTGTCTAAGAGTCAGCGCAGACGAAGCAGCACAATAGCATTTTATCTGTTGTCATTTAAAATTTGAATTTAAAATTGGTCTCATGCACGCTATTTTGAACTCTAAAAAAGCTTTAATTTAGTTCATTATCAATTTAGCAGTTTAAGGAAGTGCTTGACTTTGCTCGGCTTGGACTGCCTCGTTGGTCTAGTGGTCACAAGCGCGACTGCTGTGCATGAGGTCTTAGGTTCGATTCTCAGGTCGAGCAAAGTGTTATTGGGTTTTCCATCAGGAGTTTCTCAGTAGCAGCCATGAAGTCTGAATTTGTACCCGGTTGATGGCAATAGGCTCGCCCCCTATTACGTAGGACTCAAACATAACTGGCGAAATGGATGGATACTATTAGGTACACCTTTACCTACCCATCGGGGATTAAAAGCGTGATGTTATGGTATGTAAACTTGTTGAACAAATTCCTGCTTTCTCTGCGCTGCGCTGACATTTAGACACATTATTTAATTTTAATAAATTAATATATATTTACCGAATATCTTAAATGTTCTAAATGCAGTCATCAATAACAATTCACTCTGAAATGAACTTCCTTTCTATAATTTGCCAAATATTAGAAGACTAATGAAATTGTTAAGATATTAATAAATTGTTTAAACTGTTATTGCACAGGACAGCGAGTGGTTTATTAATGAAATTATCAATTGTTATTTACGGTTATTGGTGCTGATTAAATGTGTGTATTATAAAGCTTATTTACATATGAAAGGTTTAGGCAAGAACCGGAAGGAGATAAAACAGTTTTGTAAACAGTAGGTACATCTGTTTACACACAGGTTTTTTTTTTTTTTTTTTTTTCTTTATTGTTTAATTAGGGGGTTTTTATCCACATGGATACGTCAACCCCATTGTTTACACACAGGTGTAGTACAGGTGTTAGGTACCTACGTCATATTCTGATATATTCGCCTCGCCTCGTACCTATAGCATTAGCATCATAAGTGCGATAATCGTCTAGCCTTCGAAGCTTGCATCAATGTTCTAGTATCGAAGAGCGAGAAACTCCTCATGTAAGTTCACACACTCGTGGGAATAATTTTTAAATTGTATAGTTTGATGTGTCGCCCTGTATGTGTGGGCTAAATGTCTTAATTTACTTAGTTTAATCGATGCACAACTGAATCAGGGCCAATTGAATGTTTATTAAAGACACGACCATGTTTTGAATGTTTAACAGTCAACACAGAGCTGGTGGTTTGTGGAGTGGACCACACATATAAAGTGGTTTGAACTTTCTTGTATGGGAGCTAGCATATCGACCCACCGCCATTTTGATTTTTTTTCGAAATAGTGGCCCACGATGAAAGTGGTATGTATAGATAGAGGACAGGATAGAGGACATTAGACGAACAAAAAATGTTCAGTAACACGGTACCCAAAGTGTCACGTTACCGAGATATTTGAAGGTAAAGATAGATAAATGAGTACAATGACCACATAGAAATTAGAACTTTTACGTGTCTATAGGCGTTGATTATTATTATTAGGTACTGGTTATTGAAAGAGAGTAGGTACACACGGCTACACATCAATCTATACATTTCCAGTAGGTATAAGCTGGTCTCGCATTGTATAGGATTTCCGTACAGTACGAGATCAGCGTAAACTGGAAATGTATAGCTTGATGTGTAGCCGTGTGTACATTACATACTACTGGGAGCACGAGGCACGAGTAAACTATTTTTTGACATAAATTAGCGTTTCATTGCGATGCGAAGCGATTTTATTGTGCGTATAATAATAATCAACCTGGGAACTATTATTTGGATACAATTTAACGCCTATACACGTGAAAAGGCTATTTTTTTAAATATTTAATGATTTTCGTTGTACTCATTTGTCGATCTTTAAGGGTAAACAAGCCAACGGCACGAACTAGTTGGTGGGCGGGGCTAAAATGCATGCTATTTCATCCGACATCACGAGCGAAATGCATAGAGCGAAAGAGACACAACTAAAACGGGCGCGCGAAATTTTCTTTGCAGACCTTTGGTATATTTGGTTTCATGAAAAATCTATTGAATGTATCTGTTCAAAATCAAATTATTTAATTTTTTTAATAACTAATATATGTCCGTATGGTTTCACTTTTTTCTTTTTCATACTATATACGTTACTTATTTACGCCCAAAGATGAGTTAAAATCAGTGCTAAAATATGAAACTTTTGACGTTCATAACTTCCAAATCAATATTTTTTTCCAATTCTGCTTCCATCAGACCTAGATAATGATAAGACCAGTAGATACAATTTTTAATTTTGAACCTACACCGTCAAACAGAGGAGTAATCACCTTCATAAGTTTGTATGGAAGAATGACTGGCTTGTTCAACCTTAACTTCAAATATCTCGGTAACGTGACACTTCGGGTACCGTGTTACCAGACATTTTTTGTTCGTGTGTATGTCCTCTATCCACACATACCAATTTCATCGTGGGCCGCGATTTCGAAAAAAATTCATAATGGCGAACTGGTTGATATGCCACATCGGTTCTATCCCCTTTAGAGTCGACTTAAGCTGAAAAGAAAGAGCTTTTTGTCTATCTATACTAATATTATAAAGCTGAAGAGTTTGTTTGTTTGTTTGTTTGTTTGTTTGTTTGAACGCGGTAAACTCTGGAACTGCTGGTTGGAATTGAAAAATTCTTTTTGTGTTGGATAGTCCATTTATCGAGGAAGGCTATAGGCTATATAACATCACGCTACGGCTAATAGGAGCGGAGCATAAATGAAACATGTTACAAAAACGGGAAAAGGTATTTCCTTTTTGAGAGTTTCCGCTGCGTGCGCTGCGAAACCGGTTTAAGTTACGCAAATATCATGTATGAAAGAATTGTTCCTCTTTAAAAGTTCTAAAAAAAAGTCCGCGACAGCATATATCTATCTTTTAAGATTGACTCACTGTAACCTTTTTTTACTGTTAAACTTTTAGGTTAAAAATAATTATTTTTTGCGAAGCTTATTAACCCATATGGTATTAATCTATATCTAAATAAATGTGTTTGTCAGAACGGAAATTTAATATAGAATATTTGTGCCCTTTACTCTATACAGTTTAAATAAATATCTTAGAAGATATCGCAATGTAAAAATATCCGCGCGGCAAAATAATTCGCGCGTCGCATTATAGGTACGGGGGATTCTGGCTGGCCTCCGGGAAATTCAAATTCAAAATATTTACTGCATCATAATGTTTACAAGTACAGAGTGTTATAGTATATTTAACAGTAAGAGATACCTATAGTAATTCACACTTTAATACTAAAGTCTAAGCTAATCTAAACCATCTAAACTATTTTAATAAAGAGGAAAGATAAGATTTTTTGTTTGTTACGATTTAGCTTAATATATTATGTCGGATAGTCGAGATATCGAGAAAGGTTATAGCCACAGTTATAGCTATATTTATGTGACGCAGACGAAGTTGCGTGGGTCAGCTAGTATACAATAAAAGCGAATAGCCCAGTGAGGTGTTGAGTCGCGTCGCACTTCGTTCGACCCAATTAACGCTCTTATTGCATGGTAATAAAGCTCCTTTTTTCGTCGACAACTAAGGTTTATGAACACCATGCCTCATTTACATGAATATGATGTCATATTCATAAGTTACCAGAATCAATCAACAATGTTTGAAATATTGTATGGAGGCTATCCTGAATAACAGATATTTTTACACATTTGTATGTTTTATTTATATACAATCGTTTTTTACATCCACTGTAATTATGAATTGCCTTTTTTTTTTTGGAGGGTTGGAAATCATCAAATGACTCCTCCCGCTCTGGGCGGAAGCGGCAGGGAGTGTCAGACTTCTACTGACTAAAAACCACCCATGTTCCTTTTTAGCCCTTTGTGTTTCGGGGCCGTGATATCTCTTGCGGACAACCCTCAGCCTAGGCGAGTAGCACCATCTGGTATTTTTATGACGGAAACTATTATTTCATACAAAGATGACTTTAAATACACTCTTGCTGACGCTGGTCCTTTTCAGTTATTTTATCCCTGAATTTACTGATCACTGTCCAAAATCAAATCATTATTCTCAAAGGTAGCTGTAGAGCCTATTTTTTTTTTGGAGTGTGGGAAATCATCACATGACTTCTCCCGCTGGGTAGTCGAGCGGTAGGGAGTGTCAGACTTCGACCTACTGACTCAAAACCACCCATGTTCCTTCTTAGAAGTAACCCATTACCACACCATTACTCACCGTCCACAGGCCCGCGCCTGCGGTGGCCGGAAGCCGTCACGTGGCCCCCGACGCCCGGAGCGTGTCCTGTGGCGGCTGGGACGAGAGGTTGTCTCCCTCTCACGTTCCGCCCTCGCCTTCGCTAGCATCACTGCTTCGCAGATGAAGGCGACGGCGTCCTATTCCCTCACGCCCCGGACCATGACTTGCACCAGGGCCGGACGCAAGAAGTCGCTGCTACGAGAACACGGCGGGGCTCCGCCCAAGCGGGACATACCTCCACGGTGTCCTCCGGCCGATCCTCGCAATGATAGCATCCGGGCGTTTCCTCCCGCCTGATTCGGTGCAGGTACCTCCCGAAACAACCGTGTCCGGTGAGGACCTGCGTCAGACGGAAGGTGAGGGCGCCGTGGCGCCTCTCCAGCGACTCGTCAAAGAGGGGACTTACTACCACTATCGTGACGTGCCCTGCACGGAGTTGTGACTACTTGTGACAGCCGCTCTCTCCATGCCGCCATCAGATCGCGATCGGTCTGTCCACTGAGCGCAATTCGTCGCGGCAACGGTTTTTTTTTTTTTTTTTTTATTATTAATGGGCTTGCTCTTGACTTCAATCTTGCCCTAAGAGCAGAGATGATGTCGACGATGGAACGAGCTTACCCAGAAGAAGCCTGTTTACTCGCGACTTAAATAGATTAGGGTTATATGAACTCGGAAAAACCGACGCAGGCAGAGAATTCCACTCCTTGGCTGTGCGCATTATAAAGGACTTAGCAAAGCGCTTCGTTCGAATGTGTGGAACGTCGACTAGGTATCGGTGATAACCTGCAGTATAGGTAGCATCCCAAAGGTGACAGCAATACTCCATGCCGGACCGGACTTGAGCTTTATATAATACTGAAAGCTGTCCAGGCTTGAAGTACCGCTTAACCTTGTTTAGGATGCCCAGCTTTTTTGCCGCAGTTTGAGCTTTCGACTCGATGTAGGCGCCGAAGTTCAGATTCGCGCTCAACTTCGTGCCAAGAAGTTCGAGACTGTTAGTAACTTGTACAGACGCACTCCGGAAAGTAGGGACCAGATTAAACGGACTCCTTTTGGCGGTGAACAGACAAACTTGCGTTTTGGTGGCGTTGAAATCAACCAGGTTCTCGTCACCCCACTCGGAGACAAGTCTTAAGGCTGAATTCGTTCGCTCTACCATGGCCTCTCTTAATGAACGTACTTCATCACCACCGGCTTTTGCTCTGGATGTATAACTCTCCATGTCAGTGCTGTCATCTGCGTACCCAACAATACCAGGAACAAGGAGGTCATTGATGTGCAGCAGGAAAAGTGTCGCGGAGAGAACAGACCCCTGAGGAACTCCGGCATCGATAGCCATAAGGTCAGAGGAGCAGCCATCAGTGACCATTCGGATCGACCGTTCACTCAGGAAGTCAGATATCCAGCAGCAAAAGTCAGCGGGAAGATCCCCAGTTGACCGTCCCCGGCGGAAACCATACTGACGGTCGCTGAGTAGGTCGTTCGCTTCAAGGTGCGCCAGCAGCTTACCGTTGAGTACCCTTTCCATTACTTTACAAAGTATGGAGGTGATGGCGATTGGTCGATAGTTACAGGGGTCTGCACGACTACCCTTCTTGGGTACTGGTTGTACGTTAGCAACCTTCCAGGAGTTTGGCACCGTTCTGGTTTTGAGAGAGAGGCGGTACAAGCGTGTCAACACAGGAGACAACTCGGCGCACAGTTCCTTAAGACCCTTGCTGGTATGCCGTCCGGACCGCTAGCCATATTCACGTCTAGGCTCTGAAGTACTCTACGAACCTCTTTCAAGTGCATTGTGATCTCCGGCATCGAAGAATCACAGTGAGGAATCGTTGGTGGCTGTTTTGACCCAGTATCTAGACGCGAATTGCTCGCAAACAGAGATAATTGTCAACTGTACTGAACTGACAGCTTGTCATAGTCTGCACGAGCATCTCATTATATTATTTTCCATCGATTCTCCGTGATTTTCTAATTCATCGACTAGATCTGCTTATGAACTCTGATATTTACTGTTCCCTGTGTGACTTGCCTAAGGATTTTGATTGTTTGCCTATACGACGGCATTTTCTTGTGACTCTGGATTCCGATTCTGTCTCACTTTGGACTTTATTGTGTGTACATCGAATTGAATATCACGATGGGTAGCCGTGTAAGGCCTACAAGCATTATACAACGTGTTTGCCATGCGTGCTGGTTACGCACAAGAAGAGAAGTCCTACGTATGAATAGTCAAGATGAAAGTAGACCTCAGCTATACACAACTGGCGATGTGCAACCACAAGAAAATGTAATCCAGCCTGATGCTGATGCATCAACCCAACCTGAGCCAACTATAGACGAATAGCAAAGATGTTTAGTTTTCTATTACACATTTTATTTCTATATCTTTACGATGATATAGCTTTATTGTACTTAAGAGAATTATGCAATTGATACCTTAAAATCCCTAGCCTGCATATTGTCATGAATGATTGTGAATTAATGTGCATACTATTGGTGTACCTATTTTAAATAAATAAATTGTGTTAAACGTGTTTTTCTGTATCTACCAAAATGGTAAGGCTAAGTAAACCCTTTTTTTTTGGGTGGTTGGGAAATCAACAAATAACCCCTCCCGCTCTTGGACAGCGAAAAGGAGTGTCAGACTTCTACTGACTAAAAACCACCCATATTCCTTCTTAGCCCTTTATGTCAACTCTTGCATCGGTTGGAACTTGGACTTAGTATTCTGAATGCGGTAGTCCGTAGTTTATAATGTGTAAATGCATTTCTATCAATGATATTTAAAGGGTAAGTAGGGTGATTAGTCCGTTGTTTGTACGACATAACCTCTAACAGGAATATTTTCAATTCTGGCGTAGCAGAGCAAGCTCATTTTTACTCGTTTCCGCTCGACTCTTTGTTGGTGTTTGTGTTTTGTTGGTGTTGGTGGAAACACACACGTACAGTGCGATCAAATTATCTTGGCAGCTCTGAACATAGGCTTTGCGAAATTTTACGCATGTAAACTTGGGAATAAAACTGTTATTGCCAGATAAACCAATACTAAAACGATCAGAAAATATCTAATTTAAACAGTGAGAAATACAAATAAAATAAATATCATAACACTTTTATACATTCGTTGTAACACCTGCACGAAGTTCGGAGCTGCCAAGATAATTTGATCGCAGTGTAAGCAGTTTTCTATTGCGAGGTAGGTAAAAGAAGTCATTAATGGGTCCGCTCAGCTTGCGACCGACACCGGGCTTTAACATTCTGAAAACGTCCGTAGTTTATTTTGTATTTCATATAGTTCTTTTTCGATTAGTCCATTGTTAATACAACATAACCTCTAAAACTTTAAGGATGCGTTTACGAATTCTCGCGGTTCAATTTTAGGTATTGAGGCTTACTACTACACGTGCACTGGTCACACACACAGCGACAAGCTCGCCGCGGCATTAATTCTGGCGTACCTATAAAAGTATAACTGAAGACAAAACTGTTCAGGAATTCAAACTCTATACAAATATATTTTTTTTTATAAGCATACGCAAAAAAGTTCGAGAGTTCGCCACTGTTCTTTACAACTCTGACGGCACGGTTGGCAAAGTGGCTGAGCAATTGAAACTGCGTGGCGTGTCGCAGGTTCGATCCCCGCACAGAACACTGTTTGTGTACCTATGCGAGTTTAAATATTTGTAAACCAGGAGAGTTTCAAAGAAAGGGACGTTTTTTTAAAAAAACATGCACTCAATGAGAACCGCTCTCTGCTAGGACGACGGAGGTGAGCGGAGTGGAGAGATGTGTAAATCACGTCAGGAGAGACGAGGAAAGCGATGTTAAATTTCGCCAAATGATATTGGTCGGTTTTCGCAGATCTCGTCTCTGCGTTAGTGGCGTCCGGGCCTAATGGCAATATTTCCCCCATTTAGTTTCTGAATGATATATATGTAATGGAAATCAAGAATTCTAAGTCCTGTCATTTGTTGTCTACTCTACTTAACTTATCTAATCTTAATTACTTGTCTTGAGAAGCTAAATTAACAACCACTTGCACATACTTGTTTTATGTTTTAAGGAATGCATAAAATAAGGCCCACACAAATCCTCATAATATATTTTATACGTAAGTAAATAGTAGAACAGATATTTTGTTACTACATTAGTAGTATTAGTAGGTACCTACTTACTTAGAACTAGCTTGAGCCAGCGGCCGCTACAACTCGGAAATTATCCCATGGAAAGATAAAATCGGGATAAAAAAAACTATAACTATCCCATGTGTTAATCCAGGTTATAAACTATCTGTGTAGTGTGTACCAAATATCCAAATCCGTTCAGTAGTTTTTTGCGTGAAAGAGTAAAAAACTTACACACTCACAAACTTTCGCCTGTAAAATATTAGTGTGATAACGCGTAGCGTCCTTCATTTTCATGTTCCGGGCGGATTACCAAAGCCAAGATTTAAGTAAAAGAACATCTTTACAAACCTGATTTTACACCTGAGGTCCTTGACCTGTACCTGACGCACACACTTCACACTAATTTGGGATGTTAAAATGCATCAGACGGTCGAAATATTTGCGTGAAAGTCATCGTCATGAATATATTAACGTTTTAACGTTTTGGGGCACTTGATCACAAGAGCACAGACAAGAGTTTGATATCGTGTCCAGCCTGTCCTGTACATAAACATCACAGGAGCTGATGGAGGCTACTGAAAGTGCCAAAGTCGTCACCAAATTTTAGGCCGACTCAATTTATATTATCCTCGAAACGCTAAGAAGATAACGTTTTAAAGTAAGATACATGGTTGGTACATACCTAGTACCTATCAACTCTGCCTATGTAACCCCATTGCTGAACTTGGGCACTCCCAAACTGCACAACAGCACCCTGCGCTCCACCTTCTGCGTTCAGTCTGACCCTGCCTCCTTTTCCTTAGTTCCTACACTTCCTACGCCTTGTTTGCTTAATACGCGATCTCCACTCCACTTTCTTTTCATCTATATATTCCTTTGTTCATATTAATGAATAAGTTAGCAGAAAATAGAATAAAAAATATATAGACAGAAGAAAATCTCGACATCCTTCGTAGCTCCAGAAAAAAATATAATGATGACAACATGATGACAATGACTATCCCAAGTAACAATTGAGTTTCTAGAAAGGTTTGCAAAAGGTTCTAGAACCTTTCTACAAAAACTCTAGGTTCTGCATAATTAGTTGCCACAACGCTAAAATAACTTTGGTATTGTGTTCTGTATCCTAAAATGGCCTAACCTACAGAACCTACGCAAAACGTTTTAGCTTTGAGTGGTCAGGATAAAATAGTAAATCCCAGAAACGAAATCTAACCTTCTCAAAACCCGATAGGCATTGCTAAGCCTGAATCAGTACTTACATGCAAGCCTTGAAGTAGACTAAATGGCATAGAAAAAGTCTTGTTAGTCTGACTTATGTTCTGAATAGATGTCATTCTGAGTTCATACAGGAATACAAAAATCAAAAATAAGGCTATATGGAATTCGTAAAGTTATAATTAGGTTAGTTGAGTGGCCTCTGATTGAATGTAATGCTTTCAATGACTGGAATAAATAAATAATGGCGATTACATTTCATAAATGATAATTATACTCGAGATCGATATTGGTGTTATTACTGAAAATCCCTATTTCTATTGCGACTGTTACTTTGTTGATGAAGTAGGCCTCAATACCTCTGCAAAACTCACGGGCCGTCAAAAATACATAATTTTATATGATTTAGGTAATATAATTTATTAATAAAATTTTCAAATTGTATCTGAAAACGGTTAAAATGCTGAGAATATTGATATTATTATCTGTGTGTAACACCGAAAGGGAATTCAAATCTTGTTATATGAAGAAATATAAATTTTAAAGAAAAACAACCAAAATGAGAACCTCCTCCTTTTTTAAAGTTGGTTAAAAAAATGGCTGATTTGATACTAGAACTTAGAAGTTTGGTATTTAACTAAGTTATGATAAAGAAGCCATGGTCAAGTCTTTATGTACTTATACAATACCAAAAGAACTTGCATTATGCTAAACTAGGAGCTACTGGAATATTTGAGGGCTTAATCAGGACTTACTAGTAAGAGTCAGGCTAAGATTGGTTATTGTTTATTCAAATATGATCTATGACATGACGTTTAGTCTGCGTTAAGCTATATTGGCAAAAGGATACAATTATTGTGTGCATAAAGGCTGTTCACTTTCAAAGAGGTGAGTCCCTACCCTGCTAATATCAAGTTTTTTTAATAGAGTAGTAGTTCGCCCCGCACCGAGAATTCGCGCCATCGCGATATTTTCTTTTTATCATTATTTCTATGCAATAAGTACGAAACAAGTAACGTTAAAATATGAAAAGTTATCATATTTTTCGCTCGCTCAATCAAAAAAAGTATAAACTAAGTAGGTACCTACTTACTTAGTTTAAGAAATTTAAAATAAAAAAAATAAATAAATGAAATAAGATGTAAACGAGCGCTCAAGCCAGGGCTCTGTCACTCCTTGTGTAGGCATGAGATAACTACCTACCGCTTCGCGCATATTGAATAGGAGTGAGGACTATCGCGCTCCAGCCGTGCGTACGTATGCCGTGTTCATTTTTCGCGCTCTTTCGACTGGTCGCTTGCGTCGCGTACCTACTCGTACTTCGTGTTTGTTAAAATAACTGACGGATTTATTGATCTTTAATCATTATTAAGTAGTGAAAATGACAAGAAACTGTTGCGTGTACCTATAGATGTTTGTATACATTGAATAAATGTAGAACCATTACGCAGCGAGACGCCGAATGCCTAACATAAACATGCGCTAACGCGTAGCGTAAGGCACGATTTAGATCGAGCGGGCCCAGTTTAGGTATTGAAAATGTCGGCTTCCTACATGATCAAAGGAATGCAACTTCTGTTCGCTAGTAGGTACCTACTATTAGCTATTCTGTGCTCAAGCGCGTTGTTCATGGCGATTGACGGCGGCCTTCCCATCATGTACCTATGCCTAATCAGCGCCATCTATCTCTCGAAAGATCGCTCTATACATTTTGAAATTCTTTTTAGTTTGGTGTCACCGTCGCGTCGTCACCGCACCGAGCAAAGTTGATACCGAATTCATTTAATTTACTTAGGTACTTATTTGAAAAAAAAAATATTTGTACGTCTGTTACCTAGTTGTATTTAAGCTACTGTTAGTAAGTATTTATTTTAGTTTGCTTGTTGACAATAATAATAACCGCTTAATTTTTAGGTTATGAAAATAAACTTCTAAGAAAGTACCTACCTAGTCTTACTTTCCGCCTGGATATATCTCTTCGGACTGTAAAGGTGAGTTCTTTATCATAAACTAGTGAGGCTGTCTATTTTCTTAGAGGGTTGCGACTTGCGATTACTATCGATTTTTCAAACGATGTTTGAAAAATCAAAAGATAAGTAGTAGGGTAGGTATAGGTATTGTCTGCGCCACGTAACTCCGAAATGTCGTCCACTGCGCATGTACAGTCAGCACTTCATGTTTATTATGACAGTAGGTACCTAATTCCTAATTCTAAGTCGTGTACGGAGGAACAGACCCATAGATAGATACCTACCTAAGTACCTAATTTTTATCGTGATATTATGACTGGGTCTGTAAATGGGTAAGTAGGATACGTTCTGGTAATACACAACTCCAGCTGAATGAAATGGGCTATGCATGCATGTTGCATTATTTGGAATGAGATAAGACCTCATTATTTTTAATTCGTTAGCTATCTTCGTTAGGTAATATTTTCTTTAAAACCCACAGATGCCATTCAAGATAGTACAGACGAAAGAAGATGGAGCATTACGCCTGTCTATCGTGCCAAGTAAATGGGAGAATAATGGAACATTGTCGTGGCCATCAACACCGATGGGTAATATATCGGTAAAGGAACATTCCATACCGAAGTCGACATGGCAAAAATATTCTTGCGTAGTTAAACGCCTATATGCTACGTATGAAATGGCCGCACAAGAGCTAATTAACATGGAGGCAGAAACAGATACTGAAGGCGAGGAAGTCGTACAATCATTGACATTTTATGGGCGACCAGAATCGCTGGCGCTATCCACCGAACGCAGTCAAGCAGAAAACACTAATAGCATACAATATGATTTTAATAACTTGCTGGTAGTACCACCTCCCAACCCGAGTAATAATATAGGACAACCATCGAACTTTATGAAACAAAATAACCGAAATACCAATATAAAACCCAACTCGAAGATACAATATACCGACTTCAATAATATGATCCTGCTGACTGACAAGCCATCCCCAACGCCGTCCGCAACTACTGGTGCCAATGTACTCGTAAGTTAATACGTTATTGATCATATCACACACATCAACAGCTCACTGCAAAAAGACATTGAAAGTTATACTTATGTATTTTCTTCAATGTTTATCTAGTGGACAAAGCCCGCCTGACATACAGAAGGTTGCGGGTTCGATTCCCGCCGCGAACCAATGTTTGTATGACCTGCAAATATCGGTCTCGGTGTTTTTCTACGTAAAATGTACAGCATTATTCCATTTATTTATTGATTAAACAATATAAGTACATTATATTTGAATGGCATACATGATTTACTTATAATTTCACATTTCATTTCATTTATAATAATAAAAGCATCCTTCCAGAAAAAAAAACACCTAGGGAATTGCTATAATCACCACGCTTGGCAGGCGGATTGGTGATGGAGCAGTAAAAGGTATCGAATACTACACAGACGGAAGCTGCTGCCCTTCGTCTTTTGACTCACCAGACGAAGGGCAGCAGCTTCCTTAGTCGACTTTTACGACATCCATGGGCTGAGTTGGAGGGGTCGATTCTTAGGCCGCGACCGCCACGGCAGCGTTATTGATCTCTAACTGCTTATTACCTTACTACTTACCTACTTAACCTTAACTTGCATACACACCATACCATACCGACATTCTTTCTCTTTCTCTCTTTCTCTCACACACACAAAGATGCTCTTTGGTAATCTGTTATTTTTTCCATGTGCATGTTTGTGTTAGAAAAATGTACTTAGTGACTTAGTTTCTGAATTTTTGTTTCAGGGACCGAATGTTTCACTCAGTGATGTTGACTTTCTGATTTCACCGCCAAATGACAATGCGACTATTCTTGAAAATCAGAAACATATAATAGAATTACTTCAAAGTCAGAAAGAACATACAGCCAAAATCCTGTCGCAACTAGCAAAGCACGAAGTCATTCTTGAGGAGCTCTACAAGAAGATGGATAAAATAGAGCAGAACCAAGTTAGTTCTGTTACTGTTAATGACAATAACAATTATTTATTTGAAAGATTTCCGCCAATCAAAAATATAAAAGAACTTCAAGAGCTTGAAGAAAAACTTAAGGACCAGTCATTTTACAAAAAATATATTGATTGTATGTCAGTCTTGTGTTCAGAAGGAACAGTTTTGAGAGGTACTAATTTATGTTACAAGATGGTGGACTTTTTTTTTACCAGAGATGTATTTCTGGACTGTTCCTGGACAGGCAACACGCGCGACGATATGCGAACGGAAAAAAAGCCCTTCAAATTCTTTGAGAATGTACGATCCACATTTTTGGCCGTTATTCGCACTGCAGATTTAAGTTTTAGCCAGCTGCAGTGCGACGACTTTTTTAAAAGAATCATTAAAAATTCAAAACAACGCTTTGAGGCGACCACAAAGCCTATAAGCACTAGCTCGCCCAAACGTTGTTCTAAAAAAAGGGCAAGAACTCTAGATTTAACTCAGGAAGTAGAAGCCGAACCACAAAAAAACAACAGGGCAAGACAGCCTGCAGATATGGAGGCTGGAGAGCCCCAGGAAAATAGGGTGGCGCCTGGGCCGCTACAAGATGACACTCTCTGTCCCAATGAAGATATTCAGCTACAAGAAGCTGAACAGCTTCATATAGAAGGTACTGAAGAGAAAGCTATGGAGACTGAACAACCATAATCTATTGTTATCATTATGATTCCTTAAATAAAAATAATACTACACATGAAGCTTTTCTTATTTCATTTATTTATTACGTTAGGGTATGAAGCAAAGGTATGAATACAATACAGTTATTAGTTACAACTCTAACCAACTTGCATTTTATATCTGTCACTTGGAAAATATTTTCTTCTGTCATTATTTTTTCTTTGATTTGATATATGTTTAATACAGATGAATTTATTGGTGTATGAAAAAATGGTTCACATTCCTTTATTTTTCTACCACATATTAAAAAACCCTTACAATATTTTACAACCGCAACGAAGTATACTATATCATGATTTTTAGTCATAAACCAATTATTATGCGTCTGGCTACCAAGACAAAATTCTTCCATAATTATTTTTTTGTATATTATAGCTTTTTTGTCTGTAATAACATTCCTTAGAAACGTATTTTTAGTAATGTCTTTTACAATGGGATAAGAAAGAGACTCTTTATTTGAGTTAATTTGAAATCTATGTTTTTCAACTAATCGCCGCGCTACCTGAGCCAAAGGATTGGAACCACTTCTTAACATATTTTTAATTTCATATAGTTTCGATTCAAATGGGTAGGCGTTAAATTTATTAAGGTTGCCAAATTTTTTTACGTCTTCAACTAGATGAACTAAATTATGGATATTACTAGTTATATAATGTTCTCCATATATTTTGCTATATACGTCCACAAAATGAATTAACATTTTTTCAGCGACATTAAGGTACATGTTATAAAAATCAGTAGAACATATAGTGATTGCACAAAATAGGTTAAGAAAATGCTCGTACACATCAGGGCGAAGTATATTTTTTAAAATGACAATGCCATAATATAGCAGGAAATGTTTATACTCTAATCCTTTCCAGTGACCCAAACAGTCCAAGCCTCTTACAGCTCTGTGCAGTTCTTGGGGTAGCTTTATTTGTAACAACTGGTCTGTAATTTTGTCAACTGTACTAGCAGGCCACTTTAGCGCTTTATTTTTATAGTATCCGTCTCTCCAACCTGTAAGTAAGCGCTTCATCACTCCTAAGTCGATCAAATGTAAAGAATCTGCTACGGGGAAGCATGAGATCATGTCAATCGGAAGTTTCAATAGCTCCGAGTCTGTTTTGTGATGACATTCATCTTTCTTAGCACGAAAATTTTCATCTGTCCTAATAGGATATTCTTTGTTTGGATAGTAGTTCATGTGAGTTAAATGAGAGTATTCTCCAATAATAGTACATTTTTGACAACCATGTTGAGAGTTAAAGTTTGCCACTCCTTTAACGAAGGACCTTGCTGGAGAATCGCATATAAAACTTTTCAGTGTTATATTAATCTTGTTATCACCAATTTCCATTCCTTCATGTAAAAGATTTAATAACTCTTCAACGAGTGGAGATAAAAATTCGTTTAATTGACCTGGTTTCCCTTTTCCGTAATATATGCCAATAATCATTGGTTTTACTTGAATTTCGTTTATATTGAAGAGAATGGGCCAAAATTCATTTTTTGACGACTTGTATATGGGCAGTCCATCGATATTAATATTTATTGAAATATCATGACTCGTTTTTGTGTCACAGTAAACATCTTCGATACATTTTTGTAATCCGTGATGCCAATATTGCCCTCCTCTTATGTCGTTAATTGTTATTTTTGCTGGAGTCGACAAAAAGGTTCTTGGATCTTTAGGGAGACTTCTGTAAGGATCTTCATTTAATATATCTAAAAGATCCTTTAAGGCAATATGTGTAATGTTATGCTGCAGGGCCCAGTTTTTGAGTTTTTGATCTTGATTTTCATAAAATTTAAGCCGATTAAAAACCAATGCATCATGGTCGCTGCTATTGCTACTAATACTATTATCGACAGACACATCATCATTATTAAAGATTTTTTCAGCTAAATTGTGGTTTTCATTACTTAAATAATTATTACTGCAATTCATCAAATCATAAGCTTCATCAAAAACGGCCATCGTTTCTACATCAGCTGTAGCAACATCTTCATCTGTTTGCCGATACTGCTCTTCTAGCTGGAAAAGAAAGATGTTGACATAATATTCGTAAGTAGTATGACAGAACATGTTATGATATCCACATCATCGAACATGTATATTTAGGTACCTAATAAGAGAAAAGAATAATAAGAATAATTATTAAAATAATATTATTTTTGTTTTTGAATATATTAATAAGTAAGTCTACATATCGGAATAGAGAACTGCTTTAAATTTTGTATGAAGCAAAGCGAACCAAACCAAGGCATTAAATTATATATTACGGGAAACTGCTAGTTTGATCTATAAAACAAATAAGATTTTCCATGCACACAAGAAACAACAACATAATGCAAACACAATGCCTGTTACACAACACAATGTTGTTAGACAAGCAAAATATAATATTGGAATGTATGAAAAATATAATAATACATACCTTATCTTTTTTTATTTTCTCAATATTTTTTTTCACTTTCCTTTTAAATGTGCTACTGTTGACCATCTTGTGCCAGGACATCCTGTATAGTTGATGGATATTGTTGGAGTTTTAGTTAGGCACATGCGAAGCCGACAAGGTAGCGAAGATATTATAGTAAAAACTTAAAAAGCATAAAAAAGTCTAACAATACTCTCCTTAGACTTTAAGGCTTCAAATTATCTTCATAAATACCAACATGGATATGAAAATTCAAATACGTCTCATTTCATCTTAAAAAGACTGGGATTGGTTAGCGAGAAAACTTTAAAGCCCTGTAATGGCTTTGAATTACTCCTAATAGTCTTAGCGAAATGTGTTTCTGAATAGGCCCTGCTTGGGTTATATGTACGGCCAACTAGCCATACTTTAGCATGTAGAGTGTCAAAATAAAACCTAAGCAGAAACATTTTAGAACCTGAAGCTCCTAGAACAATTTAGTAATAGTAATAGGTAACCGTAACATTATTTTAACCTCCTGTGGAAGCCAATTTGGTTTTACAAATTACTAATAAGGCCTAAGAGCTGTTTGTAATAAAAAAAACTAACATATGACTTGAAGTAAAATCAAAAACTAGAAAATTACCAATTTAGGACTTAAAAGCATATATCAAAACTTTAATTTCGAAAAAATGTTACTTGGGATGTCACTAAAAATCACTTGGCTCGTAGACTGAGGAAAAACATGCATTGGCTAAGACTTATCCTTCTATCTAAAGACGAAATTGACCTATACATAATAGTCCGGTTGATATGATATTCTCCTTGCATCTGTCAGATCAACAGTGTACTGTCACGTCAGTGTATTGTCTACAACCATTGCTCATGTAAAATATCGCTTTGATTTTTATGTTAATTAAAGCCTAAATACCAGGTTCATGCTATATTCATTTCAATTTAATTAACATAAATATGGACAAGTATCTAAGACCGGAAAGGTTTGATGCCGACCCGACATCGAACTCCAGTTCAAAGGAATGGCAGCACTGGAAGATGACATTCGAAAACTTCTTAACTGCACAGCAATATAGTCCAAGTGCTACAGATTCACCAGATGCCGCAGCTCAGAAGGAAGCTATGTGGAACTCAACCAAGCTACAACTCCTCATAAACCATGTCACTCCGAGGGTGTACGCAACTGTAAGTGAGTGCACAACTTATACCACAATGTTGGCCGCGCTGGACAAACTCTACGTGAAAGCAAAGAATGTCATTCATGCTCGACATTTGCTCACAACAAGACGCCAGCAAGCGGACGAATCGATCGATGCGTACCTCCAGGCCTTAAAGCAACTAGCCAAGGACTGCGACTTCACCGCTGTCGACGCTGAAACAAATAAGAACGACAGCATCCGAAATGCATTCATTGCGGGCATTTCGTCAACCAAAATCCGTGAGCGCCTTCTCGAGAATCTGACACTTACATTAGAACAATCATACAATAAAGCCCAATCGATGGAGATGGCAGAGCGGTTTCAAATGTTGATAATACTGGGAACGGAGATTCTAACACTTCTACTGCTACTGCCGTATATGTGCCGAGATCAAGCCAAGGTATTTCAAGAATCCTGACCCACATCCTAAGCTGATAAAGGCTACCTCACCCATGGAACGCCTTAGCATTGACTTCAAGGGTCCTATTCCATCGAAAACGAATAACCGCTTCATCCTCACGGTAATAGACGAGTACTCAAGATTCCCTTTTGCATTTCCCTGTTCGGATATTAGTGCCAAGACAGTAATAAAACACCTGAATAGCATTTTTATGATATTTGGATTCCCGTCGTACATCCACTCAGATCGGGGAACATCATTCTTGTCGTCAGAAGTGAGAGAGTTTCTACATTCACGTGGCATCGCGACAAGCAGAACTACGGCCTATAATCCTAAAGGTAACGGCCAAGTCGAGAAATTGAATTCCACGCTATGGAAAACAGTACAGCTCTCTCTGCGTTCGCACGACATGCCTATAGAAAATTGGGAGCATGTACTTAATGTGGCTCTCCACTCGATTAGATCGCTCGTATGCACAGCTACTAACGGCACGCCACATGAGCGCATGTTCACACATCCGCGAAGATCGATGAATGGACACAGTATTCCAACATGGCTAACCAATTCGGAGCAAGTCCTCATGCGCCGTTTTGACCGTTCTAATAAGTACCAGCCAGTGGTGGAAGAAGTGGAGCTGCTTCAAGCGAATCCAGATTACTCTTATGTGAGACTCAGAGATGGAAGAGAAACCACCGTCTCAAATCGACACCTTGCGCCTGTCGAAGGGCAAGGAGAAATTATTTTGGATCAACCATATGACCTGATACAGACTGGAATAAGCGCGGACTCCGAAAGCCGACATGATAGTAGTGAATCAGTCACATCTCCAGAACCAGAAGCTACAACTAGCTATGAGCCACGGCCCCCCAATGATGATCTTGAGCCAACCCCTCCACGTGTGGAACTTAGAAGATCGGCCCGGAACAGAAAGCCACCGCGACGTCTGGAAGACTATGAGCTGTAATATATAAATATAGTGTGGGAGAATGATATGATATTCTCCTTGCATCTGTCAGATCAACAGTGTACTGTCACGTCAGTGTATTGTCTACAACCATTGCTCATGTAAAATATCGCTTTGATTTTTATGTTAATTAAAGCCTAAATACCAGGTTCATGCTATATTCATTTCACCGGTCAATTTAGATATCCGAGATTACATTAATTCCCACCCGGCTGAAAATTGGTAGGATTGTTCTGATAAATGAAATGTAAAAAGTCCCCATCGATCCGACACTTGGAAAAAAAAAACGTGTGGCACTCGGAGACTGCCGCGGTAAATCTATTGCATAGCATTTTTTATCAACTTATGCAATAATAGGTATAAATAATTAGGTATTAATAGTGTAAATTACACACCAAAATAATTATTCATTCAAAAAATTTGAACAAAAATAACGATATTAAGAGTTTGATCTTCGAATTTCGCGCGATGTACATTAAATAAATCAAAACTAACCTTCATAGACTAACTAAGCTAGTAAGAAACTCTATGACAGAAAATTTAAAAGAAAAAGTATTGACAGCCTGACGTAAGTGTCTTAACATTGAAAAATATGAAAATTATTTATTTTATTTTAGATATTTTATAAGAAAACGAATCGTTTTAGACCGATTCGCAAAATAGTAATGCAAAAACCAATAAAACTTATGATAGATGCGTACTAATAATAAAATGAATGTTTATAGAGTACTCACTGCTCACTCATTTTCTTTCACTATTTTTTCGTGACTTTCTTCATTAATAAATGCACTTTGTTTATTCATATTTAAAACACTTAATTATACGAGTAAGAATATTTTAGAAGGAGAAAGCAGAGAGACAAACAATTATTTAATTTGACAACCTCAGTTGACAACCTTGTTATTTTCCGTAACCATAGCAACCTGGTTGAATACTGAATCCTGAATATTTTTGTTAGGAAATCTCTGGATTCGCTCTCCACGCTCAACTCAAGGCCCGCGATAGAATCTATGCAATAGATTAAAAAGTTATTCGAGGTCAAAGGTCACAAAAACGAGTTTTTTGCAATTTTCAGCAAAACGGTAAGTTTTATCATAGAATTTGTTAAGACAAAAATTATAGATCAGATAATAATCTATAAAAATGTCCAAACAGTTTAATTTCTAAAAGCCATCGTTTTTGAGATACATATTATATCGATTCAAAAAGATCAAAGAGTTGTAATCGTCATAAATTGTATACTCGTAAGTAGGTACACCACGTATACCTATATTTAAACTACGTTATTCTTTCAATTTTTTTAATGGTATTTCTCTCTTTACCTAAACAAAGTTGATATAAAACCGTTTAAAAATACATACAACTTGTCACCCCCTTCTTAAAAGAAGATGTCTAAAGTTCCGAGAAACGAAATTATGCAGGAATATAGATTACCTGCATAATTTTGTTTTTTGTAACTTGGGGAGTTGGGAACATGGGTAGTTAATTTTATTGTGGCCTTTGTTGAAGTCCCAAAGTTGGATAAGGACTGGGTTTCTTTGTTCAAATTCATGCAGAGCCTACCAGAGATCCCTAATATTTAAGAAAGTTGTCGTAACCTGGATCGCTCATCTCTGCCCATCGCTTCATAAAATAGAGTGATGTTGCGAATTAATTAAATTAATTGCATGTGTGGAATCTTTATCAGAAAATTAAATCAGTCTGAAAATGTGTCTATCTTCTTATATCATGGATTTTATCTTCTGTAAGCTAAGATATCTACATCAAGGTGCGAGATCGTCAATTCATGGTCCTACGTAATAGGAAAGCGAACGATCGACCTTAAACCATTCAAACAATTCTTCGCCTGCCCGCGCGCAGTTTGTGAGTGACTTCGATCACGGACTGTCGTCAGCAAATTTATCATGTGGTGAGAAACATCGATGTTTATTTAAATTGCATTACTTTTATCAGTGAAATTATTTGATAATAATGGTTTTTGTATTGACGTGTTTTTGAAAATAATGCATTTGTGCCCATTTGAAGTTTCTTGTTGGTATTCTGATTGTTAGGCCAATTTCGCGGCTTACAACCAGTTTGCAACCAATTTAGGATCGTGTTTTTTTATTTACTCTCACAATCGTTTCTGGTATTTTGTGATAAATGAAAGCCTGTGTATTGTGTGAACATATAAAATTATGTATAAAGGCAATGCAACGACTATAAAATCGTGTTAATTTGGGCAGGTGGTACAAACATGCTTTTCATTAGAGAGGCGAGGTTACCCCGATAAACGTCGTCAACAATAGCGTTTAACTCGTACATGGAACGGATTTAAATTTTGAAAAAAATGTATTACATAGTTGACTCTTCGATCATGATATGTCGGCCATGCGATACACGATTACTTACACTTCACTGCATCAGTGCATCCAATTAAATCGCAAAGACATGTCCAAATGATGGCTAAATAATCGTTTTACTTGAGTTATATTAGGCGTTGAAAAATAAAACTTATATCATAATAAAGGTCGTAAAAAATGTGTATTATCTCGGGTCACAAAATGTATGATTTATTTATCAATTTTCTCCAAGAGAGAAAAAACAGCGGGGGGTGAGGTCGTGCGTACATAAAAACAAAGTAGTGCAACCTCGCCTTATATACTATTTTCCATAACATCTAATAAAATTGATCAGTCTCATTCACACTTCGTCGAAAACTGAACAGAAGTTTTATACTTAACATGAATTAAGGTGGTTTTCATGATTTTATTAAGTAAATACCTACATCTAAAAACAATAACATGTGTAGGTACCTTAGCAATTTACATAACTATTAACCTAATCTTAACGCCTTTGAATTAGGTACCTACTTACTTTATTTTATCACTAGCTTTTGCCAGCGGCTTCGCCCGCGTGAAAATGTCGATTTTTCATACAAACTTTCATCCCCTCTTTAACTCCCTTAGGGGTTTAATTTCGAAAAACCCTTCCTTATTCCTTGTTTACATTATAAAGGGAACCTCTGAGCAAAATTTCAGCTTTCTAGGTCCAAGGGTTTGGGCTGGGCGTTGATGAGTCAGTCAGTCAGTCAGGACTTCTCTTTTTATTTATATAGATTAGCCGCAAGCAAGTTTATTGTAGTCTATCAATCAATTTAGGAAGTTAACGACATCCTAGTGGGTACCTAAATAATTAAAGTTATACATACCTAGTAGGTACTTATGCCTTCTTACTTATGTTAACCCCATCGATCACTAATAAGTTAACCCTAGTCCAGTGCATGCAGTGTGCCCGTGGCCTTTGGTTTTCAAAGCACCACCATTCGGTAAAAGGTAGATTGAAAAAAAAGATGCAGGCAGAATACTAAATGTAATCGGCCTGCATCTTTTTGTTTCCTCTTTCTTTTTTTATTTAGGTGTCGTTTAAAATTACGACCTTTTCCTTCTTGGGTCTAATCTAACATGCAACAAAGCACCTCGCAAAAAGAGGTGCTACGTCAGAGTCGTCAGACCAAACATTGTAAGGCGTTCCACCGCTACGGTTAGCGTACTTATTGAAAACATTATCATATTTTTTTTGGGATTGGTAAACAATTGGATTGGGTGATCTTGAATGCCTGTCCACTCGATTGCTTTGTGTCTTTAAATGTCTGACTTATGTTTTCTTTTTCGGTATCTAGAAACCTTACTTATTTTATGACAGCCTTTGTTCATAGGATATCCTCCTATTCTAATGATTCTAATATATATGCTATAACCATACCTTGTTTGGCATCATGGCCGGGCCAGAACGGAACACACCATTTAATCGTCGTCTTCCCACATACGATCAAAATCATTTTCAGTCGAACCCTTTCTAAACATTGTCATTTTCACAATCTGTACATCCTACTGAAAAGATTCCTTAGCTTTGCAAATCTGTTTATATGTGTTGTTCCGGTCCTGGCTATACATAGGTATATTAGCGGAACACATTGACGCGATGGCCGATTAGGTCTCAAGTATACATATATTGAAGTCTACCTATTTATACTTAATAGGTTCCTATTGATTGTGTCCACATGCGACTCTGCAAGGTATATCTAATCTACATAATCGGTATAATTTATTCCTATCTCACATCAATCTGGCTCGGACCAGCGAGAAGCAGTTTTATGAATAAATAATGAGCATTTAGGCAGTTTTTTTTTTTTTTATTATAAATGGTCTTGCTCTTGACTTCAATCTTGCCCTAAGGGCAGAGATGATGTCGACGATGGTACGAGCTTACCCAGAAGAAGCCTGTTTACTCGCGACTTAAATAGATTAGGGTTATATGAACTCGGAAAAACCGACGCAGGCAGGGAATTCCACTCCTTGGCTGTGCGCATAATAAAGGACTTAGCAAAGCGCTTCGTTCGAATGTGTGGAACGTCGACTAGGTATGGGTGATAACCTGCAGTACGTCTAGTCTCCCGATGGAAGAAGGGAGATGGTGGAATCAGCTCGTGGAGCTCCTGCGCACACTCTCCGAAGTACAGTCTGTAGAAGACCGACAGACATGCGACTTTGCGACGGTGGGCCAGGCTATGTAGCTTGACAACCAGATTATCGTCACCAATTAGCCTCCTGGCTCTGCGCTCTACAGAGTCAAGTGTGGCAAGTTGGTATTTGGCTGAGCCATACCAAAGGTGACAGCAATACTCCATGCCGGACCGGACTTGAGCTTTATATAATACTGAATGAAAGCTGTCCAGGCTTGAAGTACCGCTTAACCTTGTTTAGGATGCCCAGCTTTTTTGCCGCAGTTTGAGCTTTCGACTCGATGTAGGCGCCGAAGTTCCTCAACTTCGTGCCAAGAAGCTCGAGACTGTCAGTAATTTGTACAGACGCACTCCGGAAAGTAGGGGCCAGATTAAACGGACTCCTTTTGGCGGTGAACAGACACACTTGCGTTTTGGTGGCGTTGAAATCAACCAGATTCTCGTCACCCCACTCGGAGACAAGTCTTAAGGCTGAATTCGTTCGCTCTACCATGGCCTCTCTTAATGAACGTACATCATCACCACCGGCTTTTGCGCTGGATGTATAACTCTCCATGACAGTGCTGTCATCTAATAGGTAGAGGTACCTAAGTATACAAACTTCCTAAATGATCATATTATGAGGATAATGTGGCTTGTCAAGTCAAGGCGAAGAACGACATCATAAAGCTATTTATAAGTTTGAATATCTAATTCATAGCAAATCTCATTTTCTATCCTTTTTAGGGTTCCGTACCTCAAAAGGAAAAAACTGAGCCCTTAAAGGATCACTCGTGTGCCTGTCTGTCTGTCCTTCTGTCACAGCACTCACAGCCAATTTGCTTCGAATTTAATGGACCGATTGAGTTGAGGTACACATAATGTATTTCTATGACGCAAACACGGACGTGTTTTATTTTGACTTTTGGGGAGCTTAACAGTTTTTTTTTTTAAGTTTTGCAAACTGTAGGTACCGTATGATAAGCATATCAAATGAAAGGGCCTATTGTGAGGATCTCATTTTTTTTTAATATTTTTAGGATTAAAACTTTTAAAGATATTTAAGAAAATAGATGAAAATTTTCCAATCCCCATATCTCCGAAACTACTGAGACTAAAATTTTGAAAAAAATACAGAAATTAGTTCAACACTTACAGATTACAGGAAAACCTAAAAGAAGTCTATGGTGTTAAAATAACATGGAAAATCTCTACGAAACCCTTCATGCGCGAGTCCGACTCGCACTTGACCAGTTTTTATTTCCTTTTCACACTCACTGGATTTTCAATGATTCCGTAAACGGGTTCCGTAAACCTAACCCCCAGTAAGGTAAAACTCTAGTGTTACAGTCAGAGAGAGCTCGGTAGAACCCTAAATATGAGGAATAACATGAAAATTCTGATGAATAGAGTAGGTCCATTTTCACCAAACATGACTGTAAGGTGCAGATACAATTCAGGCTAATTACTAGGATCTGTAATTGAACGTAAATGTCTTTTCAATGCTCTGCTTTTTAACCAACTCCTTTTTAGTCTGAAACTGCTCATTTGAGCCATTAATTAAAATTACCAGAAGGTAATCCTTAATTGTTATTGTACCTACCTACAAAAGCCTGCTGCGCAAATAGTCGATTAATGTAGTCAAAGCATAGTTTATTTCGGTAAATGTTTATAAACGAACTTATTTTGCGAATTGGTGAAGCGAACTCGCGAACCGTGTTTATGAATATTCTTACCCTTTTTGTATTTGGGAATCTGAAAATGTTCAAGATTATTCTAAAGGCACACACAGTTACAAAAAACTTTTAAACGTCATTCGGGTAATAAAATGTGATATGTAAATCAATCATAATCTTTATTACACACAAGAAAGTGGTTACACAATTTTGTGAAGCCCCTGGGCTAGGTGATAGACCTGTGTGTTACAGGAGCCAGTGCCTTCTTCCGAACGGAAATAGTACAGAAACAAAAACTACAGTAAACAAAAAATAACAAGTTCGGTATGGTATGAGAAAGGTGGAGGCTATCTCATCTTCAAAAAAATAATAACAGCAACCTCCTGCAACGATGTTCCTGGTATTGTTGACGACTTTACTGCAAAAACAAAGTCTGTATTTTCACACCTTTCAATGAAAATCATACAGATTGACGATGGATTGAATTAGATCATTGGGTAGTTACTTTTTTTTGTCCACAGTTGTGCTAAGGCCTCCTTCACCTTTTGCTTATAATTTTGTCTATTGCTATATTGGCCAGTCTTCCTGGGTAGGAGTCAATTTTGACCCGTCATGTTCACCTTGCCGTGATGTCGTCTGGCGTTTAATAAAAAAAGAATTATTGTTAATTACCTAGGTATTTTAGATAAGGCATAAAGAGACGTCATGGTCATAGTATAAAGAAGGGAAGTAGAGCATCTCCGGCCCAATCCGCGACATAATTACCTACCGTACTTGCATGTGTCAGGGTTGTCACTTTCAGCTAAATTTTAATACAGTGCCTAAAAATTGGCAAGGGCCGGGAAGTTGTATTTTTTTACTTGTGTTGTCTGAGTTTCATTGAGATGTACAGCATACTACATAATTTTTTTTTTTTTTTTGTACAAATATCGTAAGGCTATCGAAGGTTCACAGCATACATCTACTTACCAAGTTTCAACTATGTAGTCCTAATAGTTTCGGAATAAAAAGGCTTTTGCCTAAAAAGAGGACCAACAAATATTTATAGTTTATAGACTTAGCTAGCTTAAAACCTTAAAACCTAGCTTGTGTTTAAATTATTTACTTAGTATATACTTGTCAGTTTTTTTTGTTTATTTTTAATAGGCATAATGTAGTATTTTTGCACAAAAAGAACAATAAATATGTTTTTACTTTTGACTAAACCAACATAAAATTTTAATAATACAGATAGTAGGTACATACTTAGTTACTATACCTACCTACAATACTGAGAAATCGGCATGACTAAACGTAAACAAAGCAATAGCGGCATATCATCAAAAGTACCTACCTACCTAATACATTCTAGTGGGAAAGTAGGCCTGCCTACTTCGACAGTCTGCTAGAAAACTAATACCAACAACAAAAAAATAAGCAGGTAATCTGAACATACTCAACTCTGGAATCTATGAATTATTTAGACACCCAAACACACAGCAATAACTTCTCCTGCGATTATCAGACATTTTTCATTTAGGTACTTAGCGGTGCCGAAAAGCCGTGCGTCGCGTGAACCTTGTGCGGTGTTAACCTTGACTGGCTCAGTGCGAAATGCAGCGAGATTTTGTTTGAGTGTGCGTGCGGCGACCGTAAAGATACTAGGCGCACACATACAAGCCGCGCGCGGTGCGTTTGTATGAAGATACCCTACTTCCCTTCTTTATACTATGTCATGGTTGCGTGATAAAATTATCTACTTAATTGCTCATAGTGATACGTCAGCAAAAAGAAAAACAAAACAAAAGAAAGCTAAGAGAATCCCAGTCGCTGGGAAACTTGTACAATTTATCTAAAATAGTGATCTCAAGAAATCAAGAGGTATTCCTCTATGGACTCGTATGAACTGATGACACATTAAGATAACGGTTACCTACGTGTAGGTATGTAAGTAAATAGGTACTTGTGGATATGAAGGTCTGGGGTTTACCTAATGACAAGTATTATACGTATGCAATGTTGGAGATTTTCTTACATACCTAATATCTATTAAACCTTAAGAATTTACTACAACTTACACAGAACGCCTTATCACAAGGTGTACATATAATTATAATGATCCTATACTTATGTACTTACATATACTTACATTATATGAAAAAACTTTTTTACAAAAAATATTTTCACTTTTTTGTGTTTTATTTTTGTCGAAGTCGGTTTTATTTTTTGTAAAAAAGTTTTTATTTTTCACTTTTTAGTGGTTCACATGTGCTTACCCCTTCACAACGTACCAGCGTGTTGTTATGTTATGAACTGGTGTAAACAATAGACAGACATGAGATTTCAGCAATCCCAGTCCATTTGCTATCATTTATTGGGGAGATCCGTTGTCTATCTCCGAAGTTCTTCATCAGAATATGTTCACCAAATAGTTTTTATAACCTTTATAGTGCTTTATAGTACAGGCGTGATATTATGCTGTGTGATGGCGTAAACAATGCTTAGATATGCTATAGCAACAATCGCGGTTAATCTGCTGTTATTTATTGAAGAGTTCCCCCAATTTCTACAAGATCCCATCATCAGATATTGAAATGGTGACAATGGGACCACACGGGAAGCACCAGCTTTCAAATGAAAAAAGAATCATGAAAATCAGTTCACCCAGTCGCAAGTTATGAGCTAACAAACATAAAAAAAAAAAAAAAATACAGTCGAGTTGATAACCTCCTCCTTTTTTTGAAGTCGGTTAAAAATCACATTTGCTGTTGTCAGTACCTAAACCGGTATTTTAAAATGTGCAAGTTGTAGCCAATTAAATGGCTCAAACTGATCCTTTCAGCCACAAACCTAACGAACTTCAAAATTGGAATGATGTAATAGTAAATTGTTACCTTAGGGGTGAAAGGAACTTATTTAGTCCCGAACTCCCGAGACGAGGTTTGGCGCCTGAGCGCAGCGAGGGCGCTAAAAATTCGAGGGACTAAATAAGTCTTTAACCCGAAGTAAACACTGTGCTTTTCATTACGAATACAAGGAAAGTTGATGGGAATAGGCTTGCCCCAAATTACCTAAATCGGTGGATGCTTTACTCCTAATTACATCGGTTGATGGCAATAGGCTTGCTCCTAATTACATCGGTTGATGGCAATAGGCTTGCTCCTAACTCCATCGGTTGGGGGCAATAGGCTTGCCCCCAATTACATCGGTTGATGGCAATAGGCTTGCTCCTAATTACATCGGTTGATGGCAATAGGCTTGCTCCTAACTCCATCGGTTGGGGGCAATAGGCTTGCCCCCAATTATATCAGTTGATGGCAATAGGCTTGCTCCTAATTATATTGGTTGATGGCGATAGGCTTACTCCTAATTAGATAAGTTGATGGCAATAGACTTGCTCCTTATTACATCGGTTGGGGGCAATAGGCTTTGCCACAATTACATCAGTTGATGGCAATAGGCTTGCTCCTAATTACATTGGTTGATGGCGATAGGCTTACTCCTAATTAGATAAATTGATGGCAGTAGGCTTGCTCCTTATTACATCGGTTGGGGGCAATAGGCTTTCCCCTAATCACATCGGTTGGTGGCAATAGGCTTGCTCCTAATTAGATTGGTTGAAGGCAATAGGCTTGCTCCTAATTACATAGGTTGATGGCAATTGGCTTGCCCCCAATTACATCAGTTGATGGAAATAGGCTTGTTCCTAATTACATCAGTTGATGGCAATAGGCTTGCTCCTAATTATATTGGTTGATGGCAATAGGATTGCTCCTAATTACATTTGTTGATGGTAATAGGCTTGCCCCTAATCACATCGGTTGGTGGCAATTGGCTTGCTCCTAATTACATTGGTTGATGGCAATAGGATTGCTCCCAACTACATCAAATAATTTGACAGATGTCAGTAGAAAGCGATTCTCCCTAGGGCTGAAAAGTAGTACTTTCAACCCGCTCGGCAGACATATTATGAGTATGACCTACTTTCAGAGTATGAGTAATGAAAAAACTCATCGATTCTTTGTTTTTAATCTATTGCATAGATTCTATCGCGGGCCTTGAGTTGAGCGTGGAGAGCGAATCCAGAGATTTCCTAACAAAAATATTCAGGATTCAGTATTCAGTACTCAACCAGGTTGCTATGGTTACGGAAAATAACAAGGTTGTCAACTGAGGTTGTCAAATTAAATAATTTATATCCTCACGTTGTATGGTGTAAAGGTGTAAAGTTTTTCTGTTTTGTCTCTCTGCTTTCTCCTTCTAAAATATTCTTACTCGTATAATTTGTGTACAAAGTGTTTTAAATATGAATAAACAAAGTGCATTTATTAATGAAGAAAGTCACGAAAAAATAGTGAAAGATAATGAGTGAGGAGTGAGTACTCTATTTACATTCATTTTATTATTAGTACGCATCTATCATAAGTTTTATTGGTTTTTGCATAACTATTCTGCGAATCGGTCTAAAACGATTCGTTTTCTTATAAAATATCTAAAATAAAATAAATAATTTTCATATTTTTCAATGTTATGACACTTACGTCAGGCTGTCAATACTTTTTCTTTTAAATTTTCTGTCATAGAGTTTCTTACTAGCTTTAGTCTATGAAGGTTAGTTTTGATTTATATAATGTACATCGCGCGAAATTCGAAGATCAAACTCTTAATATCGTTATTTTTACCCGACTACGGCAAAGCCAAAGGAGGGTTATGATTTTGACTGGCTATGTATGTATGTATGTATGTATGTATGTATCGGAGAATACGGTATTCTTCATGATGACGATGATAAGACAGGATGGATATCTCAAAATAACAGTCAGTGGTTCATGATAAACGATGAAGTCAACCACATGGAATGCAGTGAGGTTAGTAGGAAACACGACCACGATCAACCGCAGCGCCGTCCGCCCCAGAAGCCCCTGCTCGCTCGGGCTCCTCCAAAATTGACGAGCGCCTCCGTCATCATTCATCTGACAGTTGTCGTTATAAATCGTGCCAGAACTAAACACACCCAAGCAACTACTAAAGAGGTTGAACTACACGACAATAGTTGCTCGACATTCCAGTAGTTCTGATTTTATCCACGTTCAGAGACTCAATTCAATCTCCGACACGGCCAGAACTGACTATCACACGTCCTCGTGTGGTGGTGATATGGTATCTGTACCGACGAGAACACAAACTTAAACTAGACTATCGACTCGGCCTACCTGACCAAGATTAATGCCTCTGTCAATAGAGTCATAAAATCATGAAAGCAAATCTAATTCAAAGGTCCAATCGCATTAATTCAAAACAATCAAAACTCGCGTCGTACTGTGCATAATCAAACTAAGCAATACTTCACTAATTGCACACACTCTTGTAACCCAGCTGCCCCAGGCAGCTTATTCTAGTGACACTGTCACCCTGGCTTAACCAAGCCCAAATTCACATTCCTAGTGACAACCTGTCACCCTGGGTTGACCAAGCCCAAATTCACAGTCCTAGTGACAGCCCGTCACTCGGGGTTGACTGCTAGCCCACATTCATAGTACCAGAGTGACAAACTGTCACCCGGGGTTGACCAAGCCCACATTCACAGTCTAGTGACACGTGCCACCCCGGGCTGACCAAGCCCTTCGCAAAAAGTCACACATACAGTCTAGTGGCACATGCCACCCTGGGCTGACCAAACCCTTAATTCACGGTCTAGTGACACATGCCACCCAGGGGTGACCAAGCCCTTCACACACACAAAGTCTAGTGACACATGCCACCCGGGGCAAACCAGGCCCAAACACTTACGGTACGCGTACACCAAATCCGTCATCGGCCGAAGTATGCTCGGGCGTCATCGGCCGAACTCGGCCGATCAAATCAAACGTAAGTAAATGGAAGAGAGCGCATACACTGCTACTACCGACGTCGTCCGATGACGCCCGAAAACGGACGATCAACTGACGAGTCCGAACGTGTTTGGATTTTTTGTCAGTTTTACCGGCTTCTTTCTGCGATCGAGTCGATATTTGGATCAAGAATGGATATTGAAAAATTAATTACTTGCATTTATAACAGACCGTCACTGTGGGACAAACATTCAAAAAGTTACAATAATCGAGATATTGGGAAACGTCTATGGGATGAAGTTGCTTCAAAATTAAAGTACCGGTGGCAGATATTTTCTAAAAAATACATTTCTTCGAAATCCTCCATTTTAAAAAACACGTCTGTACTCTGTAGTTGCACAGTTCAGACTTCATGAGTTCCACCGACAACGGCCGTTATCGTCTGCAGTGTATTCAGTTGAACGTCCGAGTTACTCGTCCGAGTAGTTCTGTCCGCCATCGGCCGACAAAATCGGTTTTAGTGTACGCGTACCGTACAGTCTAGTGACCCATGTCACCCAGGGCAAACCAGGCCCAAACACTTACAGTCAGTGGCATATGTCACCCAGGGCTGACCAGGCTCAAAACTCACAGTCTATCTAGTGGCATATGTCACCCTGGGCCAACCAAGCCCTAAAGTCCTCGTGACTTCCTGGTCCGTCCAAGTCGGCCAAACTTATCTAGTCTCTACAAGACCCTGGCCCCCGCCACAACGTCTACCGCCGCTCACCGCCGCTGTCCAGCTTCGAACTGCAGTTACAGATATTACGACAAGACGTGCAGTGCGGCCAAATAGTTACAAGTGTGCATACAATCAAATAAAAGAGATTTCTTTAGTCTTCATTGCTCTCGCTATAATAGGATTAAGCTCAGAGGAAACTCCACTTTGCGGCAGGTTTTGAATGCAGTCATGAGCGTACTTGTACGTTCTATTTCCTGTCAGTGATTTTAAAACATAGCGATCATTTTCAAGTGACTCTACAACTTTGAAAGGACCTTTAAATTTGGGTTCTAATTTGGTTTGGTTTCTCTCTTAATTGACCAAATCACCAACACTGAAATTAACCACTTTGGCCTTATTTTTGTACGAGGTCAACTCTCTACTGACAAAGCAACGACCTTGGTCAGTGATAATAGTGCAAACCAAATAGAGCAACACTGGAACTCAAAGCTTTAATAGTGCAGGCTGCATAGAGACGTAGACAATGGTACAATAAAACAAACTTCGTAAACGCGTCTATGAAAACTATTACATTCTCTTTCACGTAATTATTCTCAGTCAACTTTCCTGAATGACATGCACCTTGTGCCATAGGACATTCACTTTTGGGATTGGATGCAACTCATCTTGCACCAGACCGGAAGAAGACTTTAAGACTCTACGTCTAATACAATTTTCCACGAACTGACAATATTCATGGTCATGTGCTCGAATCAATAACTTTCATAGAGCTTCTCCAAACTCTTTTCCCAACTAAGATGCATGAGGGCTTCATGAACAAGATTCACCAAGGATCAACGAAAAGCTCAAGGTATGATAAAAGAACAGAACTTTACGAAGTAACACACCTTTCATAACACATAAGTTTTCACTACCTACTTCTGCTAAAAGCTAACCGTTTTTGAACTTAGAGACGATGTCCTGAATTTCTGAGTCTTGGAACTGTTCGGCGAAATGCCAATTTTCAGATAGAATCGCAAACTCTACACGCCTTTCCTCTGTCTTTTGGATGGAAACTTTAAGAATAGGAGTCTTGTTAAGCTCAGCAAAATGGTTTCGAGCTCACATTGATTACATCAATGGTTTCGAGACAATAGTCAACATGACTTACCCTGTCAATACTCAATTTCGAAATAGAAAGTCTGAAGGAAAGCCCACCAGCGTGACAATAGTAAAACAATAACCTTGTAGGATAATGTCGAAAGTGATTCACAACGTTCACGACCGCTAGAGTTACTAATTCGTAGGATTGGTACTTTGACTCCGCCCGCGGTTCACCTGCTGAAATACTCGACGACATGCAATCACCATCACCATTTACCATCGACAGAGCTTTTAGAAAGGATCACCACAACCCTCAGCGCTCGCGTCGGTATGAAGTTCGATTGGAAGCTCTGCGTTGTATATCATGAGGACGGGTTTACTCGTTATAATCGAAATCACGTTGTCTGACAATTTCGTGCTCAGCTTTCCATTCAAACTTTTTACTGTTGATGAGAATGAACAATGGAACACGTCTTATTCTTGAGAAATCTGTAAAGATCTGAACTCAGACTCGATAAAGTAGACTCATCCCCTATGGGGCACCACTTGAGACACCATAATCAAATTCCACACACACCATTCCTCTCCAGAGAGTATTTTGAAGATTTCAAAGAAAAGCCTGCTTTTGTGAACGCCGCAAGAACTTCCTGCAACCGGGTCAGACTTTCCTCTTTAACACGTGACAGAAATAAATTACTGTCGTTCATGAAAAGTGCAGCATACGATGAGAAAGTTCACCAAGTGCAAGTGAAAGACACGCACGCTGAAATACGCTCGGTGCGTTACGAGGACCAGACGGCATCGCTAGGTACTCTCACTGCCCGTGAGGGGTGACGAATGCAGCAATAATACTATCTTCACTGACGGGACTCTGATGAAAGCCACTCGCGCAATCAAGATAGGTGTAATAGTAAACGCCTGATAATCGTGCAATCTGATCGCCCATCAACGGCAGAGGGAATAGATCAGACACTATGTTAAGATTTAGTTCGCGGTAGTCTTTACACATACACTTGTCTCCGTCCTACTTATCGCCCAACAAAATGAATGAAGTTAGCTCTCAATATCTCACTGACTTTTTCGCTTACACTTGCTGTTCACCTTACCATACGAGCTGGATTAACTAATCGAATGTTTAATTAACCAGTAGTAATTCAAGCTAACGGTAAACCGACGATAAAAGTATTCGAAAACGCGTTCAGAAGGGACGTCAACCGGTGTTTGTTTTCGTTTGTAATATCAGAATCAAGATTGTAAAAATCAAATAAACAATTTACATTTTCATTTCACGAAATAGGTAGGGATGATTCAGTGAAATGTACCGAATAGCCAAGTGGCCAAATAACGCGTGCGATCATAACGTCGTATTTCATACAGTCGTCAGGGGGTCTGTCTCCACCGATCCCGGGATCCGATTTGACGTAACACGGATCCCGGCGATTTGTCTCCACGGATCCCGGGATCCGTTTCCACAAAAAAAAAATACTATTTGTTTGTCCACGGATCCCGGGATCCGTGGCTACAAGAAATAAAAAATAAAAATGTAGAAACGGATCCCGCGTACAGAGTCAAGAAGTTAAGCATAATATTTTTCGAAACTGGTTTTCTATTTTCTACTTTCAAACGAAAAGAAGTTATAATTTAAAATTATAAGCATTGGTGTAGTAAAGTCTCACAAACTACCAGGAATCCAGAAACATGAAGGAGGTATTGTCAATATTCTTAATATGAATCTCATAATCAAATCGATATACCTTTCTAATACCATGCAGCTTTTTTTTTACCTGGATAGTAAAGTCTTCGAAACTTCTAAAGTCATGAAAAAAAAGTATAAGATAAAATAAAAGGACCTTTTATAAAAAAAAAAACTACCAGGAAGGCCAGAAATGAAGGAGGTATTGTATATTGTTAATTGGAATCTTTCTAATACAATGTATTTTTTTCCATTAGTCTTCGAAACTACCAGCAGGTACACCAGAATGCTGAAGTATAGCTCCCGACACGTAACTTGGCAAGGATTCGAAATTCGAATTTAAAGTTCGCGCATCGTCAAACGAAAAAAGATCACTTCTTTTCGTTTGAAAATCTGATTTAAATCAGTTAGGAAAACCAGTTTCGAAAAATATTATGCTTAAGTTCTTAACTCTGTACCTACGCGGGATCCGTTTCTACATTTTTATTTTTTATTTCTTGTAGCCACGGATCCCGGGATCCGTGGACAAAAAATTTAATTTTTTTTTTTGTAGAAACGGATCCCGGGATCCGTGGAGACAAATCGCCGGGATCCGTGTAACGTCAAATCGGATCCCGGGATCGGTGGAGACAGACCCTCGTCAGGTAGTACGCAAGATAAAATCGTCAAATCGTTATTTATTATCAATCACAACAACGCTAAGAATTTGTTCGGTGTTATAAAAACGCTCGAATTATTACCAATACCAATTACTTGCACGGTTGAAAGTGCACGTTTACCCGAGAATTTAGAAGCTACACTGTTCAACAAGAGAACACTCTGCGCCAGAATCAAACAACATGAGTACGACTCACCGAATTGCTGTAGCTGTCCAAGGACGCTGCGAACTTCACAGAGCCGCTGTCCACACGTCGCCGTCGGGTTTGTTGCAATACTTACCCAATAATGGATTTGATTGTGTACCGATACCGTTATTTGTTCCGCATGCGATACATGCGACCACCAGGTCGACGTGATACCTTTCAGCGCCTTGCTTAGGGCAATGATTAAGACTCCGCCTTCCAATGGCTGCTCGGTCAAACAAATGTCGACAGTTGAGCACCAAGCACGTGGATAAGGTTCTTTGCCACTTCTGATATCGGAGAATACGGTATTCTTCATGATGACGATGATAAGACAGGATGGATATCTCAAAATAACAGTCAGTGGTTCATGATAAACGATGAAGTCAACCACATGGAATGCAGTGAGGTTAGTAGGAAACACGACCACGATCAACCGCAGCGCCGTCCGCCCCAGAAGCCCCTGCTCGCTCGGGCTCCTCCAAAATTGACGAGCGCCTCCGTCATCATTCATCTGACAGTTGTCGTTATAAATCGTGCCAGAACTAAACACACCCAAACAACTACTAAAGAGGTTGAACTACACGACAATAGTTGCTCGACATTCCAGTAGTTCTGATTTTATCCACGTTCAGAGACTGCAATCTCCGACATATGTATGTGTGTATCTTCATCTGTTCCCTCATAGCTTCTAATCTACTTATCGAAACTCGACATATGAGGTATCGTTAGAACCGTCTTCATTTTCCGCTGAACATAGGCTACGTGACGAGTCACAAAAAGTGATTTGGCGGCCTCTAGCGGTCAAAAAGTAAGGCTTAAAAAATAAAAATGGAGATAAACACGCCGTGTTTGGTATCATTTAAAAGGGCCTCACTTGTACATTTCCAAAATATTGCTCAAATTTAAAATCACGCCCTCTAGCGGACAAAAAGTCAAGAGTAAAAAAAATTTTTAACACCAAAATTGTTTAAATAAAAAAAAAGTAAAAAACTGGAACCCGACTACGACAAAAAAAAACGACGCTGAAATAGTATGAAACAAGATTTTCAGGATAGAACAATTAGAAAAGCCGTAGTCACACGTTATAGGTACCAACCTAAACACTTTAATACCGTGTACGGCTTTTCTTTTTGTTCTATCCTGAAAATCTTGTTTCATACTATTTCAGCGTCGTTTTTTTTTGTCGTAGTCGGGTTTCAGTTTTTTACTTTTTTTTTTGTTCAAATTTTTTGAATGAATAATTATTTTGGTGTGTAATTACACTACTAATACCTAATTATTTATACCTATTATTGCATAAGTTGATAAAAAATGCTATGCAATAGATTTACCGCGGCAGTCTCCGAGTGCCACACGTTATTTTTCTCTTTGGCGGCGAGGGTATGGTGGCGCTCTGTTTTTTCAGTCGGGTTCATGTAAAAAAGACGCTAAATTTCCAAAAGTGTACATTAATACATTTGGGTCCACTTAAACAGATAGTATAATTGTACACATACATTTGTGTTCTTATGTTTATGTAAATAATGTACCAAACAAAGTTTAATGTAAACAGAAATTACACCAGTTTTATTTGGTTGAATGACACTGAATTGTACCCATTCTAAACCAGGTAGGTACCTAGCTAAAGTACCTAGTAACCTACTTGCGGGTTTAGGTATACAGGTTTTGAAACTTTTGTAATAAGTAGGTACTTGCTCGCGACCTTCGCCTGCTTGAAATTATTATAAAAATATTACTTCCCTATTAACCCTAAAATAAAAGTAGCATTAATAGCATATCTATTTAACAGTAAAGGTCCTGTTAAAATCGGTGCAGCCGTTTCGGAGATAAGCCGGAATAAACACACAGTCAGACGGGCACAAGATGTCACTCACGCATCGCAAGTTCGCAACTCGTTTCCGAGGGTTCCGTGCCTTTCTAGCTATCATTTGTAGATTTTTTGTCAGTCGTTACACATGTCAGTGGTCAATGACCCGAGTCTGACCACTAGTCTTATCAAGGGATATCGTATTATTCACTAACTGGGTTGTGAATGTCAGATAGTCAGTAGCTCCATGTAAAATGCTAGTAATGCAGCTGCATTCGGTTAGACCAGAAACGGAAAAAAAGGCAAGGCACATGATGACACCCTGTCGAAGACTCGACCGCACTACAGCGTCTGGTTTCAGCAGCAGGTCACCAACCTATTAAGTTCCTAAACAAAGCATTTGTCTACAATAATGATAGGATCTATTTGATCAGCTGTCGTATTAGTACAAGTAGGTATACCTACTAAATTCGCCCTTGAAACTAATTTATCAGTAGACATTTAAATAAACATACATTCTTGTTCATGAATTTAATGATACAGGATTAAGTACAGATATCGAAATGCAACGTCACATTTTTCGGCATGTAAATATTCCAGTATCATGTTTATCTAGATAATTTATTCATAAAAACACGCGTTATCAAATTATCACTGAATTAATGCTGAAACTGGTTAGACTTTAGAAGGTGTTGTAGATACTTATGTGCTATTTATTATTACTCTAGTATATTATATTACTTATTATATTATATTCACGGATTTGAGTTGTGTTTGGTTAGCTAATGCTCTCGTAAAGATACCGAGCAGTTGCATTATATCTTTGTAAGACGTGACTACCTATCATAAGCTTTGTTAAACTGAATTATGACACGTCTTCAAAACTGAAAATAGAATCAGAATCCGAACTTCTGACTACCTCGTTGGTCCAGTGGACGCAATCGCGACTACTTAGCATTTGGACCCGGGGTTTTGAAAATAGTTTTTTTTTTTTCTGTCAGGAATTACTCAGTAGCAGCAACTTAGTTTGGATTTGTGCCCAGGCGGTCCTAAGGGTCACAGGGGTCATGACCCCTCTCCCCAAGAACTTCTGAAAATAGCAATATTACGGAAATTTTATAAATTAATAACTTTCTGCACAAGAAAAACTAACAATTCAAAGGTAGAATGCAAAAATGTCTAAAAAATTGAAGGCTGGGACAGATTCTGAATGAGTTTGATCTCAGTATTAACTTACTTGAGACAATTTGTATTGCACAATGATTTTCTATAAGCCGCTTAATAATCATGTTAAGCTTTATGATAATTTATAATACCCAATTAATGGATTAGAATACGATTAAAATGCATCAATTGAGTCACGGCATATCCTATTATGTTATTGTACAAACGATGCTCCAAATATTCAGCACAAAACTAACGTACTCATAAAATGTAGAATTACCACAAATAAATATACCAGGTGGAAGGAACACCGATGTTAAAACAGTTACCGCGTATTCCCATCTTCATCATTCTGATCCTCGAAAAATCTGGTGTGTACCTTACATTCTAACAGTAAGTATTGCATTTTGTAGGAAACAACTGTTTGTAAAAGTTATACCTACCACGTTAAGCATTACATCTAGACCTAATATCACATTGCCCGAAAATCTCATTGTAAAAATACGAAACAATCTATCTGCCTAGTATAGTAGTAGTAATAGGTAAATGCTTCGCTAAATAGCCAAAATTATAATGCTCTAATTGTGTGCAAAGCGTGAACCAAATTACGTCGTTACTTTGAGGTTCAATAGGTCACGAGGGTCACGATCAAATATTTTCATACCGGCTCATGCATAGGTAATTGAAATATAAGGTAGACATAGTGTTCGACCGAAGATTCGGTTTTGGCCATCTTCGGTTTCGACGGAAATGTGCTGAAGTTACATTATCGATCGAAGGCTGAAGTCGCAGTTTTTCTAACAAGCACCGAAATTACATCGGCTGAACTGTTACGAATGCGCAAAGACGCGAAGCGCGAGGGCGGTGGACACACATTTCGAAGACCTAATATGTTTCACAAGTTGCTTGTATTATTTCTGTTATTTCTCTAGCTAAGTACCTATTGCTAGTAATTAATAGGGTTAAGGTCCTTAGAGCAACGAGGCTAAACAACAAAACATTACCTCTTGTAGACCTACGCCATTTTGGTCTCCAACGGACAAACATTTAGGTCATTGCCGCTTAAAAAATTAAGGTAATTAGACTAGCGCTGGCATAGTTCGGATTTCCACTATTCATGCAGTCATAATGAGAGTGAGTGTAATTTTCTACAAAATTAGCTTACTGCTTACATTAATGAATCCTGTCTATTGTTTAAGGTTTCTTTTCCCTAAACGTAAAAGTCATCATCCGTCTGCCCTTATACCAACATATTTGGGGTCTTCACCTCCTTTCTAGGCCACATCTTTTACACAATCTATCCATCTTTGCTTTGGTGATCCCCCACTCTGAGAATTCATATACAAACTTTTCCTCATGACTGGTTCGACATTTTTCTGCACCGCATGCAGGGTTCGAACCCTGGCAACCAATTTTCACAAATTATGTTGCACCAATTTGAGACTCCCTCTTGGCATAAATAGACATTCATACTTCAGTGTTACCAACTTCACTACACGAGTCCTTTTTTTTTTTTTTTGGTGGGTGGAAAATCATCGAATGACCCCCCCCCCCCGCTCTTGGGCAGAGCGAAGGGGAGTGTCAAACTTCTACTGACTAAAAACCGAACCCATGTTCCTTCTTTGCCCTTGTGGCGAGGCCACGTCATCTAGTACTAAAATCCGCGGCCACTACAGGAGTCCTTCAGTTAACTTTCTAATTTTAGTTTCATGCATGTACTCGAGACATCAATAAGCTACCTCTTGTGTTACTTTGCAATCGCAATCGAAAGAACCTCTCGAGGTGTTTAAGTGCCATAAAAATGACGACAAACTAGAACTTTTCATCTATAGATTGATGATCGGTGTGATAACTCCAAAAGGCTTTTTAAAATAAGAGTTCGAAGTACTCAGGAGCTATTACATTTTAATGGTCAAAGACCCAAAGACGTAGTAGTTGCGTAGTTAAAAGGACTTATCAAAGTCTGGCAAGCAGACTGTGTAAAGGGCCCCACAGATTAACTGCCTGCAGTTTCTGGTCCTATCGGGTCGCCTGCCGTCCTAGGCTAATAACGTCTACATACTAAAGCGATTATTGCCTGCCGGCAATGGCCTGATACAACATCACGGTTGGCGCAGTGGCTAAGCGATTGGACTGCTGCGCTACGTGTCGCGGGTTCGATCCCCGCACGGAACAAGTATTTGTATGGCCTACAGATAGTTGTTTCGGGTCTGGGCGTGTTTGTGTATGTGAGTTTCAATGTTTGTAAACGCACCCACGATACAGGAGAAATTCCTAGTGTGGGGCAACGTTTTTTTTAAAAGAAAAAGAAAAGAAAAAAGATCTACGACTACACACTAGCAGTTGCGAGTCCAGTTTCCCATCGTAGCACCACGGTAGCACCGCCCGTTGGCAATGGTGTGCAAATTAAACAAGTCGAAAAATATAAAACTGAAGGTGCTCGACTAACACCAGATGCCGGTCGACAGGCCACCGGCCGACTACCTGTTGGCTGTTAATGTGTGTTTTTTTGGTCTCAAGGCCTTGGACTGTCCGGCTGACATGTATCGACGCTGACTGAAATCGTCAAGCGGCCACACACTGTCAGTTCGTATATGTCGTCCGTCCGAAATCTTAAACGGAACTGTAGTGTGTGACCATGACAGTCTGATATCGTCCGGCGAACTGTTAATCTGTGGGGCCCTTAAGTAAAGTAGATGTAGATGTAGGTATAGCATAGCATGATAGCTTTAGTGATACGCCACAACCAGAAGGCAGAGAACAATTCCCAGAATTTAAAAACGGCCAAAATCTTGTTGTTGTCTTATCTTTAACCTGTGCTTTAACTAAGGATATTCAATGTCAAAAATATCATAATTTTTGTAATACTTACAAGAGTGAGATCAGTAGGTCTAGGTACGTGAAATTGATATTGTTTTTCTGGAGTTTCTGGTATCTCACATAATAATAACTACCACTGATGTGCAGCCAATCGTCATCATTCACTCTGCATTCGAATCGAAACCGAATCGAACCTATCGTATGTTTATCTCGCTCACTTTCATAATGCCAACAAAAAATAAAACCAACTTCAAAAAAAAAAAACACAAAAAAGTGAAAAATAAACTAGAGAAGAAAAATCATTTTCTGAAGTCGGTGACTTTTGTTTGTTTGATTTCATTTTTTTGCCACCGACTTCAGAAAATGATTTTTCTTCTCTAGTTTATTTTTCACTTTTTTGTGTTTTTTTTTTTTGAAGTCGGTTTTATTTTTTGTTAAAAAGTTTTTATTTTTCACTTTTTAGTGGTTCACATGTTCATAGGTCAATTATGGGACCATTTGGGAAGTACCCTTTCCAACGAAAAAAGAATTTTTCAAATAGCAAGTGACGGAGCTGGAGTTATGCCCGAACAAACATAAAAAAATATATATATATACATATAAACATCCGAATTGAGAACCTCCTTCTTTTTTTAGAAGTCGGTTAAAAAATATATATATAAACATCCGAATTGAGAACCTCCTTCTTTTTTTAGAAGTCGGTTAAAAAAAGATAGACATACGACTTGTCGAAATAGAAACCGAATCGAAGCGTTGTGAATAAGGGGACTGGAGGGAGTCTAGATTGTGTAATTATTTCATTGGGTAGGCTTTTGTGCAGTAGGGCTGTAGGGTATTCTTAGTGTACCTACTAAATTTTAATTATGTTGAGTTTAGTGATAAAACAGGCGTAAAACTTTATGATAACACTAGTTTACAACAAAAAATACCCAAGTATGAAAGTTATGTTTATCTTTAGTTGCACGTCACGATTTAAAAATATTTATTTAAAAAGAAATGCAAATTTTGTGCTTAGATAGACAATAAAAACATTAAAAATGACTTAAAGAACTTCTTCTTTTATACTGGTCTGGGTCAGTTTCTCTCAAGGTAGACCAGCAGTAATCAGTTAACATATTTTTGACCCAAAAACCTTGGTACTTGGACTTTAAATCTTGATGGAAACGTTCGCCATGCTCGTCACTCACGCTTCCTAGGTTTTCGGGAAAAAATCCAAGTGTGAGTGCAAAAACTGGATTTTAAGGGACACTCCCATTTTGTGGTAATTTTGTAATACATTGTAAACAATTTCTTTATAATTTTCTGCTTTGTGGTTACCTAAGAAATTTTTCACAACCGCTTTATATGAAAACCAATTAGTATCATTTTCGACAGCGGTTAAGTGACTCTCAACTCAATCCTGTGTTCTTCCTCAAAAATCCGTTAGGATTTTTTTGACTCGAACATTCCTACCCACTAATATTCCTTCTTTTTAGGGTTCCGTAGTCAACTAGGAACCCTTATAGTTTCGCCATGTCTGTCTGTCCGTCCGTCCTCGCTTAATCTCTGTGACCGTTAGCGCTAGAAAGCTGAAATTTGATACCAATATGTGTATCAATCACGCCGACAAAGTGGTAAAATAAAAAATGTTTTATTAGGGTAGCCCCCCTATATGTAAAGGGGGAAATGATTTTTTTTTTTAATTTCATCCCTACCGTGTGATATATTGTTGGAAAGGTATATAAAAATGAATAGGGGTTTACTATTAGAAAATATGAAAAAAAATCTGAAAAGTAGAACTTTTCTAAGGAGTTTCTAGGAAAATCATTTTGAAAGTGAAAAAAATAAAAATAAAAAGATATATAAAAAAAATAAAAAAAAACCACCTTTAAACTCATAAGTGGGAACACTTATTGTGACGGACGGGAAACTACGGAACCCTACACTGAGCGTGGCCCGACACGCTCTTGGCCGGTTTTTTTATCTTGGCATCAGAGAGAGATTTGTTGGTTCTCTCCATTGCATTAGTAGGTATGCCAAATGTTAAGTATTTATTTTTCCCTGCAGCCCAGTTCGTATGCACATTCCTGCAATTGTTACATACTACTCCAGGTAACCATTTTTTTCAAGATTAGATAGAGAAATTTGAAAGTATTTCAAGTAGGCTCGTTTTACCGCTTCTGTAATTTTTCACTTTTTTTTTGTTATGATAATTTTACCGCAAATAAAACAAAAACTATTTGGGCTTAATTTACACTATCTTGAAGACATATTTTAAAAGAAATCACTTTCAAAAATTACTTTAATCGTACAATATTAAAGTAACAAAGACACGAAGTATAAATCAGTATAAAAACAACTCTAGGGTATATTTAAAAAACGTGACGTGATAAAAATATATCGCTGTTATAATGATATGAGGGTCGACACAAATCTTTACTATAAATTGTCTATGGGTATTGAAAAAATAATAATTTGTGAACTAGAATAACGAGATTTTTCTTTTGGTCTTGGCATTTGAACAGCATTTTGTCAGGATTTCACGACTTGTAACCTTGGGAACTTGTTTTCGAACAAAGAGATGCCCTTTTGTAATTAGAACATCAAATCGTTAGTTTTACACAACTTGATTGGTACACGTGTAGATAGTTGCTTACTTCAAGTACGTACTACTTAGTTAGCTAAGTAGATTCTCGAATATTAATCCTAATCATTTTCACTTAAGAAAAGGAACATCAGACAATCCAAAAAACCTAGCTTACCATATCGTGATACTAGGCAGTCATAATAAGTGGACTAAAATGTCTAAGTGCGTGTTTACGTAGAGGCGGGGCGCGGGCGTCGCGCGGCGCGTTGTGCGTTTTTAATTCAAACACATGGCGATGTATGAATGAAAACGTTAAAGATTTCAAATGTCAATTTCACGAGTAGCGTTTATTCACTCGTTAGTTTAAAATGCAGCGTTCGTTGCGGTGGACCCGCCTCTCAGTAAATGATTAAAAAAGCACGCGACGAGCCTTTTGCACGCGCCGCGCAACGCCCCGCGTCTCCGTAAACGAGCCCTAATAGGTCACCGCGTCATAGAAGAACCACAGAAGAACGCACGACCATAGCGCTTAAAATGTACGTACCGTAATTAAACACAATAATATTTCGTGGCTTTCCACGGCGATTATGTACCAAAGTCTACTTAAATACGTTTTTCATTACTCATACTCTGAAAGTAGGTCATAACATGCCTGCGGAGCGGGTTGAAAGTACTACTTTTCAGCCCTAGGGAGAATCGCTTTCAACTGACAGCTGTCAAATTATTTAAAAAAAACTAGGTCTACTTTCACATTTTTATTGAACCATGTTCCAGCTTTCTATACAGCCACTCAATTAAATTTAAGTCTTAATTAAATAACACATATTTTTTAAATAACTTATTATACTTTAGTTTTAACTATTTCTATAGCTTAAGATTTGGGCATAATATTTAATTTTTTTCAATGATAAAAAAAAGATGGCTGAATAGCTGGCTGAATAGATTGCTGACCGGCCGGCCATAGAAAAAAAAACAGCCGGGAAAGCGGCAATTCGTTCTTTATGTTTTTTTCGAGTTCTATAGTTTTTTAATACTTACGTTATTTAGAGATATTTGTAATAACACAATAATGAGTTCATCTGATTCAGAGCCTGATTTTATAAGAGAAGAGGCTAAAGCAGTAGTGGAAAACCTTTTACCGCCTAAATCAAAAGAAAGATATTTAAAAACATATGACGATTTTATGAAATGGCGCGAAGAGAAAAAAGTTAAATCGTTATCTGAAAACGTTTTGTTAATTTATTTCAACGAACTATCAAAGACTTACAAGCCTTCAACATTATGGAGCGTTTATTCTATGTTAAAGACAACATTAAGTACGAAACACAATGTACATTTAAAGGACTTCGAGAGACTAACATCGTTTCTGAAAAGGCAAAATGATGGATTTAAATCCAAAAAGTCCAAAGTTTTCACCGCTCAAGAGGTAGAAACCTTTTTAAACCAAGCCCCTGATGAAATATACCTGGTAATGAAGGTAAGCAAATCTTTTTATTGTTATTCGCATGTAAGAAATATGTATCAAATTGTAATATTGTATATTTCATACACCAATTAAAGAGATATCTACTTTTCAGGTAGTGTTGATATTGGGAATATGTGGCGCATGCAGAAGTATCGAAATAGTAAATATAAAGGTTGAAGATATTGAGAAACAAGGTGATATAATACTGGTGAACTTACGTGGCACTAAAACCAAGATTGACCGAACCTTCGTTATTAATAAAAAAGAATTTGTAAATAAAATAGAAAAATACCAAAAATTACGACCGAGTGACATAGTATCAAACCGTTTTTTCATAAATTACCATAAAGGGAAGTGTCTGCGGCAAGTTATTGGTAAAAACAAGATCTCGAGTTTTCCTAAGGAGATAGCCACCTACCTTAATTTACCGAACTCAAATCTATATTCAGGTCACTGCTTTCGCAGAACATCGGCAACTTTGCTAGCTGATTCTGGTGCCGATTTAACTGTACTTAAAAGGCATGGAGGTTGGAAGTCGAGTAAAGTAGCTGAAGGCTACATAGAAGAGTCAGTGGAAAATAAAACTAAAATATCACACCGACTAACAGAAACGATAAATCTGTATTCCACTGACTCTCCACAACCAAGCACTTCAAAAGATTATCCGGTGCAGTTTAAAGATATTGCCGTTACAGCAGAAGCAAATAGACAAATATCAATGTCCCCAACATTCACCCAAGAATCCCTGGATACTGTAGAAACTCAAGTTTCCCAGAAAATATCCAATATCAACATACCCGGAAAAAACCTTTCACTAACTCTATCTAATTGTTCTAATTTTACCATAAACTTTAAATAAATATGTCGTCAAAGTTGTTGATTTACTTATGTTAAATAAAATTTACCTTTTTTCTTTCGCTTTTTCATGTTTTTTTATTTTTACTTTCCTTGTATTCGTAATGAAAAGCACAGTGTTTACCTCGGGTTAAAGACTTATTTAGTCCCTCGAACTATTGGTGCCCTCGCTTCGCTCGTGCACCAAACCCCGTCTCGGGACTAAATAAGTTACTTTCAACCCTTAAGTAACAATGTACTATTTATTTCAATGCTTATAAAATAAATCCGCCAAATATTATTTATTTAAATGTAATATAAGGGAGATATTATACGAAGCAAATATTTCGTAATTATGATAGTCATGTTTAACAAAATATTATGAAATGATTGATTTTTATTGTGAGTGGCTTTAGAGACGGTATTGTATTTTCTTTCTTGCTGCATACACAGTGACGTCACACCATTACGACAGTCGACATGGATATATTACAATGTGACCGTTAGCACTAGAAAGCTGAAATTTGGTACCAATATGTGTATCAATCACGCCGACAAAGTGGTAAAATAAAAATTGGAAAAAAAATGTTTTATTAGGGTTTATCTTTTAATTAAAAAAAAATAACTTCCCACTTTACATACCCCCCTATATGTAAAGTGGGAAGTGATTTTTTTTTTAATTTCAACCCTAACGTGTGATATAAGTATTGTTGGAAAGGTATTTAAAAATGAATAGGGGTTTACGAAAATCATTTATTGATAATGTCAATAATTTCGGAAATAATCGCTCCAAAAGTAAAAAACAATGTCCCCCCCCCCCCCCCCTCTAACTTTTGAACCATAAGTTTAGAAAATATGAAAAAAATCTAAAAAGTAGAACTTCATAAGGACTTTCTAGGAAAATCATTTTGAAAAAAAAAAACCACCTTTAAACTCAAGTGGGAACACTTTATTGTGACGGACGGGAAACTACGGAACCCTACACTGAGCGTGGCCCGACACGCTCTTGGCCGGTTTTTTTCATTATATTTCACTAGAAAATGGACCCTCAGACGACATTTCCTACCACTACAACAATATACAATGTTTAGTTCTTTGGTTCTTCCATAAGATTTGCATTCCATGTATGAAGGAATAGGAAGGAGGTTTTACATTCAATGTAGAAAGTTAGAAACTCTTTGGATCATGACTGTGTTTCTGGAATAAAAATGAAAAATCTTGACAGACAACTGACATTTTGAGGAGATTCAGTTGTATTCTATTAGCGGAAAAAGGGCTTGCAATACTTACAATACGTTCCGAATGTTACTAGAAATTCCAAATTAATAGTCAAAGATTGTGGCGATGCGAATTTTCAAATGTTTGTAAATAAAACGATAACAACTAGTATTCCGTAAGGTAATAGATTAATTTTAGATGATTGTTTACTTCTCGTAGACCTCGACATAGTTACTACGAGGATACTACTTAAAATGTCTTTTTACTTTGGCAGCTTCTCTTCTTCTCTTCACTTACGTACTGCTTCTTCTGTTCCTATGATCAACTGATCAGTGTCATCATTGTCCTATACTTTTTCTCAATGTTTAAAGTACCAAACGTGGTGGTGTCGGCTTCCAGTCTAACCGGATGCAGCTAATTTTTTTTTTTTACTCTACCACAATTATGTCCTATTTTACCCAAAGGTTGACTGGTACAGAATGCCTTGTGGCATTAGGTCCGCTTATGTACCGCTCTTGTACATAAAGTGTAAATAAATTATTTTGATTGTGTCAGGACTTCCAAATCCAAGCGGTGGTGTTTGGTGGGCAGCGTGTTGGCGGCGCTGGTCGTGGGTGCGCTGGTGGCGCTGCTGGTGCTGCAGCCGTGGGCCAACCAACCCAACACACCGCGCTACTCGCGAGCTGCCGTCGCCGCCAATGGCCCCGAATGTGCTAATATTGGACGGTATGTAGGTACCAAGTACCAACACAATGTTCACGAAAATAGATTTTTTTAAGAAGAAGTTCTTAGCAATTTGTATAATTCAATCTTGGATTGAACTGAAAAAATATTGGAAATTACAATATATTTATGAAAAACCTATCAGAAATCAAAATTTAATTGTCTAATAAGTATTATTTGCTATCGTGTAATCTTGACTTATGATTTGAGTGCGACGAATTTTTTGATTATTTTCTTCCCGAAGCAATTTTTGAAAGTCCGATTTTTCCTGAAAAAAGAAATGAAAATAATAAATTAAGAACATTTCAGTAAAATCCTGGAGCAAAATGGCTCGGCTGTGGATGCAGCAATAGCAACATTATTCTGCGAGGGTATTGCGTGCGCACAATGCATGGGACTCGGCGGTGGCTTCCTGGCCACGGTGTACGACGCGGGGACGCGCCGGGTGCGAGTGATGAACGCCCGCGAGCGGGCACCAGCCGCGGCCCACGAGGATATGTTCATCAACGCATCATCAACCGTGGGCGGTCTCGCAATCGCTGTGCCTGGAGAGCTGGCGGGCTACGGCGCGCTTCATCAGGCGTACGGACGCCTGCCGTGGGCCGAGCTCGTGAAACCCACCGCCGAACTCTGCCGCCGCGGACATCTCGTCAACGCCTACATGGGTCGCGTGCTCGGGAGTTACAGCGACAGAATCAAAGCGCAGCCGTCTATGCGGTAAGGACATAATTATATACCTCTATGTCTAAATTAATTTGCTATTTTACCTAATTCTCTTTTAACTGTCCAGTCCTCCCTCATAATTTATGACAGAAACATAAACAAACTGCCGCTTGACTGTTAAAGATCTACTTATAACCTGTAAATCAACCGTATTGTCTAAAAGGGAGCTGTACGTGAATCCGGCGACAGGCGAGGTATGGAACGAGGGCGACTACATAACCGAACCAACGTTGGCCAAAACATTGGATATTATCGCCGAGGAGGGCCCACAGGCGATACACAACGGCTCTCTGACGTCGCAGCTCGTGCAAGACATTCAGAAATTCGATGGCATTATTACAGAAGAAGACCTCAGGAATTACCAGTAAGAATATTTAATTTTATCAACAACATTATTGCTGTGGAGTTTTTGTCTAAAGCTAGTTTTAAAAGATGACTTTTTGTGTCTAAGAAGTTTGCGAGTATCCTGCTAGGCGCTAGCCATTTGATTGCTTTTCAGACATGTCACACTAGCGTCCCTATACCTAAGTTAACTTATGGTTATCATTTTTTTTAGGGTGCGATGGCAAGACCCCATCGTGGTCCCGATAACGGAGGACTACACGCTTTACTCAGTCCCGCTGCCAGGCTCAGGGTCGGTTCTGGCGTTCATGTTGAACATGCTCCGCGACTGGGTTGGAGACGGCACGGCCGCACCCACCAACTCCAACCTTTACTGGCACCGCGTCGTCGAAACCTTCAAGTACGCGTACGCAAAAAGAACCGGCCTCGGAGACCCTTCACGCTCTAACCTGCCTTATGATATTCTTGATGTAAGTAATTCTATGCCGATTTTACACTTAAAAGTGGGTAGTACCTACTTGACCAGCATATCATGGGACGCAGTAGAATTTGGAACTATGTTTGAAATGTACTACATTTACGGAACATTGTTCAGCCCAAATTATCTCTAACGTTCTAAAACCATTAGGACGAACTTCGGTGTGACTTTTAATCAAACTTTTGGAGTGGACAGCGGAGATCCTTCCCAAAATAAGCTACATTGGCACTGACTTGGCCTCGTTTTATTTCAGTTGGAGCGCAATCTCTCATCCCCCGCTTGGGCGCGATCATTCCGGGAGGAAGTCGACGACACCAGGACATTCAATGATTGGCAGCATTACGGTGCGCTGTTCGAAGCCCCAGATGACCACGGCACTGCCCACATCGTCGTCATCGCACCCGATGGCAGTGTCGTCTCCGCTACGAGCACTATCAATTATATGTACCTAAGATATGCTTAACTTTATCTGTCTCAGAAAGACAATGGTGAACCATAATTATAATAGGCCATACAAAGACTTAAAAAAAGACACTCGGAGTAGGTACCATATTTTTGAGGACAAAGATGAGACAGCCACAAAACTTGACATTCAGTCGTTACATTGTGTACTCGAAAATAATTTCAAAATGGAACCAATGTGTTAACAACACCAACAAAAGAATTAATTGTTTTCGGTGGATGTTTTGATTTTCTCCAATATCTATTGTAACGATTGGCCCGGTCATTTACACCATCATGCCCTCATGTCCATGAAAACATAAGAATCTTTTCAGACGATCTTGGCCTGGTGTCCTTGAAAAGATAAGAATATTTTTAGGGACATGGGCAAGATTGTCTAAATGCCCGGGCTAATGGTTATAATAGAATTCCTTCCCCATTTTAACTATACTCATAGACAATTTTTAGTTCAAAATCTTTGTGGTATGATCGAAACCCTTCACAAAATGATCTATTTTTACAGTTGGGGCTCTCAGAGGCGGTCAACGAGCCTGGGTATCATGTTGAACAACGAAATGGATGACTTCGCGATCCCCCACACGGAATCTGCGTACGGTCTGCCACCCTCTCCTGCAAACATGTTGGCGCCGACGCTGCAGCCTCTCAGCTCAATGGTCCCCAGTATCGTGTTGAACAGGGATAATCGTGTGGATTTGGTTCTCGGAGCCGCCGGCGGTACCAAGATCACCACGCAAGTAGCGCTGGTGAGTGATGACTTTTGATACCCAAGATCCCTTTTTTTTGGTGGTTGGGAAATCACGTAATGACTGGGCGGAGCGGAAGAGAGTGTCAGACTTCTACTGACTAAAAATCACCCATGTTCCTTCTTAGCCCTTTGTGTTGCGGGGCCACGGTATCTCTTTCGACCTACCCAATTTTTTTTACCCGACTGTGGCGAAGCCCAAAAGGAGGTTATTACTACCTACACTTTATTTCTTGCGTCGTGGGCATCATCAGACTTGAGACTATGTGGATACAAAAATATACAAAACTTTGCCAAAAATCTAGCCAGCGTGGTTATGACGTCATACTAAGATACGAACGTCATAATATCGATATCGATGAGTTTAAGTTGACATCAAACTGTTCCTCTGTTTCAGATAACTCGGCATATAATATTAGAAGGTAGCGACATCGCAGACGCTGTCCAGAGACCCCGACTGCATCATCAGCTGCTACCTATGGAAGTGCAGCATGAGGCAGACTTCAATGCGGTAAGATAGTGCAGTCGAGTTTGTTTGAACCATAAGTTGTGCGTCTTGCTTTGCAAATTTTGAGTTGGGAAGATTTTAGAATAACGTCGATGTGATGAGCCAGTGAGTATTTGATAGTGTTGTAACGACCGACCTAAGAATATAGGTCCTGTCGGTTTAAGAACTAAGGTCCGTATTACAGAACGAAACTCAAGTCCAGTTTGATCTTAAATCGCCCAATCATAGTTTAAACATAGAATCTGTACTTGAGGATCAGTCTTATTCCAGAACAGCAATCAAACTACATTCAGCTGAATCGAGATTTGTTTGTTATAAAATATAAACCTCAATTCGACAATTTGACACTGACAAGGAAATCTCTGCTCAAGCGGGGTGTCGACCACACTTGCGTGATCATAGATCAATCTCTACTTAAACCATAATCTACAACTGAGTAATGATCTAGAATAAAGCTATACTCGGCTGAACTACAATCAATGAATCTATGCTTGAGGAACGTTCTAAAATCAAAACTCGACATAAAACTAGTTTTAAACAGAGATCAGTGCTTGAGTTTCGTTCTGTAATACGGACCTAAGACTACGTACGCACTGATAGGTGGATTGCATAAATTATGAAGTCAGTCCGTCAGTTCAGTCAGTATCCTATAGGAGTCTTTCCACTAACCACGACTAAGGACAACTGGTATCCAATAGAATTGGCGACCTTCACCAGAGTTAAGTGCTAAATATAGCTGTTGCTATAAAAAAGTGATGTGTGGCGTTTAAAAACTCGTCAACTTTTCAATAAAAATCTATACTAATATTATAAAGCTGAAGAGTTTGTTTGTTTGTTTGAACGCGGTAAACTCAGGAACTGCTGGTTGGAATTTTAAAATTATTTTTGTGTTGAATAGTCCATTTATCGAGGAAGGCTATAGGCTATATAACATCACGCTACGGCTAATAGGAGCTGAGCATAAATGAAAAATGTTACAAAAACGGGAAAAGGTATTTCCTGTTTGAGAGCTTCCGCTGCGTGCGCTGCGAAAACGGTTTAAGTTACGCTAATATCATGTATGAAGGAATTGTTCCTCTTTAAAAGTTCTAAAAAAAAGTCCGCGACAGCATATATCTATATTTTAAGATAGACTCACTGTAACCTTTTTTTACTATTAAACTGTTAGGTTAAAAATAATTATTTTTTGCGAAGCTTATTTAACCCCTACGGTATTAATCTATATCTAAATAAATGTGTTTGTTAGAAGGAAAATTTAATATAGAATATTTGTGCCCCTTACTCCAAACAGTTTAAACAAATATCTTAGAAGATATCGCAATGTAAAAATATCCGCGCGGCAAAATAATTCGCGCGTCGCAATATAGGGAGATTCTTTCCGGGAAATTCAAATTCAAAATATTTACTGCATCTTATTGTTTACAAGTATAGAGTGTTATCGTATATGTATTTACAGTAAGAGATACCTATAGTAATTCACACTTTAATATAATCTAAGCTAATCTAAACCATCTAAACTATTATAATAAAGAAGAAAGATAAGATTTTTTGTTTGTTACGATTTAGATTAATTTATGTCGGATAGTCGATATGTCGAGAAAGGTTATAAAGCTATTTATGTGACGCAGACGAAGTTGCGTGGGTCAGCTAGTGTGGGTAATAAGGCAAAAAACCGTTTATCTAACAAACGATGCATGTCAGTGGATGCAATGGTCGAATCGAGATATTGTTATGACAACCGAAACAGCCTTGACTATAATAGTCGTGTCATAATAGCTAATGCAATACTATTATAGACGTCGATATAATAATAAATTATTTGTGAAAATTATATTTTACAATGACGCGTTACAATGATGGGGAGTGAGGATGAAACCAAATTGATAGCAGTAATCTTCTCTTTTAAACTACAGTCAAACGTGCTAGCTGGTAACTTTATAGTACGTAATTTATTTCACGCAACTAGGTATACTTATAATAATATTATTATGATAGTCTAACTAATCGTTAGTGTTAACTGAGTACTCACCTACTCATATAACTATTTGTAAGGAACAAATATATGTGGGTAATTGTTCCGGATCTTTCTGTTTGTGTAGATGCGAGTTTAAATGAAACGCACCCACGATATAGGAGAAATACACGGGGTGGCCCACAGTAAAAAAAAATACTAAATAGAATACCTCCATTTCATGCGATAGGTAGGTAGAGGTACCCACTTTATCACTTACTATAGGTATCTCTCTTCTTTGATTGCCTGCCCGATCAGCACCTAATGTTAAATGTTTTAATGTTGGCACTGCTGGAAATCGGACTACTCTCCATGAGAGGGTGTGAACTGCACTGTAATTCACCACATGGGCCCAGTAGATTATATTCTAGCGGTAGGTAGGTAAGATAGGTACCTACTCACAATAGGTTTGTGAATATGGTTTATTAACATTGATTCTAGAAAGGTTTTCTTTTACCTGCGCAATCTTCCTCAAACGATTTTCCTATCGTATTTCCCTCGATGATTCATTTACAGATAACTACTTAAGTACTCACAGCGGTGCTTGTTATCTACTAATATGTATTTGTCGTACACTATGTCATCATGTGCCTAGCCTGTCCCAACATTGTTGGATTCGGCTTCCAGTCTAACCAAATGCAGCTCAGTATTAGTATTTTACATGGACCGACTGGACTATCTGTCCTCCACAATCCTGTTTGTATTACTGGGAAATACGATAGATACACCTTGGAAAGACTGGATAGCGGACCTTTGGGCCACTGACAACCTCAACCGACTGTCAAACATCTACAAATGGCAGCCGGAACCAACAGCTTAACGTGCTTTCAGTGGCACGGAGGAAACTCTGTATGTATGGGCGGCCACCCATCCACGGTTCAACCTAGGTAAATATGGCTTAACATAAAGATAGACCCGAGTGGCTGTTATTATTTAGCAACAAACTCCTCGTTTGTCGGACACTATGTACCTACTTACCAATAGAAAATGAATTTCAGTAGGTACAACTATTAGGTAGTGCATGTTTACGTACAGGCGGGGGCGTCGCGCGGCGCGTGCTTCGTTTTTATTTCAAACTATTGATATATTCAAACACATATTGATGTATGAAAAAGTTAACGATTTTAAACGTTGATTTTACGAGAAGTGATTTTTCGCTCGTTAGTTTAAAATGCAGCATTTGTTGCGGTGGACCCGTCTCTCAGTAAATTAATAAAAAAGCATGAGACGAGCCTTCTGCACGCGCCGCGCAACGCCCCGCGTCTCCGTAAACGAGCCCTTAGTTAGGTACTTATGCATGTATTTATCTATACGAGACTAAATTACGCAACCTACCGTGACCGACATGTGTACAGTTCGGTGGACAACAGGACAATAAATGTACAGCCTATGTATTGTTCACGGACAATACCAGTTGATGATGTATTCAAATGAAAAAGTAACACAAGCGATATATTTCCTCAATGGTGATGAGAATAGATTGCTTGCTATTCAAAAAATGCTTAACGATAAACGTAAATATATTTATGGTAAATAACTTAATATGGTGGGTATAAGAGGTTTCTGACATGATGACGACTAATTTTATTTAGAGAAGTAAGAAAGAATAACACATGCTGGGCCAACCCCGAATAAATAGACGAATGATGATAAACAAAAGATAACTGAATCCCCGAAGAAGCAGAATTGTACCTATCATCCACACTTCATCCACAGCTTGATCACAAATACGCTACGACTGAGAAATTTCTTATAGAACAACTAATTACACTCTGCTCGACCGAGGAATCTAACCCAAGAGCTCATGGCTCAGCAGCACGCTTTCCACCACTATACCAATGAGGCAGTTATAGTGTAGAGTGGTTATTATATCTGTAAGATTATAGTACTCATCTATAAGATTCTAAAGCTCGTTTTCATCCTTGAAATACAAGGATGAAATCTCGTATTCTGCGTATAGGAAGTAGTTATTTAGTTATAGATATCTATGTGTTCGAAATACTCTTCGTTTTCCTTGGTTGCTCGGTTACATCATGGCAAGTTGGCAAGGGCAACCATGAACCACACCCGTTTTCTATGCAATGTTATTTCTCAAGATTTTATCAAAATAAAGCCAGACGCGTGTTCAGCATGAGTGTCTTGGTCATCTTGTAACGGAAACCCTCTTGAATTTATGAGTAGAGTACTTAAAGTTCATTGTAAGTTAGATTAGTGATAAAACCTTACAGATATCTGTAGAGTACACAGATGCATAATATATGTATACAGCGTGTTTCACAAACTTGTGGTTACAACAAGGGTGTGTCTGTGTGGTTAATTTTTCGCGATCGCGAATCCCACAGAGAAAGTTGAACTAACTGAACAACTTTCTCATGGAGACCACTCTCTCATGGATACCACACCTTTAAATAAATGTGACCAAGCAATACTGATCTGATACGTGCTGTATAAATTGGTAAGGTGAAACCCAGAGTTGGAAAGCTTGACCATGTAAGGAAGGGGATAGCTAGGGAACTCGATTTCTTTCTTTCGTATTTCTGCCTTCCGGGGCAGGTGTGATGTTACGCTATGTTATTTTAAACAGCTGTTGGTGGTTGTAATTAAATCTGTAGGTAAATATTTTAACCTTTGATTTTCTTCTATCAGGGAGTCATAACATCTCTCCAAGAAAAAGGCCACGCGACGACCGAGCTGGGACCGACCGCTGGTTTTGCAGCAATGACGGCTGCCGCTAGAGACTCCTCCGGCTACTTGATACCACAGACTGACCATAGACGTGTCGGCAGCACCGATGGATTCTAAATTTAAATCGTTTTTAATCATTGACTGATTATAGTTTTACACTTCGCAAATATGTGATTTGTTCGTTGGACATTTTTGCTTATTGTTACATTTGGTCAAATAGCGTTCTTATTTTTTGTGTACAGTACAGAAGTGGTAACATTTGCGCAACGAAACTCGAATGTCGCTGACAATCTCAAGTCGTTACCACTGATGTGCGGTTGACTGAACCTTCTCATTGCGAAGCTTACCCTTGAATTCGTTAACCGTTTAATCTATTCCGAGCGAAATCAACTTAAAATTGACTAGTTTCTATCGTAATAGATTTATTTATCGAGTGCTAGTGATGTAGTCACTTTGAAAACCACTGTGTGTCGGTCCATTAGGAATCTAGGTACATACTAAAAATGTCAAAAAACATGTTTAAATACATATAATAATATAGTCTTATCATATTTTATTTATCTAACTTACGATCTTTTTATTATCGATAACTTACTTGTTAAGATATTATTTAGTTAGTTCATGGATTGCATCCAAAAGTGAAAATCGATTGTGATACTTATTATATTTTATAAAGGTGGATATTTCTGGTTGTAAGTATTATTTTGTTATAGAACTGTAATTAAGTTGCTGTGGTGATTAATATGTTGTTATTCGTGAAAATAAATGGTTTTGATGGTACACTTGATAGTTTTCTTGGTTTGCTAAAAACTCCTATCTGGTTAGGGTTGTTTTCAGGACATAACATAATACTGGTTTTCTGTTTATCCAAGGACCTGCATAAGTTAGTTCAATTTTGAAACCAAAAAAAATTACAGTAGGATGAAACCCATTAGAAAAGGAGGGGAATATGATCAAAATGAAAGGAAAAATAAATTACGGTCGATCCGAGTTCGGGAAGTGGGGGTGGGGGGGGTTTTAAGGGGGAAAGCGGTTTATCTCGATTTCCGGCAAAACTACAAGTCCTGTGGAAAAAAGTTAAATGGCAAAGTTGTAGGTAATAAAAAGATCTATATCTTTTGGATTTGCAATTTTTTCACTTAACCTCAAAATTTAGGTGAAAAATTCAAAAAACCATTACCATTTTTGAAGGCTTCGGCCCTGGTCTATTTAGGTACCTACCTAAATACGTCCCCTAAGGACGTCCCCTAAAACTTAGGCGCCGTTAAAATATCCTTTGAAACGGCTCCAACTGCCCGTGCTCATCCAATACACGTGCGTGTATTCGTACGAGTTGTAGTGGACGGCAAGGCTTATGAGAAAGTAACTGGAAGACCGACCGTAGCGAGCTTTAAAATGGTTGGACAGGTTAGAATTTAATCATATTACGACCTACTAGGGTTACTCGGGTGACTTATAGAAAAAGTTAAGAGTGCTGTCACAAAATCGAGTAACTCGAAACGAGCGGCGACTGATGGTTCTTGCCAGTTCTTGCACCTGTGTGCGTGATGTACGCTTCTTCATACACACGCGTGCAAAGGCAGAGGTGCGAAACACGTTTCACTGCGGTTTACTTAAAATTGAATTGGGAAAAAAACTTTTTAACAAAAAATTAAAAAAAAAAAGTCAAAAATTTTTTTGTTAAAACACGGAAAGAGAGGGGGTTGCAACTCCCCTTGTCGCATGATTTTTGTACGGCGTTGCGGAATAATGGATAAGAAGCAGTATTGAAATAGTATGAAACTGATGCCGTACAAAATCAAATGACCAAAACCCTGGAAATTGTCGGAAAATAAAATAAAAATTCCGACTTTGTGGCACACCATTTTTTTACGGCACTACGCGTTTTCTTATTATTTTTCATGGATCTATCGATGGTAAGAATGCCGTACAAAAATATATGACCAAAATGTACCCACTCTACCTGTACTTTTGAATTCTCACCTGCACTCGGTTGGACAGCTTACAAGTGACGGCATTATTATAAGACAGTGAAAGTAACTTTAGGTATATAATTATAACTATCCTAACTTATATTAAAAATGCAACAGTGAGTTTCTGTTTTTGTTATGATTTTACGCTAAAACAGCTGAATGAATTTGGATAACATGTGGCACGTAGCACCTTCGTGGTAATTTTTATTCAAATTTTAATCCTGGAAAAGGACATAGGAATAGGACACCATTTATCCCGATATTCCCATGGGACCATGATTTAGGCGGGTGAAACCGCGGGGGGGCGCTATATTCTGTACTAATATTATAAAGAGAAAATATTTGTTTTGTTGTTATGTTTGTATATTTGTTTGTAATGGATAAACTAAAAAAATGTCTTGAATCTGCAAGAGGGTAGAACTTTCGTTTTAAATGATTTGTTAGGTATTATTTAGGGCGGGATTTTTCCACAATGAATGACACTTGTAATCGTTAAATACTTATATTCTTCTAAACACATACTTTTACAGAATTGGCGGGAACAGATTCGAATCGATTCGAACCGAAGCGTTACGATTAGTGGTGATTATTATAACGAATAACACTAAAACATAACATGTTATTTGTTCGTAACGAATAACGTACTATGTTATACCGACGCTGCCTACGTGGTATCATTAAAATGTTTAACTCAACAACACGCTCAACGGCTAACAGCGGGGCCAGAACGGGGTAGTAAGTATAACAATAACCCTCCTTTTGTTGGGCTTCGCCGCAGTCAGATAATAATAACGTTACGAGAGGAGGCGCGCGGCGTTGCGGACTTACGGCTTGCCGTCGGGTCGGGCGTCGGACTTAGCACAACCATTTCGGTTCTGAGAAGCATGGTCCTACAATGCACCGTTACCGAGTTATGGACGTTCAAGATTTTTATTAAATTTAGGTTTGATTGGTGCATGTTCTTAGTTAAAAAAAAAAAAAATATATCTCGAAAACTCAGCGTCCGAGGCCAAAAATGACCAAAATTTCACCCCTCCATTGCTACCCCCGTGATATTTAAGTGACATTCCCATGACACCAAAAAAAAAAAAGGTAGCACTCCGGGAGTGCCGGCAGAAGTGAAAACTTCAATATTAACTTTCAAACTCGCGTCAGGGTCACGTGATGCTGATCGAAAAATCTTACGCTTTTTCGATCAGCATCACGTGACCCTGACGCGAGTTTGAAAGTTTTTACCCATACAAAAAAAAGTGCTCAGCGCCGCTAAAGAAGTTTTCACTTCAAAAACTGTACACACGAAACCAGTATAATCTGATCATCAGATGAACTCAATCAGTATGAACTGGTTTTGTATAGCTTGATGTGTAGCCGTGTGTACTCATTTTATCGATCTTTACCTTCAAATATCTCGATAACGTGACACTTTGGGGTAAGTACCATGTTTCATGACATTTTTCGTTCGTCCAAATGTCCTCTATCCATACATTACCATTTTCATTGTGGGCTGCGATTTCGAAAAAAAAAGGTAGCACTCCGGGAGTGCCGGCAGAAGTGAAAACTTCAATACCCACCCAAACCCACAAAAAAAGTTTACCCATACAAAAAAAGTGCTCAGCGCCGCTAAAGAAGTTTTCACTTCAAAAATCAAAATGGCGATGGCGGTGGGTCGATAAGCCAGCTCCCATTCAAAAAAGTTCAATCCCCTTTGATAACTGAATAAAAAGCATTCCTGCATAGGTAGGTGGGTTGTAGGCTCTTAGGACTGTCTACAATAAAAGTGATTATATTAGTAATGTTGGGTCAGTGTTTTTGTTGTGATCTTCTTGTTCCGTAATGGTTAGCGATAAGTTTATAAGGTCCCTCATAATGTTTCGTAAGTTCACCTTCATCGCATGTTGCATACGTGCCAACTCTAGATATTCTTCCCATGCTTCCATCACCTTTTTCCACTTGGTTTCTACTTCCTCCTCCGATACTGTATCGTATCTTCTGAGTCTGTAATTTCTCCATCTGATTCTGCATCTGCTTGAGTCTTCATGCTCGATAATCCCATCTGGCCCAGGACACAATTTTGTAACATGGTCTTCCTGATGTGTTCCCAATTCGTTGCCGTCGGCGTCTCCTCGGTCTTCTCCTCCTCCTCCTCGCTGCTCGGTAGTTCCCTCTGACTGTTCACCATTTTTTGCTTCCAGTCTTCGCTGCACTTTTTTCAATGCTTCTGGCGCAGGTTGTCTTTTGCACGCTTCATTTTGTTGATGTACTAGTGGATATAGTGGAGCGGCAGCTTACCGCTCGCCGCCCCGCGCTTAGCTGCCGCTCCACAGAACATTTAAATATACTCTAGCGAGTGCCGCCCCGCTCGCCGCCTTGGACCAAAGTCGTGAACGGGCGGTTACACTAGCGGAGCTAGCCTGTGGAAAAATCCCATTGAATAGGATGATTTATTTTCATTTTCGATCATTTCATTGTGGCAAAATGGCAACTCTATTTCATTAAAAAGTGTTACTCATCAAAAAGACTTGGCTTATAGGTCTATTATCCAGGCCAAAATATTTTTTTAAAAAAATTGAGCATTGACAGAGAGTGACAGCTGTCAACTTGATAGTCAGTGTCAAATTTTCGCGCCTCGGTGAAAATTATCGATCTGGCGTTCGTTAAATTTATATTTCTTTAGATTATAATAATTATACAGTATTGTGATTAATAATCCCTGGTTCTGCATCTAGCAGAATTATTAATTTACCTAAAACAGGAGCAGGACGTTAATTTTCTTACAAAAATGAGTCACAAACTATCTGAAGGCTCTCTTGAGGTAAGTTTTTGCTTTTTAACTATTTGAAACTCATTTCTTTTGCTTGAAAACTACGAATTGATCTAAACTATTACACAGCAACTATAATCAGTCATTTATTTGCATAGTATATTTACTTAATGCTCAAAGATATGAAGAATAAACGGTTAGGGCTTCGCTGTATTTGGACAAGTTGTAACTTGTCGGTGTCACTATTCTCTAATAATTATCGGTAATCATAATACGTTGCAATACATAATTATATCAACTAAGATCAGTTCCAATAACTCAGTAGGATAATGGTTGATATTAAATACGCCTAATTAGTATTTTAGATTATTTTTCCATGCAAAGCTATCTCAACAATAAAAATAACAACATGCTTATTTTGCTCTTACTTTTAGTTAATCTAAAAGGCTGGATTTGGTTGTTGAATGCTATTTCACATGACATTAGTATCTACCTACATGCTTGAAATTTAACATCTTCCTATTATATTTGTTTATGGATGTTTATTTAATTCCACAACAGTAATGACTTACCTGCTGTCTCTGTGTTTTAGTATGAACAAAACAAATTAAAATTTTCGGTTCTACTTCTCTCATTCACATGTAATAACCTACATTTACAGGTGATAATGAATGGTGGAGTATATGATAAGCCCATAATGCAAGTTTTGGGCAGCAAAAAGATCCAAGGAAGTGGCGCAAATGAGAGGTTTCGTCTACTTGTATCTGATGGCAAACATTCCCATAGTTTCGCAATGCTGGCTACACAACTAAACGACAAATTGATATCAGGACAACTGTCCGATTACTCCGTTGTGCAGATTGACCGATTTGTCACTTCACTGTTGAAAAATACTGGCAAGGGAGAGAAGTAAGTGTGAAACAATCTTTTTTTTTTTTTTTCATTATGAAGTACTTGTTAATAAACGGTTACTCATACAATTACAATCTAGACCTTGAGCTAATAAGTAAATTTAACTTAATTTGCTAAAGCTTAAAAAATTAAGAATGTGTCCATTGGCACTTTTCTTATAGTCTCTATTAAGTTGAAAGACACTTTGTTCTCGTGTTCTTTAAGCGTAGCGAAGCACTCACTGCACTGCACTGGATTATACTAACTTTACTAAACTAACTCATATGGTTTATGTAATGGTGATACAATCTTGATACCTAAAAATCTTCATTCAGTTTAGCAATTTATTAGAAAAAAGAACAAATAGCTAGTTGCACCAAAACTTGCCTCCATATTAACTGTAGCTCTCCACCCAAACTGTTTATACTAAACTTTACATTTGTTCTACAGGCGTGTAATGATCATCTTGGATATCACAATAGTAGCCCCTGGTAGTGAGGTGGGCAAGAAGCTAGGTAACCCCCAGACCTGGACTGAAGAGTCCACAGGAGCGTCGTCGGTGCCTGCGCAGGCCGCAGCGGCACCCACGCCCCGCCCCAGCCCAGCTCCCATGTCATTGGCACCTACTTCTTCTGTAAATCTTGATTCTAGCATACTGTCTTCACAGATGACTCATCCCATTGCCAGCCTCAGTCCATATCAGAATAAGTAAGTCATCTTTATTTTTCGACTTTTGCATCTATACTTACTAATATTATCAGTAAATGAAACCTATAATATTAGCCATATAATTTCAAACAGTATTTTCTATAGACAAGAAAATCTTTTTGCCGAGACATTTAAACACCAAATGTTTATATGACTGCTAATTTATGCTCAATTTAATAATTAAACTTTCAATTGAAACCTGTTAAAAGGTATCACTCAATTTAAACTTTTCTATTATTCAGGTGGGTGATCAAAGCTCGTGTGATGTCCAAGTCAGATATACGTACTTGGAACAATGCCCGAGGCGAAGGCAAACTGTTCAGTATGGACCTCTGTGATGACAGTGGAGAAATCAGAGCTACAGCTTTTAAAAACGAATGTGATAAGTTCTATGATATGATACAGGTGAGACACTTTCTTACAATAACATTACTTGATGAAAATATAATTTGCTTGCTTAAGTTAAAAAGCCTGACGGCTATGTCTGTTTGTTTGCCAATTAGCGACAATGTGATGAGTAAAGTATATCGGACCTGGTCAGTTTATAACTTCAAACAAAATATGGGATATCTAACAGACAAACATAAATGAGTTTTCCTGAAAATACCCTTTTAATGTGCTTCCAGGTAGACAAAGTGTACTACATAAGCCGTTGTCAGCTAAAAACAGCTAACAAGCAGTACACCACTATGAAGAACGACTATGAGATGACATTCACAGCTAACACAGTGGTTGCCGAGTGTATGGAGGATGCCTCAAGTGTGCCCAGTATCAAGTTTGACTTTGTGCCTATTAATGAGATTGCTGGGAAGAGTGTTGATACTTTACTAGGTAAGAATATTCAAGTGTTCAAGCTACAAGATTTTTTTTGGCGGTCTAATGACGAAATATCAAGATAGTGTTAATTCCGAATTTGATCACTGCCCAAAAAAACCCTCAAAACCACTAGAAATTCTTAATAAAAAATAAGAAGATTTTTTTTTTAGTTTGCTTACTACACAGCCCGACTGAACCTTTTCATGATTATGATATTGTGTTACTTATTTAAATCTACTAAGTGTATAATAACAAGTAATTTTATTCTCCATTTTCAGATATAGTAGGTGTATGCAAGTCAGCAGCAGACCTTCAAGAGCTGACTGCTAGAAGTACAGGAAAACTGCTGAAGAAGAGAGAACTAACTCTAGTTGACAACTCTGGAGGCGCGGTTAGTAAGACTTGATCATGCTCATAACTATCAATAAAAAATACAAAAGAAATCAAAATCAAGGCTGATAAAAACATTTTTTGAATGTTAAAGTTTACAAGAGACAGTCCCCCGAAACACTCGCCCTTAGAAACTTCCTAGTGTTTCAGCTGGGAAGAAGAAATGTTGTGACAAACTCCCCAGCAACTCATCTAGAGTTTGCAACAGTAGAAGTTAGTTGTAATTGTTGTGAATGGCATTTTACATATGTTTAAGTAAAGAAAAAATGTTATTAAAATTTCAGGTTGTCTTGACAATGTGGGGAAAGGAAGCAGAAAACTTTGATAGCAACGCCAACCCAGTCATAGCTGTGAAAGTAAGTAGTTTTCTCCAACCACACTCGAACTCACAAAAAAACTATTGAAATCCACAAGAGCTGCACACAAAAGGCGTGTGAAAATTTCCTGACATTTCATTACATTCCAATAAATTCTCATAATACATAGATGTTTTTGCGTGTTTAGGATTGTAATTTATTTAAACCTTATGACAATGTGCATAAAAGTCACAATTCACTACAAATATTACACAATAATCTCTACCTCTCTTTGTAGGGTGCCCGTTTGTCTGAGTTCAACGGCAGCAAGTCTCTGTCTTGTTTGGCGAGCTCCATGATCCGACTGAACCCCGACTTACCCGAGGCACACAAACTGAGAGGCTGGTATGACAACGGCGGCGCTGATATGGAGATTGTTAATATTTCTGCTAGGTAAACAGTTGTTTAGTATGATTTTATATTTTAGGCCACATTACCATGCTTGGGGTGGTTCCTGTCCTGACGAATCTCCAATCTTATACCAATGTTACAGCATGTAACTGTAACCAGACACCACTGATTTTACTTACACAACAGACTGTAGTTATACTTTACTTGGGTAAGTAAGGGGTTGTGATGAATATGGACCTTGTTCTGGTGCACATAATGCATACCTGATAAAAAAGAATGTGAACAAGGATTTAAAAATTTGAACCAACTTATTTGTTTACACATAAAGCACACCTCTTGACAAGTTTATCAATACTAAGTATATGCAAGGCGAGAACGTCAATCAATGTTGTACCTTTTAAATTTTGCAGAGCTGGAGGCTACACTGGCGGCAGTAACGAATGGATCACATTCTCCGACGCAGAGTCCCGTCAACTGGGCTCAGGCGACAAAGGAGACTACTTCAGTCTTCTTGGAGTACTCACTTTCACCTTCGCGGATAACGCAGTATACAAAGCTTGTCCGCAAGAACAGTGCAACAAAAAACTCGTCGATCAAGAAAATGGGCTTTTCAGATGCGAAAAGTGCAACAGAGAGTATCCTAATTATAAATATAGGCTTTTGTTGTCGGTGAGTGTTGTGTTGTTTGAAATTATGCTTACCTTACTAGTCAGATTTCCTGTATAAAATATGCATGCAGTCAATTACTTTAACACTTTCAGCGACAATTCTCTGTAAATGAGATGGCTAGATACTTCACTAGTTGAACCTTTTGAACTATCTAACTATCACATAAACGTAATTAAACCATGTTTTTTCATGACGAGGTCGACTGAACGAATGTTTTACACAAAAAATGTACCTTATGTTTTGCAATCGAAGTTAAAATCAAAATATATAAAACGTCAAATCAAATCAAATCCATTTAATTGCCAGAATGTAGGTTTGAACAGGGTTTGGTCTTAAAACTATATAGCTCCATTACATTCTACCATTACATATGGTGTGCAAATATTTAATTACATTAATAAACATAAAATAAAAATAATCCGCAACAATAAAATAATAATTAATAATGATGTCAAAGATATAAATGTCAGTTATCAAATTTAATAAAATGTCAGAATAAGAACATACAAATAATTACAATTGAATAAGTCATAAATATTAAATATTAATTTGAACATCGATTAATTATTATTACTTATATTATTTATTGATTTATGTTTTCCTCTCCGCGATCTGACATGTATTCTTTAAGGGTGTAATAACATTTATCTTTTAACCACTGCGTTACCCTTTTCTTAAACATCATCAGTGGTAAATCTTTAAAAGCGTCCGGTAGTTTATTATATACTTTTACAGCATTTATATATGAGTTTCTCTTATACAATTCGAGCCTGCATTTCGGTATACAGAGCTCATGTTTAAATTTATTTTTATTTCTAGGCGCTACATTTCGTTTAGTTACATCTTTGTGTTTCGTGAAATATTTTTGATGTTGTTGTACAAAAAGGCACAAATCTCTAATATACATACATGGCAATGGCAGAATATTATATTTTTTAAACAAGGGCTTACAACTATCCGTATACCAGGCCCCACAGATGGCCCGTACACACTTTTTTTGTACTCTAAACGCTTTTGTAATTTCCACCGAATTCCCCCACAACAAGAGACCATAAGCTAGTACGGAGGAAACGTATCCGTGATATGCACAAAGAGCAGCTTCTGTTGATACCCTGACTCTTAATCTTTTTATCGCATATACAAATCTGTCTAGTCTATCACAAACGTAATTGACGTGTGTTTTCCAGTCGCAGTTCTGGTCCAACATTATACCCAGAAATTTTGTACTTGCGACTTGTTCGATAACAGTGTTATTATATTTTACATTTAATGTCAATGGCTTTCTTTTGTGTGTGTGGAATTGAACCATTTTAGTTTTTTCCATATTTATTTGTAAATTGTTTGAATGTAACCAGTGTATTATGTCATCTATTGCTTTGTTTATGTCTTGTTCATATGTGTCTGCATTTTCACATTTCACAATGAGAGTTGTGTCATCGGCAAACAAGATTGTGTTATGGCAAGTGATATTTGGGAGATCGTTAATATATATGAGGAATAAAAAAGGTCCCAATACACTGCCCTGCGGCACTCCAAAATTATTTTGTTGATAGTCAGATCTATGAAAAACCTTTTTGTTATTACATATTTTAGAAATTTCGACACATTGTTCTCTGTCATTTAGGTAGTCTCTCAACCAGTCGTTTGCTTTGCCTCTTATTCCATATTTTTCTAATTTATGTAAGAGCAACTTGTGGTCAACAAAATCGAACGCCTTACTCATGTCTAAGAAAATCGCCGCAATTGGTAAACCATCATTTATAGCCTGGGTGACAATTTTGATCAAATTGAAACATGCCAATGAAGTGGTACTATTCCGTCTAAACCCAAATTGCTCATCTTTAAGTATTCCAAGACGTGACGTAAAATCTTGTAGCCTTTTCAGCATAATTTTTTCAAATATTTTTGACATGATTGGTATCAGGGTAACTGGCCTATAATTATTCATGTCCGTTTTTTCTCCTTTTTTAAAAAGTGGCTTAATTACAGACTTTTTCAGTATGTTTGGAAATGTACCTTCCTCAAATGACAAGTTTATTAAATAACACAGTGGTTGACATATGTATGGAGCGCATAATTTAATTACGTTGGTCGTTATGTCATCTACTCCCGCTGCGTTTGTGTTATTTAGATTTTTAATTGTTCGAAATATTTCTATTGCGTCAGTAGGTTTAAGGAATATTGTATGTTCGCAATTAGTATCGATAGTTTTGTTTATCTCGTCTATATTATATTTAAAATTATTGTTATTGGTCAATTGTATATAAAATTCATTAAATTTGTCACTTATCTTCTTAGGGTCTTCATATGTCTGATTATTGTTGATTATTTTGTCAATTTGTGTTATCATATTAATGTCACCAATGTTTTCATTAATGACTGCCCATGTGGCTTTACATTTATTTTTGTTAGTGTCAATGTACTTCTTATTTTGTAGTTGTCTAGATTTATAAATGCACTTTTTTAGTATATAGCTATAAAGCGTCGACGTCGTGGTTCGGGTTGGTCGTTTTCTATGGAGCAGAACCGGCAAGAAACTCCGTGGTCACAATCTACTCCAAGTCACTGCTTTCTGAATCAATTACTCTGTATAAAACACCAAAAACATTCCATTACAGGCAAATGTATCAGACGCGACTGGTGACCAGCGAATAACAGCGTTCAACGAAGCAGCGGAAGCGATACTCGGCACGAATGTCGCGGAGATCGGCCGCATGTTCGAGTACGACAAGACGGCGTACACGTCCATCTTTGAGGAAGTCAAGTTCAAGAGCTTCGTGTTCAAGTTCCGCACTAAAATGGAGACTTACAACGTAAGTTCATTATTATGTTTAGACTTAAAGAACCGCTTGTATTGCCGAAATACAGAGAGGAATAAGATGGATAATGTCATATATCTTTTGTAACATTGTTTCTCCTGATTCGTCATTGGCCTTTGACTGCCTCGTTGGTCTAGTGGTTGCAAGCGCCACTGCTGAGCATGAGGTCCTCGGTTCGATTTCCGGATATGGCAAAATGTTATTGGGTTTTACCATCAGGAACAGCCACGGAGCCCGGATTTGTGTCCGATTGATGGGAATATGCTCGCCCCTTCCAATACCTCCTTCCTACTTCTGTTCTCCTGGTAGTTTGTGAGACTTTATTACCTATTCTTTTTTTTTAATCTAATAGAAGCTGTACAAATATTTTGGTGCTGACTGTCCTAAAAATGTGTCAGGGTATCCGATTCTTTTACGGGGGATCAGACCGGAATAGAAAATAATTCATAATATAACGGATCCCCTAGGGTATCAGTTTTAGGGGATCAGACCGGAATAACTCCCTTAGTACATAGCTGACGAAATACGGGTGTAGGGTGAACTCATCTAATTCTGTGATTCGCCTTATTCGGTGATATTTGATACTTAGTTAGTACTTTATTTTTATATTTCTACAAATGCCTTTATCACGAAGTTAGATGAGTTCACTATACTATTAGGTACACCTCTGCCAATCCCTTCGAGCTTTCCTTGCGTAATTTTGTGTTAATGTGAATATATTTTACAGGATGAAGCCCGCCTGAAGACCACAGTTATGAACGTAACTCCAGTCGACTACAAGGACGCCAACAAAAGACTGATCGCAAGCATAAAGACTATCTCAGGCGTCGAAGTCTAACTAGTCATTACATCATTAATATTTAAGAGCGATTTCTCTGATTAAATTGAAAGCAAATCAGCACAACTCTTGAACGCGTTATACATGTGCTGAACACGTTCACAATTGTTGGTAAAATACACTCTAAGTTCTCTATGCCAAACTATCATGATCCTACGTTTTGAAATGTGAATTCCAATAATCCACCTTAAAATGTGATTGATAAAATTGATCATGTAATTTGTAATAAGATTTTGTGGTAATGTAATGTTAAATTATGCAAGTATGGAACAATAATCCTGTATGCAATTTTTTGGCAATAAATCTTAAGTTTTCTATAAATTTTGTTTTTTATTACACCAGTTATCTGTTCTGGAGCCTGTTTCTATACCTCCAGTGAACCTAGCATTTTTACGTGGGACATGATATCGTAGACAATATTTTTTTCATTTTTGCCAATTAAATACAAAGGGTCATCCCAATACCCCACCATAATAACTCCGCTCTATGGCCCAACGCACACCGGCGGAGGCGCGGCGAAGATACTGAGAATAAACTCATGCGGTTGAAAACGGCATGCAAAGCGAGAAACGCGCGGTGAGCCGTCAAGCTGCCACGAGAACACAAGAACCGCGCTTCGCCGCGCCTGTTAAGGTTTATTTTAAATTGATTTATTCTCAGTATTTTCGCCGCGCCTCCGCCGGTGTGAGTTGGGCCTACGTAAGCAATATTATTATTCAACTCTTACAGTCAAACGGGGTAAATAGAAACGCAGGGGGTGAACTTAGACTAAACTTTGAAAAAATAAAACCGACTTCGACAAAAATAAAACACAAAAAAGTGAAAAATAAAAATCAGCTTCTGAAGTCGGTGACTTTTGTTTGTTTGATTTCATGTTTTTGCCACCGACTTCTGAAGCTGATTTTTATTTTTCACTTTTTTGTGTTTTATTTTTGTCGAAGTCGGTTTTATTTTTTGTAAAAAAGTTTTTATTTTTCACTTTTTAGTGGTTCACATGTGTTTACCCCTTTTTTTTTTTTTTGGTGGGTGGAAAATCATCGAATAACCCCCCCCGCTCTTGGGCAGAGCGAAGGGGAGTGTCAGACTTCTACTGACTAAAAACCAAACCCATGTTCCTTCTTCTTCGCCCTTGTGTCGGAGCCGCGGTAACCTTTCGATATCCACAGCCCCGACGGGCGTCGGCCCTTGCGGGCCCCTCCTTGCTGACATCTCTTTGAGGCGCGCGTGGAACACGTACGCGCCGCCGACACGGTCTGTTGCCGTCATGACGACGGCCGGACGGCGAGCTAGCCCGTTACTCACCGTCCACAGGCCCGCGTCTACGGTGGCCGGAGGTCATCGCGTGACCCCCGACGCCCGGAGCGCCTTCCGCGGCGGCTGGGACGTTGAGAGGTTCTCTCCCTCTCTCGTTCCGCCACCTCCTTCGCTAGCATCACTGCTTCGCAGAAGGAGGCGACGGCGTCCCATTCCTCCTCGCCCCGGACCATGGCTTGCACCAGGGCCGGGCGCGAGAGGTCGCTGCCGCCGATCGCCGCTACGAGAACACGGCGGGGCTCCGCCCAAGCAGGGCACGCCTCCACAGTGTGCTCCACCGTGTCCTCCGGTCGATCCTCGCAGTGGAAGCATCCGGGCGTTTCCTCCCGCCTGATTCGGTACAGGTACCTCCCGAAACACCCGTGTCCGGTGAGGACCTGCGTCAGACGGTAGGTGAGGGCGCCGTGGCGCCTCTCCAGCCACTCCTCAAAGAGGGGACTTACCGCCACTATCGTGGCGTGCCCTGCGCTGGGTTGCGACAGTCGCTGTCTCCATGCCGCCATGAGATCGCACCGGAGGTCTGTCCGCCGCGCAGCAATGTGCCGCGGCAGCAGAGTGACCCCCCGGTGAAGCGCCTCCGCGCGCCACTCACGTAGGCGCGCGAGGACTATCGCCTCCAGATCCCACGGCGGCAATCCGGCAAGGAGAATCGCCGCCTCGCGGGAGATCGTGCGGTACCCGCGGACAAGCCTTACGGCCATGACCTTTTGGGGCGCGTTCAGGTAGTGGACGGCCCGCTTTTTCACGGCACGCGCCCACACCGGGGCCCCGTAAAGGGCCATGGACCGCACGATCCCCGCATACAGCCTACGGCAGGAGGCGTTTGGCCCCCCCAGATTGGGCAAGAGCCACCTAAAGGCAGCCGCGGCCCGCTCCAGTCTGGGAGCCAAACGTCGGAAGTGCTCCACGAAGTTCCACCGGCTGTCGAGGACGAGTCCGAGGTACTTTAAAGTACACTCGACGCCGATGGAAACCCCTCCCACCGATAGCTGGGATCCCGACGGTGGCACGTTCCCACGCCCATAGAAACACATGGCCTCGGACTTGTGAAGTGCCACCTCGAGACCCAGTTGCCGGATCCTCTCAACGACTATCGCAACCCCGCGTGTCATGTTCGCGGCCGCCGCCTCGTGCGACTCCCCCCGTGCCAGCACCAGTGTGTCGTCCGCGTAGCAAACGACGCTGACGCCGTCAGGGAGGTCGGCACGCAGCACCCAGTCGTAACCGATGTTCCACAGGGGCGGCCCCAGAACCGAACCCTGCGGAACACCGCACGACATCTCTCGCCGGTTCCATTGTCCGTCTTGACCAGGGTAGATGACAGCCCTGTCTGTCAGATAGTCCCCGACTACACGACGAAGGTAGGCCGGCACCCGGTGATACCGGAGTGCCTCCTTGATGCAGCTCCAGGGCATGGTGTTGAAGGCGTTGGCGATGTCGAGAGACACCGCCAAGACCACACCGCCCCGAGAGACCGCATCCCCCGTCGTGAGGGCTCTCACGCGCATGATGGCGTCCACCGTCGAGCGCCTCTTGCGGAAACCGAACTGGTGTTCCGCAAGATCCGGACCCATTCCCTCAAGGTGCTCGGCGAGGCGGTTTGCAATTACTCTTTCAAAGAGCTTGCCCACCTCGTCGAGCAGCACAATGGGCCGGTATGCGGACGGCGAGTCCGCAGGGCGCCCGGGCTTCTGAATGAGGACCAGCTTCCCCGTCTTCCAACGACGCGGGAACTGGCCTCTCTCCATGCACGCGCTGAAGAACCCCTCCAGTCGGGGCCCAAGAGCCTCTGAGGCCAGGGCCCAGGCTTTGCCAGGCAAGCCATCGGGCCCCGGGGCGGTATTTTTGGCCTTAAGCCTCCGTACCGCCACTCTCAGGTCTACCCCAGTCACCTCCGGAATGTCGTCATCAGATCCCGATTGGTCCGCTTCCGGCACCGCAGGTGGCGGAGCCATTGGCGGGGGACGATGCTCCCCTCGCGAAGGGAACAGAACGCTCACCACGTCCTCCACGAGCTCAGGCCGGAGACTCTGCGTCAGCGGGGGGCCCCGGGTGCGGAGTTGATTCCGCACCACCTTATAAGGGCGCCCCCACGGATCTCTGTTGAGAGTCTCCAGCATCTCCTCGCGGGCCTGATCCTTGGCCCGCCGACGAGCCTCGGAGAGGGCGGTCTTCGCCGCTCTGTACCCTTCATATAGCTCCGCCTCCACGGCTTCCGCATTCGGAGGACGAATGCGGCGCCTGCGATGCCTGGTGTACCGGCGCCGCGCCACCACACACTGCTGACGCAGGTGCGACAGCTCTTGCGACCACCAGTACACATGACGCCGGGCGCTTCCTGGCCGGACTCGGGGCATTGCCATGTCGCATATCTCGGACATGGCCTCCTGGAACCAGGCCGCCTCGGTGTTGACGTCGGCGGGCCTGGCTGGGGATGACCCCCAGGACCACACGATCGCGGCCTCCAGGAGGAGCTCCCGGTCCAGCTGCTTCAGCGCCCAACGCGGACCACTCGGGGTCTGCGGGACCGGCGCGCTTGAGGACTGGGCAGAGACCTCAAACCGGATGTACCGGTGGTCGGAGTAGGTCTCCACCTCCTCCATGACGCGCCAGTCAGCGACACGCTGCGACAGAGCGGGGCTGGCGAACGAGATGTCCACCACCGACTCGCCCCGCATCCGCACACACGTGGCCACAGAACCCCGGTTCAGGATGTCCAGGCCTGTTTCCAGAGCCCAGCACTCGACCATCCTACCCCGCACATCCGTGTAACGAGAACCCCAAGCCAAGTTCTTGGCATTGAAGTCCCCGAGCACAAGTACGGGAAGGGAATAGCCTCCGATGACGACACTCAACTCCCTGAGGGAGTTTTGGAACTCGGCGAGAGTTCGGCTCGGGGAGAAGTAGACACCCGCCACTACAATCTCCCCGAACCGTGCTGCTACGCACCCCTGACCCTTCCTGACCATCTCAAGGGCCGGGGTGCCGGCGGCGGCCGACGCAATGATGGTCACTGAGCCACTGAGGTCCTCCACCCAGTCTGGCCTGGGCGGGACGAAATAGGGCTCAGCGACCACGGCGATGTTGATCGACCACTGCGCCATGCTCTGGAGCAACAGATCCTGAGCGCAGGCGCAGTGGTTGATATTCGCCTGGAGGAGGCTTAATGGGGCCATTAATGGCAGTCCATTTCAGCCCCCTCCGGGGCCTCCTGAGGCTTGGCGGCAGCGGCTTTGGCAGCAGCGGCTTTAGCGGCAGCGGCTTTGGCGGCAGCGGCGGCGGCGGCAGCAGCGGCGGCGGCGGCAGCGGCGGCGGCGGTGGCAGCGGCCGCGGCGTTGGCGACGGTGGGTTTGGTGGCGGAGGGCCTCCCTTTTCCCCTGGCCTTGGCGGGTGGAGCGCAGGCCTTGCTCCCTGCCCGGTGCTCGGCCGGCTTCCCAGCCGCCGCACATGCGTCGCAGTGCGGCGTGGCCAGGCAAGCCGCAGCCCGGTGACCGGGCTGACCGCAGCGGAAGCATAGTTCGCTGCGGTCCACCTCCGAGGTGCATCGGCACCCTACGTGCTGCCCCACGTGGCAGCGAAAGCACCTCAGAGGTCTAGGCTCCAGGAGCTTGACCTGCGCCCTCGACCAGCCCACCTTGAGGGTTCGACCTTCCGCAATCATGTGTTTACCCCTTCACAACGTACCGGCGTGATGTTATATTATGAACTGGTGTAAACAATAGACAGACATGAGATTTCAGCAATCCCAGTCCATTTGCTATCATTTATTGAGGAGTTCCGTTGTCTATCTCCGAAGTACTTCATCAGAATATGTTCACCAACCTTTGTAGTGAGTACAGGCGTGATATTATGTTGTGTGATGGCGTAAACAATGCTTAGATATGCTATAGCAACAATCGCGGTTAATCTGCTGTTATTTATTAAAGAGTTCCCCCGATTTCTACAAGATCCCATCATCAGATATTGAAATGGTGACAATGGGACCACACGGGAAGCACCAGCTTTCAAATGAAAAAAGAATCATGAAAATCAGTTCACCCAGTCGCAAGTTATGAGCGAACAAACATAAAAAAAAAAAAAAAAAAAAAAAAAAACAGTCGAATTGATAACCTCCTCCTTTTTTTGAAGTCGGTTAAAAAGGATTTTAACATTGAATTAAAATGGTACCTTTGTAGAACAAAATAGGTAATACCTAACGACGACGACATACGAAAAGTTGAATTTGGTATGGTCAAAGCTAATATAGCTGACGTGACGTAAAAGGCTGCGCAACTCATTTGGGACTGGGTACGAGTAGGACATGTCTGCCGGATAGACGGGGTCAGGCGAATTCGCAGCAGGCCTGAAGGAGATGATGGCGGGACGAACTGGATGCATTCCGTCACAAATAGGAGGGCGCACGGGTTCTCTTAGAAGTGCATGGAAGTAATTTTCCCAGGAGTGAGACAGTCTATGGGCGTCGCCAGGAAGAGGGCGTTCCGGATTTTTTTACACCAGATCACGATGCTGTGTTCCAAAAAAATCCAGGAAATGCGCTTTTCAAGAAAATCAAGTCCCATTTATTCTAAGCCGATTCGGTGTAGTATGTTGACTCCATTTTAACACTGACCACGTGGCACACAGGCCTCAAATACATGTTTATGAGAGGTGTATGACACGGGTCATGTAGCTTCAGAATTATTTCGATAATCTAGCGCCTGGCTGTTATGCCAAAGGGAGAGCTGTGGGAAGCAAGACAGGTTGAAAGAGCAGGAAGAAAATAATATACACACAATTTTTACTAGTTACTTTATTCAATCTCATTTGATATGACTCATAATTTGGCTAAGGAAATCGAAATTTTATAACTGATGTACTTGGACAGCTGCAACTATTTTATATTTTTAACATTGTAACACGATTTAATTTTATTTTAATGAGGGGAAAAATTTATTTACTCGTAAAAACAATATCTTAGAAAGACTATTGTGAAATTCCATTTACATAAAGATTTGTATTGTTAGTTTAGACAGAGAAAAACAGTGTCCAAGTACTGTTTGAGGTGCATAAAATTAAGTAGCTAATGTAATTCATTATTAATTACAAGGGGGTTATCATTTCTATGTAAAATGTACACTTACGTTAGGAAATTCAATAAGTTAATGTTATTCATTAAAACTACAATAAAATTAATGTCTTACAAAGAAAATGTAAGATAATAGAAACATGGCAGTGTGATTTATTCATATTTAACGGACTAATGTTGATAGCGACAGAAGTTGCTTTTCAAAAACTTAATTTCTAATTTTAGCCTTGTACTCAAATAAAAATCTGATTTAATTCTAAAAAAGTAAAGCTTAAAATTAAATGAGGACGTAATAAAAATTTCAAAACTTGTGAGTTTTAAAATAAATCAAGCTACTCATACTTTGTAGATATTATTCCGTGAAACTTAAAAAGTAGTGACTAAGGGCGAATGAATGGGCTTCGCGAATGGAAGGTTCAGATGAGCTAAGTTTTTTACACCGACGGGAGGTTAAGTGAGTTCATTATTTTATTTTTACTATTAACAATCATGCTTTATCGACAAGGGTGTTACACATTGAAGTCGTTGTCAAAGCAAACAAGCTTCTGCGCCGACGACATGAAAACACGAATGATGCAAAGCCTCTCACATCTACAATTACAAATAGCTGCTTTTATCACAAACAATGTTATAACTAAATAAAAAGTACTCTTCAGGCCAGATCTTATGACAAACCTATTAATTATGCGTAATTAGTAAGGTTCCAAATATTCGACTTGTGTAACCTGCACACATAAAATATGAAAATAGTTCACATTATTCTAAAAAATGATTTATGCGTTGATCATAAAAAAATATCCTTTAGTAAATTAAAGCCATGACCAAGAACATTACGACAATAAATACAAAGTTTTAATTTCGCAGTGTCAGACAAACACGCCCGGCATGTCATTACAACAATGTCCACAAATATTACACTTACACATATTACCGCTAGTTATTAATTACGAAGTTATTCATCAATTAATTGTTCAATTATTACCTATACGTTTACATAAACATTAAGAAAATATAATTTTTAAACAATTTTCAATTCCAAACTTATGAGATTTACATTACAGTAAAATCAATACGAGATTCTAGACATCACTAATACAATGGAAATTAATCTCAAATTAAGAGGTATATTAATCTGTACGAAGACAGACATGATTCCTATGTGTACATATAATCGTTAATAAAATAGTTTTTCAATAATATGAAGTATAATTATCATACTAAAGGGTAACTTTAATCAAATACATATATTTAATTCCTTTAAATATCTCACTAGTCATAGTCCGATAATCTCGCGTGACCGGAAGATACACCACCGGTACATAGTCGTGAGTCCTCTTGCGAACGAACGCACACTCACTTGTCCTACACTAGTCGTGCACTAACACTATAATACGAGTTCGCATTACAAAAGACGCGCATATATATATACGCTTGAAGGATATATTTGAGCGAGCGGTAGCAGTCAGTGGGTCGCCTGCCCGGCGGTGAAGCCGCGCCGCGCCGACACTCCGTGCACACACCGACCCACACACACCTGTACACGCCACCCCAGATGCAACAGAAGCCTTACGACATCACAAAACGATATTTACACACAAACTAAGGACGATAATAAATTAAAGCGAATAAATAAAAGTAACGCTTTTTGGAACGGATTACGTTCATCGGGAGCGAGATGCGCCGAGGATCGATAACCGGCTGCCAAAATATAAATCTACACCTAACGATTTAAAAATAATAAAAAGAAATCACAAAATATATCCTTGAAGGCGATTCTCACATAATAAGTAGATTCAAATTAATTTCAATTTTCAGATCTTTTTGTTTTATAATTTCATCGCTCTAAAACTGATACAAAATAAAAATTCCGAGTCAACATAATGCCACAAAATAATTGATAAATAATCAACCGAGATAAGTCCTACAAAACTACGAAGTGAACTAAACATAAATCAAACAAAATAGGTGTCTACAAAAGAATCATAGCACTTACACTGGAAATAGCCAAAAAAAACGTATTATTTAGTATATTACGGTTGCACAATAATAGATTTTATATTAGAGTAAAAATTCAGTACGACTCGCAGTCAACGCGATGCTATAATTATAATTTTGATCAGCCCAAGTACTATGATATTTTCGAACAACAAAAAACAACGGGACCGTCGCTACTGTCGCGATGGCCCAAAAACTGCATCGATAGGTCGCTCCCGACCGCCGAGACGTGACCGCGAGCGGTCTATACCGGACGCGGTTCGAACTCATCATACCCGAAGAACAAACGATCGGCTCGACCGACAAGTTAATAGTTCAAAAAAGTGCGTATGATTGAATTTGATAGGCAAGTCATCTTGAAGAACGGTTCTTTCCCGTAAAGGGAGAGATCCGTTCATCAAGTAACAAAAAATCGTCTTCAAAACATAGCAACTATGAGTATTTGCTTGTCGTTCGTGGTCGATCTGTCGTAGGTCGAGTGACGTATGGGCGGCGGAGACCGGGGCTCGTGCTGGGCCGCGCCGCTAGAGGCTGGCGGCCTGAGCGTCAGGCGTGTGTGTCAGATCCAGCGCGCGCGCACGGCGGGTGCGGCGCTAGTGCGCGCCTCACGGCACCAGGTCGGGCAGGCGCCCGCGGCCCTAGGGGCGCGCCCCGCCTTCCGCGCTCACCACCTGAAGGGGAACACGACATTAGCTAGCGTCCACGGTAGGTACCTCAATAAACTGTATTGGTTGGGAAGTTACGATAAAATCTATTCATTAAACTGATGCTACTGAAAGTGCCACCAAATTTTGGGCCCATTCAATGAAGGTCGCGCTATTCATATTTTCATACGTTTTTTTGCAATTTGCCGGTAAGTGTCAGACAACATGTTGAACCAATACGATTCGTGGACGTAATACGTATGTATGTTCAATAAAATCATCAATTTATTCAATAACTATTTCAAGAAAAAAATAATTTCGCTAACAAGAATTTATAAAAAACTGTTAAGATGGTGCGTTTTGAAAACTGGCACGTCGCAACACATTCATATTTTTTTTCTGTCGAAACCCCATCAAACAAAACTAAACACTAAACACTTTTACTTAGACGCCACTTACTTTCCGCTCCTTGTAGTAGAGCTCCTCGCTCTCCTTGTCACACAGCAACAACACAACGGCTCCGAACAGGAAGATGGCGGCGCCCCAGCCCACGCCGTACGCCCATCCGAACTCCCACACCGACCTATTGCCTGTACACAAGTATAACACTTAATTAGTCCAGACCCCTTATTCACAACGCTTCGATTCGGTTTGGATTTCGACAAGTCGTATGACTATCTTCTTTTGGCATTATGAAAGTGAGCGAGATAGACATACGATATGTTCGGTTTCGATCCGATTGATTGTGAATAGCTATGCAGCACTGTAGGCACGTCAAGCTCCTGTCGGGGCTGTGGGACTTTTCAAAATAGATACCGCGGTCCCGGAACACAAATAATGCCGATGATTCTTCTGTTTAAGCCTCATGTAATAGTGAGCCTATTGCCATCAAAGGGGTACAAGTCCTGACTCCATGGCTGTTTCTCAGAAATTCCTGGTAGAAAAACCCGGTAACACTTTGCCCAATCCGGTAATCGAAGCTCATGATCACTAGTGGCGCTTGCGACCATTAGACCAACGAGGCAGTTAATGCATAACAGGAAGATATTAAGATTTTTTTTTAATTAGCCTATTGTGTCCCACTGCCGGGCAAAGGCCTCCCCCATTTCCTTCCAGCTCTCCCGGTGTTGTGCCTTTTCTGGCCAATCATTCACGAACGAGTCCAGATCGTCACGTTAACGTTTTTTGGGTCTGCCTCGGCGACGACAACCGTCTTCAGGCACCCAGTGTGTAACGATTCTGATTAAGAATGCAAATGATTATTTTGGTTTATAATCAGCAGATGATGGACTCTTATCCCTATAAGAATGTATTCCACTTGAGCCCTGCCCCCCTATTGCGTATCTTTTTAACGTCAGTGGCTATCAGAAATGTCCATAGATTAACTGTAAATTGGTTATGGTTTGGTACATTTTTTTCTTAAAAACTCACCATTTGACAGTTATTTGATAGACATTACAAGTTATCCACTGTCATTAAAAGATACACAATAGCCCTGCTGAGCGGTTAACTCTTATGGCATGCTACTAACAATTTTGAAGGGACCGCCAAATTAGCCAGTAAAGTAGAAGAACTTACCCAGATTCAACTCCGCAGCGAAGCATACTGGGTAGATCACTAATGCTATTAAAATGCACATTACTGAAAAAAAAGAAATTAGTAACGAATTAGTTAGGTAATAAATAATAAAGGACTTGTAAGTATTTATTAATTGTTCTTGACCTACACTAACTAATCCATTAATTCAGATCTGCCACTATTTTGGGCTATGAATTGTAGCGCTAATAACCATTTTTTCAATCACGATCAGAATAATTATGAATGGATCAAGTCGGTGATTTAATGTCATTTCAACGAATACTATATGAAATATCATCTTTACTTTAGTATAAATTAAGTTCACTTTAGAATTACTGAATTTATATTATTTGTTTTCTGTAAAAGCTGAAACCTGAATTGAGAAAATAAGGATTTTATAAAGAACAGACAATTTTTCAATCTTTTACAGTAACATATTCAAGTTGTAGATCAAAACCTTATGCAAAGGCATTAAAGTTACTTTTTCTAAATCACATAAGTTGTGAAGACAGTTGAGATTACGTACTTACATTTTTGATTTCAGAACTGAATTATAAAAGTCATGACAAAAAAATGTGCAACGAAAACTAAATTTTAAGTGAGAGTTTTAAAGTAACTTTTTCAAAAAGACATCAAGTTGCGATACTTACGGGCTAGAGACATGGCGAGCACTGCGAACCGGTAGTAGCGGAACTTGGTGCGGTGGTCGGCGGAGCGCAGGCCGAGCCCGGTCAGCAGCGCGCCGCACACGTCAGCCGCTAGAGTCGCCACGCACAGCCCGGCTGCCGCTCTGTGGGACAAGCATGAACATTATAACAACGATTTCAGCAATAAAAGAGAAAGACAGCGTTTTTTTTATTTATTTATTCAAGGAGAAAGGAGTAAATGATGCCATGAAGTCTTCACGTCTGACAGGAGAGCATGGAAGAAGAAAGCGTGTTGCGCCGACCCCAAAGAGAATGGGACAAGTAAGATGATGAATTATTTATCAACGAAGGAATTAGGTTAGGCCTTTGCACAGCAGTGTTAAACAAGAAAGAAAAAAACAAAGTTAATAAAAACTTTTTTAATAGATCTTTACCTATGTAATTGGAGATTCTATAACCGGCATTTTCAGATTTAATTATCTGTGGATTGGCGCGTAATTCGAAATACAAGTAAATTTTATATATATTAAAGACGTGTTATTTTAATTTCAAATTCAGTCATTTGTTTTTTGATAGTTTTTTGTTTTTGTGACATTGTGGTAGTTTTTGGCGCCATGGATAAACTGCTAATTCGTACAATTTTCGAATATGAGTTCATACGTAGAAATACCGCTGCGCAAACAACACGAAACATTAACGACGTGTACGGGCTTAACACTGCTTGCATAAACACGGTCCATTACTGGTTCAATCGTTTTC